>CM059188.1:66034741-66634741 GCA_030323885.1 Branchipolynoe longqiensis
AGCTAAGAGACACCCGGGCACTGAGCAACAAGTCTGCGGCATAGCTGACAACTTTCCAATACATAAACCAATGATATTTGAGGAAATCTATGGGTTGATATTATTAACTGAAACAAAACAACATGACGCAACGGCGAAAGACGCGGCATGCAGCATTACACCGGACCGGCAGAGTCCACCATCTGATGACGGAATCTTGCAAACTGGTGTTGCAACGAAAGCTCCTCATTACTTGCAATTTCTTCTGATGCGTCAAATTTAGGCTTTGGCGCTATCCATGCGAATGATTGGTTCATGGGTGCGTTTGACTACGCTGACGCCACACTGCTAATTACTATGCTAATGCATCATTTTGAACCTTCAGACACAGTTTGCGCTTCAGGCCATATTAACGTTACGGAAATGTGGGCGGCTTATACAGCGGCTCGCTGTTGGGCTTGTCTCTGTGAGGGGAAATCAGTCATTTTCATGACTGATTGATTGATCGATCGGTGGTTGCTTTATGCCGAGTCGGCAGCATAGGACATATTCACGGCGAGAAATGTTTGTTTTTTGTTCAAACCATCGCTTTTACATGTAAAAGCAGACAATCAATTATGTGCCAATAGACACTAATTAAATTAGAAAGCTCACAATCATATTTGTGGTCAAGGGAAACAAATTCCCATAGAAAAAGAAAAGTTTCATTAATAATTGATAGAATCCATTTAGTAAACTATATAAGGTGGTACAGCTGCCCTCAAAAAGGCTAAAATGTTTTCCTGTTTTACCTTAGTAAAAATGTCATGCATACTGTCTGCAGTGTAGAACTGTTGGCGCAGGGCCAAAAAATCAACGCAACTTAGTCAAATGTGTTTGAGTGTCAGTGGGGACTGACACCCAATACATTCAGGGGGAGGTTCCCCCTTGAGCAGAAAAGCATGTGTAAGCCACGAGTGGCCAATACGGCAGCGGCTAAGGACCACTTGGTCCCGCCGACCTCCCGCATGAGTCTGTGGTGGCTTTCCCACAGATGGTTCAATTTCTTTAAGTTTATTAATGTTTTCATCCCACTCATGTTGCCATTTGGATTTTATGTGGGTGGCTATTAGTGGTTTCAGATCAGAGTGAGGGATCAGACACGGTTCAAGATCACAGTTCAGGGCCTTCTTCGCAGCCCGATCAGCTCGTTCGTTTCCTTGTATGCCGGCATGGCCAGGCACCCAGCACAGGTGGATATCATACCCATCCGTTGTCAGTTGGTTCATTTTATAAATGACCGTTGCTAGAATAGGGTGATTCGTTTTCAGTCCAGCAACAGCCAGGAGGCAAGAGAATGAATCACTGTATATAACATAGTTAGTGTGGTTGGATACCTCGATACACTCCAAAGCGAGAAGGAGTGCTCGGGCTTCTGCAGTGAAAATCGAGCTCTGATCGGGCAAACGTACACCAAATTTTTCCTGTCCAGACTGCCGCAGCAGCTACCCGGCTTTGGTCTTTCGAACCATCAGTGTATATGGAGAGGTGGTCTGCAAACTGGCCTTGAATCTCTGCATGCAGTCCTTGGTACTCGAGTGGATGTGTCCCAGACTTCCTCAGTTCCGTGAGTCGGAGGATAACCGATGGCTTTCTCAACGACCACGGGGGATGTTCTGGGACTTTGGCATCCTCCAACACGTCCAAATCCACGCCCAAGGCCTCCAAATGAGGTTTCATTCGGAGCCTCAGTGGCCGGATGTAATTTGGCCTGGCTTCATACCTGGATTCGTCATGTTGCTCGAATAGACAATTGTGTGCAGGATTCAATGCATTAGTTTTTATCTTGACTACATATTGCATGGCCAGTTTGATTCTCCTGTTGTTAAGTGATGGTTCATTGGCTTCGACATAAAGGCTCTGAACTGGTGAGGTGCGGAAGGCCCCAAGGGCCAGGCGCAGTCCCTGGTGGTGGATCGTGTCTAGCAGCCCAATATATGATTTCCTTGCGGAACCGTATACTATGCTGCCGTAATCCACTCGTGAACGAACCAAGGTTCTGTACACGGAGAGCAGAACATCTCTGTCCGCTCCCCACTCTGAGCTGGACAGCACCCTCAGAATATCCAGCGCTTTCAGGCATCTTGTTTTCAGGTACTTTATATGTGGCACAAAAGACAGTTTTGCGTCAAGAATGAGGCCCAGAAATTTGGTTTTCTCAACGACTTTAATGGGATCCCCATCTAGGGTCAGCTCTGGTTCCGCATGCATTCTACGCAGCAGGCAGAAGTGCATGCAGACTGTTTTGGTCTTGGAAAATTTGAAACCGTTCAGAACTGACCATCGATGGATCCCATTTATGCTTGGTTGTAGCTGTCTCTCTATGACATTCATGTTAGCACCGCTGTAATATAAAACAAAGTCGTCCACGAAAAGACTACAGGAGACCCGCTTTACAGCAGCAGCAATACCATTGACCTTGACCCCGAAAAGGGGCCAGTATGCTGCCTTGAGGTACTCCTAGTTCCTGTGAGTGTAGGCTGGAATAGGTAGTCTTGACACGGACGTGGAAATGCCTGAAGGCTAGAAAGTTCCTGATGAAAATTGGCAAGTGGCCACGAAGGCCAATCGCATGAAGATCCTCCATGATGCCATGCTGCCACGTTGTGTCATAGGCTTTTTCGAGGTCGAAAGACAGCCACAACGTGCTCCTTCTTAAGGAAAGCATCTCTTATGAAGGTCTCCATGCGCACCAGATGGTCGAGGGTGCTGCGGCCCCGTCTGAAGCCACATTGAAGGTTGGACAGGTGGTGTCCTGACTCCAGTAGCCAGACAAGGCGGTTGTTTACCATGCGCTCCATGGTTTTACAGATGCAGCTTGTAAGGGCTATGGGACGATAGTTGTGGGCTTCACTCTGGTCTTTACCAGGTTTGGGAATCGGTATTACTGTCGCCTCCCGCCAAGAGGCGGGGACGACACCCGACTCCCAGATGTTGTTGAAAAGTTGAAGCAACAGTCTCAGTGCATGTTCAGGGAGATGTTTCAAAAATTGATAATGACTGATAGCACAGTCGTCAGTTCAGCGACTGATAGCACAGTCGTCAGTTCAGCGATTTCTTCGGGAAAATTAAAAAATAGTATTATTATGGACTGGATTAAAAAACTGTTTTGGCTTTCCTGTGAATTTAATTTCGAAATCTCAGCCCATCTCCCAAGTGAGAAAAATAAGATCTGTGAGGCCTTTAGCAGGTGGTCCACCATTTCTTTGAGATCAGCTATTCACCACTCTGATTCACCCGATCAACACTGTTGTCAACACTTATTTAATATTAATTCATAATTACTTTATTATTTTAGACCTCTGTCGCGACATGAAGGACCTTCAGTCGCACTACTACGAGTCAAACTCGAAGTTGACGCGTAGCATGCAGATCCGCACCTATATGGGATTTATAGATGAATTTCCGGGACACTTATAGTCCCAACCCTTGTTCGTCCACCCAAGTAGCCTTGTATATTACTTGGTTATCTAAATTTGTTTAATATTCTTCAATTACAAATTATTTGAGTGGTTTAATTTTTTTCTTGAAATCACAAGATGCAAATCCCATTGACTATACTTCTTATATTGTTAAAAGAGTCTTAGGTGGCGCCAAGCACAAGTTGGGGTGCGAGGAGCGCAGAGCTGCTCCTCTACTACCAAACAACTATTATTAATGTTTTCATTCTTTTCAAGCCCCTTGGGGTACACTGCCACAAAGGCTGCCCTTTTAACAGGATTTAAGGGGTTACTTCGTAAATGTCAACGTACTGAATCAGACTCCACACTTCTCAGCAAGGATTTCACTTTTCATGAGTGGGGGGGGGGGGGGGTGTCCTATTGACTGTACTTAAATCGAAAACCATTCAGTTTGGTCAACGGAAATTATTAATCCCCATTACTAGCGTTGCCAACACAGATCTCTGTGCTGTCCATTGGCTCGAACGGCATTTTGCCGAGGCCCCATGCGCTGATGACGCACATGCTTTTTTGGTTCCCGATTCAACTGGGGTGTTGTCACCCCTTTCTTATTCAGCTTTACAAGCTACTATTAAGCGCTTTGCTTACTGCTCTGGATTACTACCAGACGATTATTCTTGTCATTCTTTACACCGAGGGGGATGCACCTTTCTAGCAATGCAAGGTGCTTCCCTCAAGGAAATTAAGACCAGAAGTGATTGGTCATCAGACACAGTGTTTAAATACATTTGTACTCCGCTCTCGGACCGCTTGCTAGCGGATATGCGTGTCGCGACAGCACTCGCGGACACTATTTGATTGGCTGGGGATGTGGGCGTCCATGGCGGTGTGCACAGCCAAGTATGGTTATGGTTGTGTATTACTGGCTTAAGGTTGTCTGGCCCATCCATTATATATAAGCCAAATAAAAATTGACTGTACTCACCTACCTGTGTCTGTGTTGCCTGCACCATCCTACACACGCGTATATCCTGTATATGCCAGTGTAGAGCCTCCCCCTGGTGTTGGGAGTTGGCTATTTAACTATTCACCATTCTGGGTTCGAGTCCATCAGGTGGCGCCCCCCGCTCCACCTCCCTCGCCCCTCCCTCATTTGCCCAGGCCCCATTTTCCTCACCCGGTCCATACAGTCAACACATAGCTATCACTTGTGATTGTGTCTCGCTTTGGTTTTTTTTCTCTTCTTTATTTAATTGGTAGGGTGGTTTGCCCAGCCAAGTACGGTTATGGTTGCGTATTACTGGATTACGGTTGTCTGGCCCATCCATCATATATAAGCCAAATAAAAAATGACTGTACTCGCCTAACTGTGTCCGTGTTGCCTGCGCCATCCTACATATATTGATCTGCCAATACTAATATATATATATATATACAGGCCCAGGGTAGTAGAACCATATCAGTTTCTACACACCTATGACAAACTGCACATTCTATGATTCAGCTGGGCCTGAGCATTAATGGTTTGACGGGATCTGCTGCAATTGCGCAGGTTTCTGGGTTTAATGCTATGATGGCAGCAGCCGTTTTGGTCATGCCTATGCATTATCGTTTGGATGGGAGATCGCAAATGCGCCATTCCACAGTGTATGCGTCGGAGGACGACCTGGGGTCGCAGCACCATATCAGTTTCTACACTCACCTATGACAAACTGCACATTCTGCGATCCTGAGTCGTCCACCGGCACATACACTGCGGAACGGCTGCTGCCATTATAGCGTTAAGCCCAGAACCGGGCCATTAACACTCAGGACCGGCTGGATCGTAGAATATGGCTGCTGCCATTATAGAATTAAGTGCAGAACCCAGCACATTTGCGATGGATCCCGTCCAAATGATAACGCATAGGCACACCCAGAACGGCTGCTGCCATCATGGCACTACAACTGGAAACCTGTGTATTTGCGGCAGATCTCCTCAAACTATTAATGCGCAGGCCCAGCTGATGTGGCCAGCATGGATTGAATTGCTGCTGTATTAGTTAATAGTAATACAAAAGATCTGGAAGTCAACCGCTTTCAAAGGCACATATCTCTCTACATATGGTTCACTCCTTTTTACATTCAATACAATTTTTTTCCCTTTTATACACAGTGTAACTGACAAAATTCAAACGGATGCACGCAAAACATACATACATACCTTGTATATATGACATCCTATACACAAATAGCCTGAACTGATATCAATAACTTTGTGTGGTCTTTGTAGCCTAGTGGTTAGAGTGTTGAGCTTGTAATCTGAAGTTGTTTTGTCTTGTGGGTTCAAACCCCATACAGTCCAAAACCATTTTTTACATTCAACAACAAAAAGTTTGTCTTTCTCATTGAATTATGCAATCTAATTGTACTAACATATATTTTACATTAAAGCAAATATATTTCCGGCTTGAACTACTCTAAAGAAAATTGAAAATACACCAGTTTTACCCTCCCTTAATAAGCGAGTTCAGCATTGTCCGTACGCATGTGCGGGTCCGACTTCCGGTCGGCGCTGTCGGTATAAACAAAGCCACGTTTTGCACTGCGCGTATCGGCAAACTCAATGCATTGTCAATGGCCGTGAGCAATCTTCATACAGAAAAAGTGAAATATCTCTAAAACTACACCACCTAGAAGCAACCCCCTTGGAAGACATATAGAAGACATATTCAATGACTAGATCATATTAAATTTGTGGTTAGGGTTCCGGATTTCTATTAATTTTGAATAAAATAAACGTTTTGTACTGCGCGTACTGGCAAACGCAGTGCATTGTCAATAGCGGTGAGCAATCTTCTTACAGAAAAAGTGAAATATCTCTAAAACCACACCACCTAGAAACAAATCGCTTGGTACACATATAGAAAACATGTTTACCAAGAAGATTATATTAAATTGATAATGTTAGGGTTCTGGATTTCTATTAATTTTGAATAAAACTAACGTTTCGCACTGCGCGTACCAGCAAACTCAATGGCAGTGAGCAATCTTCTTACAGAAAAAGTGAAATATCTCTAAGACCATACCACCTAGAAACAAATCGATTGGCACACATATAGAAAACATGTTTACCAAGAATATTATATTAACTTGATAAGGTTAGGGTTCTGGATTTCTATTAATTTTGAATGAAACTAACGTTTTGCACTGCGCGTAGTCATGCAGTAATGATGCACGTGGGTCTGTTTATCCCGATGACTTCCCATCAACCACCGCGCGCCCGAGATGCTGAACTCGCTTATACACGATGCCACGTTTTGGCCATGTCCTAATTTCACGAGAACGAGGCCACTTCCGGTTATAGGTAAACAAAGACTGATAGCCTTGAGTTTGCCAGAACACACAGTGCAAAGCATTAGTTTTATTCAAAATTAACAGAAATCCAGAACCCTGATATTATAAATTTAATATAATCTATTCGTTGAGTATGTTTTCTATATGTGTACCAACCGATTTGTTTCTAGATGGTGTGGTTTTAGAGATATTTCACTTTTTCTGTATGAAGATTGCTCACGACCATCGGCAATGCATTGAGTTTGCCGGTACGCACAGTGCAAAACGTCAGTTTTATTCAAAATTAATAGAAATCCAGAACCCTAAACATATCAATTTAATAATCTTTTTGGTAAACATGTTTTCTATGTGTATTCCAATCAGTTTGTTTCTAGGTGTTGTAGTTTTAGAGATATTTAACTTTTTCTCTCTGAAGATTGCTCACTGCCATTGACAATGCATTGAGTATGCCGGTACGCACAGTGCAAAATGTCAGTTTTATTCTAAATTAATAGAAATCCAGAACCCTACCCATATCAATTTAATATAATCTTTTTAGTAAACATGTTTTCTATGTGTATTCCAATCAGTTTGTTTCTTGGTTGTGGGGTTTTAGAGATATTTAACTTTTTCTCTCTGAAGATTGCTCACTGCCACACTGGTGATACTGCCACGTGCGTTTTGTTTACCTGTGAACAGGAATTAGGTCAAGATGGCCACCGAACCGTGGCATGGTGTATAAGCGAGTTCAGCATTCCGGACGCGCGGTGGTTGATGGGAGGTCAGCGGGATAAACAAACCCACATGCATGACTCAGCCTGGCGGTACGCGCAGTGCAAAACGTTTATTTTATTCAAAATTAATAGAAATGCAGAACCCTAACCATATAAATTTAATATAATCTATTCGTTCAATATGTTTTCTATATGTGTTCCAAGCGGTTTGTGGCTAGGTGGTGTGGTTTTAGAGATATTTCACTTTTTCTGTAAGAAGATTGCTCATAGCCATTGAGTTTGCACTGCACAGGGCTTTGTTTATCCTGACAGCCGACGACCGGAAGTCGGCCCTGCACATGCGCGCGGAAGATGCTGAACTCGCTTATTGCATAAGCATATTCAGCGCTATACGGAACGACCCAACTAGCCACGGTGCGACCCAACCAGCCACGGTTGAACTCGTTTCAGCCCGTTTAAACTTGTTTCCGGTACAAAGGCTAGGGGACCAGATTGGAAACTGAGCGATAATAGCTGAAAACTTCTATGCCTCTGCCTGAGCAAATGAATGCCAGGGGATCAGGCTAGACCTCCACAGAGCTAGCAGTCTAGTCAAATATTATTTGACTAGTTTATTGTTCAGACATTATCACATATTTATTTATCTTTTACACAGATTAAAGTGCTTGAAGTATATTTTTAATTTATTTACATCAACTTCTCTTTAAATCACACAATATCAGGACTTAAAGAATGGAAAACTATTCCTGCAAGGGTATGCTCAATATAATGGTTTTAGAGATATTTCACTTTTTCTGTGTAAGAAGATTGCTCACGGCCACTGACAATGCATTGAGTTTGCCGGTACGTCCAGTGCAACACGTTTATTTTATTCAAAATTAATAGAAATGCTTATAAATTTAATATAATCTATTCGTTGAATAGGTTTTCTATAGGTGTTCCAAGCGGTTTGTGTCTAGGTGGTGTTGTTTTAGAGATATTTCACTTTTTCTGTATGAAGATTGCTCATACCCATTGCTTTTAAATTTATTTTGCAAAAATATATGCTCTGCATAGACATAGCATTGCTGCAGCACAAATCAATGCGGCGTTTACCCTTCGTGGGCTAGTTTCCATATCAGCAAACTCAGTGCATTGTCAATCGCCTTAAGCAATCTTCTTACAGAAAAAGTGAAATATCTCTAAACCCACGGCATTTAGAAACAAACCGCCTGGTACACATATAGAAAACACATTCAATGAATAGATTATATTAAATTTATATGGTTAGGGTTGTGCATTTCTATTAATTTTGAATAAAATAGACGTTTTTCACTGCGCGTACCGGCAAACTCAATGCATTGTCAATGGCAGTGAGCAGTGAGCGATCTTCATACAGAAAAAGCCTAAAACCACACCACCTAGAAACAAACTGATTGGAATACACATAGAAAACATGTTTACCAAAAAGATTATATTCAATTTATACGGTTAGGGTTCTGGATTTCTATTAATTTTGAATAAAACTGACGTTGTGCACTGCGCGTACGGCAAACTCAATGCATTGTCTATGGCGGTGAGCAATCTTCATACAGAAAAACTGAAATATCTCTAAAACCACACCACCTAGAAAGAAACTGCTTGGAAAACATATTCAACGAATAGATTATATTAAATTTATATGGTTTGGGTTCTGGATTTCTATTAATTTTGAATAAAATAAACGTTTTGCACTGTGCGTACTGGCAAACTCAGTAGCAGTGTGCATTTGTTCTGCAGCCGAGCTGCGTGCGCATACACGATGTTTACAAACATTGAAATAGGTAATATGACCAATTTCAGATGATGTCAGCACGTCAGTGTGCACGCTGCTTGGCTCCAGGACAACATCCGGTCACACTGCAAACTCAATGGCTATGAGCAATCTTCACAGAGAAAAGGTGAAATAGCTCTTAAACCAAACCACCTAGCCACAAACTGAACTGGAAGACATAGAAAACATATTCAAAGAAGAGATTATATTAAACTTATATGGTTAGTGCTCTGCATTTCTATAAATTTTGAATAAAATTGACGTGTTGCATCACACATATCGGCAAACTCAATGCATTGTCAATGGCCTTGAGCAATCTTCATATAGTAAAAGTTAAATATCTCTAAAACCACACCACCTAGAAACAAGCTGATCGGAATACACATAGAAAACATGTTTACCAAAAGGATTATATTAAATTGATATGGTTAGGGTTCTGGATTTCTATAATTTTGAATAAAACTAATGTTTTGCACTGCGCATACCGTCAAACTCAAGGCATTCTCAATGGTCGTGAGCAATCTTCATAGAGAAATACAGAAAAAGTGAAATATCTCTAAAACCACACCACCTAGAAACAAATCGTTTGGTACACATATAGAAAACATGTTTAACAAAAAGATTATATTAAATTTATGAGGTTTTGCACTGCGCGTACCGGTGTTGCGGTTTCCGAGGCACACCAGTTTGTCAGGGACACCTCCATTCAAATGCATTGTCAACGGCCGTGAGCAAATCTTCATACAGAAAAAGTCAAATATCTCAAATTAGACCACATAGAAACAAATCGCGTGGTACACATAAAAAACATGTTTACCAAAAAGACTATATTAAATTGATAAGGTTAGGGTTCTGGATTTCTATTAATTTAGACTAAAACTGACGTATTGCACTGCGCGTACCGGCAAACTCAATGCATTGTAAATGGCCGTGAACAATCTTCTTACAGAAAAGATTTAATATCTCTAAAACCACACAACCTAAACACAAACCGCTTGGAACATATATAGAAAACATGCTTACCAAAAAGATTATATTAAATTTATACGGTTATGGTTCTGGATGTTTGTAAACATTGAAATAGGTCTATTCTCTTCAGTTATTGCTTTTCATACTGGTAAAATATGGTTAAGCAAATGACTTTTGAGGATTTAAGCGTTGGAAGGTGCTGGGCTTAAAGAATGATTTACAGATATATGTACCTATTTATTCCCGCAAACCGATAGGCCCTACAGTGTACTGGGGTGGGTGAATGTCCAAGTAGTCAATAGTAGTAGTAGGTTGGCACCGTCCTGATATGACCTTAGATGTTGCTAGGACGTAAAACAAACAAACAACAAACAGGTTGGCACTACCATTTGTTTACATTTCCTTAGACAGTATTTGATTTGCATCTGTTTTAAAGACTTCTTTGTAACTGGGTTGGAGGCAGCTAGGGGTAGGGGTATTTTGCCTCCCTCCCCCTCCCCCCCCTATAATTCAAAACCAGACACCAGAATTATTTTTTGGGCCAATAATTTATTAATTAATTTCACTAAATTTTTGGCCGTAGCCACTAGTATTTCTATTACTAGTTAACACTCTTCTAGGCTTGTCGCTCAGTACAGAGGACATGTGTGCCCATATACTCTACTCTAGCTTCCGAGGTAGTACAACCCAGAAGAATCAGATAATATCCTGACTATCGATGATTACATATATGCAGTGTCTAGTGACTAATATTCACATTAAGCAAGTGTATTAATAACAGACAGATCTTTCAGTATAGTCTTGAAGTTGAAGGCAGGAGCCAGCAGCTAAGGGTTGATAGCGGTCATACTCTTGAAACACACCAGGCACAGCTCAGTATTACTAATTCATATTATCAGACATTACAGGATAGGGACCATCTACTCTCAGCCAAATTGGGACAGGAGAGCAGATGGTCCTTTACTCACAAGTTGTTTTTTCACGTAATCAAATATGCTATTTGACTTCCAACGACCTAAGTGTCTTATACCGTCCAGAGAGACTCCTACTCGTGCATACTCTTGAGCAGCACCACGTCGTAGACTGTGTGCTGTCACCATCGGCCACCAGCTGTAGTTGGCTCCTTTTAGTATGAGCTGTATGCACCTGACGAACGTCTGACTCGTAAAGGGCTCCCCGTTCGCGAGTGCAAATGACGGTACTCCGTCCAGGCTCGTACGGGACAGAAGCTTGAGTGAGGTAGCCCAGGGACCTTTACATGATAGCTTCCACCCAGTTTTTGAGCTGCGGATGTGCACCAGTAGGTATGATTTGTGTGCCTCGATGTCTCCGCACAGCAGCGTATGACCGCCATCACCCAGCATCTCGGAGTAGAACAAGTTAGATTGTCTCATGAAGCATGTATATCCTATCAACAATGCAGCAATAAATACAAGTCCATACATTCCCAATTTTTTACGTTTTAATATAATCAGTTTGACATGTGATATTTTTAATGGATACGCTCGACTTACAATGTTATACTTGAGCTTACACACTCCTTTCTTACGTACAGACTGTGCATAGCTATCGAACACATCCCACCTGCCCCTTACTAGCTTTACCCAAGACGTAGCCCCACACAGATAATTCTTAATGGCCCCTTCTGTCTTCAGCCTATCATTTAGGTTTAACGTATATAATATTACCATTTTAAGGTTTGGGTATTTGGGATTAACCTTGCTATTCTTGCAAAAGCTCAAGTACTCCTCAAAATGCACCCTTTTGTTCCTCCACGTCCCACTCGCCAGTCCCGCTTTGAAAAATATGCTCAGCCTCCTAACTAAAGCACACTCCTTATCTGCGAGGGATGAAGCCAAACAACGAAATTAGACAGAGCAGAGTAATCACAAGTACATGTCAAAAACCGTGTCGTCATGACGAACATCTACTTTGGACAGATGACGTTCATTACAGAGCATATCTGCCCAGATTTAGCCTTGCAGTCGAAAAACAACCTACTCAGAGCATCCGCTAGCACCAGGTCCTTCCCTGGCTTGTGTTCGACCTGGACCTCACAGCTGTTGAATGCAGCAAACTTCCAGATTTCTCGCGTGCACGCACACAAGACAGGGTCCTTCCCAGCACCAGTAGACAACACCTTTTGCGAAGCTTCATTATCAGTGTTAATGATAATAACGAACAGCTCAGGATGGGGAGGGAAAAGCGCTTTAAGAGCCACTACCAAATTGATGGCTTCTAATTGCGAAATGTGCAAGTTACCATTATTTAGAAATTCAGAAGAGTAGAGCTCAGAAAAATAGAGTGTACTACTGTGACCACCCCCAGCCAGCAAGGAGGAGTCACACTCTATTATCCACACCTCCTTCGGAAATGGGCGCATCAGGATCAGCCCATTACCGACCTCTGCAAAGCGTAGGAACCAAGTGGTATCACGAACTGGATCTACTGTAACTAACGTCTTACCCACTAATGGTGTTTCCCGTAAGAAAGTGAGAATCCTGTTCATAAAACATCTGGAGTGGGTAACACACTTCGAGATGAACTGAAGCCTTCCCACTAGCCGTTGTACGTTTTTTCGAGTCACTCATGCTCCCACCTTCCATTTGTTACATTCTACCAATACACTTACTAACTTTTCTTTAGGGATCCTGAGCTCCATAGCCTTAGAATCCATTTCATAACCTAACCATTGCATAACTGTTTTAGGAGGTGTACACTTTTTAAGCGAATGTTCCAGTCCAAGAACCGATGTAAGGGCTATGATAGCATTATAACCCTCCAGCGCTCTAGTGTATGTACCCTCCACCCCGACGAAGTCATCTAGGTAACACGCCACAGAGAACCCTTTCTGTTTCATCAAGAATACCACCGCCTCAGTGGTTCTGGCACACGCCATGCTTGATGTTCGGCAGCCAAAAGGGGGCGCGATATCAAAGTAAAACTGGCCTTTAACTTTTATCCCAAACAGCAGGACACTGAGTGGGCAGGTACGCAACTGCCGATAAGCCCGGGCCAAATCAATGGACCACATAAAACAACCACTACCCAATCGAGTCACTTCCCTCGCCAACCACATGACAGTAGGCAACCGAAATGAACACCTAACCCTTTGATAAAAAACCCTCAGTATCCCAGAATTAACACTTTTCTTCCTCGGATAACTTAAGTCAACAATAATTCTCCGTTCCTTTGTGTTCCTTGTGGGGCGGGTCATAACTGGGCTGATCTGCGCCCAAGGTGAAAACGGTGGCTTTGAAAATGGACCCAATAGAGCACCATGTGCGAGCTCAGTAGACACATACTTATCTAACCAAAATAGATCTTCTTGAAGACGACAGTGATTCTCCTCTGTCGGGGAGGGGGCACTATGCCCTGTGTAATTAGCCGGCCACCCAAACTCTAAAAAATCAACGATCTCAGCATCTACATAGTCACTGAGCAACAACCTCCAGCTAGATATGTTTAATCCAGAAGGCACGGGTACCCAGGCACCAATATAGTTTGGCACCCCTGTATCCCGCACAGTTTTGTAAATCAAACTATAATCAAGAAGGGCGTTATCTGACTGCCAATGGGGCTACAGTGTCTCCAACACACCCTTATAATCCCATGGTGACAACTCAGTAAAATCTGAAGACAACCGGGGTTCACTACCCAACTCTAAATCATCCCCAGTCGCCACAGCAACAACTGTATCATCCACTAATCTAGGCGACTCAGCCCCGTCGATACGCTTACCAGATAATACCGTACGGCTATTACAATTGGGAACAACACTACCCAAGAGAGGTTTACACAGCAGCGCACTGATATCACTATTCAGTGGCTCAGCAATTTTAATCGAGGCAACTTTATAACTCAACGCAGCAACATCAACCGCACTTTGTAACATATTAACACCAGAACCAGTGACATTTAACAATAGCGGAGGTCCCTTAAACAAACCCGGGGAGACGGCGCCAGACAACGGCAATGCACCAATGTTGGAACACAACGACGAACCAGGAAGACGGGGATCAACCGCCAACAGTGAGTGCTGAGCAGCACCATGGAGCATGCAGCCACTAGACGGCCGTAGCACTGAGTTGATGGCAGGATCAACACAATTAATTGACAGCTGGCAGGCAACAGCTGCAGGTGAGTGCTGAGCAGCACGGCAATGATTGAGGTCAGCAGACGTCCAGTGATGATGGCAGGATCAACACAAGGATGAGATGGAGAGGTTGGATTCAACCCAATATGCACAGTAGAGATGTGAACAGGTGCACCATCGTTGACGGAGTAAGAAGGATGTGACAAGCCACTATCCATCAGGGGCGCCGAGACGTGATCGACAGTACATAACCCAGGAGAGACCGTTGAGTGCTCTACGATACGGTTGTCCCATCATGAGCAGCACGATTACTATCCATCACGGAGCCCTTCACCGAGCCAGCAAGAGGTGCATCATTCAACGGTAAGTTCAAACATGCAACACCCGTCCCTATGACCATTACAAACTATCCCATACCTCCTTAACCTACTATTAAACCATTTAAACTTGGAACCCACATGTGGCAACAACGTACGGCCGTGCCGACTAACTACCTCAACTACCCGTGATGATACAAGTTAAACTGAAGGCTCATTCGTGCCATGACGCACAAGCCCACTCACCACAATGTCAGGCGGCGCCATCTGAACGACCTTCACCGACCCCGACCTTCTAACAGAACTCCCGTAATCGGGCCTTTTGGCACCCGTACAGTTGACATTGGCAACACAAATATCAGTGGACAGCGGAATGGATAACGGATCCCGCACATTGAATTTGTTTGTTGTTGTTTTACATCCTAGCAACATCTAAGGTCATATCAGGACGGGTACCGACTTGTGATAGTGCGCACTAATGGCAACTTTATAGTGCTGTCCCACTGAGAAACCAGGCCGCCGGCACCATGACCTGGTATCCCACTCAGTCACATTATCCTGACACTGAGCACACCAGTCCTTGCCCTATCCTAATAATGCCGAGTGCCTGGCTAGGAAGCCACAAGTATCAATTTTAAAGTCATTGGTTTGACTCGACCGGGACTCGAACCCACGACCCCACGATCTACCAGCACGCCACACATTGAAACTTAACGATGAACTATTTGAACAATACACACTCTTACTGACCGGACTATGTTGATCGACGACTGGAGAAGACGACTTCCACGACTTGACCGGTATGCCAGCGACACAGGCTCTCTTGTCCACCTCACGCGAGACAGTCGTGTCTTCGTCGACTCCTCTCATACGCACGGCCCTACGCCGATCATGCTTCAAAATTTTTTCGACACGGGCTTGTCAACAGCGTCAACGTTACGTACATCCCGGGACCTCAACTTGCTCTTACAATCCACTTCCTTGTGGAAGTGCTTGCGTCGCAGATTCAGAGCACACCATGAACAGCTGTGCACAAATCTGTCCCGACCCACACCATGGCTAGCGGCAAATCCATAGTCCTTGCCTCGATTCCAGATAGTGCACAGCCGGCCATCAATATCTCGATTATAATCTCCAGTATAATCTCTGTCTCTTACCGGATGTGTCACAGGCCGCACCAGACGGCGCCCCAGGCTACTCTCGTCACGACGAATGTCTTGAATCAGATCAACATCATCCCAACCTTGTGGCAGCCACTTGTCTGAGATCATGTTGAAGACACGTTCTGAGAACGCCAAGCACGTCTCCCACGTGTAATTTTGTGCCATATCGAATAAGGCATCCATATGCGCCTCCATTTTTGGCACCCATGACACCGGAACGTCACCCCGGCGTATCATACGGCGAATTGCCGCAAAGTACTTGTACCAGGTTGCTTGCCCCTGCGACACTTTCCCTTTACGTTCCCCACGGATCACATATTTATATGGCAGCAGCTTACCCTTTGTAGATGACTTTCTGGCCTTAGCTCCAGCCACTCTCAGTAAGTCTCTCATCAGTTCATCGTCCGAGTCAGACGCGTTACCATCACTACAGTCCAGCGACACTCGCCGCACTGGCTCATTCTGACTTGTCTCTACTATTTCATGAACCACACCATTGATATTACTCGACTCACTTGCTGCAGCCACTGCTGAATCGTGCGTATCACCACATCCGACACACGGCTTGGCCGCTGTAGCCGACCACCGCCTCGTGCGAACGACCAGCGCATCAGAATGCACCTGTAATGTCACACCTCGTCTTTCCAGGTCTGACAACAACAATGGCGACACTGACCTGGACATCTCAAGCGTATCCAACCTGGTCATCAACGGCGCAGTAATAGTGGCTAATTTGGAGTCTAACAGGTGGGACAAATCCTCCATCGACACCCCTCCACCCGGATCACATGCCACCGACGGTGACAACAGTAGATTCCTGGTCTGCTCAGTCGACGCCAATGGCGTACTTGAGCGACGATTCAACGGCCCCCAAACTGGCGAGCTATCTCGACATCTAGCAGATTCCAACAACTCTTTGGAGAACTTCCCACTCCCATGCATCCGTGACTTTGTAACTTTCGGCATGACGAACAAACTGATCCGTAACAAGGCGTAATATCCACACGAAATATCAACCAATTCAAACTTTTAACTGCACTCAGTAACTCAGGTCTTCACGACTTGACGAACAGTGAGGAATGATTTCGAACTGCACTGGCTACCGGAACTCAACTCTGATCATGGTTACCGAATGCTGTACCGTCTTTGGTATCTAAGGTGAGCATCACTATGTGGCCCGTGGTCAGCTTTTGAATTATGCATGTTACCGGCAACATGCACAATTCACAATGGTTTGGAAGCACTGGACAGACAAACCAACAAAAGCTCATTCACATATATACCATTGTCAGAATTTTGACATAGGTGGTGCATAATACAAATTTAGCTTATTCCAATGATACAGTTCAGGTTTTATGGAGCATGTGTATGTATACATACACACCCTGGCTAATCGACCAGTCCTCAGCACCTAACCATGTCCAGTCAGTCAGATCTCGGCAGCAAACCACAGCTATTGCGATTTGTAAACGATTCACAAGTTCGGTTTCGCACTATCAGAGAATAGAACTCACAACACAGGAATATGTAAAGATGGTTAATTTATTATTCATCTGTATTTAACCGAGCTAAACGCCTCAGTCTCCCATGGCCGCCCACGTCACTTGGGGTCTTTTGCACAATACACAATATATGAAGGGCTCCCCGCTTTAGATGCAGAAGGTAGGCACTATCAAGTCCTGAAGGCAGTCGCAGTTCACTGCCTTCTGAAAAGATTACATTCGAGAAAGCAAAGCGCAACTGCTTAGTTTTCAGGCAGATTCGACGGAGCCAAACTCTCATCCAAAAATGGCGGCGTACAGAAAGCAAGATCGCCGGTACATGACGACGCTTTTGTTTGTTGTTGGTTTACGTCATAGCAACATCTAAGGACATCAGGACGGGACATGACGAGGCAGATTAAATCGGCGTGACATCACGTGACATGGTGCTCATAACTGACCAATCAGTACAAGGCGTGGGCTGAGGGCGTCTTGCCTGAACCTCTTTTAATTGCTAAAAAATTACGGTTTGCTTAGTGACAAAAATCATTCATGGACAATCAATAAAAACCAGTATTTACAAATATACACATCCTAGTGCTCGACAAATTGGAAATTAAATGTTTTAAGGACATTACATGCACATCAAAACATTGAGCACACGGCTTCCACGTGAGAACACCCATGTGTGAGTGTGACACAGGTTGAGAAGCCGCCAGTGGAGTGTTCTATGTTTGAATAGCAACTGAGGAACAGTTGACACTTACTAGCGGAAACAGGGCATTCAACCGAGGAACCAATAAAACCACCATAAATCCACCAAATTATTACTATTAATATATGAACCCCAGCTATAATTTATGACCATATTAATGCGGTCCTCTCCAAAAAATGATATTATATTTAAAAGTACAAATAGGTGTAAATGAATTGTCTGAGGACCTGTGTGTGTTTGGGGGGGGGGGGGGAGGGGCGTTACGTGCGCTTGTGGCTGGTACCTGTAAGACTTCGCGTCACATTCATATCTAGAGCACCAAGTGGCAGTCATGACCAGACCGAGCTATGTACACACGCTGTCTGAGCAGGCTCCAGACAGCTGGTCATGCACATGTCAACATGACCAGTTGACAACACCTTAATAACAGATGTCACCCCCAGCATCCCCTCTGCCGTCACCACGCCAGCGGCTGTCACCACACTGTTTCAGCAGCTGCCCCCACACTATGCTAGCAGCTCCAGTAGCTGTTACCACACCATACTATTAGCCGTCACCACACCATGCCAACAGATGTCACCGTGCAGTTCCAGCAGCTGTCACCACACCATGCCAGCAGCTGTTACCGCGCAGTGCCAGCAGCTGTCACCACAGCATGCTGGCAGCAGTCATGGCGCAATGTCAGCAGCTTTAAGAGCCGCCCGTCACACTACTGTTTCCACCGCTATCACGTCGTAAACACGCGTCCCAATCAGTGGGAAACAAGTAACCCGTGTTGATAGGCCTTGCGATGCATACATCGACAACTTTTCATCAAAATTGTAACAGGCTTTACAATAGCTGATCAACAAGTTGCTACAAATTGATGTGATGTATACAGCAGGCCAGATGTGAAACCCTTGTTTACACGAGTGCTGTAAATTATACAAGTATATTACGATATAGTCCTGATGAGCATCCACTACAGTAACTCGGAATAAATGTTAACATTAATGCAAATGCTAACATTTGTAGTTAATGTTAATAAGACCATAGAGGGAGAACAAATAGGTAGGCCCACTGACTAGACCCTACACCAACTCTGTACAGAGTAGGTTGCATAACGGTGTAACTTGTGCACACAAATTAACATCACAGATAAACAGACATGTACAGAAAAGTGAACATTACAGGGGAACACAGACTTGTACAGAGAAGTTAGCATTACAGGGAACGGGGACGTACACAAAGGGCGCAGTCACTTGCATATCATTAGGTCTACTCTGCATAGAAGTTGTCGCGAATACCTGTATTTTGATTACACCTTCGATGTATTACCAACTGGTGTAAATTGAAAGGAAATTGTTGAATGGGACGCTAGAATAAATATAGCACAGCCAATCATTCAGTGCACACTTGGTATTCACCAGCTATAGTACAGTGCACACCTGAGGTTCAACCACCGTGTAACAGTGCACACTTGGTGTTCACCAACTGCATGACAGTGCACTCTTGGTGTTCACTGGCTGTGTGTGTTAGGCCGTGTATCCATAGACCATTCCCATGTAGTGCGTTCCCTCATTCCGCGTTCGCTTGTGATGTGCCACACATACAATGAACCTGTCCGTTCCCTAAGTTCCCTGCACAAGACCATACAGTCCATGGGTCCAACTTATGGGAACGGCCACTAAGCAAAACATAGGTTCATTTTCTGTGTGGCGCGTCATAGGATCACAAGCGAACACGGAACAAAGGAAGTCTATGGATACACGACCTTACAGTGCAAACTTGGGTGTTCACCAGCTGTGTTATCACATACACCTGGTGAATATTGTGCGTCACATGTGGCTGGTTCTATTGACCCGATTCAAAAGCAGTTCTAAATGAACCGAGATATGCAGTTCCACAGGCAGGCCACACATGACTTATCAGTCAGTCTAAGGCTCAAACAGCCAACAGGATTGGGGGGAGGTTACCCCCCCCCCCCTTCCTACACTAGTACCCAATCTGGCTATATCAGTACCCAGTTTAGCCACTTAGTTTATCCCATACTCCAACTAAATTATGAAGAAAAACAACAGCATCGACAAAATAGCTTATGATAAAATTATCGGTTTGTCCCTCAGGAAGGACTGAACCTTGGCCCTGCATGACAGGTCACAGCTTCAGCTTACACATAGGAAGGTGGGGTTGATGCCCCTTCCATCTGTGTCCTTCACCGTAGGCCTTAAGTAGATGACGCCCGATGATCAAACTTGGAATGGTTCTTGCCATGCAATTGATTCTAATGTAGATTGTAAGCAAATTGTCCTAGCAAATTACATTAGATAAAATACAACTTAGTATATGTTTGTTTGTTGTTTTACGTCCTAGCATCATCTAAGGTCATATAGTATATGGACATGCACCATCTCCCTCCACCTTCCAACATGTAAGCTGAAGATGCGACTGCTAGGTTGTAGCTTCGGTCATTCCTGAGAGGCCAGTAGAACTTGGAACACACGCATTGATATATATGAGAAAGCTAGAAACAAAGAAAAAGTATAATTTGGTAAGAAGTAATTGATGTGAGATGAGCACCTTTGTACACACATGCTTACTAGTTTCATCAGAGCAAAGACAAAACGTGGCAACTGGAAATAGCTACGACTTGGTCTCCAACCACAGCGGTTTCTCAAACGGGGAGTAACCAAAGGCGTCTTGGAGAAAAGCACTGGTATCATTAGTTTACGTCCGTCAACAGCCAGCCACAACGCAGCGCACCATAAATGTCGCCATGCCACTGACACTGGTCGCAGGTCCTACTGTAGTTAGCCTGTGACACGCGACACAGCATCTCTCCATGGAGAATCCACATACTTCTACATTGAAACATCATCTGTCAAAAACAAGAATGAGAGTGCTAACTGTAGGCGCCATGATGAGAAACACAAAATAAGGCAGCATAAAGTGACATAACTAGTGAGCCTTACATCCATGTATGCGTTAATCCAGCCAAGTCTACATGTACAATAACATGCATGCAACATGTACTGTGCACCCCAGCAACATAACCATACATGTATGGTAATGTATAATTCTGTACGGATACTGGTATGGTAGCAATCACGCATACAGGTATGGTAATGTACATTACTGTACGGATGCCAATAAGGTAACATGCACACATACTGGTATGGTTATGTATAATACTGTACAGAAATCGCTATGGTAACATGCATTCATACTGTTATGTTATTGTATAATCCTGTAAATATATAGGGACAATCACCATCAATATCATCTTCTTCCTGGCTGAAGGAAGCTGTGGTTGGGGGCGGACTCTGTGCATCCCGCAGTTGTCGAGTGATCTCTCGACATGGCTCCATTGCACTATACCGAGTATCCCAAAACTGCCGCAGGTGGATCTGTAAAATAGGATAATATCATGAATGAGGATAGAATACCAAAAGCTCTCTTCTAAGTTCTACTCTGAACTTGTAGAAGGACACAGAAACTAAGGTGGTCAGAAGAAAAGGTTTAAGGACAGCCTTAAATAAACCTGAAGAAATGTAATCTCAACACTGAAATCTGGCAACCAGTGGCCAAGGACAGGAGTTCATGGTATGCTTCTATTCACAGAGACACAGCACAGTTTGGAAATGATTGTATATCTCAAGCTAAACAAAGAGTTAGTGGAGGAAAGAAATCTTCATCCACCAGACTCTACTGCAGCTGCACACATATGTCCAATGTGCCACATCACATCCTGAGCAAAAATTGAACTCATCGGTCATAGACGAGTTCACAACAAACGATGAGTTGCTGTCATCATCACCACCGATGGACAACCAAGAAATTTGCCCACAACACTTACAACAGAATTTGACCTCTGCACTAAGGAAAGATAAAGCTTGTTTTATTTAATAACGCCTCTAGAACAAATTAATTTTCGTATCATCGGCTATTGGACATCAAAGATATGGTCATTTTGACATTTCTTTGGAGGAAACCAGCTGCCACCACATAGGGTACTCTTTCCAATAAGCAGCTAAGGGTCTTTCAGATGCACTTTCTCACAGACAGCACAGCATATACCACAGCCTTTGATGAAACAGTTGTGGACCACTGGTTGGAACGGAAAATAGTCCAAACTGCAAATGGGTCCACTGAGCAGGATCAATAGGACGACCGACACCTAAAACTTGGACACGCTACTGCCTGAGCTACGTCCCGTCCCCGTCAATATGATTGCTTCCCATGACCAAACATGACCACAAGTGCTTGCAATATGTATTTAAATGAAAACCCGACTGAGAAACATTGTACCTCCCCGGTGGCAGGTCCCACTTTACGGAATAGGTGAGAAAACGAGTAATCTGTCCTCAAGATTCACCCGTTTATGGTAACCTTTTCTGGTAAAAGAAATTGTTTTATTCTTCAACTAAAAAAGAATTAAGTTGTAAATATGTCATATCATGGTTTTATTATACAGCACCTTAGAATTGGAATTCTGTTAGCGAGGGCCCTCTTATAAAATTCAGAGTATCATTATTAAACTTCACTTGAAACCAAGGCCGCATTCAATGTATGCCTCGGAGATATTCCGGATGTTGGGCTAGTCTGAACAACTTTGGCTGTCGGGTCCCTAAAAAATGGTGGCGTCCTTAGGGTGCATCCATTTGTAATTCAAAAGAACAGCTCTGATTGGCTGAAACCACTGAATCCGACAGCCATTTTGGAAGCGCTTTTTGCCTCCTACCTGAAAAGCAAGGAATCTCCGAGGGGCACTCTGAACACAAATAGGACAAAAAGAAGTTGCGAAGCCGTCTCCGAGGCATACCCTGAACGTGGCCCTGAATTAGGTCACATATATTTGTCCAATTTTCATCTGATTTTCATCACTCTGTGTCCCTAACACACCCTGAATATACATTCACTTTCACAAACTTGTCCCCTACCCCACAACAACCCTTTTAATTCCATGAACTCGGTTCAGTTTTAGTAAAAATGGAACCATTAATACAAATGGAGAATGCTAACATTTGTGACCCTGCAGGTTGGTGGCGGGAACACACCAGACATCAGGGCTTACAGGAAGGGTTCATACAAAAGGTTGGCCACCAGATTCAATAACATTTTCAAGATAAGATGCTACATCTAGATACAGAAGTTTTGCAGACCGAGCAAATCTGGTGGGGCGGGAAGGAGAAAGTTGGGGCTAACTGAAGCAAGGGGAGCAGGGATATAAGAACATTCAAGAACACACAGCTAAATCCAAGAACATTCAAGGGTATGCAAACCAAAAATTGAAATTCAAGAACATTCAAGATTTTCGGCGACACGTAGAAATCCAGCATCCAAGTAACTGAGGCTGAGGTGAAGAAGAGAATTCATCGACACAGTTATTGGTGTCAACAGGCCACACCCAGCTCGCACAGTTATTGGTGTCAACAGGCCACACACAACTCGCACCTACTTGAATGTAAAGATTTACTTCGTCGCTCCGGCTCAGGTAGGGGAAGTTCCCGCCGTCCTTCATGTGTCCACGCCGTGCATCGGGGTAACACTTGTACATCTCCTCCTTCACCGCCTGTGACAAGGCGCACTCATCATTCACCTGCACAAGGTAGAAGACACGAAACACTGTACACAATGGGGTTGGACTACATGAGACAAGATGCAGTGTGAGTTTGTACATACAGCGGGACCAGACTACATGAGACATGAAGCACCCCCCCCCCCCCCAATAGCCGATGTCTACTTTTTGTAGTGGGGGGTCGTTAAGCCAACAAACAAAAAGAAACAAGAAGCAGTCACACACAGCTGACATGAAAAAGTGTGAGTCTGTACACACACAGTGGGACAGGCCTATCAGAGACATGAAAAAGTACGAGTCTGTACACAGACAGCGGGACAGGTCTATCAGAGACATGAAGAAGTGCGAGTCTGTAGACACACAACAGGACAGGCCTATCAGAGACATGAAGAAGTGCGAGTCTGTAGACACACAACAGGACAGGCCTATCAGAGACATGAAGAAGTGCGAGTCTGTACACAAACAGCGGGACAGGCCTATCAGAGACATGAAAAAGTGTGAGTCTGTACACACACAGTGGGACAGGCATATCAGAGACATGAAGAAGTGCGAGTCTGTAGACACACAACAGGACAGGCCTATCAGAGACATGAAGAAGTGCGAGTCTGTACACACACAGCGGGACAGGCCTATCAGAGACATGAAGAAGTGCGAGTCTGTACACAGACAGCGGGAGAGGCCTATCAGAGACATGAAGAAGTGCGAGTCTGTACACACACAACGGGACAGGCCTATCAGAGACATGAAGAAGTGCGAGTCTGTACACAGACAGCAGGACAGGCCTATCAGAGACATGACGAAGTACGAGTCTGTACACACACAACAGGACAGCCCTATCAGAGACATGAAGAAGTGCGAGTCTGTACACACACAATGGGACCCGACTACATGAGACAAGAAGCACTGAGTCTGTACACACACAGCGGGACCAGACTACATGAGACAAGAAGCAGTGTGAGTCTGTACACACACAGCGGGACCAGACTACATGAGACAAGAAGCAGTGCGAGTCTGTACACACACAGCGGGACCAGACTACATGAGACAAGAAGCAGTGCGAGTCTGTACACACACATGCTGCTACAAAAGGTCAAAGACAATGACCATAAAGGCCAACATGTACCATATATTTAGCGGGGGGTGGGGGCACTTGTACTATTCCATCTCAAATTAAGCGATTCGCCCGATAGTTGTGATGAACAGGAACCTACAAGCGGATCCAAATGGGGGCCAAGTAACGAGTCCCGAATGCTGCACATGCAAAACTAGATTTGCTTAATAGAGGAACCTAAGGCCAACCCAGCTACACATAACAAACATGTCAGGGGCCTGCTTCCCCGAGTATCTCCAAATGTGACTCACCTACCCAAGTATGGCTGTGTCAGTGACTCACCTGCCCGAGTATGGCTGTGTCAGTGACTCACCTGCCCGAGTATGGCTGGGTCAGTGACTCACATGCCCGAGTATGGCTGTCAGTGACTCTCATGCCCGAGTATGACTGTGTCAGTGACTCACCTGCCCGAGTATGGCTGTCAGTGACTCACCTCCCCGAGTATAGCTGTGTCAGTGACTCACCTTCCAGAGTACGGCTGTCAGGAGATTAGCTCCCTGTCTACAGTTACACCCAAACAAGTGTCTGTCTCTTCGTGGAACAGCTAAAACTAAAAGTAAAAGGCATAAGTTTGATTACTGGTAATTCGCATCCAACTTACATCCATCAGCGTGATGGTGACACCGTGCAGTTTGTGTGGCTCGATATAGGCGTTCATGCAGTTCAGCGTGAGGCGCGAAGCCAGCTCCTGTTGGCCAAGCGCGTCAAGCTGCAACAAAGCAAAAAACCAGCATTACGCAATGCATTCAAAACTAAATAGTTAGAATGACAAAAGTCATTACAGTCAGATGAATAAATCACATTGCTCCTAAAAAGAATCTATGATTGGCTCAGACACATTCTTCAATAAACGATGACAAAAGGCTATGATACTTACTGACGTCACCATGAAGTCTATCGAGTCAGCGATGTCTTTTTGCACAAGTCCCTTGTCGAAACTCCCCATGACCATCTTCTTTAGCACCAAAGCGGGCATCATCCAGAACCTGCCCAACAGACAAGGCACGGTAAAAGAACTAAACACGCATACAGACCGAGAAATGGTAGATCAATGTTTCCATTAACCACTTATTAAAACTAACATGGTGTGACGAAAGTATCACCTAAAAAAAACCCACACTTATCTAGATTTGAATATATATCTATCTTAAGACACAGGTGCAGTGATCAAGCATTTCTTGCTACAATGAAGGGAATACTAAGTCAATCTAATAGAACTTGTTCATGTTACCATTGAAGGAGTTGCCAAAATTAATTAAGCATTTTTGCACTTTTATTAGTGGTGTTCTCTCTGGCAGAGTGGTTAGAGTGTCTGACTTCTTTCTAGGTCGGACTCCCTAATCTGAAGGTAGGTGGTTCGATTCCCTGTGCCCCCCCACCTCTGCCAATTTGGATTTCCACCACTGTGTATAACTTACAGCGTCATCAAAGGCCAGTTGCTCTCATTGTCTATGTGGTGTGGGAGGTTAAAAATCCCTTGGGTCGATAAAAGTGTAAGCTCGGGCATTCTATCGACAAACTGTCTAATGGTGAAAACAAGTATATTCAGACTTATCCATAATAGGCAGTATAAATCTTCAAGAAAAAAAGTAAAAAATTGTCTCCAAAATTAGCCATTCAAAACAAGTTATTCCAAGTGAGAAATTACAATAAGCCACTTACTATATATATATATATATATAGTATAGTTATACGAGTCTTACCTTGGTACAGATGATGGATAACTGTTGTTTTCCCGAGGTACAAGCCTCGGATAGTCGTGGGCTAGGGAGAGGTAAGCAGATCCGGGGTCAGCAATCTTTATCTAATTATTCGCGATAAAAATGATCTTCAATAACAAATGGATACTTAATGTTTTCGTCTTGGCACAAGCGAACATGATAGTCGTGGCAGGGTGTGGTGGGCGGGCCCTAGCCCACGACTATCCGAGGCTTGTACCTCGGGAAAACAACAGTTATCCATCATCTGTACCAAGGTAAGACTCGTATAATTATACTATTTTACCTCGGTACTAAGCCTCAGGCTAGTCTAAGGCCTAGGGAGACTTTACGTAATATAATTTTTATCCTTATTACATTTCAATTTAAAATATTATTACAATATTCGTTCCAATTCAGTATACAAGTGAAGTGGGCGTGTCTACTCGCCTTGAGCAATTTGCGCACTCGTCCAACGGGCGCGCAAATTGCTTCCGCATGTGCACGCGGGGGTAAAGCGTTGCTTAGCGACTAGCTAAGCAACGGAAGAAGGTCGGGCGTTCGGGGCCTGACCCGGCAGACGTGTTTCGTGATTATTCGCGCTCTGATCATTTCAGCCAAAAAATAATTTGGTCTTTTTCTTATCTAAATTCTAAAACTAATGTAATCAAACACACGGGAGGCAAAGGGAGTTATTAGCGCCTTTGAATAGGTATGTATATTCGCTGGTACCTTTTATTACGGTAAGAATTAAAGTCGTGAGCTCTTGTGAAGGTGACTGAACTTCCTTGCATTCTTTACTATCCTCAGTATTATTATAGATCAACCCGCTATGGAAAACCTGATATTCATTGTTTCATATGTAATTAGGGGCCTTAAGCCTAAGCAGGCCTTATGCAGTTACTGAACCATCTGCGTGAATATAGACAAAAACTATATACAAATTAACGTAGTGTTTACTTTATGGGCGAAATTAACGACATTAACTTAGAACTGATTTATCAGTGACGCGCGGCTCCCCTACCGTACCGTACTTCTGGAATATTCAGTAACAAATTAATAACCTGAAATGCGAAGGGACAGCCCTGCTAGTTGAAAGAACCCTAACTTATGGAAGTAGGGAAACCTTAGGCCTATAAACGCTCTTCCTGTCGGCGAATTGCGTAAGTAATAAACTACGACTACGGCGACGGACCTAACTGCAGACGGGAGGAGGAGCCGCGCCCCGCGGCAGGCTCAGAATTTTCACATGGAAAATTTATTTACATAACATAACACTTAGTGCTCGCCTTAGGCGGGGGCGATTAGCCGAATGGTTTAAACTGGTGCCGGACCAGATTAGTCAGGAGTGTAAATACCTTTTAGTTCACTTTCGATACGCGTATCTTATAAAAATAAATAACGCGTGTTGGTCAGAAGTGACAGCGCATACGCAATGTGACTGCGACACACGGTCACTGTCTTCTGATCCATTGACCGTGATATTGACAGTTGTACGGCGTACCGGGGTAGCATCATTGCGAATGATGACTTCACCCACGTGTATACTGTTTATATTTGCGCTAGCCTAATTAATAGTATTTAAACAACCAGCGAGGGGCGAGCCTTGGAATCCGCGGTTAAAACATCTGCGCAAATCGTGGCCTGAGGAGCTTTAGATGCACAATAAATGGCGTACCTTTGTCGCTCCGCCGACTGGAGATGCGTAACAGACGTGACATCTAGCTATCCCGATACTAGGCTATAACGTGCATTATATTTGGTTAGATTTTAAATTAAAATTGCTGCTGCGGTTTCTCCGACATTTAATGCCGGCCTATTTTTTAGTGAATCTTCGCATTTTGCATGCGCTAGCCGCATGTTTTTTTTCTTAGTTCCATCGTTACCTAGCGACGTCGCGCCGTCGCTGCACAGGAAACGACGTCAGAAAGCCGTTATTTGCACATTAGGCAGTGTTCAACGTCTGCCAGACTGTTTGGTCGGTTTTCGTTACGTGCTAGTTTTTCACTCCTTTTTCCTGTAGTTTACCTTTAATAATTCTTTCAGAGCATTTATTTCTTATCTCCTTCGTGTTCGGCATCTTTTCTTTTACTTCAAATTTTTTATATAAGAACCTCTAAATTCGCTATTTCTAGAATTAACCGTTGGTGATAGCGAGAAAATAACTGAAATCAAGAGCTGTTTCTATCTGGGCATAGAGCGTTAATTTCTTCAGCTGATCAACATTTTATTCTTTAATCATTTTATTCGGACAATTTTTCAGGAGCATTTTTCATAAATTAGTACATTTGTTCGGGTTCTTTTTACAAACTTAATTACCGTAATTCCTGTAACTTCTTTCTACACGTATCTATCTTCGTTCAAAAACATTATTCAGGTAAACAACAAGGTAAAATTCAAAAGTTTTTTCAGATAAATTGTTATTACTTTTTGATATCAGGAAATTTGGCATTCGTTGGTTTTAGGGGTTTCAAGACCAGACAAGTCAGCTCGCAGTCCTACTAGGCACGCAGCTGCAAGCGGAAGGAACCAGCGAGATCCCCTATTTCCCGCCCGCCAAAGCAGTTGCTTGCGATCCGCAGCATCTGGGGGGAGGAAAAGGGCGATGGGGAGGGCCGCAATCCTTGGAACGGCGTCTCCATAATAGATCGGACAGTGTTCTGAAGTACCCCGGGTATCCCCCCTTATACCGTGAAGGCGACCCAGTCCGACCTGCCGGGGTTCCACCCCTTAAACTGTAACGGCTAATCCAGGAACTCCCTGTAAAGCTGTGGTTGAAACGCAAATTTGCGCCCGCAGCTGCAAAATTCCTGAAAGGCCCGCCAAAGTGGCGCGCAAATGTCCTTACAGGTCACGTCGGGAGGAAAAGGCAGCCTCTTCTCTTTCCTTCCGAAAGAGAGGACGGTTGCTACTCCGACCTGCTCTCCGCCCCCAGTCATTGACTATGTCGTACATGATACCTTGCCGCGCAAAATTCGTGCAACGGGAGCAACTAAATGTGCCGTTTAGAAAAAAGCCGTGAAAGGGAAATACTCACGCGCGAAAATGAGCCTGAATGCCAAATTGGCAACAATTAGCCGGGGCGATATAAAAAATGCGCAGCAAAATCCCCGGGTTCTGATTGGAGTGTTAAAAGCAATCCAACGGCAAGCAAAGCTGGCCATCCCTAGCAGCGTCCAATGTGAACGCGTCTAACGCGGGAGGCTGTGCGCCCACGGCTCCTCACCTCCACGGGGCAGAAATACGCCCGTCGACGGCTGCGCGCAAAACGCGAGCGCCGACTCTTTTGCTGCATACCGCTACAAAAAAAAAAATCGGTGCAGAACGGGAAACTCATACAGACTAACCCGCCATTCGCCGGGGTAATGGAGGCATCCGCACTATCACCCCTGGCATCGTTGCTCAGCGGTATACGCGATCCCTTGTATATGCGTCGACCGAAATAAAAGCGGGGTGGCAAGAGCAGTACCAGCCCGCAAGGGTTAAGGCTGTGGAAGTTCCCCCTTTGACGGAATAAACCAAGACTGAGACTTGGTGGGAAAAATTTAGTAAGGCGATGTCCGTGCACCGATGGAATTAGACCACTGCGCTCACGCGCCAGATCCACTGTTACAAGATGACCCAGGTCAAGTTGGCTGTGGATAGGTGGAGCAAGATTATTGCGCCACCTAGATGAATTGTGGAAGCGGCTGGCTTAAGCAATTTCCAGGGAATGGACTCCCTTATCGAATGGGAACTCATTGAGAAAGAATTCCAACGTCCGTCAGACTCGGCGAAAATTCCGTCTACTACGGGATTATGCTAGAGTCTGCGGCCAGGAAAGCTGACAAGGATGAGGACTGTCGCCGATTTAAATCGTGCGCCAAACCGTGGCCGTGTTCATTCATGGTTTGCGCGACCGGAGGAACACGCGACCATGATTTTAAAAGCAATGGTCTCCGGTAGACACAACCATGGAGGATATTTATCAATGTTAAGGGATCACGCGGCAAAAGCGCGTATGACCCCACGTTAAACAGCTCGGTGGCGGAAATTACTTCCGCCGTGACAGACTTGCCGTACGACAATCCATTATGAAACAGTGGGATACAGGAATTTGCGCCTATACGGGCAACTTCACAGAATACCCAACAGGGTAACGCTAACAAGCGCGAATGCCCAATAGGCGTTCACACTATAATCCTGATCTGCAGGGTAGATCGCAAAGGGCGTTTCAAACACGACCGCCCGAATCGCTCTCGGAATTCGGGAGGATGAATGTTTTAGATGCAGGGACTTTGTCACATGCGTATAAGTGATCCTTTGTCCCAGCCTCGTTCCTTTAGAGCAGGCAATGGTGAATGAGACCGTAAGGTGCGATCATATCACGGCCATGTTCCGGACTATTAGCCAGCTACAAGCAGCAGCGGCAAAAAAAATGCGCCGACAATACACGACTCGCGCGCCCTGTCAACGAACAATGAGCATGTGGGAGCAAGCAAATTGCAGGCAGGTCAATTCGCGCCTACATAGCGCTGTTTGCTGCCGTACACGCAAGAATCGTATCTCACCGGTTCTTTTCCGATACTGATTTTTAAATTAGTGCACTGCAACGCCGGAAGTGTTTCACTATTATTGTACGGGGGAACCTTCCCAGCGCATCTGTTGAGAGTTGTGCTAAACCCCTTGCGCAACAATCTCCCATCAGAATTCGTGCCATGTGCACAGTGTGCCTACACCGTCTACATGTACTATCGGCGTCCGCCAGGTTTTCTGGCTGGATGCGTTCAATGTGGCGCGCAAAATGCGCGCAGCCCTGAGTTCCTGATCCGTGTATGGACTATATTTTAGAGAGAACGGTCTAAACCTACACAACAGTGGACGAAAGAGACCAGTTCGCCATGAACATTTTTCCCACTGAAATGGGAAAAGATGGTAATGTCCCCCATCAACTTAGAGATCCAATGGATTCTTCCTTATTGATACAGGGGCGCCATGTCGTGATAGTGAAAAGGATTCTTTGATAATCTCAACCTGAATACGCGTAATTTTGGGGGGTCTCCGACGTGAGGCCTTTAAGTGTGACAGACTAGTAATCCCTCACAATTTGTTGTACCGGATACCCGCTGGGTATCGCCAATCAATATTTTTACCCATCAGTGTTGATAGTGACATACAAGGATGGTATTCTGGGGGAGCGATTGGATGGTCATTTTAAAATGAAGCCAGTCTTTCACCCCATAATGGGCTGCTGGAAATTCTGCAACCTTATAACTTGGTCCACACAACTGTCAGCTAACGACAGACTGCGTCTTAGCGTGCCTGGCAGAAGATGTTACATTAAATGCGCACCAAAAACGGTGGCGGCATTAATTTCAACCAGACACTATCGAAGGGAAGGGTCATGCTTAATTGAACCGACCCTGAAGTGCTCAGTTGTATGGGAGCACAGCGGCTCCCTGTTAATTTGTGGTGCAGAAGGTGCTGTGCTACCAACTCTGTAAACACTACAGATGGATTGCGTCCCTTTGTCGCGAGGCCAGGTCCATTGGCAAACGCCTCTGAGCCAGATCACATGGTTCCATAAATAGTCCCTACGGCCGCCATGGTGTTTTGACTTACTCAAAAAGAGCGCGGCGTGGAGGGATTTGGAGGATCCCCAGAACCGGTTTTTTCCCGTTGACAGGACGCAATTGCGGGCCTCCGCAATTCCTGATTCATACTAGCGATGGCGGAGGCCACGCATTTCGAGCACGCGGAAGATAAAAAAGAGATCGCACAATTTCTCTTTGAATTTTGGCGATTATTCGCAAAACCGATGCTAACTGGGGTGGGACGATTCGTAGCTAACACCATATAGAGTCGGAGGCCACCCACGCCCCCTTTAGGATACCTACCGTAGGCTAATGGACGGTGCCAAGAAACAAGCCCTGAGGACGAGGTTGCCAATGTTGGCGGCAGGGATCATTACGGTTTATAGTACAAGTCCTTATAGTTCGCGAACCCGTCCACCTTGTTACCAAAAAGGATGGACGTGGCGATTTTGTATAGATAATCGCAATTAAATTCTATGACACGGAAAAATGCGTACCATTAACCGCGGATAGACGAGAGCTTGGGATAGTCTGGGAGGAAATAAGTTGGTTTCTGCACTTTGATCTTCCAATCTGATACCACAAGTCGCGATGCAGCACGATGACCGCGCGAAAACTGCTTTCACGACTCATATAGGTCTAATAGGTGAAGTAATGCCATTTGGTCTATGTAATGCTCCCGCCACCTTTGAGAAAATGATGGCGGAGATGTTAAATGGTCTGCTGTTTACTCACTGTTTAGTATACTTAGACGACATTGGTCGTAATGCTGACAGGGAGACGGCAGGGAGCTGAATGAGGAGGAGGGCTGGCGGGCGGCCTTATAAGGGGGGAAGGAGGGCGGCAGCAGTTGAGGTCGAATGCAGCGGCCCGGGGGAGGGTGCGGGTGGCGAGCAGCTGGGTCGGTGAGGTGTGGGGGGGCGCGTTCAAATGCCGGCTGGGGAGGTGGCGTAGTGAGCGAAGTCGTCCGAGTGTGGAGGGCGGCGCGACGCGTGGGGCGGGAGGGTCCTCATTCTTTCCTCGCATCATAATATTCGGTGACACCTGTTTCCACACAATGTCGTTCTCGCATTTACGAGAAGTTTTTTCTAAGACTTCGCAAATTTAAATTAAAACTTAAACGTCCAAATGTCACTCTATTCCGTAAAAGAAACTGAATAATTGGTGGTAGAATTGTTCTAGTGAAGGTATAAAAGCTGATCCAAAAAAGATGAGGCTATAACCAATTGGCCAGCGCCTAAGTCTCCTAAAGAGACGAAAAGTTGCAGGGATTTGCTTCCTATTATCCGAGTTTCACTCTCTCACCAAATTTGCCGATGTAGATCGCTCCCATACAGATGTGGCTAATGTTAGCACGCAAATCCTTTGCAAGGGTATACCACAGGAAACTGCGTTCACTGCCTAAAACGCTTTTCGCCGATACACCCAGTACAAGGGTACCCACGGCCGGTGGACAATTTATCTTGGACACTGTCCTAGCGCATTTGCCATAGCAGGCGCATTAAGTCAGGGTGCGAAGACGAGGTTGAAGTAACCCATTACCTTTGCCACATTAGGCTAAATGCCTGTCAACACGCCGTTATTGGTACGACAAAAAGGGAATTAATGGCCGATAGTCGTATACACTAAAAAAATGGCGTCATTATTTTTGGGATTTCGAATTCAGATTCCGGTACTGACCATCATTCATAAAATGTTACTCACTGTTAAGGAGGCTGAGGTATGATAGGGCGTTTGGTTGGCTTGGTTGTCAGAATTTTGGCCTCACCAATACGCAAATTACTTACGACCCGGCCCCTCAACATATTAACGCAGACCTGCGCTTAGTCGCATTCCCTGTACGTCGTTGTGAGCATACCGGTAATGTGAGAAAAAAAAAAAAAAAAAAAAAAAAAAAATAAAAAAAATAAAAAATAAAAAAAAATTGTGGGGCTCATACCGCGGTGTTGCATCTTACGCGGGAATCCTGATGAGGAAAGTAGCTCCATTTTCTGACACAAGATGAATTGCGTCAGGCTCAGGCAGCAGACCGTGACAAGCTCCACCGTTATTTTCTTTGTTAAATGAATGCGCATACGGGAGAACCTCCTAAGGATCCCGTCAGTGCAAAATACAGAAATACTATTAAATTGTTAAAACCAATGGGAACAGTTAACCGTATTGAATGGTTGTTATGCAGGAATGCGATCGAGCCCCCATTCCTCATAACTCATTCAACAACTCGTTATACCTTCTCTTACGAGAAGACATACTAATATTCTGCCACAGCCAACCAAACCCTGGCTGCATTTTTGAAGGGAGAGAACTCTAGACCAAAATACGCACGCGATATAACTGGGCCAGGCAAGAATCGCGTGTGCGCGATTGGTTAAATCCTGCCCGAGATGCGCGCTCATTAAGCCAGGGCTGGGGAATGGCTAAGTGCGTTACAAGCACCAAATGGACAGAGCCAAACTTGGGGGCGCCTATCTGTGACTTCGCTCAGGATTTTTAAGCGCACTAACCGGGATATCTGGTGATGTTGGTAGTACAGGACACGTTACTAAATACGTACAAGTCTATAACCCGTTATGTAACCAAACGGTGGGGGGCGGCAGTGGCCCGCGCAAGCGTTAGTGGATAACTGGATACTGATTTTTTGGGCTCCGCCCTTATATTACACTCAGATCAGGGCAGGGAGTTCCGAGTCGGAATTTATTTCCAGACTAATGCTCAAACTGATAGGCTGCTAAAAACCCGCACGAACCCCTACTGTCCCAATCAATGGTTTAGTGGAACGGTTTAAATCCGAACCTAATTTTCTGCTCTGGCCTGCAATGGTCAATGAAGATTACAAGCGCTTGGGATTTACATGCTAAGTATGTAGCACACGCATATAATTGCAAACCGTACACCCGCTACAGGGGTAACTCCTAATACGCTAGTTTTTGGGAGGAATTAACGCCTACCCTTGATTTGCGAATTTGGAGTAATTAGATAAACATTCAACGGACTCTTGCAACACCGGCTTCGTCCGATGGTTGGATGCTGTTTTTCCACAATGCGTATGGCAGGGTTTCGTAATAGCACCGAGAAAAGATTATTCAAAGAAAAATAAAAATTCTTATGGGAATGCTGACTTTCCACGTTTTGGCAGTGGTGACTGGTGTAAGGTACCATGCTCCCACGCACAATTCTAAACTAAACTCGCACCAAACTGGACGGGCCTTGGAAGATTATACTGGGTCATATCCGATACCGACGGTTTATAATTAAGAGGCGTTATCTGCCGCTCGTAAATCAAATACGGGACGTTTGAAATTGTACACCGCGTTTCCGCCGGACCTGAAAAGACGGCGATAAATTAAGTAACGCCGACTTGGCGCGGAAACCCGATACGGCGCAATCTCCGGATGAGACACAGCTGTTGGTTTCCACCACCCGCGGTGAACCAAGCGCCGGGTCGAGCAACCGTTAACATTTAGTAGTCCAAACTCGGGGTGGATCAATTACGAATGGCATCGGTTTTAATGTTATATTTTATATACCATTTTATGCCATACTTATAATACCAGAGTAAGGAAAACGTCTCTCTCACGACTTTTACTTTACATACCATTTAAGTTATAGGACCCCTCCTATAAGGCTCACTAACTTACTTGAGGACAATTCCGTACCATTGTTGACTGGGAGCGAAATTATATAATACATACCAACCGGCCCCCCCCCCCAAGAGTGCAACATCAGCATGCGTATACAAATAGAAACACCAATAGTAAAATGCGTACGTAATAAAAGTTGAGGCTAGGGTATAGACCAACCAAAATGCGTTTCCCATACGCCATAAGAACACCATCAGTAAAATGCAGTACGTCGGGTAATTTTGCGACATGTTTACTTACATCGTGGGCTAGGCCAGCTATCGATGGTTCAGCTATGACTATACCCAAATTCAAAGAATTACCGAATATGGTAATCCAAAATTAAAAAGTACTGTACATACACAACATAACAAGACAATAAATGGTAATTTTCCAAAAATTTATTTAAAATTAAAAAGCCAAGTAAAAAAAAAAAGTAAACTAAAAAAAGGGGGAAACAATAAAAATTACTCAGGTTTCCTGTGGGCGGCCCGCACGCAAGATGATAACACCGGGCCCACCCTTCTCTTCGTGCCGCCCCGTCGCGTGCACGACGTCCACCAGCTCCCGTAATACCGTCGCCCCCCCGAAACGTGAATGGTGGCGGCGAGATCGGGGTAGGCTGACCGCCTGGCATTCAGCCGCCTGACGAACGTCATTGTTAGGCTCAATGGTGTGGTCGATGGTCTCCTGCGGAAATAAAAGTGACCTAACTTGCAAGGGAATACATCGGTAATCCATCGAGCATATAGAGCAAAGTAAAACCATGGCTTTTCAAGGTTTCCTTTTCCCACTTCTTCGGAATGAAGACACGGAATCTAAGATGGTTAACCTTAATTAGAGTCGTACTCAAAAGGGTTTCCTTCCGGCACGCCGAACAACGCTCCCTGATCTCCGTGAGGGCGAGGTGATGCGCCCCGATGGTAGGCCTGGTACTAGCGTGCCGTCCACCTCCGCCGGGCCGGATGGTTGGCGTCCACTAGGTTGACGCCCGATGGTGGGCGATCGGACCCTCCCCCGGTGTAGACCGGTCGAAGGAGGGCGAAGGGACTCCTCCCTCGCACCCCCAGTCCACCGAGGATCCTCGACGGAGTATCGGTGACCGCGCCGTGTCGTCCGGGGTACGTCGGTCCCGGGACGGTCACGTCACAAAGCCCCGGCGGCCAGGACGAGACGTATTCCCGTCGAAATTCCCTGAAAGGAACTACGACCCTTAAATTTGGCGCGCTATCTACATTTTTTTCTTACAGATTAATGCGTTGAGGAAATTGCGTGAGTAGAAGCTTAAATAAAAGTAAATGTAAACCATTGCGTTCTGAGCAGATAGCGATTTTTTTAGAATTTCACGTACCGTATCCCTGATCAGTGGACAGCGCATCGCTTCACTATATCCCTTCTCCAGGGTGCGTGAAGAACGCGAACGCTGCTCTCACACGAGCCGGTCGAGCTGGTGTTTGGAGGCCCAGACCCCCTGGAATCGCAGATGACTGCGACGCGCATTTTTTTTAGTGGCGTGGTCACAGACGTTAATTGCAGTGTAAATTGGGCGTGTTGTCTTGTCAGTGGCAGGCGTTAACACTGTGCCCCAGCCAACGCGCCCGTTCAACCCCAGTCCCTCTGCAATAGTCCAGAGCTGTACCAGTGCCCGCGGTAAAGCGTCGTACCTATACGGTTTGTTAGGTTGTATTTATTTCCGAAGGAGTGAGTGTAGAGCATTTAGCAGGTTGTGGAGAACGGGAGAAAATAAATACTGGAAAGCCATTCTGTTAGGGTCACAAATTTTATGTAAAGTCCAGCACGCAATTTGCGCTACTGCGCATTGGTAGGTAGTGATGGGGAGGAACGCGTTTTTGCGCAAAGTTCAGGGTGCGAATAAATCCCTCGAACTGTCACAGGGACTATCTGCGGTGACGTCATGGTACGGCGTTACTTTGACGAACATTCCAAAATATAACTATAACTAACAAGAAATGCGTGATAAAATAAATAAATAAACGAAGTATTACATGACATGCACTATAGTGTACTATCTTAAACAATATTCGCTCCAACTAGGAGAAGCGATAAAAAGGTGATACGTGAATGTAAACAATAAGCCCGGCGTAATCAGCGGTGATAAAAAACAACCCGTAATATAAAAAGATATTATTTACGTATCAACACTTATATCTTAACAAATTAAAATGGATAATACGGTTGATATGTAACTCAAGGAATCTGGGTTTCAGACTCCCCAACACCCCTTATTCGTACTATGATCAACCGGATTAATTCTAAACAAAAACTGAACCCGTTCTGGTGATATTAACGAACGGGTCCGAGTTGTTAACACCCTTTCGGCTACGAAAAAATACGTAAGTAAGCTTTATCCGATTAAATTCGTATTAAATTTGTCGGAAAAAAATAAATATATATAAGTTTGTAAAAGCGTTTGACTAACGTTAGAGCCGCCTAAACGCCCCTTTATAAATTGTAAACACTGAATTAGGGTAAATGTCAGCGCAATACACTACTTCTGTGATCGAATGGATTCGTTCCAAAAAGGAAAGCTTGGTGCAAGGCCGTCCCCGTTGCCATGGGAAACTAAGGCCCTCCGTGACCTAATATGCGCAGGAACCGGGTCAACTCGGGTTTTCTTTCCCCGCTCTAAACCAGTCTGCCATTGGTCGACGGCTAGCAGAAACCGCTGCGCGCACTTGTGGCTAGCAAGGCCGTACGTGAACTTCAGTCTCCCTCGGCTTCCACTGAGTGTAGACTCCACCCACCTTTTCGGCACACTCGTCGGTTTTGCCGGTCTATTTTCTAATAGCTGGGGTACTCTCCGCGGTAGGCAGCTACCTTAGTGAGGGGACCGTGAGTAACGCGTTTTGAGCTATCGTATTTACACAGCAAGTCCCACTAACAACATCAGTTGTACTGATATCGCGGCCGGGGGACAAGCCTGATCGCACGAGCGTCGGGCATGAATCGGCCACCCCGCCATAGAGGATCCGGGTAAGGGTCCCGACCAAACCCTCTAGTATGCACGTGTAGGATATCGGTGTTTACCAGTGCGCGACTGGAATCTCCTCACACCTGATGTGAGACTGGCCGAAGGTCTGTCCTTGTGATAGACGACGCATTCCCGCGGCTCACGGCCAAGGAAGCATCCTGTTAGTCATCTGTGCCCACCTCGAGGGCCTGACACGAGACAACCGCTCTCACGTCACCCCATGGTACTGGGAGGTATTCACTTTGGTCACCAATCGGCGCCTGAAGGATCATGAATCAACGAAGTGAGCCCTACCCCCTCACTTCAGGTAAGTCGTCAAATGTTCGACTTCTAAAGCAGAGGTAGTGCAGACTTCCACACACGAAAACGGTCACGGAAACGTGTAGCTGCGCGAAACCCAAAGCCCGCGGCGGCGGAAGGAAACGCCCCTGCCACAGCATTCAAGGGCTGTGACCAGGGATTACGTGTCAGATGAGGAGGATACACCACCTGCTGACCCAACTTAGGACCGCCAAATTCTCGCCCCACTTTGCGGTTCACCGATAGTTGGGCAGACACTGTCGCAGTTGCAGGGCATCTACGAGGTGTCACCCCAGGCAAAAAGCCTATTTTTTCCGCGGGCAGACACCTGTCTTCAAGAGAAGTTTAGATAGGGAGACGGTATCGTTACACTCCCTATGAGTCCGGGCCGCGCCACAGGTCCCGCGAGGCGGGTCCCCAGCCCCCAGAAAGAACCCCCGCCCTTTAAGCGGATAAAGTCGAGTCAGGTATTTCTTGTGGCCTCAGCGGTGGTGGACCCTCAGAGGACCCGCCTCTCTCGAACGGACCGCGGCGCAAATATCATCTCGCGCTTGCGAGGAACTGCGACAGTTTGGGGCGCAGGAAGGAAAAGTGCGCGCATGCCCACCCTTCGACCTAAGCCCGCGCAGCCTCCCTTCCCCCGATACCGGCGCCCCACCCAACCGCGAAAACGCAAGGGCACTAAACCCTTGGATCCTACACTGCGACAGTGGACCCATTCCCCGCATCGCTTCGTCGCGACTTAAAGCGACAGCTTCCCGAGATGGCCACCGCGGCTTCCAAACACGTGCAGCCATCCACTAGTAGAGACGCTCCATCCAGCCGGATTTGTCCCCGGTGCAAAGAAGACGCCTAAGAGCGTTATAATTGCTTACCGCCTTCGTCCAATGAGGTCCTACGGCACGGGACCAGGGCGGAAATCCATGAGACAATGGATCTTTTACATGAATATGGTAAGTTCCATGTCCCACTTTCTGGGTAAAAATCGTCTGGACGCAGTCAAAGTTGACTTGCCGCAGACGATGTGGAAACTTCTCAAAAAGAAGATTGAGGAGACCTTAAGGCGGAGGCGAAAGCCCAAGTCAAGGCGCCGACGATCGTTAACCGCTTTATGATGGATCATTATGATCGGCAGCTCCACCAATGGGAGAAATGAACATGAAGTTCAACTTCAGGTTCGGCGTATCCGCCCTGCAGTGGGGTGGCACTTTTGTATACTTTGGGATTTTTTTCCGGCGTCCCAACAGTCCGTCCTCCGTCCGTAACTTCCACATGGCAGTACGGAAAACCGCGCCGGTCTCTTGCTTCTGGAGACCATTCAGCGCATGTGGCAGAGAATCTACTTCCCTCTTGGCGCGCCAGCTGCTCAAGTAAAATGGATCCCGGGAGCGCCACAGTCAAGCCCATTTGGGACCCTACGTTCCGCGTACGCGAAAACGCGCCCCCCATGGTTTCCCATAAGGGGAAAACCGACAAGCCTAAGGGGATTGTCAGTCGTGGCAAGCCCAGATTTGCTGCGCCTACCCTGAGTCACGCACCCACCTATGAGTGAGGAAATTCCGACCGCTTCCACCTGCAGGGCGGAAAATCCGATGCCGCTTCCTCCACCTGTGATGGCGGAGTCGTGGCCCCCACCGCCACGTTCACCCTCCGAGGGCTCCCCATATGTATCCCCCCGTTTAATGTCGATCGTCCGCTGAGTAATTTTGCAGATTCCTGCAAAGTTTTTACGAACAGACGCACGTGACTGCTCGCATTTGGCGCACGGCTTTCACGATCACGACGCCGTTTGTTAGCAACCAAACGCACACTACCTCGAAGCAGTTTGTCACCGCTCACCTACCTGTAACACCTGGAGGGGCCCGCCCCCCCAGCGAAACTCCGCTGATTTTTACCTCCGACGAGGAGGATAGTATTCGGATGCGATCTCCGATATAACATATGTTCGGTAAATATGGATACCGACGAAATCACGGAACCAAGGCCGAATCACCGCCTGCCTGCGAGCCCCACTCAATCCGAGCTCCAGGAAGGGCTTCCTGACGATTAAGGGGAGAGGTAAATCCCCACCGTGATAGGCTAGGGCCTATAATTAATAATGTATTTTATTAATTAATACGTAACCGAAAATATTGAGGTCACATACTATATTCAAACGCGTAATCAATAGTGTACAGTAAAGAGCTAGGCCTATGGTCGACAGAACGTGCTCCACATAAATAGAGTACGTTAACGATAAATATTGCTACTCTCCCTAAAACAATATATAAATGCGTACCAGCTATGCCTAATGTACTAAGGCTCACCTAGAATTTCGCATAATTAACATCAAATAATATATTTTCAAAATTAAGGGACAGGTTAAAAAATACATAAATTTATTCCATATCTACATTCTAATAAGTCTGATCCTCAGCGTAAACCATAACTTGTGTATAAATATTCTCCTCTTCCTTTCATTCCATGCGCATAATTTCACAATACTACACTGCCCCCCGGGAGCCGCGGCAATCCCACCACCAGAGTCCGTGCGCAGGTTTCTCGGGGGGATAAACAGCGCATTCCAGGACCAACGCCCCCAATCACTCAAGGCGCGGCACGCGTTGGACCGACGGCGTACCCTCAGCGAACCCACCCATCTTCATCTAAATGGGTTATCGTTTGGGCACATAACATTCCCGGATTTCGGTGGGCGTAAAGGGTATCTTCTATTATTTCAAGTAAGCACAATTTACACTAAACTTTTCACACCCCCATATAAATATCTTACTAATTAGTAACACAGAGGACATATTTAACAATTTTATAATCCTAAATTAGCTAATAATTTAATCCCTTCCTATGTCGTTAGTCATAAATTTTCTCTGAGAGGCAAGCAGCTGGTAGTAGAAAATTTAATCGTAACGGGCAGTGTATAAATAACATTATAATTGGATTTAAAAAATATATAAAACTTAAATTAATAATATATCCATAAACAAAATGTAAAATAAAAAAAAAATTAATTAAAATTAAAAATATATATCTCTAGGCCAGGCGGAAATGCAGGGATCATTATTATAAATCCCATATTCCAAATTACTTATGTCGACAAATCGCTGTAATAACTACGTTCTAAATTCACCTCGCGAAATTAATTCCTTGGTTCCTTGAAAAAAAAAGTCAAGTAAAAATTTAAGCCAAAATAAAAAAAAAACAAAAAAAACATCCGCTCCCTCCACTGGAAACTTTCCCAGGCCGGAAGAAAAAGAATAATACCCCACTTATTTCAAATTTGCACACGTTGCACCAATTTCACTATTTCATCTAAATTACAACAAAGCATGTAACACCTGCAGAATACATGCCATAATAATAAAATTATATATATATCCTTGTGCGGCCTGGCTTTCGAAAAACACCTAGGTCCACACTAAATTGTAAATAACCGAATGTAATATATTGTACTATGTGTAATACTTTTGCATATTATCCAAGAAGTAACTGTAGTACACACCGTCCCCATGGGAACCGAATTGCGCGCCCATTAATACGCATTCGGCGCACGGGTAATCCGTAACTGGGCGGGTGATGCCTGGAGTATGGTTCCCCATCACGGGGAAATATAAACAATTAGCATATTAATCTTAATAAATTCCCCTCTGCGGGCACCAGCTTGTGAGTTGCCATAGTGAAATTAATAATTTAGTCCTTTTAATAGTACTCATCCAAATTGGCTTAAAAGTTCACACTATATTCGATAAGGGTTTAAAATACTTTTTCAAAGTATTCAGAATTAAACAAATACCTGTGCGTGCGGAACATACTCCAGCTTTTGAAAATAATATTAGAGGAGAATTACATAATACGGGTAACTTGGACGTATGTTGAAAATGGTCCTGAATTCCATAGTTAGAGTGTCAACATTTCTTAAAACGCAGTATTTTCATACATATAACGGTAGTGCCTTGTGCGAATACAAAAACAGCGTACGGTCCATGTGCCGATGCGCATTTCTGGACACGTCAAATAAACGGAGTTAGAATAGCAAATAAAAACACAACAACCGTCAACGCAAATCGCGCGCAACGACGAAGCGGTTAACTTAAACGCGCTCTTGCGCGCGCCGGGATGTCACCCTTGTCGGGCGATTTGCCCATATGCCCCTGCATACTTAGTCTGGCTGTCGGATTGTTCATTTTAGGCATATGACCCATAGCTGTAAACATCAATAGCTGGCATGGCTTCACCTTGTTAAAAGTAACTGTATATCTTATGTAGAAATTCAACCGCGTAGACGCGAATTGCGCACTTCGCAGCTGTAAGTGCTCGCAGCTAATTGCGCGGATTCAGGAAACTGCCCCTTAAGTCCTAGGGGACTTACGGCCCTACAAGCCTGCTCTCTGCATAAGGCACGCAGTTTTGCCTGTTTATTTAATAAATCTGGTGGTGTCCAACATTACCGTTGTCAATCGGAAACCTTTTTACATTCGGCATATGCGCATAGCTGATACATCGATAGCTGGCATCGCTCACTTTAAAAAAAAAAAAAAGAAGTAAAAGTAACTGTGTAAACCTAGATACATATTGACCGAGCAGACGCAAATCGCGCGCTCGAAGATACAGTGCCCGCATTTGTTTGCGCGGCTCATAAACGCCCTTTGAGTCCTGAGGACTATGGCCTACACCTGCTCTCTGCATAAGGAACGCAGTTTTGCTTGTATTTGTTGGATTAAACTGGTTTGCGAGTGGCAATCCCATTACCTCGTCGGGAGTAAGCGTGGTGCGGTGGCCCGAACATACGTGCCCCACATTTGACTTTACGGTCGGGAAGTACAATTCAACTGTAACGGTCCCAAATAGGTAAAGATCCGTCGGGAGTAAATTTATAATATACGGGGCCGCCGGTCGCCAGTAATGCCGCCCTCCCATCTTCGTCTATGCCAGATCTACGCTATGTGATAGGCACATACTATTGTTGTAGCGCTATCAACTGTAGAATCCACCTATGAATTTGGCCAGAGTTGATACGCCATTGAGCACGCACATTTTTAAACGCACATATATTCCTAAATGAACAATCTAAATAAGGAAAGAATACCCCCAAGCACTCAGCATTGTCGGCGTTTTTGTCCCCTCAGGAGTAATCCTACCAGCCAGGTCGTATGAAATGTAATAACCCATTATATTGCAGATGCAGCATCGTCTATCGTATCTGGCTTCCTTCCACTGTAATTTTATTATTAAGACAACCCCAGCCCGTAGAATTCCGCCGAGAACTGACCGATAAATCTCTTCATGATGAATCGTCCAGTCATACGGGTTGCGGGTGTGTTTAAATTGTGTCTGTAATTCAATATTTTCCTTGCGCTTCCATTTTTATAAGATTCTCCCCATTTTTTCTACCACAGATCTAGTCACAAGTGATTCACGAGTAAAAAAGCGCAGTGGGCGTTTGTCATATAAACATTAATAACGCTAATTATATAAAATGCTTATGGCCAAGTAAAATGCGCCCCACAATGCAAATTTGCCAAAAAGCGTACAGAACTACGCACGATTAAAAGGGGCTATATAAATATCTAGTAATAAATTATCTCTGGAGGGCATCAGCTGGGTATAGGGAATAAAAGTATTCCCACAAAGAATAATTGAATATTTTCATATTTTAATAACAATATTTACTTATAACAATAGTATCATTTAATATTAAACTTTAACATATAAAAAATAAGAGTCTATCTCCATTCGAACTCTGCATTTTGAACCAAACGTGTCGTGCTTCTTCATTCTGCGGAATGCGCCACGACATAGGGTGTAGGGGTTTGTTTAGGGATGGTCCAGTCCTACCTGTTCACATAGTCAACGAAAATATCTTTCCGCCTTTTTGCACGGAGGGATTTCACCCCGAATTGATATGCTTAAGGCGACGGTCCAACTTTGGAGATAGTCAGCTAAGAATAAGAAGAATTTCCGGCCACCAACACCATCCCCCAACTACGTTCGCAAATTGATAAGTCCGCCCAGGAGTCTTATTTGTGGGGCTTGAACCAGATAGGTTGGGTGGTGTAAAACAGAGCATGTTGCTTGAATTTAGTTCGATCATGACACCATCCCGCATTTCATGTTAGCGCGGAAGCGTCCGGTCCCCGACGACCGGCAACAGCGCTAAATTTTATTAGCGTATTAGCAGGCTCACGGCTCACCTCCTATATGCACTTTATTAGGAGGAATATTGCGTTTATGTTTATTTGGGGTTTTGCCATAGCGATACATCGATAGCTGGCTTAACCACCCCTGTACCTGTGATATTAAAATCTGACATTAATAATATCAAAAAAAAAAACAATGCTCACACAACCGCAATTCAATTTTAAAAATAACGAATATATATCCAATGGCAGGCTATACGGTCCATGATGAAGAGGGAGATCCTGTAAGGAATCAATCCCCCTGAGACCAAGCCCTGTTGGCCATCTGCCGTTTTGGCACGGAAGGGAATCAGACAACAGTATTATTTGTCCAAGGGACCCTTATGATATACCATTATACCTGTCGGGAGTACGGTGGGCGGTGCCCCAATGGGAAAATGCCCGGAGTAGTTACTTATGCGGAGCCCACATGGGTTTTCTCATCGGGAGTACCACAACTAACGGATCCCTCAAGTGACTTTAGATCGGGAGTACAATCTAACATACGTGCCCGAATAGTAAGATCCGGTCGGGAGTAGTTTATATATACGGGCCCGCCGGTCGCCATTGTAATGTCCTCCCCCTTTTGGGCAAATAATATCAATACATTGTGATAGGCACAAATTTGCGCTACGGCGCATTGTCTTTACTTGCCATGCGGTAAATTTTTCAACAAAAAAAAAAAAAAAAAAAAAAATATATAGACAACATTCACTCAATTATTCCTGAAAGCTATTTGCGCATAAGCGCATCTATAATTCGCTAATGTCGACTTTTTAGAAGTCAGTATTTTTTTTTGCGCCCAAGCGCGTTTATGGATGAGTATACTGTATCTTCTGATGCACTAGTTTAAAGTTATTGAAATAAAAAAAAACACACAACGAGAATTAAAATTTGCGCCCAGCGCGGTTCAGCGATATTTTCGCTGAACGCGCCGTGAAACGGTCATGTCTTTATTATTTCCAGGTGCTACCACCCGCGAGCCTTTGTAGTCTCGCCCCACTTTGCTATTTTTCAGACGAAGACATACCTGTTGTTCGTCTGGGGAGCAGTTAAGTGGGGCGTGTCTACTCGCCTTAGCAATTTTCGCACATCTCCAAACGGGCGCGCAATTGGCTTCCGCATTGTGCACGCGGGGGTAAAGCGTTGAGCTTAGCGACTACTAAGCCACGGAAGAAGGTCGGGGCGTTCGGGCCTGACCCGGCAGACGTGTTTTATTCGCGCTCTGTCATTTCAGCCGATATTTGGGTCTTTTTCTTATCATAAATTCTAAAACTAATGTAATCAAACCACACACGGGAGGGAAAGGGAGTTTTAGCGCTTTGACAGGTATGTATATTTCGCTGTACCTATTGTTAGATACGTAAAGAATAAAGACTTGAGCTCTTGTGAAGGTGGACTGAGACGTTTCCATGCATTCTTTACATCCTCCAGTTATTATTATAGATTAACCGCTATGGAAAACCTTATATTCATTGTTTCATATGTAATTAGGGCCATAAGCCTAAGCAGGCCTATGTGCAGTTACTTAACCCCATCTGCGGAAATATAATGACAAACTATAGAATTTAACGTAGTGTTACTTTATGGCGGAAATTAACGACATTAACTTAGAACTGATTATCAGTGACAGCGGCGGCATCCCTAGCCGTACGCGTACTTCTGGAATTATTCAGTAACACAATTAATATACCGAAATGCGAAGGGGACAGCCAGCTAGTTGAAAGAACCTAACTTATGGAAGTAGGGAAACTTTAGGCCTATAAACGCGCTCGTCGGCGAATTGCGTATGTAGATGAAACTCTGGCTGGCCGCCTTTAGCGCGGGGCGGACACCGACGGCGACGGACTAACTGCAGACGGGAGGAGGAGCCGCAGCAGCCCGCGGCAGGCTCAGGAATTTCACATGGAAATTATTACATAACATTAACACGTTAGGCTCGCCTTAGGCGGGGGCGGATTAGGCCGAACGGTTAAACATACATACATATTATACAACAGTATACTTAAAACTGACTCACCAGTCTTGTTTTAGTTGGTAACTAATCGTGATGCTAGGCCGCTTGCCTTTTCCAGTCGTTTGTTGTAATGTTTTGCAAATGATCTAGCAGTCTTCCAGCCTGCGTGTGCCAGGATCCTCTTAACGGAGATCCCTAGCAGTCATGCTTTCGAGGCCATGGCTCCCCTGGTTGAATGGGAGGCCTATCGTCCCGTATCCACTCCTGCTTTCAGCACTATTATGGTCCATCTTGCGAGTGTATCTCTCGAGATTCCCTTATGTGGTTTAATAAAGCTTACCAAAAGCTGTCTTGAGTTTCGTAATTCCTTTGTCTTGGATAAATAGGCATTAATGGCCGATACTACACACAATCGGCGATCCTCTGGGAAACTGTTCAGATGCACTGAGGACAATGGGTCTCCAATGCGATTTGATTTTAATAACTGTGTCAAATCAAACGCTGCCTCCTTTCGATCTATCTCTAGTCCATCCAGAGACAAGGCAGTAATGGTCTGCCCTCTGTGGCCTGTCACTAGCAGTAAGAGGACTGCTAACTTAAATCCTAGCTGTTTAATGTCTAAATGATAATTACTAGGCCAGGATTTAAATAACTTAAATACTACTGAAACATCCCAGAAGCGACTATATTTGGGTTTCAGGGGATTTCTTTCATACACCGATCTCAAGAACCAGTGTATAACCTGGTGTTTTCCAACTGTTTGTCCATCTATCCTTGGTAAGACAATCGATAACGCACATCTAGCTGTGTTAATGGCCCCATAACCTAATCCGTCATCTTCTAACATTCTTAGAAATCTAACTACTTGAGCCATAGTAGGGTTTAACGGCTTAACCTTCTTAATCAAACAATGAACACCCCTATTTCCTTAAATAACTTGAATATAATTTTACTGTACCTTTTCGCCATGCGTGGGATACCAGCCGTTGTTGTGTAATCTTATCTAATCCAAATTGTTCTAAGTACTTATTTAGAAACGGAATTCCAGGAGGGGTGTTATGAACATGTCTTTGTCACTGGTCAACAGACCTCAGTGTTGTAGCTTTCCACGTAAGCTTGGGAAATTGAGGCAGTCTTCCACTCCCAATGCTCCTGCGGCTATCCATGGCGGCGTGTCCCACACGGGAACCATCAGAAACACATGTGCACAGTCCCTTCCGATTTTCCTGGCCACTCTGCTGATAATGCTGTATGGCGAGAAAAACAAATTAAACCTTTTTTAATAATCATCCCCAACTCCAAAATTAGTATTGGGCATGAGAAAAAGACTTCTCATCACAAAACAAGAATTCTTAATTTTGTGACTTTTTAAAAACAGATCCTTATTATTCTTTTCAACGTTTAAGCAATGTTGTAAATTAAATCGATAGGGAAAAAGAAATGGTTTCCTCTACAGGTATATGTGTGAATGGAACACCAATTCCTTCCATCAACTTAAACTGTGTAATTATCAGTAATTAAGTTCCATTCCTTCTAGAATTTTTTTTTTTAGTGTTTTAACAAAAACTTTTTACTGGTATCCCTATGACGTCTCGTGTCTGCGTAGCCACTTCTACTTGTTCCCTGGTCGGGGGAACGGCTTGTTGGGAGTATCCTCCCTCTTGAACGGACGGTTTCCGTCATGCCATCCGAACGGCTGGCGCTGTCCTCGCCCTCTGGGCTGGAACCCGTAGGTCTGGCCTCCGCGTCCACCTCTGGCGGTCCGGCGACTCCGAAAATCCCTTCTGGATTTCTGGAACCGGGAATTTGCATCCCCTTGTTTGCTTTTGGCATCCATGTGCTTGCCAAACTTGTTGTTTCTACCTCTTTGAAGAGGTACTGGAGTTGTCCACCAAACATTTTGGTGTTGTCCAAGGGTTTCCCTTTAATCAGCTTTGGTGGGAGGAAGAGCGTATACTCTTTGCCATCATTATCCATAACCTTCTTGCATCTGGCTACCTCCTTCCCTGCATCAGTACAGACTGCTTTGAACACGTTTTCAAAGCGTCTGTACGTGAGGAAATTGCTCGTGGCTGTTAGCATTGCAATGCCTTTGTCCATCGTCCTGGCTAAAGACGAGAACGTGTTCTCAGCCTGCATACGATTGGCCACTGGCGCAATCGCTGTCAGAGCCCCTAGGACCCCTTTATGTATTGTATGAAGCACTTCTTCAAACTTTTTCCTGTCCTCGTTCAGACGGACATCTCAGTCCAAACTTTCTTCTTAATCTTGCGGCCCAATGACGCAAACACATCTACCCTCTCAGTGTTTGATTCTGAGTCGGTGGAAGAGGAGTCGGCCAAAGAGTCTGAAGAAGAGTCTTTCTTCTTCTTTTTCTTTGCCTTCCCTTCTTTGACTTTTTGGTCTTCTTGACCACCTTTCTCTCCTGCGTGAACTTGTCTCCTGACGAGCTCACTGCCTTCCTGGTTCGCTTTTTCTTTCTGGGAACGGGAACCTTTTCCCAAGCCGAGTCAGTCTCATCCGAACAGTCCTGCTCCGAGTCCTCCCAGTCAGAATCCTCCTCCACTTCCTCTTCCCTCGAGGAGAATGTTGAACCTGTTGAAGCTTGCGCTCCATCATCCTCATGTGTGCCTCCCACAGAGGCGGTACTATCGGCCGTACCACCTCCTCACTGTCCCCGTCCTGGTCGGACATGACGTGGGCGGCAGGTTGAGGGGAAGCCGAAACCGTCAACCCCTGCGACGAGTCGAAATCGTCATCTGGCTCACCTGCTGCTGCCGCTGGAGGTGCCTTACTCCGCTTCGTAGCCATCGGAAGTCTGTAACAATCAAAAGACAGTTACTATCAACCGGCATTTATGTCTAAATGTCACAACGGGTTATTCAAAGCAACATTTTGTGCATCTAGTGGTGTTATAGAACGTATTTAAACCGTCTAAACACAGGCGTGTGTAAGCTAACGTGTAATGTCGTAGGTTAACGGTATGGAAGCCGAAACCAAACGAGGGGTAGGGACCGGTGAACCGGGACCCTCCCACACTCTCTGTTCCGTACACTTCTCCCTCCTGCGGCTACGTAACTCGGAGGTACGCCCAATATTATGTGGGGAATCCATAACAGAAACCCAGGATAATTTCCAACGCGACTCTATAAAAGAGACCGAGGAAAAATCCCAACGTGATGAGGCTCCAGCCAACATCGCTCTCCGTTCGGCAACTGGCGGCAAAAAACATGTGATGAAGCTCCAGCCAACATCGCTCTCCGTTCGGCAAAAAACATGTGATGAGGCTCCAGCCAACATCGCTCTCCGTTCAGCAATGGGCGGCTTGTTGAAAAAATTAATTTACCTGTGATGTGACAACCACCATCTACCAGACAACAGAGAAGTCAATGCTTTCTATCTAGGTTAGCTTGAGCCAAACCGATAAACCGGTTCCAATGGAAACATAAATAAATATAGGCTATCATCAGCCTGCCTCCAAGCAGAGGAATACTAACACCGAGAATCCGGTTCCGACCCCTTACGGCTCTCACTGCTAAGCAGGAATAAACTAGAATGTCAGTTCCGAACCCCTTACGAGTCTCGCTCCAAAGCGAGCCGAAGTTTAATTATAGAAAAATTCAATAAAATTCGAAAAAACACGAGATGCACAATTAATTCGGTAAATTAACATGAAAGAACAACTCTACACAAGAAATACATATCCTCCTGTATTCTTGGGTTTAAAGTCATAAAAACGCTACGAAACAGTAGCGATAATCGAGTCGTGAAGTCCGACAAGAAGTAACCAAAATGGCGGTCAAATGTAGCGTACCGGCACACATATCGGTTTAACGCCAATAATTCTTTAAATACAGACGCCATGTTCAACAAAGTCGTACAGACTAATCTACAGATGTTCATAATGAAAAGTGTGAATTATTTCCATAAACTTACTGCGAATTCTGTAGTTATTGTAGAAAAAGACCGCTGCTCTCTCGTGCACGTCCACCGCTTACGAGTGCCTTATGCTAATTGCTGACCCCGGATCTGCTTACCTCTCCCTAGGCTTTAGACTAGCCTGAGGCTTAGTACCGAGGTAAAATATAAACATTTTTTAAATAACGACAAACTCAAAACCATAAGGACTGTGCAACTTTAATCCAGAGAGCATAACATTATTTTAAAACGGTAAAACATTGCAGCAAGAAAGGGGATTTTGCATGTAGACATAGTTTTTCTCTCCCTAAAGGGGCTGTGACCAAGACAACTTTACCTATTCACAATTATTATAATCAAATATTCATAGCTTGAAACAACCCCTCCCCCCCTCTTTTGGGGGGAATAGATTAGTTGATTAAGCAGGAGGAATTTTCAATCGTGGACAATTGGTCTTCCCCATTCCACTGCTTCTTGCCCCATCCTAGTAATGCTGAACGTTAGGGTAGGTAATGACAAGTATCAATTCTTTTTTTAAAGTCATTGGTTTGAATCGACCAGGGTTCAAATCCCATGATCTACCAAAAACGGGAGGCGGGCGCGTAACTCATTCGGTTATGCCGTAAAAAAACATACGTTTTAACAGAATAATCTAAATTATCTGAGGAACGTGGAATTGCAGCCCCAAAATCGGAATGGCCTATAATGGAGATGTGGCCAAAATGGAGATGATAAACAGATGGGATGGCCGACAGACTTGAGCGTCCACTTCCCATGTGGCAAGTCATGGGATTCGCACCCGTGGGTTCAAATCTTTGCCCAGTCAAACCAATGGCTTTAAAATGGATACTTTTCACTACCTAGCCTGGTGCTTGGCATTACTACGACAGGCCAAGGAGCAGTGGAATGACGAAGACCAATGGTCCACAATTGAAATTTGCCTTGCTTAATCAACGACTTAATTTATTTTACTTAAAAAAAAAAAATTAACAGATGACATAGCAACCACCCCCCCAGATTAGCGCAGTTGCAGTGTCACTGGAACAAAGCTGGCAGTTATTAAATAACAACAACAAATTGCGTAAATGTTGAACCTGAAAAGTTTCCAATGACAACGAAGAAACTAGAGTCTGCGTGCTTTCTTACGTGGGTGCAGAGCTGGTTTGTTGGAAGATGGTGGTCTCCATGAAGGAGTTGCACAGGAGCAGGGAGTGCACTCGCGGAGAGATGTTGGTGTACTCAGCGAACTTCTGCGCCAAAAAGCCACCAAGCGACGCGCCAAACAAATGAACCTGAAGAAGACGTAACATGTTAAGATGTGCCACTGTAACTGAAGCTAGTCAACAATCAGTCGTAAAATCCGTCGTCACGGTCACCAATCCCCAAACCGCGAGGGTAAATGGGGACCTTTCATGAGCCATTTCTCACGCTATACACTTGGTGGCAGCACCCATTCCCGCTATCATGGTTGGATAGAAGGGTATAGGTGTATTGGTGGTGTAGGTGTATTGGTGGTGTAGGTGTGTGGTGGGGGTTTAGGGATGTGGTGGGGGGGGGGTTGTGTGGTGGGGGTTAGGGATGTGGTGAGGGTGTAGGTGTGTGGTGGGTGTGTAGGTGTATGTTGGGTGTGTGGGGTGGGGGTGTAGGTGTTTGTGGTGAGGGTGTAGGTGTGTGGTGGGGGTGTAAGGGGTACTGGGGGCATAGGTGGGTGTGGTGGGGTGTAGGGGGTATAGGTGTGTGGAAGGGGTGTATGCATGCCACTCTGCAAGACACCCCCCCCACAAACCACCTACACCCCACCACACCCACCATCAACCCCCACCACACACACCTAGACCCCCACCACACCACACCCACCCCACCATACCCACTCACCACTACACCCCCACCACACACACCAAAATCCCCAAACACCCCCACCACACACACCAAAATCCTCACCACACCCCCACAACACACTCACCACACAAACATACGCCCGCACCACACACCCATCATACACACCTACACCCCAACCACACCATATCCACTCACCACACACCCCCACCATACACCCCTAAATCCCCACACACCACACACTCCAAAATCCTCACCACACAAACATATACCCCCACAACACAAACATATGCCCCCACCAAACACCCCTACACACATCCCTAAATCCCCCCCACCTCCACCACACAAACATACGCTCCCACCACACACACCTACATCACACCCACCCCACCATACCCTCTCACCCCACAGCTCTACACCCTCACGACACACCCGTAAATCCCCAAACACCCCCACCACACACCAAAATCCTCACTACACCCCCACAACACTCACCACACAAATATACACCCCACCACACACACCTACACCCCAACCACACCATATCCACTCACCCCCCCACCATACACCCCTAAATCCCCACACACACTCCAAAATCCTCACCACAGTGCTACACCTCCACCACACAAACATACACCCCACTCCCACCACACAAACATTTGTTCTTTTTCTTGAAGATTTATACTGCCTATCATGGATAAGTCTGAATAGACTTGTTTTCACCATTAGACAGTTTGTCGATAGAAAGCCCGAGCCTACACTTTTACCGACCCAATGGATTTTTTACCTCCCACACCACATAGACATGGTATGAGAGCAACTGGACTTTGATGACGCTGTAAGTTATACACAGCGGTGGAAATCCAAATTGGCAGAGGTGGGGGGCACAGGGAATCGAACCACCGGCCCTCAAATTAGGAGTCTGACCTAGAAAAAAGTCAGACACTCTAACCACTCCACCACAGAGAACACCAACATACACCCCCGACCATACACCCACAATACACCCCTACACGCCCACCACACCCATCCCTAAATCCCCACACACACCCAATCCCCATACACCCCCACCACACACACGAAAATCCTCACTACACCCCTACAAAACACGAGACCGGCATGGTGGGCCAATTTTGGGTTACCACACATGACTTTCCAACCAGTTTTCTCCACTTTCCCTGTTCTCCATCACCCGAACACATACACACAAGAAAGCGCCCAAAGACATACACATAGGAAAGCACCCCAACACATACACAGAGGAAAACACCCCAACACATACGCACAGGAAAACACACCAACACATACACACGGGAAAGCACCCCAACACATACACACGGGAAAGCACCCCAACACATACACAGAGGAAAGCACCCCAACACATACACAGAGGAAAACACCCCAACACATATGCACAGGAAAACACCCCAATACATACACACGGGAAAGCACCCCAACACATACACAGGGGAAACCCCCCCAACACATACACAGAGGAAAGCAACCCAACACATACACAGAGGAAAGCAACCCAACACATACACAGAGGAAAGCAACCCAACACATACACAGAGGAAAACACCCCAACACATACACAGAGGAAAACACCCCAACACATACACATGGGAAAACACTCCAACACATACACATGGGAAAGCACCCCCAACACATACACAGAGGAAAACACCCTAACACATACACAGAGGAAAGCACCCCAACACATATACAGAGGAAAGCACCCCAACACATACACAGAGGAAAACACCCCAACACATATGCACAGGAAAACACCCCAATACATACACACGGGAAAGCACCCCAACACATACACAGGGGAAACCACCCCAACACATACACAGAGGAAAGCAACCCAACACATACACAGAGGAAAGCAACCCAACACATACACAGAGGAAAGCACCCCAACACATACACAGAGGAAAACACCCCAACACATACACAGAGGAAAACACCCTAACACATACACAGAGGAAAGCACCCCAACACATATACAGAGGAAAGCACCCCAACACATACACAGAGGAAAACACCCCAACACATATGCACAGGAAAACACCCCAATACATACACACGGGAAAGCACCCCAACACATACACAGGGGAAACCACCCCAACACATACACAGAGGAAAGCAACCCAACACATACACAGAGGAAAGCAACCCAACACATACACAGAGGAAAGCACCCCAACACATACACAGAGGAAAACACCCCAACACATACACAGAGGAAAACACCCTAACACATACACAGAGGAAAGCACCCCAACACATATACAGAGGAAAGCACCCCAACACATACAGACGGGAAAGCACCCCAACACATACGCACGGGAAAACACCCCAACAAATACACATGGGAAAGCAATCCAACACATACACAGAGGAAAGCACCCCAACACATACACAGGAAAACACCCCAACACATACACATGGGAAAGCACCACAACACATACAGAGGAAAGCACCCCAACACATACACATACGGACAGGAAAACACCCCAACACATACAGAGGAAAACACCCCAACACATACACATGGGAAAGCACCGCAACACATACACAGAGGAAAGCACCCCAACACATACAGAGGAAAACACCCCAACACATACACACAGGAAAGCACCCCAACACATACACATGGGAAAGCACCCCAACACATACACAGAGGAAAACACCCCAACACATACACAGAGGAAAGCACCCCAACACATACACAGAGGAAAACACTCCCAACACATACACAGAGGAACGCACCACAACACATACACACGGGAAAGCACCCCAACATATACACAGAGGAAAGCACCCCAACATATACACAGAGGAAAGCACCCCAACACATACACAGAGGAAAACACCCCAACACATACACAGAGGAAAGCACCCCAACACATATGCACAGGAAAGCACCCCAACACATATGCACAGGAAAACACCCCAACACATACACATGGGAAAGCACCCCAACACATACACAGAGGAAAGCACCCCAACACATACACAGAGGAAAGCACCCCAACACATACACAGGAAAACACCCCAACACATACACACGGGAAAGCACCCCTACATATACACACGGGAAAGCACCCCAACACATACAGAGGAAAGCACCCCAACACATAGACATGGGAAAGCACCCCAACACATACGCACGGGAAAACACCCCAACACATACACAGAGGAAAGCACCCCAACACATACACAGAGGAAAACACCCCAACACATACACACGGGAAAACACCCCAACACATACACACGGGAAAGCACCCCAACACATACACAGAGGAAAGCACCCCAACACATATACACTGGAAAGCACCCCAACACATACACAGGAAAACACTCCAACACATATACAGAGGAAAGCACCCCAACACATACGCACAGGAAAACACCCCAACACATACACATGGGAAAGCACCCCAACACATACACAGAGGAAAGCACCCCAACACATACACAGGAAAACACCCCAACAAATATGCACAGGAAAACACCCCAACACATACACATGGGAAAGCACCCCAACACATACACAGAGGAAAACACCCCAACACATACGCACGGGAAAACACCCTAACACATACACATGGGAAAGCACCCCAACAAATACACAGAGGAAAGCACCACAACACATATACAGAGGAAAGCACCCCAACACATACACAGGAAAACACCCCAACACATATACAGACACCCCAACACATACACACGGGAAAGCACCCCAACACATACACATGGGAAAGCACCCCAACACATACACAGAGGAAAGCACCCCAACAAATACACAGAGGAAAGCACCCCAACACATACACACAAGAATGCACCTCAACTCACACACACAAGAAAGCACCCCCGAATACATCAATTGACACTGCACTCACATACAAACATAAACTAACTAGTGCAAGTTGATGGGTGAGTCTACAGCTTCACTTCGGCATTGAGGCGTGCGTACCTTATCCAACTGTAGATGGTCCAGAAGCTTCCTGAAGCCCTCACACCACTCGCGCAGGCTCCAGTACACCGGGTACTCAACCTGCCGATGGAACACATGTATTAAGGGGCCGGACCAAAGTTGTCAACATTTTCACGGCTGTACAAAGCATACGACAGGGGGAGCGGGGAGTGGGGGGAATGTCAGGAAAGCATGACATTTAGCGTTTGATAAAATGATATTTTCCGGCGATTTTATGTTTGTTTTTGGTTTTGTACTGTAGTAAACTACACTCACTTCTGTCAAGGAGCCACATAGACAGGTAAGCATGGATAGGGTGATTGTATCAGGGAGCCTAGGTGGTTTAATCATTAGCACGCTAACCCTGCAATGAATGGCAAGAAGTGTGTGGGTTCGAATCCTGCTGTAGGCACATTACCGATTTTCATAACTCCCATAACACCTGCATCGGACTGTGCAGCTTGTGATTGCATACACAGGACGAGCAGGCCGACTACTTGCCCCTATGACCCGGTAACCAGCAGCTGACAGTGTGAGGATCTGCCTGAAGAAGACGTCCGCTTTGCCGCTAGCTGGAGGCAGGAACATGAGTGGGCAGCGCACTGCCTTCGGACCCGCATCGTACATGGTCCAGCACTTGTCACTGTCATCGTCGACAACAATCTGAAGGCACAGTATGCAACACACCTTCAGCCGGACCTTTCTCAATTTACAATTTTATTTTAAAATATAGCATTCATTTAGTAATCAAGGACAAATTTCAATAGTGTAAAATTGGTCTTCCTTCCTCCTAGGATCATTTGGCTACATTTGGTTTATGCACGAGACTAGATCGCCATTCCAGCTGTGCATTGTATTATGGGATGCGTGAAAGAAAAACAAACCAGCAAAAAGCACACGGCGCATGCTAATACACTGGGTGCAGCTATGAAATGTGCTAGTTTCAGCTCATCTAAGCTCTTGTTTGAAACAGAATACCAACCAAAATAATATAAATTAAGATATTAGTCTTTTATCCAGCATTGCATTTACATCAATATAAGCCACTACGGCAACATAAGGATAGACAAACAAACAGGGTTGGGCTGAGTTCATTTATTTTTATCTCTGGCGGAACTAAATGTGCCCCACCTAAAAAAGGAAAACAGTAGCAGAAGTGAGACCGTTTCAGTGATATTTCCGCGCGACACAGGTAGCGCCCCATACACGCGCGCATAAACAAGGTAGGTACGCGACTCTTAATACTAGATATCGAAGAACACATACAAAAATAATAATAATTAACCTTGGATTTAGCTTCGTTCTTTATATTATTATAATCCATTATAATACACATAATCAGCACATCTTATGTCATGTGCATTTAGATTTAGACTAGTGTTAGCGCCATAGCCAGCATGTAAGGTAATATCAGGACGGGTACTGACTTGTGACAGTGCGCACTCATGGCGACTATATAGTGCTGCCCCACTGGGAAATCAGGCCACCAGTACCATGACCCGATGCCCCACTCAGTCACATTATCGTGACACTGAGCTAACCAGTCCTTGTCCCATCCTAATAATGCTGAGCGCCAGGCTAGGATCAATTTTTAAGTCATTGGTTTGACTCGACTAGGGTTCGAACCCACGATCCCACGGTCTACCAACACGGGAGATGGATGCTCTAACTCATTCGGCCATCCCATCCAGTTGTGTAGAACTAGAAAATGACTAAAGTTACTCAGATATTGGTTATATATTTCTCTGAAACAAGTGTCTGTTAACTCATTTACATTTTAATATTTAGAACAACAAATAATAATGTGACTGATTGTTTGGTGTGGAATTGTATGTTTCTTAGCTCAAAATGTTTAACTATGGCTAGTTTTGTCCTGTCAAGACGCCAGTAGCTGGTGACCTCACCATACCACCTCCTTAGGAAGGAGCACGTTGTGGCTGCCTTTTTTGACCTCGAAAAAGCCTATGACACAACATGGCAGCATGGCATCATGGAGGATCTCCATGCGATTGGCCTTTGTGGCCACCTGCCAATTTCCATCAGGAACTTTCTAGCCTTCAGGCATTTCCGCGTCCATGTCAAGACTACCTATTCCAGCCTACACTCACAGGAACTAGGAGTACCTCAAGGCAGCATACTGGCCATGACCCTTTTCGGGGTCAAGGTCAATGGTATTGCTGCTCCTGTAGTCTTTTCGTGGACGACTTTGTTTTATATTACGGCGGGGCTAACATGAATGTCATAGAGAGACAGCTACAACTAAGCATAAATGGGATCCATCGATGGTCAGTTCTGAACAGATTCAAATTTTCCAAGACCAAAAGAGTCTGCATGCACTTCTGCCTGCTGCGTAGAATGCATGCGGAATAGGAGCTGACCCTTGATGGGGATCCCATTAAAGTCGTTGAGAAAACCAAATTTACGGGCCTCATTCTTGACGCAAAACTGTCTTTCATGCCACATATAAAGTACCTGAAAACAAGATGCCTGAAAGCACTGGATATTCTGAGGGTCCGGTACCATCTTGAATTTGGGTGGCCACTCCACTATACCTCTCTTAGAATCCCAAGCCCCACGCTTGTGAACAACACCCTCTCAGCTGACACCGACATTCACATACACACACGTGTCGATTAAGAAGTAAGTCTAGGCGCATTGCTAGGCTCGTTCTCCTATTTATCATTTTGTTCATAGTCAGGGTTAAGCCGACCACCTTTGTCTTTATCGTAGCTTTACTCTTAGGTTATTTGACGCTTATGAGACAAAGCAACCTTCTCACTCATCCTGCTTTCATAGGCCCCCCATGTCCTTAGGTCGTCCGATATCTCCCCTCGTAAGAAAGAGTTACTAGTAGCATTAAGATCTACCAAGACCCACTTTGTCACAGCCCCGCCCCTCCTGTACCGCCTTCCAGCCACCCCCATATCCCACTGCTGCCCGGTTCGCCCCTGGCGGAAGTACACTGAAACTACAACCGTGTTGCCGGACTCTACAGCCCTGCTAGGGCCCTCGGGAGTGCCCCCCACAGCGAGGGCCCTCCTCCATACTCTACGGACTGCCGCATGGGCAGTCACTGGAACTCCGAAGCAATATACTCTACATAGTCTTCAGAGAGGAGCAGCTCACGCCTGTGAGCAGGCCGGACTCCCTCTCCCAGGTATTATGGCTGCCAGTACCTGGAAGAGTTCAGCTGCTAATGCGTACCTTGCCCAAACTGTAAAAGATGCTGCCCTATCGACGCTCACTCAATTATTGGCTTGAGCACCGATTCATTGACTGACAACACCACAAATCCAGCATTCCGATAACTGTTGTGCCCAGCCGCACCCACATGATCGCAGGGTCACTGTCGCCCGTAATAGTAAAGATAATTGCCGGGCCTTCTCATATGTCCTGATTTATTTGATGATTAAATAAATATAACTCGCCTCTGTTTTGTCCGAGTGTAGTGAATTATATATGCACAATGTCCATGACTTAAAGTGACATAGTTCGATGGTCTTCAGTTTTTGCCAATTAAATTTTATTTTACATAAAAATATCATGCTGATCGCTATAAATCACATTACTTTTCGTTTGAAGCAATCTTTATAATAAATGGCTAACTTTGAAAATATTTGAAGTGAAAGCAGGCAAAATTACTTTTGTTCTACCCATACAAATTTTAACTTCATAGGCTCCAGTAGTAACATGTTCAATTAAATTGACCTAGCAATAAGATTCTTTGTAAAATTCCATGCAGCAATAAATGCCTGTTAAGTGCACCAGTATCTAAGTTGGATATGTAGGTTCAAATCTAGATAAAACAGCATTGCATAATACAGTTCTGTCCTATGTGGTATCATTCAAGGTTATTTAGGCGGTGTAGGTAATGTGCTGTCTGCAATATGTCGTATGCATTAAGGTGATAACAAGCCCAAGTATCCTGCATAGATTCAAATTCCTAAGTTTACCCATAGACACATTTACTCGCTTGGAGCAGCAGTGAGTTTAGCAGGTCCTCATACCGGAATAGTAGGATTCTTTCCTACTGCATTAAAGAGCGAAGAACACCGAAAACTATATGATTTTGTTTTTAATGTATTTATGCAGAAAATACTCAAAATCAGACTTATTCAGTATTGGGACTCTCATTTTAATGCCGTAGGCACAAATGTTAATCTAATATTTGTTTATTCACTTTGACCATTGCTTAGATGCATCATATAGCAAAACCTCTAATAGTAATACCACTCAAAAGCATATTTAAATTAATTGTGGTGCGTGCGACAAAGCTTCACACTATAGGTCAATAGATTCACCAGTAGGGGGTTCTATTAAATTAGCATGGTCCAGGTATACCCTACTTAGCGCTGATTCGCTCACTATAGTTAAAAGATGACTGCTAGAAACAGTATGCGAACCAAGCACCTTCAGATCTTCAGGCTAACACTTTCCCATCTGAGCTAGCAAGAAACTGCTGACTGTAACTAGTGTGTGGCCTCTGATCCTAGTTGTATGAGTTCAAGATTTGTGAAGTTTGGACTTAGATTATTTATGTATCATGATGGAGTTTTCTCTTTTTTCCGTTTTTTCTTGTTAAAGACAATAATTTATTAAAGGAAGCCAATTTGAAACTTACTTTTTACCAACAAAATCTTAATTCCATTGTAAATTTCCCGATCACACTACAACATCTAACTGACGCCAGGCTTCTGATGTAAAATTTCAGATCACTGTGCAATATCTAACCGACATCAGACTTCAAACCTCCAATAGATTCGGGCGTCGGGGTGACAGCCATATGCGGACTGGGCACCTCTCTCCACCCTCCACACATGGGAATCAAACCTGCGTTCTTTCCGTTGCTCTCTCCCACCCACAGCCACATGGGACCGTCTACCTAGAACACAATCGACCATTGATGCCGACGGTAGTCGTCCTAATATGACCGTAGATGTTAGGATATGAAGTCTCAAAACTAATTTATTTATACTGTGCCATAATGACTGACCCCTCATAGGGTTGCATTTGTAGGAACGTATCTAGACTAGAGTGCTAAGCGGGGTATACCTGTGTACCCTTCTATGTGGCAAGAAATACTTAATATGTGCACCGGTATCTAAGTCAGATATCTCGAATAGAACGTGGTTTGGTTCCAACAATTTAATGCATGTGAGCGAAAATGTAATACATTCAGTGGACTACATTAATACGTGAACCATAAATAGCCCTTAATGGTCTGGGAGAACATTACTTACCTTTCGTTGAGAAATGCTGCTACGAAAGCTTTGGTATTCCTGAGACTTGATCAATTCTCCCATGGTGGCAAAGATCGTGGTCATCAAAGGGCCATGGTGTGGTCACACCCTGCAGAACAGAACCCACACGGATATGGGGCATTAACACTTCTACTTCTAGGTCTTTGTTTGAAATTTACAATATACTTATGCTTCATGTACAATCTGGGTTTATACAATAAGTTGGCCACGAGATTCAAGAACACTCAAGACATTTTCAAAAAGACATGCAACATTTTGATACAACAATTCTGCAGACTGAGTAAGCTGATCAGCAGGCAGGAGGGGAGAGATTTAAGAACACTCAAGAACATAGTTAAATTCAAGAATATTCGAACCAAAAAACTAAATTCAAGAACATTTAAGACTTCTGGTAATGCATGCGAACGCTGTATACAATATACTTCATAGGAATGCACTTATGTAGGTGGGTCGTTCTCAGAAGTTGTGTACCAATACTGTGACATCAGTACCACAAAATCAAAATACTGTCAAAGTCCTATATATACAAGCTTACTCAATGTGTATGTCCTTTTGCATCTGAACAATTGAAAAGAAACATATTCTGACATTCTTAAGTAGGTAAAATGATGATCACACCCAAAAAATAGCAGTATAGCATGGAAACAAATCTGACTCCAAAATCAAATATTTTCCACACAAAGCTTGACATTTTAAGGGCATTTAACATGCCACTTGCTTTATAAACAGTAGTAATAACAATTTGAAACCTCATTGCTATGGTTTTGTCTTATTTGTGATGATTAAAGAGAAAAGCAAAAAAATATTAGCACGGTAACATTCCAAGTGGAAGCAACAATTTTACACAAATGTTTGGCTAAAATTTCAATGTTTAGGGACAATTTCAGGAATTATCTTTTATTATACCATAACTGGGTCCATGCAAAGAGTGTCATATGGTGAAAATAGTTCCTGTACTGTATCTGTACTCAGTGTTTGATACAGAGTTTCATAGTACTTGCAAGTGGAAACAAAATGTTACGATGTTAATGACTCCAGAAAAGGTTAACTATTTCATAATTTTTATAATTTCTTTAGAAATAAATGTCTTCAACTTAATGAAGACATTGTATAGGACCATTTGAAGTGAAAGCTGCTGTTGTTCAGAGGTTTTCATTTCAAGTAGACTACCTCAAGTGGTACAGAGTTTCTGAGAACGACCCAGGTACATTCACCAGCCCTTCATAACCTAGCACCTACACATTACTTCATTAGTAACAATATTAACCCCTCAACCCACTTCTGTGTACATGTAGCAGGACCCACTCTGTACCCACATACTGACCATGTATGTGCAACCACTGGCCCAGACTTGCCAACAGAGTATTTTGAGGAAAAAAGAATAAATTGCACGGAAATCATAATAGCCCACGTCACATACCTTTATCAGCATTTGTTTCGTTTAAAATTTCTTAATTCACACCACAGCAACACATGCATGCGTACACAGACAACCAAAAATACATTATACATATATATCTCATGTCTAAGACAACAAAATATGCATATTAGAATTTTTTTCCATAGATTTGTATATTCAAAACTTTGTTGTAGATTTTTATGTTTGAAACCAACTTTGTTTGGGTGGTAAATATATTTATTTCCCTGCAATAAAAACGAAATATTCGGAATCGCGTAGAAAAATATGTATTCCCGGAATGAGTAAGATTGTACACGGAGCAGCGGTATCATAGCCTGAAAATCGGAATGATTCCTCAGAAATCGGAGTGGTTGACAGGTCTGCTGTGTCTGTCCGATGTCACGGATGTGGCTATAGCATTAGCGAATGGGGGCGGGGCATTCACATAATCAGCACACGAGTAGAGGACCAGTCACCCAAACCTATACACACTGCACAGATTTTCTATAAGAGTTCCACCCTCACATTAGCATATTCAATATGATATTGGTTGTAATGTATTGGTTTGTTAGGATATTCTGTCATTGCAACATGTAAGATCAAATCAGGATGGGCCACGGGAACCTGCTTGGGGCGCTGTGGTATAGCTGTCTCCACTACTGCAGCTGAACTCGTGTGACCTGGTTTCTATATGCCTATATTCAGAGGCGCTCTTTAAAACCCATTGACAAATCCTATGCAAATGACTTGCCATACAGGATGACACTTGTTTACATCTGGGAAATTTTCTAGTGCATTAGGGGGATACCTCTCATGGTTTTACAAGCTGTTGAAATCAACCACTGTTGAAAAAGTCATAGAACAGATAAGTAAAATACAAAAATCATTCTAGTAGTCTGAAAATCCTCAATATTTAGTTATTTATCTTTCATTTGATACCTTTATTGTGTATATCTGTAAATTTGGTTAGACACTACAGTGCTTTTATATTTGTGTGTGCATCGGCGGCATCGCCGCAGCATCGGCCGTAGTGGTAGCCTCTCGCGCTGATTTCCCGCCATTTTCAGCTCGCACAAAAATGCAGATTCAGGGGTTTAGCTCTGCTCAAATTGTGGTGAATGTACTGCTATTTTGAACTGTACTAAACTGCACAGGTTTCAGTTTTTGTTAGATCAAAATCCATAAAGAATTGACAGAACTACAGTGCTTTTAAATCTGTGTGTGCATCGGCGGAATCGCTGCGGCGGTAGCTGCTCACACTGATTTCCCACCATTTTCACCTCGCACAAAAATGCATATTCAGGGGTTTAGCTCTGCTCAAATTGTGGTGAATCTACTGCTATTTTGAAGTGTACTAAATTGCACAGGTTTCAGTTTTGGTTAGATCAAAATCCATAAAGAATTGACAGAACTGCAGCTTTCTGAAGTTTAAGTTAATTCTGCAATTGGGACTGCTCACGCTAAATTCCCGTCATTTTCAGCGCGTACGAAAATGTAGAACAGATAAGTAAAATTCAAAAATGATTCTAGTAGTCTGACAATCCTCAATATGTAGTTATTTATCTTTCATTTGATACCTATATTGTGTATGTGTGTCCATTTGGTTAGACACTACAGTGCTTTTAAATTTGTGTGTGCATCGGTGGCATCGCCGCTGAATCGCTGCTATTTTGAAGTGTACTAAATTACACAGGTTTCAGTTTTTGTTTGATCAAAATCTATAAAGAATTGACAGAACTCCAGCTTTCTGAATTTGAGGTGATTTGCCATACCAAGAACAACCTTGATGTCAAGTTTGATCAGGATCTGACCATTAATAAAGAAACTACAGTATACTCTGATACCATAGGTGGGTATGATTGTATCACGGTTGCCATGGAAACCCACATTTTCTGTGATCTAATTTTTCTATATCAGTTTTGATAAGCTGAGATAATTTCCCATAGCAAGAAGAACCATGGTATCAAGTGTGATCAGGACCAAACAATTATTAAAGAAACTATAGTTGTCATATTGTAGGTGGGCATGATTGTATGACAGTTGCCATGGAAACCTACATTTTTCTGTGATCTAATTTTGTTAAATTATCAGTTTTGATAAGCTGAGGTGATTTGCCATACCAAGAAGAACCGTGATGTGAAATTTCATCAGGATCTGATCATTCTTTAAAAAGCAGCTACAGTTGACTCATATTATAGGTGGGAGTGCTTGTATTACGGTTGCCATTGAAACCTACATTTTCCTGTGATTTAATTTTTTGGGATCAGCTTTGCTAAGCTGTGGTGATTTGCCATACAAAGAAGAACTTTGGTGTGAAGTTTGATCAGGATCTGACCATTAATAAAGAACTACAAAGAAATGTACCTATCCTGGAACACAAATGGTCACAACTTAATAGCTATAACCAATAGGACAAAATGTTGATTTCTAGGAAAACTAAATCGTAGATAACTTTGTCACGACTAATCATATTTACTCGAATTAAAAAACCCTTTAATCTATTCTGTTAGCTGTCTGTCTACCGATTTGCAGTACTGTGCAACAATTTTACAATTTTCATGTGATGTAGGCCTACCTACCGACATCTGACAGTGACACAGTGTGCAGTCATGGCAACTTGTATACACTCGACCTGCACGCATCATTGTATACTCTTTTTTTTTTTTTAAAGAAAAAAAAGAGATCAGTCACGGGGTAGAACTTACTCAGTTACTGGAATCTGAAGAGATAATATTAATAATGATTAAAGATTAAAGTGGGGAGTACAATTTCTGATTTGCATGGCTAAACGAGAAACCTAGGTTTGAAGAGCCTGCTGGAATAACTTCCATGCCATCTTATTACCACAGTGCTGCCTACAAATCGCCACGCCTGGGCAAGGCACCCCTTGCCTGTTCAGTCACTGATACCCCAGTCACCCGAGGCATGCGTTCGCTTACAATCGATTCGCGACTTCAAAACATCTTCCTTGCGCCCTGCTTAAGTGCTGTCGCCGCAAGGACGCCAACCTCCTGGTGTCCATTTCAGAAATTTTGGACGCAAGGAGGTTGCAGCTGCTGCACAACCTCCTTGTGTCCTGTTCCGTCGCCGCCAATCAAAATGGTTGGCGCCGACCTCTTGGTTGGCGAGTTGTGGGCGACCTGGCGCCGCCCTTTCCCCAACCCGGCGGTGCCCTAGTGCTGACCCAGCGCCGCCATGCCACTGATAGGTACATCAAATCCCGCTTGGGGTGCTGCGGTACAGCTGTCTCCACTACTGCAGCTGAACTCTGTGACCTGGTTTCTATATGCATATATTCAGAGGTGCTCTGTAAAACCCATTCACAAATCCTATGCAAATGACTTGCTATATAGGATGTCATCAAAATTGACCAATCATAACCTTGTTTACATCTGGGAAAAGTTTCTAGTGCATTAGGGGATACCTCTCATGGTTTTAGAAGCTGTTGAAGTCAACCACTGTTGAAAAAGTAACATTCCAAAATCATTCTAATAGACTGACAATATTTTAGTATTACTAGACTTACTTGTAAGTTGAAGTATTACTAAGATTCTTACGAATCTACGAATACAAAGGTAAGGATCAGGGGAGAGGACAAGCTCGAGCATGTCCGGAAGTAGCCTCAGTTTTCGTAGTTGGAGGGAACAAAAAACCTATTCACTTGGATCAGTGAACCTCCACCCCATATGCCATCACCCTGTTCACAGAACCTTATTTGATATACTTACACTCGAGTATTCGTGGTTCTATTTCTTTAACAAGGTGTGGGCGGGCGGACCCTGATCCTTACCTTCGTATTTGTAGATTCTGAACACCGGAAGTTAAGTATCCGGGGAGAGTCTTCGTAGCTTGGTTTTTTGCTTTCTGACCTCTCCTCCTTCTACTTTCTTCCTCTCACTTCTCTATAACATCATCTGATCTTCTGGCTTTTCTGCGATGTACCTACCACTGACCCAGCACCACCCTGGCACCTACCACATATTTGAATCAATGTATCGAATGGGACAATGGGAGGTTGGCATCTTTTTGGGCGTAAGGAGGTTGACGGCGAACGCTGACTCTCACGTGACTGCGGTATAGAGGGGGTGTAATGACATCACGAGGCAACTTTTGGTGGCCATATTGGATGACATACAGAAGGCTTGCAGCTGCCTACCCTGTGGTTATTTACTGATTTGTTGGTTTATTTGTCACTGTTTTGAGCAGTTTGGGCTCAGAAGTTGTCGCTAAAGTGCTGTAAGTAAACACATTGGAGGTAAACTGCCCAGAACCTCCCATAACTAGGTACCCCGGAATCCGCCGGGAGCGCCACTGTCGCCGGTCCGATAAAACTCGTACAACTTCTTGCGACCTCCCGAGCTGCATGTCGGAAAACGGCACCACATGTGCAGCACAGGCACACTGCATTGACTGCTACATCTGTGTTTGAAGCACAACAGACTGAAGCACAGAGAGACCATTTTCAGTGCTGTGTGACATTTGAAAGGCATTTTACCAAGCCATTCAAGTCTTCAGATGCAGAAATCAGAGGTAAGACTGCCGGGAATGTCCATGTTAACTATGAGAATGTGAAACTTTTGCATTTTTTCTTCCTAAAAATGGTCATACATTGACTACAACTGGAATCGCAACTCTAGAATCTGGCAGCCAAAAGTTGGGTGTTTTGACTGGATTCTCTAGTTGACTGACTCATGCGCGGCCCCCGGGAGGGTCGAGGGATGTGTCGGCTATGTTAGTCGTTAGATCACCGGTGTTTGTTTGTGTTTGTTGGTGTTTGGTTGTTGGTGGTTTGGTTGTTTGTTTGTTTGGTGGTTTGGTTGTTTGTTTGTTTGGTGGTTTGTTTGTTTGTTGGTGGTTTGGTTGTTGGTGGTTTGGTTGTTGTTGGTTTGGTTGTTGTTGGTTGGTTGTGGTTGTTGGTTTGGTTGTTGGTGGTTTGGTTGTTGGTGGTTTGGTTGTTTGTGGTTTGGTTGGTTGGTTGTTGGTGGTTGGGTTGTTAGTGGTTGGGTTGTTGGTGGTTGGTTGTTGGTTTTGCATATTACGCCGAGAATATTGATGTGTCAAATTTATTTTCAGGTTGTCTCTAAATGACCTTTTATTCAATTCCAGATGATGTCTGCTGAGCCAGTCAAGCCCTGGGCCTGGAGTTGAGTTGACTGATATTGTAGGCGGGAGTGATTGCATTATGGTTGCCATGGAAACCTACATTTTCCGGTGATCTAATTTTGTTATATCAGTTTTGATAAGCTGGGGTGATTTGATATACGAAGAAGAACCTTGGTGTGAAGTTTGATCAGGATATGATCATTAATAAAGAAACTACAAGGAAATGTTATAATTAGTCTATTTAACAGCCCTAAATAAGGCACTTCTCTCGTGCATTAGCTAATACAAAAAATCTTAAATTCAACAAAATTCAAATGCACATATCTCATTCAATTTTGGGAATACCTTAAAAATTCAAAAAGCATATTGCTTTTGATTTATTGGAGCTTCCAATGAAATTATAATTTGAATGTTTGGAATAATTTGAAAATTTTACTGGGATACCTACCATAACACATGAAAACTCTGTTTTACTGCATCTGCATGCATTCACAACATGGCTAGGGAAGGTGCTCGTAATCCAAGATGGCAGCCCGCTGACCACTGATTGCTAAGCAATGCCGTCACGTGCACTCCCTGTATCTATAAGACAGTAAGTCAATAAATGAATAACATTATAAGGTCTAGCCTACTCTAGGGCTAGGCGGGCACCTGTCACTGAAGTCTGAAGTGAATCCAGAAGTGTCGATACAACGTAGGCGTAGCACACCAAGTACGACATGCCATTCTAACTCAACTTGCCCACTCTCATGTTATATCACTGAACAAATATCTAAAAACGAAAGTCTTACCGCAACCGCGATGTGTCGTTTGTTTATGTTGGTCTTGCTAACGAAAAGTTATCGACTTTTTTTTTTAACTGGGTGACGCGAGGGTCATCTGACTGCTACAGTTGTAAACGGAGGTAGATCCGCTTCCGCTTCCGCTTCCTGAGTGCTGACGTCACAGATGGCGCCACCAGGATGGTTACCCTGGCGACACCTTGTGTTAATAACAGAACAGGTTGCCTATGACCACAAGGAAGAGTTAGGGAAAGGGTCAATTCATCATTTCATGCACACTTCAATTTTTATTTTGTAGCTAGCAAATATGTCGAGAAAGAATTGGCGACTTGTAGCAAGAGAGCGCGGTAAGTAAAAACATAATTTAATAATGACTATTTTATAGCCCAGAGTAACCCTTCTTTAGGCTAGTATTAGTAGTAAGAGATTACATGATGATGGATGTATTGTATAATACTTTTTAAATAGCGTTTTGCCCGGTGACATTTTTTTAAAGGCTGCTTTAAAAACGTGTACACGAAGCGTATCCCTGGTGTTATTTAATAATCATGCATTACTTAAAAGTTTGAACGCACCACAGTATTTGAGAACTGCTGGGAGACATAGTGAGTGGAGTTGTGTCCAGGGTAGCCTAAACTTTAAAACTGCTAAATCATTTCTAAATGTTTCAGGATTTTAATTTGTCACATATCCAACTACATTCTAGCGGAATCTAGTATCTAGGTACATGCCAATATCGGAGTGGTTATTTGTACGCTCGCCGTATGAATAGTGTCCGTGTCTCTTTGTACGGCGACCGCACAAAATGAGGCCGTGTGTGTGTTGGGGGTGTTCGTAACCTTGCGACGGTTACCGGTTGCAGAACTGCAACATTGGGTAGAGAGGCTCCGATAAATCGGCCCAATCTGTGGTTGAAGACTTGTCTTCGTAGAGGGAGTGTTGTGAAAGCTGGGGACATCTCCCACGACGTAGTGACGGCGGGGCGTCGGTGGCAGCGAATCTCTTCGTGCCGGTGTGTAGCTGTAGGTGTGTGTAGTGTAGTGTAGCACTTGAATCCGGTCAGCAGGGGTTTGAGGAAGGCGGGCAAAGGTGGGAGCAGCGGTCGTTCCAGCAACAAGAACCAGACAGAGAAATCGTAATAGGCCAAGGGCCCCACCCAAGAACACAACCCTGGTCAGGGGAAGAAGTGTGCCTGGGAGAAATCGAATGGGCAGATCTAGGAAAGAGAAATGAGGAGAGTTGAGCCAAAGGACCATGCCTATCTGCCCTATGGTGACCATCCAGCGAGCCATAGACACGGACAGAGCAAGAGTAGAAAGTGAAAATGCCGGCGGGCACCCCCTCCTGGAACTCTTTTCAGACATATCAAGGAGGTGCCAGGCCGGCAGAGAGGTGATAGAGAGAGGTGCGGACGAAGTGCGGTCCGGAGAGCAAGTGAAAAAAATGAGGCCGTCCTGTCGCCCAAGGTTAGAGTTTGGGTTAGGTAAGGTTAGGTTAGGGTTAGGATTAGGGTTAGTCTCAATAAGACTGCGCTCCCTAACTCAAGTTCTCAACGCTATGACAACTTATGATTGGGTCAGAGCTAGTCACGTGACTACCGCCGTACGAATAGACACTTGTAAAGTCCACGGCTGGAATCTCAATCTGTGGTTGTGTAGGCAGGCTATAATTCAATTCAATTATTTATTTCAGACTCAGGATTATGATAGTTACATAATTTGGTCCATAGTAGGTAGATATAAAAAGTAATGTGAAAAGGATATAGGTAATAGTATGAATAATACTACCATACTAACCAATAGGTACAAGATTCACCCCGTACTGCTGCAGTAGGGGTGCAAACCAACCCTATGAAAAAGGTGGCGAAAATGCGGGTAAAAGAATTGAGGGCCTAATTTAATAATCTAAGAAGCAACAATTATTCTTCACATCTGTTTTATTATTTACCCGCTACCTTTGAGTTGAAAAATATAATATAATATCTAGTTTAATAAGATTTAAAAGTGAAATCGACGGCGTTCTGCAGCCGCCATCTTGTCTTTTTTTGCATTCTCTCCCATTTCACCAACTCTGTGCCTATATGCATAATATGGGTAGCCATTTGATACTGGAGCCACATACTGGGGCCGTATTCATGATGCGGTGTTAGCGAGCCAAAACTGGTTTTGGCCGGGATTTCTGGGTTAGCGGCGAAAACTCAGTACGCAAGGAGTGCAAACACACCGAGTGTAAGCTAACACCGCATCGTGAATATGGGCCCTGGAGCCTCACTTCCATACTAACGCTATTTTCGCCCGTATTTATATGAGGCTGGTCTTCACCCGTGTACTACAAGTACCGGGTGAATCTTTTATCTAACTAACCAATATCAAAATGTTGGTCTACATACAGTAGTTTGTTAAACTTTGTACCAATGCCTCCATATGGCATAGGTAAATTTGAGATCAATCTCTTCTATTTTTACAAGTCCCTGTATTATAACATTTTCTGACTTGTCAAGTCTAGTAATAAATTTGAATATTAGATTCCTGAAAACAGCCTGGAAGGCTGGCACATCAATATTGACAAACAGCTGACTAGCACTGCATGTGATACCTAGGAAGCCGGAGTAATGCTACATTCAGTTTTCTAATGCCATACATTCTATATTTCCACCAAATCTGGGCAGTATACAAGGGAGTACAGAAAGTTCTAAATAAATGTACCTTCACATCAGCTCTACACATATGAAATTTCCTGATGAGCATATTTCCCTGAGCATATAACTTGCGACACTGTCTATTAATATCCCAGTCATCTAAAAAGTCATCAGTCATAAAGTGTCTTAAGTACTTGACTTCAGTAGAAATTGACAGGCAAGCACCAGTTAACATAAAATCAGGAAACACAGTATCCTTGTCATATTTTGATCGAATGATCATTACCAGGGGCATAGCTAGGCGTACGCGCGTACGCCAAAACATCCACATCGTTTTGTCAACAAAAATTAAATAAAAAAATAATAAAAAAAGAGAGCGAGAGAGAGAGAGAGGAGGCATGTAGTAGTCCGGAGTGTCGAAAACTCAAGTCTAAAATGTGTAAAATCCACCAGCTTAAGCTTAAAGCTGCATAGTCCGATGAAATATCAAATTTTCAAGACCAAACCAATTATCTAGATTTGATTTTACATATCTAACTTAGATACTGATGCACTTATTAAGCATTTGTTTCTGCGTAGAAGGCAATACTGGGTCAATTTAACAGAACCTGTTACTCCAGAACTCTATGGTGTCAGAGTTTTGGCAAGCTTGCCAAAACTAATTTTCCATGTTTACACTCAAAATATCTCAAAAGTTTACCATTTAAAATATAAGTAACTTTGAACGAATGTAAAGTACATACTAGTGATCGATCTAATATATTTATCTCAGGAAAAATACAGAAATTCAAAACCATCGGACTATGCAACTTTAAGCGGCCCCCTAAACCCCCTGCCGAAATTAGGAGTACACATCGTTAAAGGTCTAGTTACGACCCTTCCCAGATAGCACACAGCCGTCGGCCCGACGTCGGCTATTGGTCGGACCGTCGCCACCGACTTTCCACCGTCGGGCCGACGGTGGTCTTCCGACGTTGGGTATCAATCCCTTTCCACTTTTGAGCCACCGTCGGGCCACCGTCGGGCTGACGGTGGTGGGCCGCCGTTGGTTTGCATTCATTTTCCACATTCGAGCCACCGTCGGGCCGCCGTCGGGCCGACGGTGGTGTTCCGACATTGGGTATCAATCCCTTTCCACTTTTGAGCCACCGTCGGGCCACCGTCGGGCCGACGGTGGTGGGCCGCCGTTGGTTTGCATTCATTTTCCACATTCCAGCCGCCGTCGGGCCGATGGTGGTGTCCCGACGTTGGGTATCAATCCCTTTCCACTTTTGAGCCACTGTTGGGCCACCGTCGGGCCGACGGTGGTGGGCCGCCGTTGGTTTGCATTCATTTTCCACATTCGAGCCACCGTCGGGCCGACGGTCTTGATCCGCGCATGCGCAGTTCGTTACATATGGTTTCCGGCTCGAGTCGCCTGCGGACCATGTGCGATCGTTGAGCAGTGTTCTTTTTCTACCAATAACTCCAGAAATCCCAGGAATTTAAAGGAATTATTTAACAGGTTTGTTTATTAATATGTTGAGATTATTTTGTAAAAGTTTTGTAATTTATTACGAAGTAATAATGGAATTATTCGTGTTAATACGATTTGAATTATCCGATACGGTTTGTTTACTTCGAATATCCACCGGACCACGTGCGATCGTTGAGCAGCATTCTTTTTCAACAAATAACTCCAGAAATCCCAGGAATTTTAAGGAATTATTTAACAGGTTTGTTTATTAATATGTTTAGATTATTTTGTAAAAGTTTTGTAATTTATTACGACATATTAATGGAATTATTCGTGTTAATACGATTTGAATTATCGGGTACGGGTGGTTGACGGTTCGACTCAGTTCAAGACACTGTCACTATAGTGTCAATACGTACAGACTATATTAAATTTATAAGGTTAGGGTTCTCGATTTCTAGTAATTTTTAATAAAACTAATATTTTTGCACCTGTACGTATTGACACTAGAGTGACAGTCTCTTCTCGGCTCGTCGGCTCGACGGCGGGAGTTTGGACAAAACAACGTCGGCCCAACGGCGTTTGTCGCCGTCGGCCCGACGGCGTTTTGTCGCCGTCGGATCGTCGGCGGTTTCCGCCGTTGGTGCGACGGCGGCAGCCGCCGTCGAGTCGACGGCGGGAGGTTGGACAAAACAACGTCGGCCCGACGGCGGTTTCCACCATCGGGCCGCCGGAGCGGCCGCCGTCGGGCCGACGGCTGTGTGTTATCTGGGTGATTACCATACTTTTAATAGCATTGTATTTTATATCAGCTTCTATGCATATATATTAAGTAGCATTTGCAGTCCACTACTATATGGTGAGAATATTACCAAGTCATCGGCATACATAAGATGATTTAGAAGTAATAATCCATTAATACATCCAGTTTTACACTGATTTAACCTTTTCGACAAGTCATCCATATAAATATTAAATAAATAGGGGGACAACACCATTACTGACTTGGAAGGGTTCTGACATGGCATCACCCCATCTGACTACCATGATTGGTGCGAATACCAACATATTAATATTCTGATGAGATAACCTGGAGTATCATGCTACACTAGTTTTTCAAACAGTTTTGCATGATTCACTCTAGCAAATGCCTTAGAGGCATCAAGAAAACACAAAAACATAGCAGAGTTTAAACTATGAATATGATACTTCTGTATAATCTCCTGAAGAGCATAAATGCATATATATATATATATCTGTCCCATGCTTTCGCTTGAAGCCATATTGATTATCATTTGTTTTTAAATACAACTCCAGTCTATCTAGCAGTACATTTTCAAATATTGTTGACAAAATACTAGCAAGTGCTATAGGTCTATAGTTATCCTTCATTTTCGGGGCATTCCCATTTTACTGGTACAAGAATAACAGAGATCATAGTATAAAGAGTGAAAGTAGAGAGAGAGCCAGGCCCTCAGGTTTATTATTTATAATGGTACATGGATCTAGTATGGCACACCACCTGACCTTATTCTCCAATGAGAATCAAACATCTCAAGCTCCACCAATGAACATCAAGCATTCCTGGGTTCCCATGGCTACAGTGCTCTGCCCTCCACCACCATATATATACGGCGTGGCTGCTTGGCCACCACCTGCCCTAAGCTGAGTGTGTGGTGATCCGTGACTAAGAGAGTGGGGATGGGGTAGTGAGTAGAGCTCTAAGTGACCCTTACACACTATCTCCTAGTGCCCCTTTCACACTATCTGACTAACACACAATGACTATTGACCATGAGTAAAGTATCACCAGCAACTACATAAATACAATTATGCACCTGGCCCTATATACCTTTTACCATAATAGACCATTTGCATTCCCCCACCAATGCGTTTTATCGGAATATTTTACACACTGATGTATTTGTACAGCTGCCGTACTGCCTATTAATATATGGTGTGACAATCTGATTGTAAAATGTTAGTAATAAGAGAACTTACTGAATCATCATATGTGTGCCCAAGCATCTGGCCACTGCGCCACAAAACCACTTGAGGTGTAGGCCTAACAACTTAGAAGCATTATGTACCGTGCTGGTAATGTTATTGTAGGCCTATATTTCTAAATATTTATGGTCTCTCAGTTAATTATTCATTTACAAATTCGAAGTTATTATTCACTCGACCATCGTGTCTGCAGTAATGATTTCGAGCGCTGGAGACCCGACCGTGATGTCATCACTTTGCCAGCCACTATCACTACATATTTCAAATACAAGCATTAACATATCCTTGGTGGTCTAGTGGTAATGGTACAGCACTCTCACCGTTGCGGCTGGGGTTTGGTTCCTGGTCAAAACCATTTTACTTTTCTTTATTCTGTATATATGTGTATATTACTATTTTAATGTGGAATACCCACCATTCCCAGAAGAATTTGAGCAGAATTACTCCTCCCCCTCGCCCTCCCAAATCCACATCTCTGCATCTGTCGAAACACGGCATCCTGAAAAGTGATCCTGATATGACCTTAGATGTTGCCTGGATGTAAAACTCCAACCAGCCCAACCAACCAACACTGTTTTCCCGACGGTCGGGTGAGCCGTAGGTCTAGTCATTTTTCACTAGAATGAATTAAAATAATTGTTTTCAACTCCAATACACCATTGGTACATCGGTGTGTCGTGATTTTCCTCCCTTCGGTGAAAAAACGTGCACATATAAATTATATATAAGGTGCATGGGGGGGGGGGTGGGGGGGGGGATGAGGGGGCCTGATAGAGTCTTACTCTTAGAGAATGTGTGTGTTCAAACTGTTATGTGCGTTTTTTTTAGTCCTGTCAATCCTGAGTTACCCATCACCACTCATTCCCTGTATGCTATGGGACTGACAGAACACAAAATCCAGCCACTATTTGCGTTCAAAGCAGATTTTCAGTGATTTAAACAGTTAAATGTTTCCCTGACTTCTAGCAGTCTTGCGCGAATATGAATGCGGCAAGTGGATCGCTACCAAGACCGATCGGTGCGAATGCAAATGCTGCTGCGTTTACCATAGGAAACAACAAGAACTTTGACTTTCCTTCACAAAATTGGAGCAAAAAACCCACAAAATGGCATGGGTATTGTAATATGCATAAAAGACATCCAGGCACGAGTGGAGAACAAAGGAATATGTAAATTAGATGACGTCAGAGGTAAAGGGTGCCAGCGGTTCAGGGCCCTGGACGGTGAATAAAGCATTCAGTATCCAGAAGTCAAAGTGTTCAGACGTCGTACTTTCACATGGTGTCAGATAAGGACAATGCCGCCTGTTAACATGCTGCCAGGCCTCAGGCCGCCAGGTCAGCTTGTCCTCTGCAACAATGCACAATCAAACTGGGAAACATGGATCAGAGCATATAACATATATGCCACGGCTTCAGGAGTCGTTACAAAAACAGAACGAGTGCAATGCTGCATCTTCCTTCACATCGCGGGCGAAGAAACCCACCAAGTTTTCGCCAGCATGGCCATCACACTTGCTGAGCAGGACAAGATCGGGTCACTAACGGAGGCATTTCAAGTGTACTATATCGGTAAATCGAGCCAGCGAAAACATGTCTACATATATCACGGCCCTCAGGGACAGAGTGAAAGATTGTGAATATGGGCCGGTTGAAGAATCGCTGCTGCGCGATCGTTTAGTTGCTGGAGTCAAGAACATAACGTGGAGAAACAAAATGCTTCAAACGGCTGATCTCACACTTGAAAAGTGCATTAACATGTGCAAGCTCAGTGAATTCAGTGCTGACCAGTTGGAGGAAAGGAAATCGGACGTTGGAGGTGAAAGAAATAGATTTTCTGAACAGATATAAAAATATGTGTACCGGTGCACCGGTGGTTCGTCCGGATGGGCTGCCATCTTGGAAGACCGGAAATAATACAGATGCAGGCGAATTCAAGATTCAATGTCAAAACTGTGGTTACGAACCCCGGCGTGCAGTCTGTCTAGTGAGGGGCAAGACTTGTGTTGCCTGCAAGAAGGTCGGGCACATCGGGAAGGTTTTCCGGAGCAAACTTGGCAGAGTCAATGAGTTGACCGTGGAAGAACCCAACCCTCACAATGCTGAACAAGACCCAGATCTAGCGGAAGTCAATGTGTTGACGACGGATCTGTTTGTTGGTGCCATCAAGTGCAGTACCGAACAAGATGCCAAACTCTGGTATGTGACGTGCGAGTGAACGGTCATCCAGTCAAGTTTAAGCTCGACACAGGATTGGCGGCGAATGTTCTTCCGAGGAACATCTTCGACAGGGTCACATCGGTTCGGCTGACAAACACACAGGTGTTCGCTCGTGAAATTTTCGGGGCATTGGATCACTCCCGACGGCGAGGATTTGATCAAGATCAACGGCAGAAATTTTACATTCCAACTGGTGCGGGACTGTCAACCCATCTAGGGTAAACGGGCTTGTGTTGTGTTGACCTTGTTGGCGCGGGTTGACGAGGTGAACTCTGGCATGCTGACGAACATTTCCACCCCGAACAATGCCCACAGCTCGCAAGCTGATGATCTGGTAAGCAAATATAAAGATGTTTTTCAAGGTTTAGGCCTGATAAAATTGAATGGTGTTCATTCATATTGACAAATCTGTACAACCTGTTGTCGACCCGCCGAGGAGGATCCCATATACGATTCAAAACAAAGTGCATGACGAGCTAGATCGCATAGTAAAAATGGGTGTGATTGTCGAACAGGGTGAACATACTGAATGGGTAAATTCTATAACAATTGTCAAAAAGCCTAATAAGATAAGAATCTGTCTGGATCCGACAAAGTTGAACAAAGCTATCAAAAGAGGGCCATTCCCATCTAAAACGATTGACAAAATTATCGCCAAAATGGCGAATGCACAGTATTTCTCAGTTTTAGATGCAATGACAGGGTATTGGCAAATAGAACTAGACTACGAAAGTTCACTATTGTGCATGTTTAACACCCTATGGGGCCGGTACAGGTACACTCGTCTGCCTTTTGGCATCAAAACAGCCGGTGACATTTCTATTCAGGAAATGCACTGTGTCATGGACGATATACCCGGTATAGGCATAGTGATGGACAATATTTTGGTATATGGGTCAACCATGGAAGAACACAATGACTGAAAGCAGTGATGGACTGAGCCAGGTCGGTAAAACCTAAGTTAAACGACACAAAATCTTTGATATGCAAAACTACAGTAAAGTATGTAGGTCATCAACTTACCCAACAGGGTGTAAAACCAGATCCAGACAGAATACAGGCGATTGTAGACATGCCAGAGCCACGTGACAAACAAGGCATGTAGAGGTTCCTGGGCATGGTTGGCTATGTGCACAAGTTCATACCGAACATGTCCGAGATCGCAAAACCACTGCGCACGCTCCTTGCTAAGGATGTTGCATGGCACTGCAAAACGAACAGCAAGTCACATATGACCAACTAAAAGAAAGATTGAGAACTGCTCCTGTATTGTCATATTATGATGTAGACAAACTCATTATCATTCAGGTAGATGCTTGTCAGTCAGGTCTAGGTGCCGTAATCATGCAGGATAACAAGCCAATCGCACTCGCATCTCATGTGCTCGACTCGGCGCAGTGTGGCTACGCCACTATCGAAAAAGAAATGCTCGCAATATATTTTGGCTGTCAGAGGTTTCATGACTATATCTTCGGCAAAGAAGTTCAAATTCAAACCAATCACAAACTGTTTGTGGCCATCATGCAGAAGCTGATACATAAGCTGTTAGCACGTATGCAAAGAATGCAAATGCGATTGTAGAATTACAACATACAGCTATGCCAGGTTAAGGCCTCTTTAATGTTCTTTGCAGACACATTGTCCAGAGCACACAGTGCTAAACTAGGTCTCGCTGATATATTTGACGACACACTGAGCGTTACTGCAGTGGACATGCAATCATCCAGTCTGTTAAGTAAAATTGTCAAAGAGTATGAAAATGATGTATCCATGTCCATGTTAATAACACATATCGAAAACGGTGGGGACACTACACATAGACAAACACCGCCATGTCTTTTTATATGGCAGTACATTCTGTAGAAAGACAAACTCACGGTAGAAAATAATTTGGTAATGAAGGGCAATCGTGTTGTAGTACCTCCAAGACTCCATGGTGAAGTGATTGAAGCATTGCATCAGACTCACTTAGGTATCACTAAGTCCAAGCAGCTAGCACATGACTGCATGTTCTGGCCTAACATCAACAAACAAATTGAGGGAAAAAGTTAGTCGGTGTGACACATGCCAAAATACCCGAACAAATTTACATAATGAACCATTGATAAGTCGCCCAATAGCATGTCAACCTTACGAAAAGATAGGCACAGATCTATTCGAAATAAATCATGAGAACTACATAATAATGGTAGATTACTACAATAAATACCCAGAAGTAACTTTGTTGAAGGATACGGCATCCACCACGGTAATCGAAGCTATGAAGGATAACTTTGCAAGACATGGTATTCCGAGCCAAATGGTTTTGGACAATGGTCCGCAGTTTAAGAGCCATGAATACAAAGAATTTGCACAACATTATGGGTTCAGAACCACATACTCGAGTCCCCAGTATCCCCGAAGCAACGGCCAAATCGAAAGATTTGTACAAACAATAAAAAACATGCTAACAAAATGTCTATACACAAAAACAGATTTTCAGCTGGCGTTGCTTAACTATACGAATACTCCCTTGCCTGTGCTTAATGCATCTCCAGCTCAGTTGCTCATGAGCGGGAGGCTAAGGGGAAGACTGCCTATGTCAGAAGATAATTTGATACCCAAAACACAAAATACAAAGAGATCACAAATGACGAAATGCCAACAAAGTCAAAAAAGCTTTCACGACAAAAAGTGTGGCAAAGCACACAAGCCATTGAAAACTGGCGATAATGGAAAAAAGGGTGATTTTGGGGCGAACAAGAATTTTGGGAAGGGAATACCAAATTTTAAATGAGTCAGGTAACATGTTATATAGTACAAGTCATCAGGGCTCCAGATGCTGTTCAGCCCGAACCAGTCAGACAAGCATAAAGTGTGCCGACAACGCAGAGAAATGTAAACAAGAGAGCTAATCTAACTAGGTCAGGTCGAACGATTAGGCCGGCGGACAGGCTAGACCTCTAAAAGTTAGACAGCTGCGAGCTGTAATCACACATGAAACTATGTGCATGTTAATATTAAGGTTATTGCTTTCAGAAAACGTTGATTATATTTCAAAGTATACATTATGTTGTAGGGAGGCTAAGCAGCCAGACAATAACCCAATGGACATGAGTGAATGGGTACATTTGGACATTGGCTGACCTGTGATCAAAAGCTAAGTATTTACGGTGTTATTTCATCATTACTTTAAACCTGTAAACCCGATGAAAATTTGACGATTTTTAAGATATTGCATATCTCAAAAATACTTGTGATGGGGGGATGTAATATATATGCATAAAAGACATCAAAGCATGAGTGGAGAACAAAGGAATATGTAAATAAGATGATGTCAGAGGTAAAGGGTGCCGGCAGTTCAGGGCCCTGGACGGTGAATAAAGCATTCAGTATCCAGAAGTCAAAGTGTTCAGACGTCGTACTTTCACATGTATCTATGCCGTATAATGCATTTGCATGCCGCATATGTGGAATCTTAGCTTTAACCTGACCGCTAGTCCGCCGAGCAAATGGGACCGCTAGTTGACGTGTCCACTAGTCCACATATTACCCTAGTGTACAAGATCAATTTTCTTCAAACGAGACCTGATGATGTGTGAAGAAATTTGGTGTTGTTTAGCCGACGGTTGGGTTAGCAGTATCAAATTTCTTCACTCGAGGCCCAACCGTCAGGTCTACAAGACAAATTTCCTTCCGACCGTCAGGCAAATAATATCGGCCTTATAAATTTACAAAGAAGGGTTAATAGTTGAGCCGATATATATATATATATATATATATATATTCTTTTTTTACCTCGGTACTCTCTGACTACTCGTAGTCCAGGGAAAAAGAAGCACATCCGGGTCCAGCAATTAGCATAATCTACTAACAACGGGAGGATGTTTGTTCAGTAGCTCCGGCATTTTTTCTACGGTAACTACTAAACCAACCAGTTTAGTACCATTTTAACTGGTGACGTTATGGTAGTTCATGTTAGCATTCACATACATCAAGTTTTACATCAAGTTTTACAGTTAGAACAATACAGCCATTGTTCTTTTCATATGCCACCCGTTACTGAAAGGAGAGATGTTTGGCAGGAGCCATTTCATATTCAGGATTTATTTCCTGGGTTTCTTTAGGATTCCCCAATGCTTTTTAGGCGTACCTCCGAGTCCCCTAATATTTTCTTTCAACTTGTTGGCAATTCAAGCCACAGGTGGAAGAAGTTTACAGGACAAGGAGTGTGGGAGGGACCTCTACACTGGTCCCTACCCCTCATTTGGTTTTGGTTGGTTGTCCATACCATTTACCTACGACACTCAAATTCACACACGCCTGTGTTAAAAACAGTTTAAATACGGATTTCACACCATTGTCCACACTTGGTATAATAATGCTCTATTTACCTGTGTGATGATCAGCTGGAATAATGCCTAACCTGTGGTTTTGGTACTTTTGCAGACTCCCCATTATGGCTAGGAAGCGGAGTAAAGCTAACGCTCCCCGAGAGCTCAGTGAAGACAAAGACCCGCCATCACCGGCACTGGTACAAAGGTCGCCAGAACAAAGGGATTCTGAGGAGGGGGGGGGGGGGTTCTGAGCCCTGCCCGACTGACCTAGATGCTCGTCTGGTACAACTCAAGTTGGAGGAGATGCTCCCTGCAAGACCGCGCACTACAAAGGCTGCTAAGCCTGCGCCAGTTTCGGAAGAGTCCGAGTGGGAGGACTTTTCCGAGGATCAGGACTCCTCAAATAATGAGTCCCCCAGGACGTGGTTGTGGTTGTGCGCAAACAAAAACACAAGATGAAAGGGCTGTCTTCTGATGGGATGAGTTCACCATAGCTCGTAAACAGAAGTCGCTGGCGAAGAAAAGTAAGAAAAAGAAGTCGAAGAAAAATAAGAAGAGCAAGTCATCTTCTTCTGACTCGTCGTCGGATTTTTCATCGACGAACTCCGACTCGGACACCCAGCGGGCGGGTAAATATGCAAAGCTCAGTGGCAAGGTGGTCAAGAAGCGCAAGACACTTAAGATCCAGACCACCACCATGATGAGGAAGACCATTCAGGGCCACTTCAATACTTTCAAGCCGGCGGAAGTAATTACGAAGTTGGCAGAAAAGTTCACAGGGATCAAGGGAATCCTGGAATCTGCCATCAAGGAGATGGAGAGTGGCGTTAAGTTGAGCGAGGACCACAAGAAATTTGAAGGGGTCCTACACACCGTACACAAGGTGGTGTTGTCAGTGCTGGCAGCCATCACGCCTATTGCGCTTCACTAGAGGGTCGGGGGGCTCACAGAGACCAACAGGCAACAGGTGGTCGATGGATGGAGGATGAAATCTCCGACCACATAAATGTACTAGAGCTTAGGGCTATTTATCTAGGATTACATAGCCTAGTTTGTCTACCCAAAAATCATGTAAGGGTGTTAACAGATAACACTACAGCTACAGCTTATATACGTAATATGGGAGGGACTCGTTCCAAACCATGTAACCAATTAGCCAAACTAATTTGGGACTGGGCAGAGGAACACGACATATGGCTAACGGTTGCACATATCCCAGGCAGTCAAAATACTTTGGCTGACAAGAAAAGTTGACATTTTCACGACCATCTAGAGTGGTTATTAAATCTGAATATTTTTAACCAAATTTGTGATAAATGGGGCAAACCAGAAATTGACTTATTTGCATCACGCAACAACAGAAAGTTACCCAAATATGTATCTTGGGATCCAGAGCCAGAAGCCTGGAAAGTAGATGCATTTTCTCTGATTTGGAATAATAAATTTTATTACATAATCCCACCATTCAGCATTATCAGCAGAGTGGCCAGGAAGATCAAGATGGATTGCTCACACTGATAGTACCAGCATGGGACACGCAACCATGGCTAGCAGCAGTAACCTTAGAAGCAAAAGACATGCTCAGATTTCCATGAGAAAGGAACAACCTACAACATCAAGGACCAGTGACAGTTCACGGAGATGTGTCAACAACACCCCTTTTTGACATTCCTTTTTAAAGAAAACACTTAGAAAAATATGGTTTAGACAAGATTACACAAGAAAGACTTATTTCACACACCTGGAGGAAAGGAACGATGAAATTATACACAAGTTATTTAAAGAAATAGGGACTTCATTGTCTGATTAAAGGAGTCAAGCCATTAAAACCTGCAATAGCCCAAGTTGTAAGATTTCTAAGAATTTTAGAAGATGAGGGATTAGGATTTGGTGCAATTAATGCAGCAAGATGTGCACTTTCAATTATTCTACTGAGGATAGATGGACAAATGATTGGAATGCATCAGTTAGTACACTGGTTTATTAGATCAGTGTATAAAAGAAACCCACCCAAACCCAAATATAATAGTAGTATTTAAGTCAGCAGTATTTAAGTTATTCAAGTCATGGACTAGTAAGAGACATTTATCAATGAAGGAATTGGGATTTAAGTTAGCAGTGTTATTACTGCTAGTGACGGGACTCAGAGGCCAAACTATTGTGACATTATCTCTGGATGGACTAGAGATAGATAAGGATGAGGCAACATTCGATTTGGAGACATCACTGAAGTCGAATTGTACAGAGGACCCACTGTCCATGGTACATGTAAATAGTTTCCCGGATGATAAACGATTTTGTGTAGTGTCAGCCATTAGGGCATATATATCCAAGTCACGTGGAATAAGGAATTCCAGCCAGCTTCTAATAAGCTTTATTAAACCACATAAAGCTATCTCGAGAGACACACTCACAAGATATACCATTAAGGTGCTTAAACAGGCAGGCGTCAATACTGGACACTACACATCTCACTCGGCGCATGGAGCCATGGTCTCCAAGGCAAGGCAGTTAGGAATCTTGGTTAAGAGAATCCTGGCACACGCAGGCTGGAAAACAGCTAGATCGTTTGCAAAACATTACAACAAATGACTAGAAAAGTCAAGCAGCCTGCGACTCGCCTACTCACCGACTAAAGATGGGTGAGAAACACAAAATTTGATTTTGTACTAAAAGATTATGAGATGCTTAAATATTAAGAATAAAAGGATAAAAACTGAGAATACGTCAAATTCTCCCTGGACTACAAGTAGCCAGAGGCGTAGTACCGAGGTAAAATAGTATAGTTATACGAGTCTTACCTGGTACAGATGATGGATAACTGGTGTTTTCCCGAGGTACTAGCATCGGATAGTCGTGGGTCAGGGCCCACCCACCCTACCCTACCACGACTATTACGTTGGCTTGTGCCGAAACGAAAACATAAGAATCCATGTAATATTGAGATGATTTTTTATCCTATAAAGTATGTCAAAGATTGCTGGACCCGGATGTGCTACCTTCTCCCTGACCCACGGCTATCCGAGGCTAGTACCTCAGGAAAACACCAGTTATCCATCATTTGTACCAGGTAAGACTCGTATAACTATACTATATATTATATAAATGCTTCCACGATAAACAAAGCTTATTGCACACAATAAAGGGTTTATCACTATCCATATATATATTTAAAAGAGACAAACACATGCAGGGAGTAAATGGGCTTTAAAAAAATTATTATTAAAGAGCAACTATACATAACAATATATATATGCGTATATATATTATATTTTACCTCGGTACTAAGCCTCTGGCTACTCGTGGTCGAGGGAGAAGGAAGCAACATCCGGGTTCAGCAATTAGCATATTCCGCTCATAACTGGAGGACGTTACGAGCAGCTCAGCAGTTTTTACCAAGGATTTACTCAGTTTCTATCGTAAGTACCGAGACATAAACTGACACAGATGTTTATGAATGATCATAGCACACGCTTATCAACTTTTCCACAAGTTGTTTTCACGATTTCATACTTAAATGTAAAGCTGTGCTTTTATCCGGTGCCGTAGAGATTGAGGCATCCATTTTGTTTTTGCCGCCCATTGCCGAACGGAGAGACATGTTGGCAGGAGTCATTTCGTCGCTTAGATAGATTTTATTTTTGCCGCCCGTTGCCGAATGGAGAGACATGTTGGCCGGAGCCATTTCGTCGTTACGTTAGTTTTTTCTGAGGCGTAACTCCGAGTTTCATAGCATTTTCTCCAATCCGTCAGCGCGGTAGCCACGGGAGAGAGAAGTGTATGGGACAGAGAGTGTGGGCGGGAACGGTACACCGTTCCCGACCCCTCGATTGGTTCGGTTCGGTTCGTCCGACCGTTACACTTTCGATATACCTTACCTTATCACGCCTGGTGTAAAACTGATGTAAATACAGTTTTACCCCTTTTGGTTGTTTTACAGACGACTCAAGATGGCCGTGAAGCGGGGTAACAAGGGTATTCCACACACCTTGAGCGAGGGGGTTGCGACCCCTGGACGGCAGTCCGCCGCGTCACGTGACCAGTCGCCTGAGGCAGGGCCCTCCCAAGCCGATGGAAATGAGCAGATGGTTCGGCTCATACGTGAGCAGCTGCAACAGCTGCTTCCGACACCACCCTCTAAGACTTCTATGAAAGTGCACGCCTCCTTGTCGGAACAATCCGAATGGGAGCATTTGTCCGACCAACAAACCACAGACTCGGAGGTGGCCTTGGGGAGGAAGCGAAAGCACTCCAAAAAGTATTCATCTGCAGGGGATGAATACTACAAAGCCAGAAACAAAATCAGGAAGGTCAAGAGAACCAAGAAGAAGTCTAAGTCAAAGAAGAAGAAGGCAAAATCATCTTCCTCTGACTCCTCAGAGGATTCCACAACGACGGACTCTGAGTCGGACGACCCACATGCGGGTACGTTTGCCGACATAACAGAAAAGGTAGCAAAGAAGATCAGGGCAGTCAAAAAGAAGAAAATCAACACTTGCTCCCTGATGCGAAAGAACTTGAAGGGACATTTTGACACCTTCAAGCCCGCAGAGACACTAACCAGGCTCGCGGAGCAATATACTGGGATCAAAGGGATCCCAGAGGCAACCATCAAAGAGATGGACGAGGACGTGACCATGAGCGAAGACAGGAAAAAATTCTAAACCTGTCTCCACACCGTACACAAGGGGGTGCTGGTGGCGCTCGCTGCAATCATGCCGGTAGCCAACCGGATGATGACCGGAAACAAGTTCACTATGGTCACAGCTGATATGAACTCGGCGATCGCTGCTCTTACAGCCACCAGCAACTTTCTCTCGTACCGCCGGTTCGAGAATGTGTTCAAATCGGTTATGACCGACGCCGGCAAACAAGTCGCACGATCAAAGAAAGTGGTCGACAACGATGGAAAGGAGTACACCCTCTTCTTGACACCTAAGCGAATTAAAGGAAAGCCGCTGGACCACACAAAGATGTTTGGAGGCCAGCTCCAGTACCTGTTCAAATAGGTCGAAACCCAAGCCAAGCAATCAAAACACCTGGATGACAAGAAGGACTCCAATGCGTCCAAATTCAATAAATCCAGATCAGATTTTCGAGGGCGGCCAACCGACCAGCCGATTCGGGAACCAGAACTACGGCTACCAGCCGAGCGGACGCGGCCAGAGGAACCAGTATGGCTGGAACGACGGCAACCGCCCCTTCAGGAGAGACAACCCCTCCCAGAAGCAGTTCCCCAAACCAGGGAACAAGTAGAGCCTGCAACACAGCCCAGTGTAAGCCTTTTTAGTGCAGGAAATGTTGCTAACCATCTTAGTGAGTGGGAACAACTCACACAAGATCAGAAAGTCCTAGACATTGTTAGAGGGGTCCTCATTCCGTTCATAGAAACCCCGATACAGGATAAAGTGCCATTTCCTTACCGACTAGCTTTAGACGAACAGCTAGCATTAGATCTAGAAGTGACAACATTTTAAACTAAAGGTATCATTACCACTGTTCAACATACGGATGGAGAATATATTTCGAATATATTCTCTAGGCCCAAACCTAATGGAGATATTAGGATGATTTTGGACTTGACTATCCTTAATAACTTAGTCGAATATAAACATTTCAAAATGTTCTCGTTAGAGACAGGCCGTGACCTAGTAATGCCGGGTGCTGGGCTTGCAAGTGTAGACCAAAAAGACGCCTATTATATGGTACCAATCTACGAGGCGCACAGAAAATTTCTTAGGTTTATTTGGCGTGACCAATTATACCAGTTTACATGTTTACCAAATGGTCTAGCTTGCGCACCATGTTTATTCACAATGTTACTAAAACCTGTATTTGCTGAAATGGCCAAGAAAGGCCATGTTATGTTCCCATACATTGACGATTCATTTATTGTAGCACGCACTGAAAAAGATTGCCATTTAGCCATAAAAGATTTATGCAACATGTTGACCCTTTTAGGGTTCTACATTCACGATACAAAATCGGTTCTAAAACCTACCACCTTGTTAAAATTCTTGGGGTTCTTTATAGATACGCAAGAGATGACAATCTCCTTGACATCAGACAAAATTGAAAAATTTACCACCACAACCTCTGATTTGTTAAAGCTAAAAAGACCAAAAATAAGGCAAGTAGCGGTGCTTGTCGGACTAATGGTTGCTTACGCACCAGCGGTGTTGTATGGCAAAGCACACATTAAATCCCTTGAAATAGATAAAAAAAATATTGCCTTAACCAAAGCTAAAGGAAATTTCGAATGTCTGATGACAATTTCCAAGTCAGGACATGAAAACATTCAATGGTGGTTGAAACATTTAATTAATTCCAACAACCCCATCCGCATGGATGAGCCTACACAACAGTCACTACTGATGTATCATTAGAGGGTTGGGGCGCCCACAGAGATAATGAAGCCACAGGGGGCCGCTGGCTAGATGATGAAATAGATGACCACATAAACATTCTAGAATTAAGAGCCATTTATCTAGGTTTAACAAGTTTAGTGAAAATACAAAAACTTAGTATCCAAGTTTTAACTGATAACACTACGGCAATGGCCTACATCCGAAACATGGGAGGTACAAAGTCCTCAGCATGCAACACCATCGCAGAACTCATTTGGGATTGGGCAGAGGAACAAAAAGTGTCGATCACAGTCGCACATATCCCAGGCACTCTGAATACATTAGCCGACAATAAGAGCCGACATTTCCATGATCATTTGGAATGGTCACTCAGTTCCGACATATTTAAGACAATTTGTCATAAATGGGGAAATCCAGATATAGACCTTTTTGCCTCTCGTAGGAACAAAAAACTTGATAAATATGTATCTTGGCATCCAGAACCACACGCTTGGCGAGTGGATGCTTTCTCCATAATTTGGAATAATGCGTTTTACTATATCTTTCCCCCATTCAACCTAATCAGCAGGGTAGCCAGAAAGATCAGGCTGGACCAAACCCATGCAGTATTAGTAGTGCCGGACTGGAACACTCAGCCGTGGAGAGCAGTAGTGGAATGGGAAGCCAAAGACATTTTAAGATTCCCAAGAGGGCCAATAAACCTACAACATCAGGGAAAAGTAACAACCCAAGGGGACGTGTCCACAACGCCAATATTGGCATTCCTTTTCTAAGTATGTATCTACAAAAATTCGGGCTCGACAAAATCACCCAAGAAAGATTGATTTCACATGCGTGGAGGCCACGAACTGTTAAATTGTATTCTAGTTACCTAAAGAAATGGGGCCTCCATTGTTTATTGTATAAAGTAAAACCAATGGAACCTTCCATCGCACAAGTAGGCCGCTTCCTGCGCATGATGGAGGAGGATGGACTCGGATATGGTGCCATCAATGCGGCTCGCTGTGCACTTTCCGTCATTTTGCCTAGAATAGACGGACAGACAGTTGGCAAACACGAGGTCATTCATTGGTTTATGAGGTCAGTGTATGAAAGAAACCCCCCAAAACCGAAATATAGTCAGCTTTGGGATGTTTCTACAGTATTTAAGCTTATTCAGACTTGGCCCGAGAATAAACTTCTCTCTATCCAACGGTTAGGCTATAAATTAGCAGTATTATTGCTATTAGTGACTGGACATAGAGGACAGACAATTGTGGCCCTCTCTTTACAGGGCCTCGACATTGACAAGAAGGAGGCCACGTTTGATTTGGACAAACTATTAAAATCAAACAGGACAGGAGATCCACTCTCCTCAATCCATCTAACTAGTTTTCCACAGGATATGTGTAGTTGCAGCCATTAGGGCGTATATATCCAAGACTAAGGGAATACGTAATTCCAAGCAGCTTTTGGTGAGCTTCATTAAGCCACATAAAGCCATCTCATGAGACATGCTCACCAGATGGACGATTATTATACTAAAGTTGGCAGGCATAGACACGGAACGCTATGCTTCGCACTCTACACGAGGCGCGATGGTCTCCAAAGCACGAAAGTTGGGAATCTCAGTAAGGAGAATTCTGACACATGCCGGCTGGAAGACGGCCAGGTCGTTTGCAAAACATTACAACAAACGACTAGAAAAGACGAGCGGGGTGGCAACCCGCCTACTCACCAACTAACAAGATCGGGTGAGATGTACAAAGTTTTAATATTACTACTGATACATTAACATGTTCATCAGATGATTGAGGATCAAAACGAGTAGCCAGAGGCTTAGTACCGAGGTAAAATAGTATAGTTATACGAATCTTACCTGGGTACAGATGATGGATAACTCTTGTTTTCCCGAGGTACAAGCCTCGGATAGTCGTGAGCTAGGGCCCGCCCACCACACCCTGCCACGACTATTACGTTCGCTTGTGCCAAACGAAAACATCAGATTTCCATCATTTAGCTCATTTTTATCCTGAATAATTAGGTGAAGATTGCTGAACCCGGATGTTGCTTACTTCTCCCTAGTTCACGACTACACACCTATACCCCCTACGACACACACCTATACCCCCAGTACCCATCACACCCCCACCAAACACCTACACCGCACCACATCCCTAAACCTCCACCACACACCTACACCCCACCACATCCCTAAACGCCCACCAGACACCTACACCCCACCATAAACCCCCACCACACACCTACACCCTCACTACATCCCTAAAACCCCCACCACACACCTACATCCCACCACATCCCTAAACCCCACCAGACACCTACACCCCCACCATAAACCCCCACCAGACACCTAGACCCCCACCACATCCCTAAACACCCTCCAGACACCTACACCCCCACCACATCCCTAAACACCCACCACACACCTACACCCCCACCACATCCCAAAACCCCACCACACACCTAAACCCCCACCACATCCCTAAGCCCCCACCACACACCTACACCCCCACCACATCCCTAAACCCCCACCAGACACCTACACCCCCACCACATCCCTAAATGTCCACCACACACCTACACCCCCACCACATCCCTAAACGTCCACCACACACCTACACCCCCACCACATCCCAAAAAACCCACCACACACATACACCCCCACCACATGCGTACACTGCACCAGACACCTACACCCCCACCACATCCCTAAACCACCACCAGACAGCAACACCCCCACCACATCCCTAAACCACCAACAGACACCTACACCCCCACCACACACCTACACCCCCACCACATCCCAAAACCCCCACCACACACCAACACCCACACCACACACCTACACCCCCACCACATCCTTAAACCCCCACCACACACCTACACCCCCACCACATCCCTAAACCCCCCCCAGACACCTACACCCCCACCACATCCCTAAAGCCCCACCAGACACCTACACCCCCACCACACACCTGCACCCCCACCACATCCCAAAACCCCCACCACACACCTACACCCCCACCACATCCCTAAACCCCACCACACACCTACACCCCAACCACATCCTTAAACCCCCACCAGACACCTACACCCCCACCACATCCCTAAACCCCCCACCAGACACCTACACCCCCACCACATCCCTACCCTCACGACACACCTACACCCCCACCACATCCCTAAACCACCACCACACACCTACACTCCCACCACATCCCTAAACCCCCACCAGACACCAACACCCCCACCACATCCCTAAACCCCCACCACACACCTACACCCCCACCACATCTCGCCACCGGACAATTCCGGAAGCAAACTGGACACTTAATGGATGGGTACTAGACACCAACCGGACACCAACGGATGGGTACCGGACACCAACGGATGGGTACCGGACACGTACGGATGGGTACCGGACGTGAACCGGACAAACCAGGCACCAACCGGTCACGTCAATCCGGCGGTGTCCAGTAGAAGTTTTGTACATGTTCAAAACTTATACAGGACACCACCTGACGAGAACCGAACATCGCCGTACACCACCGGACAGTGTGCGGTTCATGTCCGGTTCCCCAGTCCGGTAGGGTGTGACTGAGCCTTAACAGATTGTAAAATTTTCCGATATAATACATGAGGACCGATGTGAAATTACTATAATAAATTACAAACTGTCTATATAATGAAAAAAAGGTAATATTAAAACCAAAAGGCATATGAGGGATGTGTGAAGTTGGTAAACTATTACTCTTTAGGTATAGAAATTGTATAATAGAATAGTCTTTGGAGGAGTGTCACTTCCAGGATTTGCTAGGAAACTCTTTGGAAGAGTCACCTCACATACCCCCTCCCCCCATGGTGTTATTTATGGATCATTGACCACTACAGGGCACTGTAGCCGGTGTGGCAAGGCCTTGGCAACAGCACATTGTACTCTGATTGGTGGATTGAACCATGTGACCACTGCCATCTTGGATTCTAGAAAACCTATATAAATCAAGAAATGAAGGAGTCTCACTCTCCTACTTTCACTCTTCACCTATTTTCCTTCATTACCTGTATTGCTTTCATTTGGCTTGTCCACACCACCCACACCACCAGCCGGCAACTTTACAAAATGGCGACCACGACTTGAGAAACTACCGAGATTTGGTTAGTACTGACTATATTTAGTGTATTGAATACTTTCGGTGTGTTTCGGTAGCATTTTTCTTTTTATTTGTTATATGATACTATAAATTTATATTTCTTAATTTAATTGTGAGTTGACTGCTGGTTATTTGAACGCACGTGGTGTTAGTTGAACGCATGTGGTGTTTCATTTTTGACGATAGGGCTTGAGCTACAATTATTTTTTAGAAACTATATTACATACGTAGTGTTTTTATTTCAATTAGATTAGGTATGCTATTCTAAATTCTAAATTCTTGAGGTTAAGATATAAAAGGACTTTTCTATTGACTACGACTAGTGGATAGTTGGAGTGGATAAGTTATTTTCTTCTATTGATTCTCCAATCTTTTTACGTTCTACAGGGGCTAAATTAAACTAAATTACTTCGTCAACGAATTTCCGATGAAAGTGTCTTTTCTTAAGGGTAACATTAGTCTTTGACGTCGGTATTACTGTAATATTACTGTTTTATCACCTGTCTGAAGCCTCGTGTCGCCGCTAGAATTGTTTCATTTTCGGACTACTTTCGGTAATTTTGTTTAACCTTGAAGTATATCAGAGCATATTAATATACGGGAGAGACTTTTCACTTTTCTGCTACTTTACAGGTAACTCTATCGGTTGGATACAATTCTTTAACTTTATTTCTACCGCGCTTTACGCAACACACTAAATTTCCCATATAACCCGCTACAAGGAGGATATCAATAGCGTGAATTTATTTGACTGGTGGTAAGTTATATATTTAAATAAATACACTTGTACTACACACTCACAATGCCTGTAACACGGTTAAAAGAAGACTCTTTACGTGAACAATTTGGATTGTGGTTAGAAAGTCAGATAGACTTGGGAATTTTAAGTGAAGATTGTGATAAATTGGAAGCATGGACTAAGTTTATGGCAGATAGTATAGAGAACATAACTGAAAAAAATGAAGAAAGGTTATTGCAACTTACAGAACGTACTGAAGCTGATAATGAGAGGGAAGAACGTAGAGAAAAACGTCTACAGCATAAAAGTAATGAAACCAAGATAAGAGCTCTAAAAGCATATGGAAAGTCTGTGCCTGTGCTGGATGGGACTGACAGAGGTGCACTGAGAGAGTGGGTAGATCTTATTGAGAGGATTGGGGTTCTTGCTGACGTGTCAGACTTAGACATAATTCGCTTTGCACTTTCTAATGCAACAGGCACACTGCATGAAGTGTTATTCACTGCCTTCACAGCTAAGGGTGCTAGGTCATGGGATGATATTAAAGAAGAAATTGCTAAAACTTTGTTGACTGCAGATGAAAAAACTCATTTAAAAAGTATAGTAATGACTATGGTACAGAATGAGGGTGAGACAGTGGCAGCATATTGCCAACGGTTTAAAACTGCTGCTAGTAAGGGGTGGAAACTACCTTCTGCTACCTTGGGGACTGACACCTTTGAAATTTTGCTATCACGATTTCTTGATTCATTGTTGGATGACAACACTATGTGGTACGTAGAAACCAATAGACCAAAATCATTGGAAGAAGCTTTTACTCTTGCTATATTGAGTGATAGGTCTGTATTGAGACAGCAACGACGTGCACAATCACGACTGACAGATTTAAATATGACTAGTCAGGTAGATAGTCTAAACTTTAATTCTTCTAAATTGTCTAAAACTATTGCTTCTGGAGGAGTTCAGACTAGTAACGGAAGAGAGTCAGGCTCTAAAGTCGGTCCAGAATGAGTTAAAATCACTAAGAAAGTGTGTAGAACGCTTAACGGTATCTGAGAATAAATGTACACGTGCAGATATTCATTCAGTAAACGTTGTGCCACCGTATGGTGTCAATTCTTATGCAACGGGCAGACATCTTGAGTCGCCGCGCGTAAACGTAGCATCGAAGGGTGAGTTAGCTAGTACATCTAAGAATAGATCAGGTTCAGTCAGAGAGCACACTGGAAAGTATGCGCTGTCAACGCAACAGCGAGGAAGCAGTCAGAAAGCGATGCCGGTTGCGCAGGCGCAGTCATCGACAGCTAAGAAAGCACAAGTGTATCGCCAACGACCGCAGGGTGCTGGGCGTGGTGGTTTGACTTGTTATGTATGTAATGAACTGCATTTGATGAGAAATTGTCCACATTTGAAATTACTGCATAGTAACATTAGCTCTACTGCTTCGGGAAACTAAGTAGCGCACTTGATACTCGTCCGAGTATTGATATTGATTTTATTCAAGTAAAATTAACTGGTCTGGTAGACTCAGGTGCGGCTAAAAGTTTAATACATGTAAAAGCATTTCGAAATTTAGTAGATATTGGAATAGCACATAGGCAATTGTATCCTGGTAGTAGACTGAGATCAATCTCAGGTCATTTAATTCCAACTTTAGGTGTAACTTACATTTCTATTTATGATAAGTTATGTCCTTTCTTTGTAGTTGAATCATTAGCTTTTGAATTATTAATTGGGACAGATATAATGGAAATGTGTAATGCTGAGATTTGTTACAGGAATAGATTTGTTTCCTTATGTGATATTGTACATCCATGGAGTAGTTTAGAATTAATTGATAAAAAAATGGCAGGAATAGTTCTAGAAGTAGACTATTGGAAAAAGCATTTTCCCTTGTTATTTCCTGATTCTGATGAGAAACTTAAAGCTATTAAGGTAGTTGAGATGCATATAGACACAGGTAATGCATATCCACTAAATCAAAGACCTTATAGAATACCTTTGAGTAAAAGACATATAGTTGAAAAAGAATTAAATAAGATATTAGATGATGATATTATTGAAACTAGTTGTAGTTAAGCGTATGCAATATGGATTAACAAATGCACCTGCAGTATTCCAAAGAATGATGAATGTAATTTTTGCGGAACATTTAGGTAAATGTTGTCTAATTTATTTAGATGATATTATTATTTATTCACCAGATGAGGAGAGTCATGAGAAAGATGTGACTAGTATATTGACTATCTTAGAAAGTAACAATATGACTATTAAAGAATCTAAATGTGAATTTGGAGTTAAAGAAGTAAAACTCTTAGGTTATGTTGTATGTTCAGCTGGGCTGAAACCGGATCCTGAAAAATTACTGCAATAAGAGATATGGCTTCACCGAAAAGTAAAAAAGAAGTAAGACGATTATTAGGATCGGCAGGATACTATAGACAATTAATTCCTAATTATGCTGATGTTGTCGCTCCTATAACTTATTTAACTAGTAATAAATGTAGTTTTGAATGGACTATGGAATGTGAAATTGCATGGAATGAGTTGAAGACACTATTATTAGATTGTGTACTGTTGAAATTTCCTGATCCTTTTAAACCATATAAACTGTATACAGATGCTTCTGAGTACAGTTTAGGGGCTGTATTGGTGCAGGAGGATGAGAATGGAATAGACAGGCCAGTGCATTTAATCAGTAGTAGATTTTCTGCTGCTCAACGTAATTATCCTACTATAGAGAAAGAAGCATTTGCTATTATTTATGCTCTAGTAAAATTAAGACCTTACTTATATGGTGCAGAATTTACTATCTATACAGATCATGCTCCATTGAAATGTTTTTTCCACTAAAGAAATCCGTAATACACGTATACAATGCTGGGCAGTATTATTAGCAGAATTTTCAGCACCAATTGTTTATATGAAAGGTGTAGATAATGTCTGGGCTGATATGTTGTCTAGATTGAGACCTAATACTGAAGCAAAGGAACCAGTAGAAATGTTTACTTTTGATTCACTATTAGCAGAACAAGTAATTCCTTTTGAACACCTTGAACTGTCATATAATGATGTAATTAATGAACAGAAAAAAATGAAAGAGTATACGTTAGGTGAGAATGAAGAAAAGAATTATTTGATAATGGATAATCTTCTTTATTCAACGATAGCTCCTGCTAAGAAAGATACGTATCCTAGATTAGTGTTACCAAAAAAATACAGGAATTCTGTAATAAAGATAGCTCATACTGAGGTAGGTCATATGGCTATGTCTAAAACATTAAAACGATTACAGGAACATTTTCGTTGGCCTGGTATAGCTGGAGATGTCCATAGAGTAATTACCAATTGTGCAAATTGTGTGGTTAACTGTAGTAAACGCACACGTGCGTATCCACAATCGATGCCATTGCCTAGTGCACCTGGTATTGTGATTGCTGCGGATCTTTCTGGTCCATATCCAGTTAGTACTAGTGGTAATAGATATTTATTGTCTATTATAGATCATTGTAGTGGTTGGGTTGAATATAAAACATTGCCAGATAAATCATCGAAGGGGATTCATGATTATATATTTAATGATTATATTCCTCACCATGCAATTCCTTGTATGTTTATTTCAGATAATGGGTTAGAGTTTAAAAACAAATTGATTATGAATCATTTTAAAGAATTAGGTGTAGAGGTAAGACATACAACACCTTATCATCCACAGTCAAATGGTATGGTAGAACGATACCATAGGACTATAAAAAGCATTTTGAGGAAATTAATTAATTCTCGTGCTAGTCTATGGGAAACCTATTTGCCTGATGTGATATATGTGTATCGTACTGTACCTTCTGATAGCACTGGCTATTCTCCTTTCTTTCTAACCTATGGTAGACATCCAGGTACGAAGCATAGTTCTTTACTGTATCGATCGACGGGGACGATTGATTCGAACTTAGCTTATCGTGTAGATGATTTGTCTATATCTTTAGCTAAAGCTGTTCAAAATCGTAAAGAAAGTCGAAATTATGATGCGCGGCAAGGAAGGACGAGGAGGCATGAGTGGATAAAAGGGCACTTTATTCAGAAGTGCCGGAGTATTCAAGGATATTACAGTGATCAATCAAGAATACTTAGATATGTAAGGAAGATAAGTGGGAAGAATGCAATGAGTAATATCATGAGTAAGAGGTAGTAAAGTATAACATATGAGGCAAAGTCATGATATACAAAATGTCAATGTCAGTTGGATAAGAGTAATGGATCATGAGTAAGAGAGATATAAAGTCTATTATATGAGAGTCATGATATATAAGTGTCAATGATAATCTTAGTAGATGGGCCCGGGAGGTGGACCCGAGGAGCCCTCAACCAAGACAGAGGAGAGGGCTCGAGGGGCCGCCGAGGGGGCGAGGCGAGGCAGGTATGCGTGCACCGCCTCAGAGGTCCAGGGCGGCAGAGCGGTAGCACAGAGGTAGCAGCAGGATGTTGATACAGCTGCGGCAGCACACACAGTGGTAGGACGCCCAGTGGCAGCAGCACAGTGGCAGCAGGCACAGGGGAGCACAGGTGGAGCCTGCAGTGGCAGAGCGGTAGCACAGAGGGAGCAGCAACACATTGATACAGCTGGGGCAGCACACGCAGTGGTAGGACGCCCAGTGGCAGGAGCACAGTGGCAGCAGGCACGGGGGAGCACAGGTGGAGCCCGCAGTGGCAGAGCGGTAGCACAGAGGTAGCAGCAACACATTGATACAGCTGGGGCAGCACACGCAGTGGTAGGACGCCCAGTGGCAGCAGCACAGTGGCAGCAGGCACGGGGGAGCACAGGTGGAGCCCGCAGTGGCAACAGAGGTGTGAGCTGCGGCAGCACACGCAGTGGTAGGACGCCCAGTGGCAGCAGCACGGTGGCAGCAGGCACGGGGGAGCACAGGTGGAGCCCGCAGTGGCAGAGCGGTAGCACAGAGGTAGCAGCAACACGTTGATACAGCTGGGGCAGCACACGCAGTGGTAGGACGCCCAGTGGCAGCAGCACAGTGGCAGCAGGCACGGGGGAGCACAGGTGGAGCCCGCAGTGGCAGCAGAGGTGTGAGCAGGTGGAGGCTTGACTGCAGTGAGAGAGCAGGCAGGGCGGCTGGAGACAGGTCCAGGGTGCCACGGCTGGGTGACATGGGTGACCAGGGTGACCTGGGTGGCGGCGGGTCTGGCATGACTCCGCCAGCAATCTGAGGCTTGACTGCGGTGAGAGAGCAGGCAGGGCGTCTGGAGACAGGTCCAGGGTGCCACGGCTGGGTGACATGGGTGACAAGGGTGACCTGGGTAGCGGCGGGTCTGGCATGACCCCGCCAGCAGTCTGAGGCTTGACTGCGGTGAGAGAGCAGGCAGGGCGGCTGGAGACAGGTCCAGGGTGCCACGGCTGGGTGACATGGGTGACCAGGGTGACCTGGGTAGCGGCGGGTCTGGCATGACTCTGCCAGCAGTCTGAGGCTTGACTGCGGTGAGAGAGTAGGCAGGGCGGCTGGAGACAGGTCCAGGGTGCCACGGCCGGGTGACATGGGTGACCAGGGTGACCTGGGTAGCGGCGGGTCTGGCATGACTCCGCCAGCAGTCTGAGGCTTGACTGCGGTGAGAGAGGGGGCAGGGCGGCTGGAGACAGGTCCGGGGTGCCACGGCTGGGTGACATGGGTGACCAGGGTGACCTGGGTAGCGGCGGGTCTGGCATGACTCCGCCAGCAGTCGCCACACACAGTGGTAGGACGCCCAGTGGCAGCAGGCATGGGGGAGCACAGGTGGAGCCCGCAGCGGCAGAGGGTAGCACCGAGGTAGCAGCAACACGTTGATACAGCTGGGGCAGCACACAGAGTGGTAGGACGCCCAGTGGCAGCAGCACAGTGGCAGCAGGGACAGGTGGAGCCCGCAGTGGCAGAGCGGCAGCACAGAGGTAGCAGCAACACGTGGATACAGCTGGGGCAGCACACGCAGTGGTAGGACGCCCAGTGGCAGCAGCACAGTGGCAGCAGGCACGGGGGAGCACAGGTGGAGCCCGCAGTGGCAGAGCGGTAGCACAGAGGCAGCAGCACACGTGGGTGCCGCTGGGGCAGCACACGCAGTGGTAGGACGCCCAGTGGCAGCAGCACAGCGGCAGCAGGCACGGGGGAGCACAGGTGGAGCCCGCAGTGGCAGAGCGGTAGCACAGAGGTAGCAGCAACGCGTTGATCCAGCTGGGGCAGCACACGCAGTGGTAGGACGCCCAGTGGCAGCAGCACAGTGGCAGCAGGCACGGGGGAGCACAGGTGGAGCCCGCAGTGGCAAGAGCGGTAGCACAGAGGTAGCAGCAACACGTTGATCCAGCTGGGGCAGCACAGGCAGACGCCCAGTGGCAGCAGCACAGTGGCAGCAGGCACGGGGGAGCACAGGTGGAGCCCGCAGTGGCAGAGCGGCAGCATAGAGGCAGCAGCAACACGTTGATCCAGCTGGGGCAGCACACGCAGTGGTAGGACGCCCAGTGGCAGCAGCACAGTGGCAGCAGGCACGGGGGAGCACAGGTGGAGCCCGCAGTGGCAGAGCGGTAGCACAGAGGTAGCAGCAACACGTTGATCCAGCTGGGGCAGCACAGGGCAGGACGCCCAGTGGCAGCAGCGCAGTGGCAGCAGGCACGGGGGAGCACAGGTGGAGCCCGCAGTGGCAGAGCGGCAGCATAGAGGCAGCAGCAACACGTTGATCCAGCTGGGGCAGCACACGCAGTGGTAGGACGCCCAGTGGCAGCAGCACAGTGGCGGCAGGCACGGGGGAGCACAGGTGGAGCCCGCAGTGGCAGTGGGGGCATGAGCAGGTGGAGGCGGTAGGCAGCAGAGAGAGGTAGGTGGCATGGGTGACGTGGGTGACCAGGATGGCCTGGGTGGCATGGGTGACCAGGGTGACCTGGGGGCATGGGTGACCAGGGTGACCTGGGTTGGCATGGGTGACATGGGTGACCAGGGTGACCTGGGTAGCGCCGGGTCTGGGGGGGGCATGGGTGACCCGGGTGACCTGGGTTGGCATGGGAAGGAGGGTGCGGAAGGAGGGTGCGGGGCGGCCAAAAGTTGTGTAGTCCCGCAACCCGGAGTGTCTGAGGGTGAGAGGGGTGTAGTGTGACACGCCCAGTGTAGTGTGACACGGCCAGTGTAGCGTGACACAAGCAGTGTAGCATGACAGAGAAGAGTGTAGTGTGACAGGGCCAGTTTGGTGTGACACAGCCAGTGTAGTGTGAGAGAGAGTGTAGTGTGACACAAACAGTGGAGATGAGAGAGAGACGGCGGGGCCTGTGGTGAGGCCGGGGCGGGGGGGAGGCCGGGTGGTCGGCGGAGATGAGAGAGCGGTGGCGGTTGGGTGGAGGGTGGGGCGGCGGCGGCAGAGATGTGAGCGGCAGAGATGTGAGGGTTGGCCGGCGGCGGCAGAGATGTGTGGGTTGGGGGTGGTGTCGGGTGGCCGACGGGTCGGGATGTGTGGGTTGGGGGTGGTGTCGGGTGGCCGACGGGTCGGCAGGGATGAGAGGCTGAGGGTAATGGTCGTGTGAGTTCCGGTTGTGGGCAGGCGACTTCCGGAGGTGGTGGGGGAGGTTGAGATGGGGGGGGAAGGGGAGGGGGGGGGGGGGGGTGAGGGTTGCACAATGGCGTGTGTGTGTTGCCTCAGGGGTCGGCGGTCAGGGTGGTACCAACCCAGTGTGGGTGTGGGTGTGGGTGTGGGGGGGTGGGGGACCAACCGTGCATAGAGGCGTGGCAAGAGGGGTCGTCCTGCAGGATGGTGTAGTGCACGGTAGTGGTGAGGTGCCGATGTGCAGGCTGGCGTAGTGCACGGCCGTATGCAGAGGCGTAGTGCACGGTAGAGGTGCGAGGCTGTCGAGCGTGCGGGGTGGCGTAGTGCATGGTAGTGGTGAAAGGCCGCCGTGCAGGATGATGTAGTGTACGGTAGTGGTGGAAGGCCGTTGTGCAGGATGGTGTAGAGCACGGCGGTGGTGAGGGTGTTGTGCAGGATGGTGTAGTGCACGGCAGTGGTGAGAGGCCATCGTGCAGGGTGGTGTAGTGCACGGTAGTGGTGGGCCAGGGTGACCTGAGAGGCCGCCGTGCAGGATGATGTAGTGCACGGTAGTGGTGGAAGGCCGTCGTGCAGGAGGGTGTAGTGCACGGTAGTGGTGAGAGCATGTGCACGGCCGTCCACCACTACATGCCGGTAGTGTATATAGCCTTGGTGAAGAAAGCCAAAGAAAAAAGAAGAAAAAAGAGCAGGAGGAGTGGAGTGTGTGGAGGCAGTAGGGCGAGTGGTGAGAGGCGGAGTGCGGGGGGCTATAAGAGGAAGGAGCGCGGGCGGTTACGTAAGCCAACGGCTGGAGGAGGGTAGAGGAGGGGGGGGGGGGTCCTTCCTCGCCTCGCATCAAACGCAATGCGAGCATTACGACCAATGTTGCTTGTCTGAGGAAAAAGGCGAATGCAGTTAAATTAACTCCTGGTGATAAAGTTGTTTTGTTTATAAATCAATCTGGACCTTTGGAGAGGAAATACGATCCAGGATACATAGTCATTAGATCACGGGGTTCAGTGGTAACTGTAGTAGGCCCTAATAACGATCGTAAAGTTGTTAACCGTGATAAAGTTAGATTAGTGGATTCTAAAATCATTTGGGATGATATTGCACCACGATTAACTAGAACTGAACGAAGGAAAGGTATTTCGCAACCTTTGCCTTTCGATCCGATTATTTCTGATCAAAATCGACGCACTAATGAATTATTAGTGAATAAAACAAAAATAAAACCTAAAGTATTACATTTGAGAGAAATTGGTGCTGGGCCATTTACGCGACAGCAAGCACGGAGGGTGGATTCAATAATTGGTAGCACAAATTTATGCAAAAGAATTGACCAATCACAGCAAAGAACACTGCGGAAGGATCGACGAATCTGTAGACGTCTGAGTGCTTCGGCTCATTCGCCAAGAAATTTCTTTGTTGCTGTGCCACTAATAAATAACGATTGCGCCATGCCTAACCATTGCGTTAATATGAAGCAAATATTAACAATAGCGCAAGTCGACAGTTCTAAAGCTAATCGACAGGGTTCGTGAGGTTTAGTCATAAGAAATATTTATGTTCCTTACTAAACTAGCGCCAAGATTAACGGGTTGTATCGTAAGTTACGCCAGTAATTAAGTTACTAAATACTGTTGTATTACAGACATGTTGTTGATGGTATTGACACCGTAGTAGCATTGCTATAATAAAGTGAATTGACACTTGTTGCTTACCAAATGCTACGGAGCATTTCTGGCGGATTAAGCAAAGGAAGTGGATGCTTTAGTGGAAAATGGTGCCATGTACTAATGTATTGTTATTCTATCGGGACATAGAGCGAAAAAAGTACACCTGTGGTGACTGGATGTCTTACTAACAAATAACAATTTCATTTATGTTCCATTGACTTTTCTATTTATCTAAGTTAATTCTTAGTACACCTACGTACTACGGGGTGAGACGTAAAGCAGGTGTTACTCGATGGTTTGAGTTTAAACTGTTTAGCTACTGAAAAGAACTAAATTTTGTCACACTAACGACTGAAATGTTATGTTCGCATGAAGTAATACTATAGCACTTTCGCTAAGACTTTGTAGATGTTATATTTTTGGAAGAGGGAGACTAAGCAATTGTAAGAATTGACATTATTAAAGCGGATAAATGGCAATAACCAAAGATGTTATTTACGTTAATTTAGGACACACCATTGGATTTGCATTAACTTTTCTTAGTACAAAAATCATTATTCATTGGGTGTGAAAAATCTAAAAACGGTTAAAATAGCACATTGATTTTGCATTACCGTATTGATTCTATTAAATTCTCGCAGGCTAAAAATCTATTCTACCATGAATATAGGTAATTCATCGAACCTGTACCTCTCGAGTGGGAGAAAAGATGGCTGCGTAAGGTCGATAGAGCAATTCTATTCGACGAGCGTAAACTTTTCGCGAGTATACGGTAAGGACGATAAGAGATCTAAGGCGCGAGCCGGGAGTCAATGTCTTATCGGGTGTCGACGGCGACACGCGTGAAGCGATAAAACAAATTTATTTGGCGGGTATGAAGCAGTAGTTACAGATAATTCACCGGCGCGTGAAGCGTAATTAGACATAACATGATTAACATGATCGATTTGTCTCAAAATGTCGCTAATCTTCGTGGTGGTTGACTGGGTTACGCGGAAGCATTTCATCATTTACTGGAACTGTGGTAAAGTCCAGGTCTTATGTTTGTGTGCTAATAAATGCATAACTAAGGAACTATGATACTTAGAAGCATGAACTAACTTAGTTAAGACATTTAAAGTATCTATTCTATGTTATTATGTGTATTACAATACATATAACTTGATGTAACATTATGAAATAAGACATTTAAATTAACTTTTTAAAACCTTTTTTATTTTCTAATAAGAAATTTATTGTATATGTTCATATTACTTAATAATGTGATATATATTATAAAAAAGTAATTATTTGTTTAAAAATAAAAATAAATAATGTTCTTGATTGTGATTCATATGGATGAAAAACCTAAACAGAAAGTTGATACTTGTAAACTACAATTTGATATAAACTACTTTCTGATCCATATGCTCCAGGCTGATTAATCTTCAGTGAAATTGGAGTAACTGAGTTACTACAGTATGGGTGTAAGCTGCTATAATAATGACGTCCTATTTGCTACATATGTAGTACAACATTTTCTTGCCTGTCATACGACACGACGTTGTACACTTCTTGTTCCATAGGGATGGAATAAAGTCTTTTGGGTTCATAGGGTTGGGATAAACTCCTGATGTTACATGTTCTCATGTGGTCATAGTTATGACACTAACCGATGTTGTTCCAGAGGAATGGGATACACCTAAGTTATTGTGTAAAAGTAGATAAAAAAACACATAGTACAATTTCGACGGTAAAATCTGATAATTTTGGATTTGTCGATCAAAAATGAACAGAACATATGAATATTATGATCATTGTCATGAAATATCATAGATAGAGGTTGTCATGAATTAATTATTATAATGCATAAAGGACATTATTAACATCATTGTCATCAAATGTCATTCATATTTGAAAATATCATGAACATAAGGTAGCTTGAATATTTATTCATTTGTAAATTGTATGAGTGTTCAGTGTGCATATGTTCATATTTATTCATGTGGAAGTCATTGACAGATGAGGTGTTAAATGTTGCATGTGTTCATAGTTATTCATTTGAAATTCATTGACATATGATAGATTAAATATTGCATGGTTCATAATAAATTCATTTGAAAATAAATAATATAATGTAGAATGTTATCATAATTGTCATTAAATGTCATAGTCAGAGGTTGATAAATGGTTCATTTATAATGCATGAGTATGATTGAATGTTATCATATATTGCATGGAGATGTATTCATTGAAATTCATGAGTTACATTAAAACATTAATTGTCATGAGATGTATTTCATATTGAAATTAGCCTAGACAGAGGTTGTCCACAAAGGGTATTCTTTTGAAAAATCATGTACATATGGGATGTTGAATGTGCATGAAAGATTCATTGAAAATTCATGGCATAATTGATGAACGTTATCATGTATTCCACTGTTAATTTGTTCCATTGACATTGAAATATGATTGAACATTACATATATTATCAAATATTAACTAGCTAAAACTATCATTGACATTAATTGTGTTATAGGGACATATTAATGATCTTTTGATACTAGAGATATATTTATCATTGACATTATTCATGTTGTGGAAACATATTAATGATCTTTTGGTACTAGATATATCATTAACATTATTCATGTTGTGGAAACATAGTAATGATCTTTTGTACTGAAGAGTTATTTCATTGACATTATTCATGTTGAGGAGACATATTAATGATCTTTGTACTGGAGATGTATATTATTGACATTATTCATGTGATAGGAACATATTAATGATCATAACTTTACAAAATGGCAAACTTTACAAAATTCATTTACAAAATGATATTATATAATCTATGAGGTTATAGATTTAAATTTAAAATTTAAAAATACTTAAAATAATTTATTGAATATAAACATAATAAATGAAATGTTATATCAGTGATTTCTATGTAAAGAAGAAGTCATCGGGTTGCCTTCTACGAACTATAGGATCACAAGACCTGAAACATTGACATCAGTAAGAACAGTCGACAATGCTCAGTGCGCGAGGAGCTGCAGCATATACTGATGGCCACTATGTTCGTAACAGAGTTCACAAGGAACTTTGGCATATGTGACTGAGTCAATGATTTCACTTCAGCGGTGTGAGGTACAATGCTAGGTTCACGAGGAGAACTAAAGCATATGCTGACAGGTGCTTGGATTGGCCTTCGAGAAGATTGCAACATTAACATTGACATTCGATTGACTTTGTGATATCAGCAATATCAACGCGAGGCTAAGTTTGTGGGAAACTGTAGCATATGCTGATGATCACTATGTTCGTAACAGAGTTCACGAGGAACTTTGGCATATGTGACTGAGTCTGTGATTTCACTACAGCAATGCGATGGACAATGCTGAGTTCAGGTAGAACTAGCGCATATGCTGATCGTGAACGGATCGTGTTGGCGATATCAAGGACAAAGACTAGCAAGTTCACGAAGAACTAACGCAGAGACACTTATATTCAATATAAATTCGCCGTTTCGCCGAAGAAAGGCCTTAACATAAAAAATTGACGTCAATGAAGAGAGAAGATTCTAATACTACTACAGTATGGGTTAAACTTGAGCAAAAGCATGTAAATCTATTATTATTTAATAATATAGATAAGTATTATGGTTTTGAAGTTCAAAAAGAACCACTGTCATTGCTTTGTTTACATTATACAGTTTAACGCTGTCGTATGTGAATTTCTATTGACGCGATTATATTTGTTAATAATGATATTTGATGCTTTATCTTTGTACAGGAGGTACAAAAAGACATATTGATTCATCTTTTGCCATTATTTCGACACAAAACGACTTAAAATTAATGAAATCAAAGATTTTGGTCTTGATTTGCAAGAAAATAGTTCCTGAAACTAGGCCATCGATTCAAACTGCTTAGGCCTTGTTTTCTCATTGGGTTGAGTTCCGTAATGTTATTCCTATGGAGACCTGTCGATCAACCACGCGTCTACCATCGACGTCCCAGGTCTTCTACGAGTTTAGCATTTGGTAAAACAAAAAGCCTTGTACAAGTGTATCGATGTGGACTAATTGAGAGCAGATACCAAATCCGATTAAGCACTAATGTAAGATCGATGCTAAGTGACTGGAGTGTGCCTTAGAATAGTTGCAGAACGACCTCTAAACTGTCACAAAACTAAAAAATGCTCGGAATAAGTTAAAAATGATGGCAAATGAATCAGATGCTTCTTAAGACATCATATCAGATATCAGAGGAGTAATATAAGATTTAAAACGAGGTTAAAATTAAAATTATAAAAATAAAATAAAAAATTATTTTTAAATAGAAATGAAAAAATGAAAAACATTTTTAAATTTTTTTTTTTGCTCTCGAAGTCAGATATACCTTATCCATTAACGCGACTATTCAGACTCAATTTATTATTTAGGTTGATAGAAGATAAAAGAGATTTAAAGGTGATAAAACTACAACGTAGTACTGTGCACTTCTTTCTACGCTGCTGGGCAGGTGGTAAGAAGTGGAGGGGCGGAGTACGTTGTAAAATTTTCCGATATAATACATGAGGACCGATGTGAAATTACTATAATAAATTACAAACTGTCTATATAATGAAAAAAAGGTAATATATTAAAACCAAAAGGCATATGAGGGATGTGTGAAGTTGGTAAACTATTACTCATTAGGTATAGAAATTGTATAATAGAATAGTCTTTGGAGGAGTGTCACTTCCAAGATTTGCTAGGAAACTCTTTGGAAGAGTCACCTCACATACCCCCTCCCCCCATGGTGTTATTTATGGATCATTGACCACTACAGGGCACTGTAGCCGGTGTGGCAAGCCCTTGGCAACAGCACATTGTACTCTGATTGGTGGATTGAACCATGTGACCTCTGCCATCTTGGATTCTAGAAAACCTATATAAATCAATAAATGAAGGAGTCTCACTCTCCTACTTTCACTCTTCACCTATTTTCCTTCATTACCTGTATTGCTTTCATTTGGCTTGTCCACACCACCCACACCACCAGCCGGCGACTTTACAAGATGTCACTGTCGCAATTCTTAAAGTGTAGTGCATTTTTTGTTTAATATTAAATTATCCTAGAAACAAATAGGGTTGTTGTATTTTCTCTACCTTTACATTCAGGATAAATTTAAGGACTTTCCAACACCTCTGTCAATGCTAAACTATAATTATGCCATTCGACGCCGACCTCCAATGTATATATATATATATATATCAGGGATGAAAGATCTCCGCGATTTCGAGGATTTCCGTGGTTTTCCCTGGACCTAGGGGAATCCCACAACATGATCAACATATAGGCTAATACGTTGTTTTATGCTGCAGCACCATCAAAGTATACTATAGTATATATGGTGCAGCACTATCAGTGAATACTACTAATAAATGCTTCAAATGCCACAGCACTATCAGCATATACGGCTAATAAATGCTTTAAAGGGCGCAGCACTATCACCATACACTACTAATAAGTGCTTCAGAAGCCGCAGCACTATCAGCATATACCAATATATATGAAACCCGACTTCCGGGAATTGTCGACGATTCCCTGACAATGCTAAACCTATGGGAGAATATCTGCATTTCCTCTTTTTTTCCCGGAGACCACTTTCAGACCTGATATTATAGGGCTTTGGCCTTGGTGCCGGCCCCTGGCACCAAGGCCAGAGCCCGCCTCCAAGCTCACAAGGGGCACATGGGCGCCCCTGGAAGGGCAGGGATGAAGAGCGAGACAGCCTGTGCCGGGGTGCGGATGGTCTTGGAGGAGGAGATCCGGTCGCGGAGGCCGCCGGCGACCTGCTGGATTTCATCTCGGCGAAGCGTGTGAGGGCCTCCCCATGGGGCGTGGGAAGGGGAGAGAATGTTGGACTGTGTTATGAACCTGAAATAGGTGATGACTATCGCCACCCAAGGGGCGACCATGAGGTGGCCCAGGGATCGCAGATATGCAAAGATTTGGGGCATCATGTCGGGGGTGATGGCGTGTGCCCTTCTTACTGGGACGGCGAACAGCTTCTCACTCCAACTCCTCACCTTTTCCACAAAGGGAGCATCAAATGCGGCGAGGATCCCTCCCCCGCCTCCCGGACCCAGGAGGCCGGGGAGGGGAGCTCGCGATGTAGTTGGGCGATCTACTGGCCGACGTCATAGGGGGCAGGCGCCATGTGGTCGATCCTGAGCTCGAGCATGAACTCCAAGAACCTCTTGGTGTATCGCTTGTGATTGGGCCAGGTCCCAGGTGCAAGGGCGGCGCGATGGAGGGTCATGAATTGCTTGTGTGCCCGCCGGTCATAATCTGATGAAGAACAAGGTTAGAGGTCTGGTGTGAAGATCGCAGGAGAGTGGTTGGCCCTTATTCGAGAAATTCCCCTTATACCTCATTTCTTGCGTACAATATCAAGGGCGACCCAAGAGTAGTGCGCACGGCTGAGGGCATCCACAAGGACCAGCTTGACTCCCGGCTTGTGTTTGACTGAGATCCTGAAGGACCCGAGTGCCACGATAAGCCAGATCTCGCGGGCGCGGGCGCAGGCGCCGAAGGTGGGGTCCGTGGCGCGGCCGGACTCGAGGGCCTGGGCCGAAGCCGCGTTGTCGGTATTGACGAGGATGTCATAGCTGCCGGGTGCCTTGGCCCTGAGGAGCTGGACCGCAAGGATGAGGTTCACGGCCTCGAGCTCATGGATGGTGTGGTAGGTGGCCAGCATCTCATCGTAGACCTCCGAGAAACAGCGGTCCTCGGAGAAGGCACCCCCGCTGGTGAGGCAGGAGTCGCACTCGATCACAAAGTCGCCATCGGACGTCGCGCTTGAGGTCAAGGTACACATCGGCGACCTTGTGGCAGGGGTCGTGCGGAGGCTCTGGATGATGTGGCACATAAACTTTCTGGCCGGTGGGATGAAGGTGGTGGTGTGGGCGAGCAGTCCCACCAGCCGCTGAAGCGCCTTCCTGGTGAGGGTCGGGCGATGGAGCCAGTGGTCACAGTCGCGGATGACCCCCTCGAGCTTTATATCAGGGATGTGAAGGACTAGGACCTCGGAGTCGATCTCTATGCCGAGCCATACTAGTCTTACAGTTGGGAGGACAGCACTTATCAGGAGCAAGGGCCAGCACAAGGGTGGCGCAGATATTGCGGAAGGCATCGAAGGCGCATATTGCGTCCAAGAAGGATGCATTGCAGCCGCGCTGCCCCCAATATCCAGGAGACCGCCGATGTGACACGGACACACGCCGCACCTGAAGTGCGGCAGCTGAATGGCAAGGCAATGTCGAGGTAGAGGAGGCTGTCGACGGTGATGCAGAAGAGGGGGGGTCAGGGGGAGATCGAGAGGGGGTCCGCCCGCAACTGGCGGTAGGCCCAACAAAACTCCGCTGACCAGCAGAAAGCCCACCTCCCCTCCTCCGCAAGGCGGTGGTGGCCAAGGTCGGAGGCCGACTTCAGCTTGTATGCATGAGGGCGCCAGGTATTCCCTTCTCCTGATATCTGAGCTCACACTGCGCACCGGGGGTGTAGGACAGGTCGACGATGATGCATCGCTTCCCGGGGGTGGACATGGGGCGTGTCATTATGGGGCTACACTGGGCCCACGGGGAGAAGGGGGGAACCGGGAAGGGGCTCAGAAGGGCACCCATGGAGCTTCTCTTTCGCATAGGCTGTGATGTGGTTGGCATGGTCGGGGTTTTCGCGGTGGTTCTGGAAGGTGGGCGTGGGTGGTGTGGGTGGCCCGGGCATCGTGTAGTTCGCCGGGAAACCAAACTTCAGGTGGTCGACGAGGAGAGAGTTGTGATGTCCTTGTAGCATCTCCCGCTACGGAGGGATGAGTAGGCCTGAGATGACCGGGACTCGGGAGGCCAAGTAATTTGGAAGGGCCGAGTGCTGGGCGGCGGTGTAAGCTGCTGCATATTTGGGCCACTAGGCATCAGCCAGAAGCTGTCGAGGGAGTTACTGTATTGGACAGGGGATGGGCTGCACTCAGGGGTGGCTATGAAGGTGTCTTGGAGTGTGTGGTCGATCCCCTGGCCGATTGGCTCGCTCGTGTTGAGTATGATTCGATGGCAGGCCGGGTACGCGTTGTTCACGTCAGACAGCACACTGGGCTGTGAGGCTTGCCACCTTCGGGGTGGAGGCGTTGCGGGCCCTATCGGTGTTCTCGGCGAAGCCTCTATAGGTTAGCGTGTTATGAAGCGAGCTGGTGTGTGCCCAATCAATGTTATTGTTTACCTTCTGGGTGGCCTTCCTGGGTTCCCTGGTGTGCATGGGGTCGGTGTTCACTGCGGGGCTGAGGAGAAGGAGACGGGGAAGACCAGAGGCTGATCTGCTTGAGTGACGGCCATCCCGGCTTTCTTGCGAGTGTCTGTGGCCTCTCGGAATTGCCACAATCGGCGATGTCGGTGACAGTATCCTGGTGCGGTGATGTCGGTGTCGGTCTCCTGACGGGGTCCGGTGCCGTGTCGGTGGCATGGGCATCGTGGACGGGGACCGGGTGGTTTCATGGTGGTGCATGTTATCGGTCGCTGCGGTGAGGGCGGCAGTGGCTTCCGCGAGCACCTTCTGTTGCTCCGCCATCACCCGGTGTTGCTGAGCTGCGTCCAACTCCAGCGCATTACAGCGTTTTTCGATCGACTCGATCGATTGATTAGTGGTTGCTTTACGCCGTGATCGACTCGATCGATGCTTGCTTCTTCACCTTCGCTTTCGCGGATGGTTTCCTGGGCAGAGCGGATTGTCTCGGCCGAGGGGAAGCTGCCTGCGTGTCGGTTGCTCCGCCATCTTGGGAAGTGATCGAGTCGCTCGGATCGGCCTGGGCAGTTGCTTGCATCCTATTTGTGGTGCGCTTAGCCAGTCGCCCTCGTGTGTAGCTCTTCGAGTACTTTACATTTTTCTGTTTGACGTGAGTGCTTGTTTTACTTATTTGATGGCTTTGTGACGTGGGTTTGCTTGGGTGGAGACGGAGATGAACGTTCGTAAACTGAAACCTTTCCGAAATCCAACTCCGAATGCAGATGGTGGGGGTGGGGTGGGGTGGGAGGGAGAGTAGTGCGTGTGCGCACCGCTTCCCCGGATCAACCACAATTCGGAATTATGGGCCTATCTATATTGCCATAGAGTTGATAGAGAATACCACCACACGTGGATGGTGGCCACTGTATTTTCTCTGTTAACCTACATGTTTTAATCAATTCTGCACTCCAAAAGTAGCGGGCTAGGATAGACAAGTAAGCATATGTGAACAATATATCTAGCCAATTAGATTGTGAATTCATGTAACTATGTCCATAACCCAGCCATCTGATGCTTTCTAGAGGAGTGTTTAGCAGCCCTGTCCACGAGACGGCGCTGCGGGGGCCTGACTTTAAGTTCTATTTAGCTTTTTTCCAAATAGGCCTACATGTAACAGTGTTCAGAACTGGTTGGACTGCAATTTGAGTGTGTGTTGTGGTGCACGTGTAATACCGACAAGGTCCTCTGCTCATTTCCAGGTCCTGGGCCGGCCCGCTATTCCGTTCCGCCTACATTGGGCTACGATCCGCATGTGGTGACGAAACACCAGGCACCCGCTTACTCCATTCGGAAGCAACTCCCCGGTAGGTGTTATTCGTCAGCCAACAGTAGCATATTTCCAGAAAGGTAGTACACGATGCTTGATCGATTTCCTTACAGTACATTTATTACCCTACAATATTTCACCCATTACCCCTATGATACCTTATTACCCCACATTACTTCATCTATTTACTTGTATGATACTTTATTACCTTACAATAGTACTTCATCTATTACCCGTATGACACTTTATTACCTTACACTACTTTATCTATTCTCTTCCTTATATGATCTTAGATGTTACTAGGACGTAAAACAACAAACAACCCGAACCGTTATCTATTACCTGTATGGTGATTTATTTATTATCTTACAGCACTTTAAAACAATGTCCAACGTAGCTTTAGATGGGCCTGTAGTTCCTTGGACCAGTTGCTCAGCATAAAAACTTTTGTGAAAGATGCCTTCAGAAAAGAACTTGGTATGGCTGTTTTTCAACCTCAAGAAAGCTAATGATGCAATGTGATAATATGGCATCGTGATAGATCTGTATGGAATGGGTATTTGATGATAATTGACCATTTTCTTCTAGAGCTTTCTAGCCTATAAGCATTTTTGGATTTACACAAAAACCACCTATTTTGATTTACTTGAGCAAGAACTGGGAGTCGCCATAAGCAGTATTCTGTCTATAACTCTCTTTGGGGTTAAGACAAATAAATCATGAATGCTGTTAAATGAGGGATCTTCTGTAGTTTTTATGTGGACCATTTCATGATTTATTATAGCGCTCATAGTGACTTTATAGTGCTACCCGACTGGGAGATCAGTCTGCCGGCACCATGACCTGATTTCCGACCTGATACAGACCTAACCAGTCCTTGTCCTATTTTAGTACGGTCAAATGTTACGTGTATGTTACTGTCCAATCACATTCCAGATGAGCTGTGATAATTCCACCAGGTCCAGCTCCACACGGTTTCTCTTGTTTGTTGTATGTGTGTGTATATAATACAAATATATAAAGTCGTGTCAATGGTACTTCAGATTACAGAATTAAAGAAGGTCCCGGCCCAGTGTACTTTGTGTCACCAGGACTAACTCACCACGGGAAAGACGGACCGCCTGCTTACTCACTTTCATACCGACATAAGGAATTGTGTAAGTACGTTAATACCAAGGAAGTACATTGTCAGGGATCCAGCCCGGTAACTGTGTAGCCTACTAACAGTAACACCAAGTGGGTAGAGAGGCATTCGATCAAATATGCATATCCAATAGAGATGAATGAGGACCCTATTTACATCCATGTAAGAACATAGCAGCCTGAGATTGGAAACTTCTAGATGAATGTGATGACATTCACAAGTTCTGAATCTTTTAAATAAGTTTTTGTTGAGACATTTGACATTTTAATATTTAGAACAAGAATTACTTATGTCTAGTCAATGGTGATGTAAACATCAGCCTGTAAAGTGACTGAAATTGTATGTTTCTTAGCTCAAAATGCTTAATTATGGAGAGTTGTGTCTTAAACTTATTTATTATATTATTATTATTGCATCCATCCATCCATGTTTGTAGAATGCATGCAGAACCGGAGCTGACCCTGGATGGGGATCCCATTAAAGTCGTTGAGAAAACCAAATTTCTGGGCCTCATTCTCAACACAAAACTGTCTTTTGTGCCACATATAAAGTACCTGAAAACAAGATGCCTGAAAGCGCTAGATATTCTGAGGGTGCTGTCCAGCTCAGAGTGGGGAGCGGTCAGAGATGTTCTGCTCTCCGTGTACAGAACCTTGGTTCGGTCACGAGTGGATTACGGCAGCATAGTATACGGTTCTGCAAGGAAATCATATATTGGGATGCTAGACATGATCCACCACCAGGTACTGCGCCTGGCCTTTGGGGCCTTCCGCACCTCACCGGTTCAGAGCCTTTACGTCGAAGCCAATGAACCATCACTTAACACCAGGAGAATCAAACTGGCCATGCAATATGTAGTCAAGATAAAAACTAATGCATTGAATCCTGCACACAATTGTCTATTCGAGCAACATGACAAATCCAGGTATGAAGCCAGGCCAAACTACATCCAGCCACTGAGGCTCCTAATGAAACCTCATTTGGAGGCCTTGGGAGTGGATTTGGACGTGTTGGAGGATGCCAAAGTCCCAGAACATCCCCCGTGGTCGTTGAGAAAGCCATCGGTTATCCTCTGACTCACGGAACTGAGGAAGTCTGGGACACATCCACTCGAGTACCAAGGACTGCATGCAGAGATTCTAGGCCAGTTTGCAGACCACCTCTCCATATACAGTGATGGTTCGAAAGACCAAAGCTGGGTAGCTGCTGCAGCAGTCTGCCAACGGGAAAAATTTGGTGTACGTTTGCCCGATCAGAGCTCAATTTTCACTGCAGAAGCCCGAGCACTCCTTCTCGCGTTGGAGTGTATCGAGGTATCCAACCATACTAACTATGTTATATACAGTGATTCGTTCTCTTGCCTCCTGGCTGTTGCTGGACTTAAAACGAATCACCCTATTCTAGTAACAGTCATTTATAAAATGAACCAACTGACAACGGATGGGTATGACATCCACCTATGCTGGGTGCCTGGCCATGCCGGCATACAAAGAAACGAACGAGCTGATCGGGCTGCGAAGAAGGCCCTGAACTGTGATCTTGAACTGTGTCTGATCCCTCACTCTGATCTGAAACCACTAATAGCCACCCACATAAAATCCAAATGGCAACATGAGTGGGATGAAAACAATAATAAACTTAAAGAAATTGAACCATCTGTGGGAAAGCCACCACAGACTCATGCGGGAGGTCGGCGGGACCAAGTGGTCCTTAGCCGCTGCCGTATTGGCCACGCGTGGCTTACACATGCTTTTCTGCTCAAGGGGGAACCTCCCCCTGAATGTATTGGGTGTCAGTCCCCGCTGACACTCAAACACATTTTACTAAGTTGCGTAGATTTTTTTGGCCCTGCGCCAACAGTTCTACACTGCAGACAGTATGCATGACTTTTTTACTAAGGTAAAACAGGAAAACATTCTAGCCTTTTTGAGAGCAGCTGGACTGTACCACCTCATATAGTTTACTAAATAGATTCTATCAATTATTAATAAAACTTTTCTTTTTCTATGGGAATTTGTTTCCCTTGACCACAAATATATGATTGTGAGCTTTCTAATTTAATTTCACATAATTGATTGTCTGCCTTTACATGTAAAAGCGATGGTTTGAACAAAAAACAAACATTTCTCGCCGTGAATATGGCCTATGCTGCCAACACGGCGTAAAGCAACCACCAATCAATCAATCAATCATGTTTGTGCCAAATTGTTATGTATTTTTTTATTAATTTTGAATAAAATTGAAGTTTTGCCTTACACGTATCGACAAACTCAATCGCGGTATGCCTTTGCTTTGCTTTGCTGCCAGTGGCGTTTTCAGCGCATGCACAGTCGGAATGGTGATCCCGTCTATTAATCAATCAATCCCTGACACACACCCCGCTGTCTGTGTCAGTAAAGTAACTGTGTGTTTCATGCCGCTGGCGCATGAACACATTAATATCTCTGACACAGAACCCACTGTCTGGTTTGGTAAAGTAAGCGTGTTTCATGTTGATGGCACCTGAAGACCTAATTTATTTGACACAGAACTCCCTATCTGTTTTAGTAAAGTAAGCGTGTGTTTCATGTTGATGGCACCTTAATACCAAATTTATTTTACACAGAACTCACTATCTGTATTAGTAAAGTAGGCCTAAGCATGTGTTTCATGTCACTGGCACATGACGTGTTTCATGTCACTGGCACCTGATGTGTGTGTTTCATGTCGCTGGCATCTGAAAACACTAATTTCTCTGACACAGCGCTCACTATCTGTGTTAGTAAAGTAAGCCCTGTGTTTTGTCACTGGCGTGAGATGGACCTGAACATAGTGATTTGCCTTGTTTCCGGTGCAGCCCCGTTCGTTTCGCCGACGGCCACCACCTACCACCTGTACAGGGCGCACACGTACGTGCCGCCGAGAGCCCCCGAGTACAGCATGGCGACTCGATGTCCGTACCAGCTGGGCAGTTCGGCGCCCGCCCCGAACCGCTACACGTTGCCCACGGTAAGGGTCTCTGCAAACAAATACACGCACCTAGGTGATGAACAAATGCACGCAAACGGTATGGTATATCAAATATAAAATGAGGATTTAGAATTAGAAGATTTTGATTAGATTTTGTGCAAATTTTGATCAGTTTAGTTAAAGAAAGGTAGCTACTATTAGGTAATGCATCATATCTAAGGTAGCCATTAGGCAGTGGACTGGATAATATCTAAGGTAACCACCATTAGATAGTGCACCATGTCTTAAGGTAGATACCATTAGGTAGTGCACCATTTTTAATGTATCCATTATTAGGTGGCAGACTGTTTCTAATGTAGCCACCTTTAACTCCTGATATGACCTTAGATGTTGCCAGGACGTAACATTCCAATAACCAATCTTTAGGTGGTGCCATTATGCCTTGTCTTGGTGTGGACATATGTACAACCTGCTGTCAGCATCGCACACTGAAAGTTTTGCTTAATTTCGTGTCTAGACGCTTGGCCCTCGACTAGTGATGGGCAAGTCGGCGCCGTGTTTCTCTATGGTGCCTCGCTCCAAGCGGGGCTGCTACAACCAGGCACTCTTCAATAACCCGGCCTCGACTGCGTACGAGCAGACGCAGTGTGAGGTGACGCACCGCCGCCCGCCGCACTACTCAATTCGGCGCCAGATGCCGCCGCCGCGTTTGGACCAGCGGCCGGGGCCCGCGTCACACCGCCGGGAGGACGTGGTCGTCAACCTCCCCCGCGCCGCAGCCTTCTCCTTCGGCCAGCGGCACTCAGGCGTTGGAATGACAGTATACTTGATGCGGTAGTCTTAGTCATGTACACTGGTATACACTATGTGAACTGGTAGACCCATAGTCATGCTGCTCTATGGAACTGGCAGACCCTTGGTCATGCTACTCTGTTGACTGGTAGACTCATAGTCATGCTACTCTATGTGAACTGGTAGGCCCTTAGTCATGCTGCTCTATGTGAAATGGGATACCCATATCATGCTACTCTAATGTGAAATGGGATACCCATAGTTAAGCTTCTCTATGTGGACTGGTAGACCCTAAGTCATGCTGCTCTATGTGGACTGGTAGACCCTTAGTTATACTATATGTGGACTGGTAGACTCATATTCATGCCACTCTATGTGAACTGGTAGGCCCTTAGTCATGCTGCTCTATGTGAAATGGGATACCCATATCATGCTACTCTAATGTGAAATGGGATACCCATAGTTAAGCTTCTCTATGTGGACTGGTAGACCCTAAGTCATGCTGCTCTATGTGGACTGGTAGACCCTTAGTTATACTATATGTGGACTGGTAGACTCATATTCATGCCACTCTATGTGAACTGGTAGGCCCTTAGTCATGCTGCTCTATGTGAAATGGTAGACCCTTAGTCATGCTGATCTATGTGCTCTTGTATACTCTTAGTCATGTTTATTTAAAGCTGCATAGTCCAATGAAGCACCAAATTTTCAAAATCAAAACAATTATCTAGATTTGATTCTACATATCTAACTTAGATACTGATGCACTTATTAAGTATTTGTTGCCATATAGAAGGGAACACAGTTGATTTAATAGAAGCTGTTACTGCAGAAGCCTATGGTATCAGAGTTTTGGCATGCTTGCCAAAGTTATTTTCACATGTTTGAATTTCAAATATCTCAAAAGGTAGCCATTTCAATTAAGTTAGTTCAAAATAAAGTAAGGTAGATTATAATGATCAATTTAATATACTTATCTCAGAAAAATGTCAAACTCAAAACCATCGGACTATGCAACTTTAAGTGAACTGGTAGATCCTAAGTCATGGTGCTCTATGTGGACTGCTAGACTAAGTAATGCTTCTCTATACGAACTAATGGAGCCTATGTGTACCTTTAGGCATTTAACCGCCATTTTTCTACAAGTGAACTCCATTAGATGGTTTACTGTATCTAAAGCAACCGTCATATCTGAGCTATCTACCATCAAGAGGTGCATCATATTTAAGGTAGCCACCATTAGGTAGTGCTCCATGTTCAAGGTAGTCAATTAGTAACGTAGTCATGTAGTAAAGTTCTATTAGGTACAACCACTTTTTCTCTTTTAAATACCTGATACTCCGCCTGGGTATTCAGATGTTTAGGCATGGGTTAGTTCAGCACGACTGAGGTTAATGCTTAATTTTAAACTTAATAATTGAGTTAATTAAAACAATTCAAGGCAAAGGACCAGGATGGATTGTTAAAGAGATCCGGTGTACCTCGCGGGCACCGAACTGTACTCCAACAAATACTCTCCAAGCACAACTTTGCTTAGGTTTTTCTGTTTATATAGCCATTTTTGGGGGGAAAGTGCTAGTCACTTGCCCTGAACTGTGTCGGGGAGAGTGCTGAGGTCAGCGCTCTCCAACCACAACATTGCTTAGTTTTACTGTTTACATAACCAGATATGTGGGGAGAGAGTGCTTAGGCTAGTAGACTACTCCTGTTGTTTTGAAAATGGCTGTCTGAGAGTGGAAAGAAGGGAGAGTAAAACTTACATATTTCAATTTCTTTAGAGTAGTACATACAGAAATATATTTGCTGTAATGTACAATATCTGTTTGAACAGTTTCATTGCATAATTTACATACAGTGATTATTCAGAAACACATATAGGGGGAAACGTGGGTTTTTTTGTTAACTGTAAAAAGTAAAACACCAAAGAGGAATTGAACCCCCAACATCAGATTACAAGTCCCACACCCTAACCACTAGATTACAGAAACCACATGAAATTTACCCTTGAAAATCTGGAAAGTCGTGGAATTTGATAATTCAGGATTCCAGGCCTGGAAAGTCCTGGAATTTGTCTAAAGATCCTAAAAAGTCCTTGAAAATGGAAAATCATGACCTTTTAAAATCTTATTTTCGTCAACATGCCCAAACTTCAGTCAGTGATGTTTTGTATTAAAAGTGATTGTTTGTGGCTTCGTTATCCTGCCTCTTAATTTTTATATTAAAACCATACATATATAGTCATAATTATTTCTCATGCTTATTCACAATTCACATCTTACTCAGTAAATCGACTATGAATACAACTGTGTTTCGGGGCACTTTAATTTAATAAACATTTTAAAAACATCCTTGAATTTTGCACTGAAAGGTCCTTGAAAGTATGTGAATTTGATATTTCAAAATGGATATGAGCCCTGTCGTAGTGCATACTGAAGTTACGTCTGTGTGCATGCATGCGTGCATACATACATACATACATACATACATACATACATACATACATACATACATACATACATTTTACCTCGGTACAACGCCTCGGCTACTCGAGGCCGAGGGAGAAGGAAGCAACATCCGGGTTCAGCAATTAGCATATTCCGCTCATAACTGGAGGAACGTTACGAGCAGCTCAGCAGTTTTTCACACGGATTACTACTCTTTCTACTGTAAGTACCGGAACATAAACTGGCAAGATTGTTTATGGATACACATAGCACACGCTTATAGACTTGTTGTCTGTATCTTATTTGATAATAAGTAATATTCTCAAGCGTGTTGTTTAGCCGGTGCCGTAGATTGAGGCATCCATTTTGTTTTTGCCGCCCGTTGCCGAACGGAGAGACATGTTGACATGGGTCATTTCGTCGCTTAGGTAGAAATTGCCGCCCGTTGCCCAACGGAGAGACATGTTGGCTGGAGCCATTTCGTCGCTATGATAGTTTTTTCTGAGGCGTACCTCCGAGTATCATAATATTTTCTCCAACTTGTTGGTGTCGTAGCCACAGGTGGGAGAAGTCTATGGTACAGAGAGTGTGGGCGGGATCTACACTGGTCCCGCCCCGCGTTGGTTCGGCTCGCTTGCGACCGTCATACCTCCGATACTTTAGCTTACACACGCCTGGGTTAAAACTGGTGTAAATACAGTTTTATTACCCCTGAATGACCCTCCGGCCTCATAGCACTGTTCCACTGGTTCAGTTTTCCTTGAGTTGTGGTTTTAAAAACGCCTTTTGGTTGTTTTCAGAACCCTCAGGATGGCCGCGAAGCGGGGTGACAAGGGTGCACCACATACCCTCAGTGAAGGGGACGCGGCCTCGGGACGCCAGTCCGCCGCGTCACGTGATCGCTCCCCTGAACCGGGACCCTCGCAGCTGGTGGCGAATGAGCAGATGGTCAAGCTCATACGGGAGCAACTGCAACAGCTGCTCCCTACGCCCAAAACGTCAACAAAGGCAGATGCCTCCCCATCAGAACCATCGGAGTGGGAGGATCTGTCGGACCAACCAACTACCGACTCGGAGGTGGCCTTGGGGCGCAAACGAAAACACCCCAAAAAGTACTCGTCTGGCGGAGATGGGTACTATAAGGCCAGGAACAAGGTCCAGAAGGTCAGAAGGACAAAGAAAAAGTCCAAATCAAAGAAGAAGAAGTCAAAGTCTTCTTCCTCTGACTCCTCCGATCATTCGACTACCACGCAGTCCGAATCGGATGACCCACATCCCGGTACCTTTGCTAACATCACCGTTAAGGTCGCAAAGAAGATCAGGACGGTCAGAAAGCGGCGCATCAACACCTGCACGCTTTTGAGGAAGAATGTCAAAGGACATTTTGACACCTTCAAGCCCGCGGAGACTCTAACAAAGCTCGCGGAAGAATACACGGGCATCAAAGGGATCCCCGAGGCAACCATCAAAGAGATGGACGAAGACGTGACCATGAGCGAAGACAGGAAAAAGTTTGAAACCTGTCTCCATACCGTCCATAAAGGTGTACTGGTGGCACTCGCGGCAATCATGCCGGTAGCCAACAGGATGATGACCGGAAACAAGTTCACTACGGTCACTAAAGACATGAACGCGGCGATCGCGTCGTTAACAGCCACGAGTAACTTCTTGTCGTACAGGCGTTTCGAAAATGTCTTCAAGTCGGTTACTACCGATGCTGGCAAGCAGGTTGCCCGCTCCAAGAAGGTCGTCGACAACGACGGAAAAGAATACACTCTTTTCCTGGCGCCTAAACCCATCAAAGGCAAACCGCTGGACCATACCAAAATGTTTGGAGGACAGCTACAGTACCTGTTCAAACAGGTAGAAACACAGGCGAAACAATCCAAACACCTAGACGGCAAGAAGGATTCCAATGTGGCTAAGTTCAAGAAATCCAGATCGGATTTTCGAGGGCGGCGGACCGGCCAATCGACCAACCGCTTCGGCAGCCGGAACTACGGCTACCAATCGAGGGGACGCGGCCAGAGGAACCAGTACGGCTGGAACGACGGCAACCGCCCCTTCAGGAGAGACAATCCTCCCCAGAAGCAGTTCCCCAAACCGGGCAACAAATAGAGCCTCAAAAGCAACCCAGTGTAAGCCCCTTTTGTGCAGGCAATGTATCTAATCACATTATGGACTGGGAACAACTGACTCATGATCAGTCAGTTCTCGATATTGTTAGAGGGGTTTTCATTCCTTTCATAGAAACCCCTTTACAACATAAAGTCCCTTTCCCCTACCGCTTAACTCAACATGAGGAATTGGCGTTAGACATAGAAGTAAACAAATTTCAATCCAAAGGTATCATTACTACCGTTCAACATACAGAAGGAGAATATATCTCAAATATCTTCTCACGGCCCAAACCTAATGGCGACATTAGAATGATCCTTGACTTAACTATTCTAAATAAATTAGTCGAATATAAGCACTTCAAAATGTTTTCGTTAGAAACAGCCCGTGACCTAGTAATGCAGGGCTCGTGGCTCGCAAGCGTAGACCTCAAAGACGCTTACTATACTATACCGATCTATGAGTCGCATAGAAAATTTCTTAGATTTATGTGGCAAGGCCAATTGTACCAATTTACATGCTTGCCAAATGGCCTAGCCTGTGCTCCACGTTTATTTACAAAGTTACTTAAACCCGTATTTGCTGAAATGGCCAAGAAAGGCCATGTCATGTTTCCATATATTGATGACTCATTTATTGTAGCACGCACAAGGGAAGATTGCCTTTTAGCCATAAAGGACTTATGTGATACCTTAACCCACTTAGGGTTTTTCATTCACGACACCAAATCGGTTCTACAACCAACATTCCTATTAAAATTCTTAGGTTTCTTTATTAATACAAGAGAAATGACAATCTCCCTAACATCAGACAAAATTGAAAAATTTAGTGCTACAGCCTCAGACCTTTTAAACATAAAACGACCAAAAATAAGGCAAGTGGCTGTGCTCATTGGTCTAATGGTGGCTTATGCACCAGCCGTATTATACGGGAAAGCACATATTAAATCCCTCGAAATAGATAAAAATATCGCCCTAACCAAAGCTAAGGGAAATTTCGAATGCCAAATGACCATTTCCAAAGCAGGACATGATAACATCCAATGGTGGATGAAACATTTAATTAATTCCCATAATCCCATCCGCATGGATGAGCCCAACACAACAGTTACAACTGATGCGTCACTAGAAGGGTGGGGTGCCCACAGAGGAAATGAAGCTACTGGGGGCCGCTGGTTAGATAATGAAATAGATGACCACATAAACGTCCTAGAATTGAGAGCCATCTATCTAGGACTTACGAGCTTAGTAAAAATAGATAAACTTACCATCCAAGTTTTAACTGATAATACTACCGCAATGGCCTACATCCGTAATATGGGTGGGACAAAGTCCTCAGCTTGCAACGATATAGCAAAACTCATTTGGGATTGGGCAGAAAAACAACATGTTTGGATTACAGTAGCTCACATCCCAGGTAAACTAAATACACTGGCCGACAATAAAAGCCGCCATTTCCATGACCATTTAGAATGGTCTCTCAGCCCCGACATATTTCTAGCCATTTGTCAGGAATGGGGCTTGCCAGACATAGACCTTTTTGCCTCACGTAAAAACAAAAAACTTGATAAATATGTATCCTGGCACCCAGAACCACATGCTTGGCGAGTGGATGCTTTTCCCTCACTTGGAATAACGCATTTTATTATATTTTTCCCCCATTCAGCCTGGTCAGCAGAGTAGCCAGAAAGATCAGGCTAGACAAAACCCATGCGGTATTGATAGTACCAGACTGGAACACTCAGCCGTGGCGAGCCATAGTCGAATGGGAAGCCAAGAAGGTTTTAAAATTCCCAAGAGGGCAGGTAAACCTACAACATCAAGGAAAAGTGACGACACAAGGGGACGTGTCAACAACCCCCCTACTGGCATTCCTTTTCTAAGGGCGTATTTACAAAAATACGGACTAGATAAAATCACCCAAGAAAGGTTAATTTCGGATGCCTGGAGACCAGGAACTGTAAAAATGTATACTACTTACCTTAGGAAATGGGGAGTACATTGTTTAATACATAAAGTTAAACCGATGGCCCCCACGATCGCTCAAGTAGGCCGCTTCCTCCGCATGTTGGAAGATGATGGACTTGGTTATGGGGCTATAAATGCGGCGCGCTGCGCACATCTCCATAATTGTGCCAAGAATCGAAGGACAAACCATTGGCAAACATGAAGTAATTCATTGGATCATGAGAGGAATCTATGAAAGAAACCCCCCAAAGCCGAAATATAGTCGGTTTTGGGATGTTTCTACGGTGTTTAAAACTTTTCCAATCCTGGCCGGAGAATAAATTGCTCACGGTCCAACGGTTAGGCTATAAATTAGCAGTACTATTATTACTAGTTACAGGACATAGAGGACAAACAATTGTAGCCCTCTCTTTGCAAGGCCTCGACATTGACAAAAAAGAGGCCACGTTTGACTTAAACGTTCTGTTAAAGTCTAACAGGACAGGAGATCCACTCTCCTCTATTCATTTAGATAGCTTTCCACAGGATAAGAAACTTGTGTGTAGTTTCAGCCATTAGAACATACATATCCAAGACAAAGGGAATACGGAATTCCAAACAACTCTTAGTGAGCTTTATCAAGCCACATAAAGCCATCTCACGTGACACACTAGCCAGATGGACTATTATTATACTCAAGTTGGCTGGCATTGACACGGAACGTTATGCTTCGCATTCCACAAGGGGTGCTATGGTGTCCAAAGCGAGAAAATTAGGAATCTCGGTTCGAAGAATCCTAACACACGCCGGCTGGAAGACGGCCAAGTCGTTTGCTAAACATTACAACAAACGACTAGAGAAACCAAGCGGGGTGGCAACCCGCCTACTCACCAACTAACAAGAACCGGTGAGATGTACAAACTTTTGTTTTACTACTGATACAAATACAGTTTCATCAGATAATTGGGGATAAAAATGAGGCTACGTGAAGGTCTCCCTCGGCCTCGAGTAGCCGATGGCGTTGTACCGAGGTAAAATAGTATAGTTATACGAATCTTACCTGGGTACAGATGATGGATAACTCTTGTTTTCCCCGAGGTACAAGCCTCGGGTAATCGTGGACTAGGGCCCACCCGCGCACATCACCCTGCCACGATTATCACGTTCGCTTGTGCCAAAACGAAAACATCAGATTTCCATCATTTTAAGCTCATTTTATCCTGAATAATTAGGTGAAGATTGCTGAACCCGGATGTTGCTTCCTTCTCCCTAGTCCACGATTACCCGAGGCTTGTACCTCGGGAAAACAAGAGTTATCCATCATCTGTACCCAGGTAAGATTCGTATAACTATACTATACATACATACATACATGCACAGACTTAACTTCAGTATAATGGGTGTGTATATATTCACACACCACTATAAATAGTCATGATATTGCAATTCCTGCAATACCTGCATAAGTATGCAGGTATTGCAGGTATAGCAATACCTCAGGGAGTTTGATGCCCCTGCCCTGCAGAGTTGTAAGCCACTGCCTTGTGGTACAGGTTCTTGACAGAACCGAAGGCTAAGGGAGCAAACCCTAAACAGAAAACTGTGGCAGCATTAAGGGCGGTTGATGTATGGAACTCCCAACATCTCCCGACCAGCCACTGCAGGGACAAATAGTTTTGTGCCTGTCTTGACATGTTCTTGCCAGTGTGAAACCTCTATTTGCTCCCCAAGAGAGTGCCGCTGGTAACTTGCAAAAGCCAGCAGCACTTCAACACTTTTGCAGGCAGCTTTCATGAAATGTACTGGTGAGAGAGCTGCTATTCACATATGACAGTGCACTGGTTGCCCACTCTGCTGAAGAGATCCAGAAAATAGTGGACGCTTTCTCTGATGCATCAAAGAAGTTCGGCCTGAAGATTAACATCAAGAAGACGGAGGTGCTGTACCAACCCAACTCTACAAGAACCTGAGAGGAGGAGATCATGGTTGACGGAAACAAGCTGAACTCTGTTCCGGAATTCACCTACCTCGGAAGCACTATATCAAGTGATGGACGCATTGATGCTGAAATACAGAGGAGGATGGCCAAGGCTAGCGCATCTTTCGGCCGACTAGGCCAGAGACTCTTGAACAACCACCATGTGTCCATTTGGGTCAAAGGCAAGATCTACCGTGCAATCATGCTATCCACCCTACTATACGGAGCCGAGGCCTGGACAGTGTACAGACGACAGGTGAAAAAGCTGCATGCCTTCATGATGCGACATCTGCGTTCAATCATGTGGCTAACCTGGAAGGACAAAGTGACAAATAAGGAAATACTCGAACGGACGGGGCTGCCCTCTATGGAAGATCTTCCGATCAAAAAGAATCTCCGGTGGACTGGACACCTCATGAGGATGTCATCAGACAGGCTACCAAAGCAGATCCTCTATTCTCAACTGTCTTCTGGTTACGGAAAGAGAGGGTGCCCTTGTCTCCGGTTCAAGGATACCATCAAGAGAAACCTGAAACTGAGAGACATTAAGACCGACTCATGGACGGTACTCTCACAGCAGAGAGCTAAATGGAGAGCGGCAGTCAAGTAATGAAAGCAGTCTTTGTCGCATCGCGACCGACAGCATGATGTTGATGATGACTATAAATAGCCTGAACTGAGAATATAAATTAACTATGGGTTTGGTAGTCTAGTGGTTAGGGTGTTGGACTTGTAATTTGGGGACCTTACTTTTTATGTTTTCTCCCCTATTTTGACTGCAAGTAAATTATGCGATGAAATTATGTATATCCAATAGAGGTGAAACTTCCTAAAGGTTTTGGTATTTTTATTTTCATTATTATCATCATTTTTATTATCTAAGTTGTGTTCGTTTCCCTTTTATAGAAGACTATTTTCTAATGGTAAATACATGAGAAAATGTTTATATTGAACTGGGTCAATACTTAAAATTCATAGGAATCAATAAATTAATAAAAACCTAATTTCTAGAAGGAACACCCACAATAGAAAATGCACGATCACTGCCAAGCAAGTGCCGGAATTAAGAATGATATATTTGTTTATTTATCTCTTTTTAATTACAAAAAAAAAGAACAAAAACTTGGACAGTCACATTTGTCATCACCGTAAAATTTAATTTCCCAATTAAGGCCTTAATAATTACCGAATGTAACTCTTTTAAAGTGAGAAAACAAACCTAATAGGTTAAGACACATTTTTACTGCTATTTAGGTAATATATTTGATTTGATTATATCGTTGAACATGATCACAGACAAGTCACTAGTTGACGGTGATTGTGAGGTTTCTTAATTCATAAATCACTTAAATAGCTCACAGATGCATATATCAACACTGCACACATAATAATAATAATGTAAATTTTATAGAACACTCTTTTAAGGTTCTGTGCAATAAAACCATGCGACATATATTTATAACTTGTTTCAAAAGGTTAAGAAAGTGCACTGTAATATACTTCTTTTGACAGGAATGGATTTAGACTAGGAATGTTCTCAATATGGTAATATTAATAGACTGCTCAGCACACTGGTGTGACTGACAGTGTATTAAAGCTGCATAGTCCGATGAAATATCAAATTTTCAAAACCAAATCAATTATCTAGATTTTATTTTACATATCTAACTTAGGCACTGATGAACTTATTAAGCATTTGTTTCTGCATAGAAGGAAATAATGAGTCAATTTAACAGAACCTGTTACTGTAGAAGTGTAGAACTAATTTTTCATGTTTGCACTCAAAATATCTCAAAAGTTTACCATTTAAAATAAAAGTAACTTTGAACTAATGTAAAATAGATACTAGTGATCGATCTAATATATTTATCTAATAAAAAATACAAAAATTCAAAATGATCAGACTATGCAACTTTAATATGAGTGAGATAACACTTAGGGTCTTTACATAGCTAGTAGGTGTGTTACACAATTCACCAATATGGAACCATGGTATTTTGAGGGATTTGATACAATGATATAAAGCTATATGAATAATGTGTTTTATTATCATTCCATTCGATGGATTTTGTGTCCATATCTAGTCCATACAACTGTAATTAGCTACCTATTTACCATATGGTATGTGGTATATTGCATGTCCTTTAATATGCAATGTTAACAAATGTATTGAGATTTGCTCGAATGAGCCCGGTGTCACAGTTTGAAATGGTATCCAGTTTAAAATGGGGCTTTTCGCAATGTGCATTCATTGATGCGCAGCGAAGGAGGAAGACGGAGGGAGGAGTGGAGAAAAACACTTTATTATGTAAAGTGGGGGGTAGGGGGGGCAATGTACAATGTGGGGGAGTATGTACAATGATAATGAAATAAAGTGCAGGATAATGTCAGAGTCTTTTTAGGGGAGTGGCCCCGAGGAGCCCTCCGCCCTAGAAGGTAGAAGTGAGTGTAGTTAGGGTGGGTGGGTGGAGAAAAAAGGAGGAGTGCGTCTGGCAGGGGAAGGAGGCTGAGTGGCGAGAGAGGGCAGCGAGGCTGGGTTATAAGGGAGAGAAGGAGAGGGGGGGCGGTTGCGCAACCCAACGGTCGCGGGCGGGGGGAGGGAGAGAGAGGGGGGGGTGCTCCTCCTCCACTGCGAATCAAGCGCAATGCAAGCATTATGACCGATGCGCAGCGAAGGAGGAAGACGGAGGCAGGAGTGGAGAAAAACACACTTTATTATGTAAAGTGGGGGGGGCAATGTACAATGAGGGGGAGTATGTACAATGATAATGAAATAAAGTGCAGGATAATGTCAGTCTTTTTAGGGGAGCGGCCCCGAGGAGCCCTCCGCCAAAACAGAGGAGAGGGCTCGAGGGGCAGGCGAGGCGGGGGAGGTATGTGTGGACCGGCTGTGGAGGGTGTAGCTGTCGGGGGCTGGGATGGCGAGGGCCCGGAGCGCGCCCCTGAGGAGGGCGGTGAGGGTCCTAAGGTCAAGGGGGCGGCCCGAGGGCATGATGAAGGCATCCGGAGCAGCAGGGACGAGGGCGGTGGAGGCCTGCCAAGCGGCGACCGGGCAGAGAGGGGAGCCCTGGGTCGCGGGGATGAACAGGGCGACCTCCTGAGGAGCACGCGAAGTCCGCCGACGGCAGGGGCGACGTCTGCGCGGGTGATGGTGTGGGGGCCGCCCCACCCCTCGGGGCTGGGAGACAGGAGGCTGGATTGTCTGAGCATCCCGTAGTACCCGAGGAGGAGGGCGGCCCGAGGGACGATGCCCGGCGGCATGGAGGTGGGTGACGACAGCGGCGAGGTGGTGAGGCAGGAGGGGCGGGGCTGGCCTCGGGACATGGGCGGAGGCCCGCTCCCCGCCTCGGCAGACGTCGCGGGCGAGGCGCGATCCGAAGGCAGTGGGATCGCCCCCGGCGGCCTCTACCCAAGAGCGCGCCCCGGGTAGGGCGTTGCGGACGGAGGCAGGGGCGATGGAGCGGGCATAGAGGGCGGCCGTGTAGGCCGCGATGTCGAAGGCGGTGGGAGCCAGAGGGTCGCGCCCGTGGCCCGAGGCGAAGGTGACGTAACTTTCAGCCTGTCGGCGGTGGTTTCTCCAAGTGGCGGGTGCGAGGGCGGCGATCCTGAGGCCGTCGACAGCCGCCACCTCAGCGGAGGAGAACCCTAGAATTAGAGCCCAGGATTGTAGGGGAAGCGGCCGTGATCGGGGTGGACGTAGATGAGTCCGAGGCGAGCGACCTCGGTCCGCGCGAGCTCGGCGCAGGGGCCGGAGAGATGGGCATGGCTCAGGGCGTCCGCGAGGATAAGCTCCGCTCCGGGCTTATGGAGGATGGCGAGGGTAAATGAGCCCTCGGTGGCCATGAGCCACAGCTCCCGGGCGCAGGTGCCGAGGACCGCATCGCGGGCCCGCCCGGACTCGAGGGCGGCCGCGGAGGCCAGGTTGTCGGTGTTGATGACAACGGTGGCCCCCGCGACGTCGCAGGGGAGGAGGGCGTGGAGGGCGACCACCAGGTTGATGGCCTCGAGCTGGTGGATGGTGGGATACCGCTCCCGGTAGGCTGCGGAGTATCCTCGGGCGTAGCAGTGAGTGGCGGAGTAGGCCCCCCCACCAGAGAGGCAGGAGTCGCACTCGATCACCACCCGGTCGACCTCAGGGGCGCGGAGGAGGCAGAGGCCGTTGGTGGCCCGGCCGTAGGCCACGAACCACCTGAGGTCCCGGAGGGCGTCGTCCCCGAGGGTGATGGAGGCGGCTCCGCAGCAGGTGCGGAGGGCGGCGAGGAGGCGTGCCATGAACTTCCTCGCGGGGAGGACACAGCTCCCCACGTGGTTGAGGCGCCCGAGGACACTCTGCAGATCGCGGCGCCCGAGGATCGGGCGGGCGACCCAGGCCTCGCAGTCCCAGATGAGGTTGTCGACCTGGTCGGGTGCGATATGGATGGTCATGGCCTCGCTGTCAATGGCGAAGCCTAGCCAGGTGAGGCGGACTGCAGGGGGGTGGCACTTCCCGGGGCCACCGCCAGGCCGAGGGCCCCGGTGAGGGCGATGAAGGCATCGAAGGCCTGGCGGGCCCTCAGGAAGGTGCGCTCGCACCCGACAAAGTCGTCCACATAGACGAGGGCGTGGAAGCCCTCGCGGCGGAGGACCCAGGCGACTGCAGAGGTGACTCGGACGCAGGCGGCGCCGGAGGAGCGGCATCCAAAGGGGAGGGCGAGGTCGACGTAGGTCGCGCCGTCGAGGGTAATGCCGTAGAGAGGGCAGGAGAGGGGGTCGGCCCGGAGCTGACGGTAGGCGCGGGAGATGTCCGCCGTCCAGGTGTAAGCTCCGGAGCCCTCGGTGACGAGGCGGCGACCCACGTCGGCGACACTGGGGAGGCTATAGGCGTGGGGGGTGCCGAGGAACTCGCGCCTGGGGATGCCAGCGTTGACGCTGCAACCTGGGGGGTATGAGAGGTCAACGATGACCGGCCTCTTGCCGGGTCGGACTTGGGGCGGGTCATCATGGGGGAGACCTGGGCCCAGGGGGTAAAGGGAGGGGTGAGGAAGGGGCCCGCGAGGGCACCGTGGGCGAGCTCAGTGGCTATGAAGTCGCGGAGGTGGGCATGGTGCTCCGAAGCTTCACGGTGGTTGGTGTAGGTGGGGCGGAGGGGGGGTGCTGGCAGAGTAATTGGCGGGGAAGCCTAACTCGAGTAGGTCGACGAGGTCGCCGTCATGGTATCCGTGGAGGCGGGCGCGCCAGGCTGGGATGTGGAGGCCTGAGGGGAGGGGGATGCGGGCGGCCAAAAAATTAGGTAGGCCCGCGATCCGGGGGGCGTCGTAGGCCCAGGAGAAGGTGGCGTAGCGGTCCCATGTGGGGGCGGAGAGATGGGGCCAGATGGAGAGGAGGGTGGGGCGGTATTGGTTGGGGGAGGGGCCTCAGGAGGGGGGCGGCGGGGAGGGTGTCCTGTATATCAGGATCGACGACGTCGGCGATGGGTTCGCCTTAGTCGCCGAGGGGGGAGGGGTGGGGGTGGGAGGGGGGAGGAGGCACGGTCGTCGTGACGGACAGGGAGCTGGAAGTCGGCGGTGGAGGAGGGGTGGGGGGAGGGTCGGGGTTGAGGGGGGGGCAGAGGGGGAGGCCGGGGAGGTGGTGTAGGTAGGCGGTGTCGCCGGGGGAGGCGGCGGCGGGGGTGATGGTGGGGGGCGGTGCTGGTGGAACACTGCTGGCGGGGGGAGGTGGGGGCGGTGGTGGTGGAACACTGCTGGCGGGGAGAGGCAGGGGAGAGAGGGCGAGCAGGGCGAGCAGGGGTGGTGGTGGTGAGACACTGCTGGCGGGGAGCGGGAGGGTTATGTAACGGGCTTTGGGAAGCGGCGGGTTGGCGGCGGCCCGGGGGAGGGTTACGTAACCGGCCGGCGGAGATGAGAGAGCCTGTGGCGCGGGGGGTCCCCCGGGTGCTGCGTCGGCCCCGGAGGGGGGCCGGGGGGCGCCCTGTGAACGGGCGGCGGACTTCCGGCCGCTTAATTGCTGCTTCCGGTGTTGGGTCGTTGGGACGTCTTGTGACGTCAGAGGGATGACGCTGACGTGTGTATTGGCGGCAGATGGTCGGGGGATGTGAGGAGCCCTCCTGGGAGGGGGGTCGCGGTTGGTGCTCGGGCTGCGTGGTGGGGGGGGGGGGGCGGTCATTGGGCCGGGCCCTCCTGGTGCGCGCCAAGCCCGAGCCGGGTGGGCTGGTCGCCGCCGACGGACTAACAATCCGCCGCGGGGGCAGCGGAGGCGCTTGGTATTGCACACCGCCTCACTGTGCATAGTGAGGATGCGCCTGACGTTGGCTCAGTAGTCGCAGGCGTGGCGCCTCCGGGTGCCCTGCTCCCCATGCACCTCACCGGCGGGGGCGAGGTCGCATGAGGCGGGGTGTCGGTTCCAGGCTGAGCAGGGAACTCCGTACGCTTCTCGGGTGTAGGGAGTCCTGGCGTCGGTCTGGGAGGCGCGCGGCTGGGGGGCGGCCACGGGGCGGAGGGCGGCTGGGGTGCGTGAGGTGGGGGCCCTGGTGCTGGAGGCGAAAGTCACGGGGGAGGTGAGGACGTCCAGACGGACGGCATTGATGGCGATGGGGTCAAGCCATCCGTCTGGGAGGCGTCCGTCGGCCACCCACGCGAACACCGCCTCGGACCAGCGCCGGACCATGGGCCAGGGATGGGTTACACAGTCGCGCTGGACCGTGATGTTGTGATAGAGGAGGCCTGGGATGGAGTCCAAGGGGAAGGCGGGGTGGGACTCGAGCATCCTGAGGGCGAGGTTATTCTCCTCCAGGGTGGCCTCTCGTCGTTTTACCGCCCTCCCCTCGGGCCCACGCTCGATGAGGTCGTGGGGGAAGACGTAGCCCTGAGGAATACCTCTGCGTCGTCCCGTGTTCTGTGCCTCGGCGGATTCCAGGATTTCACGGACCGCGTCGGCCGCGGAGGTGGGGCTGTGGTCGGTCGCGGAGGCGAGTAGACTCCGGGAGGCTACCGTGCGCGTCGTGGAGGCTCCCCGCCTCATGGTCTGTAGGTAGAGGGGGTGGACGTCGGAGGCGCTTGGGGGCGGGGCGGTCAGCTGGTGTTGTGTCGCGGGGGCGGCGCTCGCGGGTGAGGCCCTCCATAAAGTCTGTGAGGCGCTCCAGGACTGAGGGGGCCGAGGGAGGCGGGGGGGCTGGTGCCAGCGCGGGGTCCGGCGTCACCCCCTGGAGGAGGAGGCTCTCCACGAGTCCGGTGAGGCGTTCCACGGCACGGGAGTTGGCGTCCCATTACGACCAAAGTTGCATGGTCCGATGGCGTCTGAATTTATATTTTATTCTTTAGATAAATATATCAAATTGATCATTATAACTTACTAATCATTAGTCCAGAGTAATTTTGAGGAAATATTGCTAGTTTTGAAGCAATTGGAGCTGAAAGAACTCAAAATACTTTCGACAAGCTTCCCAAAAGTCCTCTCGCTATGACGCGTATTGATGTCTCACGATGACCATGTGATATGGAATGACCTAAATAAAATATAGCCTGGGTACCTTTTTTTTCTACTGATGGCACCATTGCGCCATGATTTGTTTCTTGGCATGTGATGTGGGCTGACCTAATGATTATCAAATGTATTGTTCCCGGATAATAATATACATAATTATTACATCACTCTTATTCAGATCTGTAACAATTATTTAATACAAAATTCCATGCAAGTTTGTGCTATGGTGCCAGCAATACTACTACTGGACATCCTGGAACCTGACTAGGTACTTGAAATGAGGGTCAAGGCTACTGAGGCCATGAGATTGACCTAATTGATTAATGGCTTCCTTGTGTGATGGGTTTCTCAAAGTAGGATGAGGTAGTAAATTCACTGATTATTCTATATATGCTGTCCCAAATCACTTGTTAATGCACCAATATAGGGTATGCACTGACGTCACGCTAAACGGAAGTGCGGCCATTGTGGCGATAGTAACCGCAATAATAAAGACTGTCACACTGGAAACTCAATGGCTATGAGCAATCTTCCTACAGAAAAAGTTAAATATCTCTAAAACCACAACACCTAGAAACAAACTGATTGGAATACACATAGAAAACATGTTTACCAAAAAGATTATATTAAATTGATATGGTTAGGTTTCTGGATTTCTATTAATTTACGAAGGCGGAGTCATAAAGTGAATAGTGGTAAAATTCTTTAATCAGAACGGGACGGGGTTAGCTCTTAATTCTATAAGGACAGTTCAGATAGGCTACGAATCAATCACTATGTTCATGTCTCCATGCAGTTGTGCCAAATGTTATTCCTCATTTCCAGGTAACAAGTGGGCGGAACCCGAACCCTCAACCCTATCATGTTATCTATGTCATTAGTGGTATGGGTGGGTGGGGAAAACTGAATAGGTGTAGCATTGACTGCAGCCGGGCGGGTTGTGGTGGTTTGAACGAGACGGGGATTGAACTCGTGACCGATTTGGCGGGAATCAAAGCCGGTCAAGTCGGGTCGGATAGCCCTAGTGGTAGTGGTGGAGTTACTGGTCCCTAGGCTAGGTGGTGCAACCTATCGCCTCATTATGCAGGGTTCTTTACCCATGTTACGAATAACATGCACAATTTACGAAGGCGGAGTCATAAAGTGAATAGTGGTAAAATTCTTTAATCAGAACGGGACGGGGTTAGCTCTTAATTCTATAAGGACAGTTCAGATAGGCTACGAATCAATCACTATGTTCATGTCTCCATGCAGTTGTGCCAAATGTTATTCCTCATTTCCAGGTAACAAGTGGGCGGAACCCGAACCCTCAACCAATTATATGAGGGGAGGCGGGCCGCCCACAAGGATGCTTTTTGGTACATAGTGATGGACCGCAGCCGATGTCCACGCGCCGAGCTGCATGATCTCAGCGATCGAGCTGCCTGCCACTGCACAGGCCTGTGCCCCGCCCCTCCTCAGGTTATGCAGTGTGTATTCGGTGGGTGCCCTTACACCGATTGCTGCCAGTCCCATGCGGAGGGCAGCGAGCATCACCTGTGCCCGGAGGGGGACGTTTCCAAGCAATAGGAAGGCTGGATCGCTTGGGCGAGGGTGCTGGAATGCGATGTATCGATCGAGTATATATGCCATCATGTCGTACTGCGTCGGGTTGAGTGGGTCGATGCGATGGCGGGCTGAAAACAGGATATACTTCTTCGTCTGTACCGCCTTGTTCGTCCAGGTCCCACTTGCCAGGCCCGCAAAGTATACGTCCAGGATTCTTTTGTGTGTTTGGTCGGGGTAGCCTGGGAATAGAGGAGCAATTTAATGCAATATTCACAGGCTCACCTAGAGACCTTGGGTAAAAACGTTTTCAAAAGAGACTTCAATTTCAGAAATATTCATATCTCTAATGAGGCGACCTGCCCTGACTCTCGCATCTATGTCAAAGGCCCTCCTGCTCAGGGCATCCGCTAGGACCAGGTTTTTGCCGGGTTTGTGTCGTATTTCCATGTCGCATCCATTGGTTGCCGCGAAGAGCCATATCTCCCTGGCACAGGCGGTTAGTGTGGGGTCTCTGCCTGCACCGGAATCGAGTACCTGTTGGCTGGCAGAGTTATCTGTGTTGATGATGAGATACTCCAGGGCGGGGGGCAGCCAGTGCCCTCATGGCGACCACCAAGTTTATAGCCTCCAAGTGGGTGATGTTGCTATATTTGGCCCTGATGCTGTTGGGGTAGGATCTTCCATAGAAATGAATCTGGGAGAAAGCGCCACCCGCTATGAGGGATGAGTCGCATTCTATCGTCCATTGTGCCTTGGGTTCCGTCCTTAGTAGCACCAGGCCGTTTGTCTGTGTGGCGAAGTCGAGGAACCATCTCACGTCGTTCTTTAGTCCATCTGGGACAGGGTGGCTTCCAGTGTTTAGGGTTTGTCGCAAGGTTTCAAAGGCCTATTATAGCTGTATCCTATTGATTGATTGATTGATTGAAATATTCGTGACATGAAACGCCTGGCCGGGGCAATGCATATGGCGATGTGATGCAGTCTGCGGTGTTCTTGTGTGTCCATTTCTTGCATTCAGCGAGTGTGTCTTCGAGCTTCTCATGAGGGATTGTGACTCTCATGTCGTCAGCCAATATTTGGAAGCCAAGCCACACCACTGATTTTGCTGGCGGGTGGCATTTCTTGCGGGAGAGTTTAAGGCCAAGCTGTTCGGCAAGGCCGATTGGGTCTCTGTATGCTGCCTCTGCTTCCTTTCGGTTGGGGGCCACACCCACAAAATCAGCCAAGTAGCAGTGCACGTGGTGGCCATTTTTTCTGAGGAGGTAGACCACTGCATTCGTTGTCCTAGCACAGGCTATTGATGAGGTGCGGCATCTGAATGGTGGTGCGATGTCGGTGTAGTAAGCGCCGTCTAGGGTTATGCCGAGTAGTGGTGCCGAGAGGGGGCAGGTGCGCAGCTGGCGATAGGCAAGTGCGAGGTCCGCGCACCAAAGGTAGCAGCCTGTACCTAGGCGGGCTACCTCGTCTGCAGCGTCCATGACGTTCGGAAGTCTGTATGCGCTCGGGTTTCCTTGGTAGTAGCCCCTGGTGATGCCGTCGTTGACACTGGCATCGTGTGGCCAGCTGAGATCCATCATGACACGCCTGCTGCTGGAGTTCTTCTTAGGCCGTGTCATCAAGGGGCTCGTCTGGGACCATGGGTGGAAGGGGGGGTCCGCGAAGGGGCCCAGCATGCCACCGTGGTCTATTTCTGTTGCTATGTACCACCGTATGTCGTCGATCTGGTCGGGATCGTCCGTATGGTTGGCAGTGCAGGGGACAGGGGGCTCACGAGCTGCATAGTCAGCGGGCCATCCATATTCAAGGAACTCGACCACCTGGCTATCGTGATAGCCTATTAGTAGTTCCCTCCAGGCATTGATGACGAGGCCGGAGGGGATGGGTATCCGGGCCCTCATATAGTTTGGTAATGTGGTAGCCCTCACCCACTGATAAATGTCATGGTAGTTGTGGTGTTTTTCCCATAGGTATATATGTGGTTATGGCCATATGTCGTTCAGTATGGGCCTATAGTCCAAAGGGGTTACGGGTGGGCGTGAGTTTAGGCTTGCAATGTGGGCGTCCGGCCCGGGGTCGTGTAGTGTTGGTTCATCATTATCTGCATTTCCATTATCTTCCCTTCCGTGGGTTGTGACGTATGTGTCATGGCTGCCGCCATAGACACTGCCATCTTTGATTGCAGTGTTGTCCTCACCGGTGCGGTCATCTTGCATGGAAGCGGTCAGTCGTTTGGTCCCAACGGCGGTTTCTGTTGGCGGCCATTTTGTATTTGTCGCGCCGGTGGCGCCACTTGTCGCAACTTCCTGAAAGCTGTGGTCTTTACGTGAGGGATGCGCGGCATTGGGGATGCCGGGTTTTCTTGCATGTTTGAGAGCCTGATCGTGTCCGCTTTTTAGTATATCCCGGGCCTGAAGGTCTGTTCTGCCGGTGGCTTACTGTTATCGGGACGTACCTGGGTGGTATTGTACCTGTCACAGTGTTCGTCTGCACATACCGGGTGTGAGCTGCTGAAGTTGGTGTTACAGTGCTCGATCTCGTCTGGCTCCTCGTCTGTTAAGTTGGTGATGCACAGGGAGCCCTGAGTGGTCTGTTGCGTGGATGATGAGGCTGTAAGTGTTGCCTTCATCTCGAGGAAACGCTTTTTGTTCATGCAGTCCTTCTCTTTATGGATGTTCACACGGCAGTACTTATTCGCACACCATGCGCACGCATGAACCTTCCTGTCTGGCATCTGTCCATGTGTCGCCGTGAAGCCACAATCATTTCCCCAGTTCCAATGGTGGCATGGCTTCCCGTCCGTGTCGCGGTTAAATTCCTGTCGGTTCTCAATCACTCTGCCGGTGCCGCCAGCTGCCTGGGTGGTGTTGTACGTGGGGCGAGTGTTCTTGTTTAGAGCTGTGGTGCTGACACGCACTCCCACGGCAAAGACGTCCCATTGTACATCTTTCACTGCGTACTGATCCAGCCATCCGTTCATCAGCCGCCGATCGTCTATCATTGAAAAGACGCGCTCGGACCATAGGCAGCATGTTTCCAGCTGCCAGTCCTTTGCCATGGTAGCTAGTTGGTGGATATAGTCTATGATTGGATCTGTCCAGGAGTCAGGGATCTCGGGTGCCCTGAGCATAGTGCACAGTGCTTCCAGATACTCAGGCCAGGTCGCCTCAATGAGGCCAATCTTCTCCCGCTTATCTCCCCGAATTATATAATGGTGTGGAAGCCGAGGTATTTTTTCTTTCCGAGTGCTGCGCCGGCTGCAACTAGGAGTTCAGATATGTTGTCCGGGCTGTCATCGTCCTCCAGGTGATCCCAGTTACGGCAGTGCATTGCACCTCATATGGCCTCCTCCCAGGATTGGTGCGGAGTTGTAGAGGTCCCGGTATTGTTCGTCACTGTTCGTAATGTCCCTATAGGTTGTTTTGCTTTTTTGTGTTTTATTCGTGGTGACGGAGGCTGTCCTCGGTGCGGCGAAGTCCTTTGTCACTTGAGTTCTATGTCGGGTTGATGTATATGGCATGTGTTGTGGTTCGTCATCACTGTCACTGTCAGATTCCCCCAACAGGGTGTTTTCCTCCTCCTGTGCAGCTTTCCTCCTCGATTGGGACTTATGCTGAAATGCATCCATCCTACCAGCTGGTTCGGCCCTGATGGTTGACATCTGAGCTGCCATGGCACGGCTAACGGCTGAGTTTACAGCTTGGAGGATCACGTTTGTAGTTGTTGCGTGGGTCGATGTTGATGCTTCCTGTCCGTGTATCTCAGGTGCGGGCTTGCTGGCTGGATGGCGATCCAGAGATACATCTGTAGTATCATCATGGTGGTCCGGTTCCGATTGGGCCTTCCTTGGTCTCCCAAGCGGCTTCGGGGTATCGTTCTTGCGCGCTTTCCTCGATGTTTTCCTTGTGTTCGGCATATTGCGCTGTGAGAACTGTCGCTGATAATAAGTGTAGCTATGTAGAGCACCGTGACACAGACACTTAACGTCAAGTATAAAAATATATATAGGCTTGTTGTCAACGCGTTTATGGGACGAATGGCATCCGGTAAATGGGGTGGTAAATGGGGTAGTAAAAGGTGTGAAGTAAAGTTGTGAAATAAGTTGGTGATTCGTCATTGACAATGTATTCTTGGGTGACTAGATACGTGTAAATGGCATGCAGTAAAACTGTAAATGTATATAATGTAAATGTAATAAAATAAGGCTAGAAAGTCAGTATAATAAAATAAATAAATACTATATGATAAATAGTATAAAAAACACTGCTCTCCGACGATCCCTGTCGATCTCGAATTGTTTTTATGCGCTTTGGCCGCTGGACTAAGGCAGCTAGGATGAACCTTGGGCCTGGTTCAAGCTTACCAAGGTCCGTACCTCGCCGTGCTAAGCCTAATTAGTAATTTGAAAGTAATTACTATAAAATAAGGCTATAATAAGAGAATCAGTCTTGTAAAACCGACAGAATTGTCGAATAAAAATAGAATAGTCTAGTGTCATAGCTATTCCTCAGTTCCTAACCGACAAACAAATCGTTGACACCCAAATCTCCGACGGTCGAGTATTTGAAATTTTATATATAGGTTAACGTCATCTGTTCCGCGATCGTTCCTCCTTTTTATCAGCTGAACCACGACGTCGACACACAGGTAATCGACATGTATTTGACACACAGGTCGACACAATGTGATAGATGGAATTCACAAATACTGTCGAATATATAGTGAAATGTTTTTCTACGCTACCGTCAGTCCGGATGAACTGACAAAGAAATCGTCAACACACAAATCTCGGATGGTCGAGTTTTTGAAATTTTATATAGATTAATGTCTTCTGTTCCGCGATCGTTCCTCCTTGTTATCAGCTGAACCAAGGCGTCGACACACAGCTAGTCGACATGTAGTCGACACACAGGTCGACACAATTTGATTGTTGGAAATCACAAATACTGTCGAATATATAGTGAAATGTTTTCTACGATACCGTCAGTCCTGATGAAGCGAGACACAAGTCTTCGACTCACAAATCTTCGACACACTGGTACGGCAGGACGAGAAGACAGCAGCAACACAGGTAGCATGTAGACTGTGTTAGATATAGTCGACACTCATGAAAACTCAGGAGCAAAACTGAATAGGTGTAGCATTGACTGCAGCCGGGCGGTTTGTGGTGGTTTGAACGAGACGGGGATTGAACTCGTGACCGATTTGGCGGGAATCAAAGCCGGTCGAGTCGGGTCGAATAGCCCTAGCGGTAGTGGTGGAGTTACTGGTCCCTAGGCTAGGTGGCGCCACCTATCGCCTCGTTATGCAGGGTTCTCCGCCCCGTAAATTACCCATGTTATGAATAACATGCACAATTTTGAATAAAACTTTTTGCACTGCGCATACTGGCAAACCCAATGGATTGTCAATGGCAGTGAGCAATCTTCATACAGAAAAAGTGAACTATCTCTAAAACCACAACACCTAGAAACAAACTGATCGGAATACACATAGAAAACATGTTTACCAAAAAGATTATATTAAATTGATACGGTTAGGGTTCTGGATTTCTATTAATTTTGAATAAAAACTTCCATTTTGCACTGCGCGTACCAGCAAACTCAATGCATTGTCAATGGCAGTGAGCAATCTTCATACAGAAAAGGTTAAATATCTCTAAAACTACAACACCTAGAAACAAACTGATTGGAATACACATAGAAAACATGTTTACCAAAAAGATTATATTAAATTGATATGGTTAGGGTTCTGCATTTCTATTAATCTTGAATAAAACTAACGTTTTGCACTGCACGTACAGGCAAACTCTATGGGATGTTTACTGGTTGATATCCCCACAATGGCCGCGCATCCGGTTGATGATGTCACGTGAATACCCTATATATCTAAGATCGATATATATAATCAAATTAAGATACATGTTTAGTCTTGGTCTTGGCTCTGAAGTGTGCGACATTGAATAGGTCAGCGCTCTGTCTGGACTGTATATAGATGCCATCCCCCATGTCTCGGAAAGCCTCGTCTAGCATTGCTGATAGGAAGATGGAGAAGAGTGTGGGGGCCAGTACACAACCTTGCTTGACCCCATTGGTAACCCCGAACGATTCCGAGACTTCCCCTCCAGCACTAACGTTCGCCATCATTCCTGTATGTAGAGCCTCGATCATAGTTGTGAACTTCTCTGGGCATCCGTACTTCCTCAGTAGCTGCCATAGCCCGGTCCTCCCGACTGTATCAAATGCCTTAGTGAAATCGACAATACCATGTACAGTGGTCGGTCCTGCTCAATGCACTTTTCTTGTAGCTGTCGGAGACAAAATATCATATCCACAGTGCTCCGGTTACCTCTGAAGCCACACTGTGACTCCGGAACTACACCAGGTGTTATGTAAATAGATAGTCTGTTGAGTAGGATCCTGGCGAAGATCTTCCCTGCTATGGAAAGAAGAGAGATTCCTCTATAGTTCCCACAGTCTGTTCGATCGACATTTCATGAAAGCTGCCTGCAAAAGTGTTGAAGTGCTGCTGGCTTTTGCAAGTTACCAGCGGCACTCTCTCGGGGAGCAAATAGAGGTTTCACACTGGCAAGAACATGTCAAGACAGGCGCAAAACTATTTGTCCCTGCAGTGGCTGGTCGGGAGATGTTGGGAGTTCCATACATCAACCGCCCTTAATGCTGCCACAGTGACATGGTTTTCTGTTTAGGGTTTGCTCCCTTAGCCTTCGGTTCTGTCAAGGACCTGTACCACAAGGCAGTGGTTTATGTAGGGAGAGACAAGCAAGGAGACTTTTCAGGCATCATTGTAGTGAATATTTCATACTTGATACAGATCCACCCAGGCGGGAGGCTAATGACTAACATGTATATGTGTATATATATATATATATATATATATATATATATATATATATAAAATATATATATAAAAAATATATATATATATATATATATATATATATATATATATATATACATAAACAATACCCAAAATCATAGATAGGGAAAATTAATTCACCAGAATCCAGAAACAGCTGTTTCTGCAGAACTATATATATATAGCTGTGATTTCATTGGTCCACATCATTTGGTGTTTCAACTCGTATACAGCCACCTGTATGCAGATGTAGGGCAAGCTGGGCCGCGTTCAGGGTATGCCTCGTGGTTGACTCAGTCAGCTCCGCGATGTCTTTTTGCCTTATTTGCGTTCAGGGTACCCCTCAGAGTCGTCTGCTTTTTCAAGTAGGAGGCGAAAATGTCCACCGTTTCAGCCAATCAAAGCTCTTCTTTTCCCGCCATTTTCGAGGCGACCAACAGCTAAAGACTAGCATGACGTCGGGAATTTCTCGGAGGCGTACCTTAAACGCGGCCCAGGTCTCTGGCTACATGCCAGTCTATTTTGGTAACACCTTAGTGGTTCGCGGGTTCAATACCAGAGGACTCGCGGCGCGGCGAGCGTGGACTGTTCCTGCGCTATCGCTGCACTAGACTCGTCATTCGGTCTCCAGCAGCGCAGGACGCAACTAGTGAACAATATTGAAAGGCTAAAGCGCCTGTCACACTGTACCGGAGACCACCGGACAAAGAATTTTCTAGTCCGGTGCTGCCCGGTGCACAAAATGTATCGAAATGGAGCGTAATTGGGTCAATTGCCGCCAGACAACCGGATAAGTACCATACATGTACCGGATGAGTACCAGATGAGAACCGGACCAACCGACCATCAACCGGACTGTATTCTTTTGATTTTCTTGGTATTGTCGTGGGGGTGATGAAAATGGGAAATATTACGCATAGAATGGGACTCGAACCCACATCTCTTTGCATTCCGGGCCAATGTGTTAACCATTACACCACCTAGGCTCCCTGATATCAACACACTACCCATGCCTACCTGTCTATGTGGTTACTTCAGTGCCGAATACTACAGTATATATATATATTTTCTTGATGTTCTCGCAAACCGGACACCAACGGATGGGTACCGGACACATATGGATGGGTACCGGACATGAACTGGACAAACCGGACACGTCAGTCCGGTGGTGTCCGGTAGAAGTTATGTGCATGTTCAAAACTTGTACCGGACACCGCCGGACACTGCCGGATGGGTACTGGACATGTAACGGACATTGCTGTACAGTACCGGACAGTGTCCGGTTCTCGTCCGGTACCCCAGTCCGGTAAGGTGTGACTGTGCCTTAATGGATCCATTTACCTCACAACACCTTTCATCGACTACCTTGTATTGTATCTCCTGCAAAACATGTTCTTCGTTCAGCTCGAGTCATCCTACTCATCCTTGTCCCAAGGGCCAATTGTATGCCAAACATTGTCGTAAAACCAGTGTCGTAAACTCAGTGCCATCATCCGACATGTCCCGTTGCAGCAAGGTCGTTCACAAGGTGGATGGACACTGAAGTCCGGATAACACGGTGTACTGCAGATTGACAAGAGAGGTCACACCTTAGTTTCCATTTGTCATGTTCAGCCAACTCAGTGTCAGACATCATTTTGTTCTTTACACTCTGCACAGTTGCTAAAGGCCCTGTCACATTACGGCGTATGGCGGGAGTGTATTGAAAACCTACATCGAAAATGGGAAAAAGCTATGCGTGCCGGCCTATCGTGACCTTTGGTGACCTATCGGGTGTTTTTGAGCGTATGCGTAACCTATGAGGAGAGTACGAGGAGCGTATGAGAGCGTACTGTGACATTTTTTGACGGTTTTGATTGGCATATGGAACGTATGCATAGCTTATGCATAGCGTATGCAGAGTGTATGAGTAGCGTATGAGTCAAGATCGATGTCGAGACCTATGGCATACGCTTGGAATACGCTGTGCATACGCCAGGAGTACGCTCCCATACGTAACTCATAGGCTATGCGTACGCTACATACGCTAGAGATACACCGGTGACGCAAGTTGAGCGTATGCGTAACCTACGCCGGCGCACCCCTACCGTACGAGGAGCGTACACCAGCGTACGAGGAGCGTACACCGGCGCATGAGTAGTGTATGAACCATACACTCCCATAGGTCGAGATTTTTTTTAGCATGCACAACAAAATTTGGACGGACGGACGGGAGAAAGCGTATGGCAGCGTACAACGCCATAGGCCGGCTCATGACGGCCTATGCGTAGCGTATGCGTAGCGTATGGTGGCGTATGCCGACGTATATGACGTAACATGCCTACGCCGCCGTACGCTCCCGCAAAAAACCCTAATTAGACAGCCCCTTTACTAGGTCAGACATTTCCTCACACGTGGATGCTTCGTGCCTGCCTCACTGTTCAACCTTGCAGGGGAGTGTGAAGTGATGAGTTGACACTTAAGCTAAGATTCCTTACACGCGGTATGCGGCATACGAATGCGAATGCGGCAACAACTCTAAAAGCATGTAACGGAATAGTGGTGCTTCCATACGTCCGAATGCGAATGCGGCAACTGAATCGGTCCATGGACCGATCGGTGCGGCATGTGAATGCGAATACTGGCGTGTTTGCCATAGAAAACAGTTGTGAGAAACCTGACACTATGTGTAGGTGTGGGTGTGGATGAGGGAGGTGTTATGTCAGGGTGGGTGGCATGCCCCTCGGACTGGAGTTAATTAGATATGTTCGTGTAGTGTGGATTTCCAGCTAACTACTTGCAGATGAGTGGGCTTTGTAAATGGTACTTTGAAGAACACTTTATACGAATATAATTAAAGTTGTTACTGTAAAGATCAAACCAAATCGCTGCATGCCACATGCTGCATGCCACGTGGGTGGAATCAACCCATTTCCATGCCGCATTCGCATACCACGTATAAGGAATCTTAGCTTTAGTGAGCGTGATGATGAGAAGCCCACTTCTCTTGCCCTCTTTCTGGTCACTGAAGACACTTCATTATAGTGTATATACCCGGCCTGTAATGAGTGGGGTCAAATAGCACATACAAGGCCCGTATTATTTACCCGACCATCGTGTACCCGGTGAAGGAATTCAGACAGGAAAGCCGGAGAACGATGTCAGTTTTGGGAAATGGAGGTTTTATTCACATAACAGCTGGGTGTCGCCGGTGCAACACGGGGGTTGCCCGGGCTCCTGCTCACTCGTGTTCGGAGGGGATGGTAGTTCCTTTAGCCTGGCCGATGTTGGTGATGGTTTGCGACATGGCTGATGCCGTGGACGATGTCGGCGTCGTTTTGGCTTGGTTAACATGGGCACTGGTGACGCCAGGGAGATGGTGATGACGTGGATGCGGGTGGCGTTGCGGCCGATGCCGCTGGCATCACTGGCGCGGGTGACATGGGCAACGTCGTGGGCGTGAGTGACGTGGGTGACATTGTCGACATGGGTGACATCACCGACGAGAGTGATTTTGGTGTTGTCATGGACATGGGTGATGCCGTTGGCATAATTTTTGCCCGGGCGACATGGACATGGGCGGTGCTATGGGCATGGTGACTTTGACATGGGTGACGCCGCGGATATGGGTGGCATTGCGGGCGATGTCATTGACCCCATGGGCGTGGGTGCCACAGGTAGCGTCGTGGGTGTGAGTGACATGGGTGACACTGTGGATGTGGGTAACATCGTGGGTGCGAGTGAGGTGGGTGCCATGGGTGACATTGTGGAGGCGGGTGACATCATTGCCGAGAGTGATGTGGATGGCGCCATGGCCGTGGGTGATGTCTTGGGCGTGGGTGACACTGTGGACACGGGTAACGTCATGGGCGCGAGTGATGTGGGTGCTGTGGGTAACCTTGTGGACGTGGGTGACATCATTGCTGAGAGTGATGTGGGTGGTGCCATGGACATGGGTGATATCTTGGACATGGGTGATGCCGTGGACATGGGCCACACCGTGGTCGTGGTGACCTCATGGACATGAGTGACGCGCGTGATGACTTGAATGTGGGTGACATCACCAACGAGAGTGATGCGGGTGGGTGATGTGGGTGACCTTTGGAACGTGGGTGACATCACCGACGAGAGTGATGCGGGTGGCATCATGGACATGGGTGATGCCGTCGGCGTCATTTTGGCTTGGGTGGCATGGGTGACGTGTGTGACCTTTTGAAAGTGGGTGACATCACCGATGAGAGTGATGCAGGTGGCGTCATGGACATGGGTGATGTCGTTGGCGTCGTGTTTTGGCTTGGGTGACATGGGTGATGAGGTGGGTGATCTTGTGGATGTGGGTGACATCACTGCTGAGTGATGTGGGTGGCCTCATGGACATGGGTGACGTCTTGGACATGGGTGACGTCTTGGACATGGGTGATGCCGTGGACATGGGTTACATCGTGGTCGTAGTGACCTCATGGACATGAGTGACGCGCGTGATGACTTCGGTGTGGTGACATCGCGGACGTTGCAGTATATGTGCACGACTGGGGCGACGTGACCGTTACATCACGCATTGATGGCCTGGGTGAGTGTTGACAATAGTATGGTCACTGGCATGTTTGATGTGGTTGACATGGGTGATGTTGCTCTGATGCGATATCAACGTCAATTGAGGATGGCGTGGGAGGGGGCGCCCAACAGCACCAGAGGCGCACGGCCGGCCCGGGGCTGCCCACACCTCCGCAGCGACAATGTGCACATTAAACCGTTTTCATGACATTCGCGCAGGTTCCAGGTCGCTCGGCCAAAGAGTAGGGAGCGAGCCGGCACCTGATGTGTGTCAGATCCAGGGGGTCAGGTTCGAATCCCCATAGTCCTCCCATGATGACGCCATCAGCACCGGAGATGGGGTGCATCCTAGCGAGAAGATTCACCCTCACGTCCAACAAGGGCGACGGCAACGTAGGCTCTTAGATTAAGTCAAGCCCTGTCACTTTTGACAACAACTCAGGTCAAAGGTGTTTACAGACTTTCTGTCATACTGTGGGTGCCTCGGGTAGTATCACTAACGCACTGTCACTATGATCAGGTGAGAGCCGGTGGTTTGAAGTGATACGGCTGTCAACAGCTACGTAACTCACGCGTGTCCAATTCATAAAATATACTCGTTTAACTCGAAAGACGCCACTAAACACACAGATTATTCGTTTGATGAACTTGTAGGAACGAATCTACACAAGACTTTGTATCCCCCAGCATTCTTGGGTTTTAACACGACAGTAAACACATTATTCGTTTGATGAACTTGTAAGAGCCAAATTTCCCGAGAATTCGTATCCTGCAGGATTCTTGGGTTTTCACAGGATAACGGCGCTAAAATACAATAGCGATAATCGAGCCGGGAAGGCCGACAACAGTAAACAATGGCGACTGTCATATCTAGCATACCGGATAATTCAACGGTTTCACGCCGATAATTCTGTTAATATGTTTGCCTCAGTAGCCAGCTTCGCACAAGAGCTCCTAAAGGTCTTTATAAAGCATCGTGTGAATTATTTCCATAACTTAATGCGAGTTTTCAAACATCCTCCAGCATTCTTGGGTTTCAACAGGATAATGACGCTATGATGCCAAAGCGATAATCGAGCCAATAAGCCAAGGTCCGACACTAAACAATGGCGACTGTCAATCTAGCGTACCGGAAGTTTTAACGGTTTAATGCCGATAATTCTGTTCATATGTTCACCACAGTAGCCAAATTCGAACAAGAGCTCCTAAAGGTCTCCATAAAGCAACGTGTGAATTATTTCCTGCCGGAGCTGTCACGCACATGGAGCGATAATACAGCTAGTCGGTGCATGATTGCTGGAAGAAACACCACGACAACCAGACTCCACTGGTTCCATCGTCCAAGAGCTCCATATTTTGGAACTGTTGGACATTACACACAGTGGCAAGATTACAGCAATCTGTATTCACTGCCTTTGCCAGTTTGACTGGTCTGTCAAAACCACATTTGAGTTTCAAGTGTCAGAAGATGGGATGTTCCTCATCCACTCCTGCGCGCAAGGAGTGCATCAACGTAACGGCTATGCGAGATAATTGTTTGATGTAAGAACCACATCTACGCAAGAATTTGTATCCTCCAGCATTCTTGGGTTTCAACAGGATAATGACCCTAAGATACCATAGCGATAATCGAGCCACTAAGCCAAGGTCTGACACAATATAACAATGGCGCCTGTCAATCTAGTGTACCGGAAATTTTAACGGTTTAACACCAATTATTCTGTTAATATGATGCCAAAGTAACCAACCTCGCACATAAGCTCCTAAAGGGTGGTATCACTAGTGTACTGTCACTTGGGTGGTATCACTAACACCCTGTCACTATGTGGAGCAGGCGGCGTCACCTTAGTGCACGCCGGACTGGTCATTAGAAACACAAGTGTTGTTAAATGCACAGTCACTATTAAATTTCCCCATTGTGCTTGGAGTTTACGAACCCCATCCATCTGATGTAATAATTGATGTTTGAAGCTTTGTAGTTGTCGTCGTTGTAGTGTAGGTAGATCTTGGAGCTCGGTCTGAAGATGTGGGTTAGTACACTGTCACTACTGGGACGGCCAGCATCACGTTGGTGTGTACGGGCCAGTTGGAAGCCAACACACATGTTGTGAAAACACTGTCTCCATTGTGTATGCGGTTTGCTGTGCCCCAACACTTTTAAGGCAGGATCCAGGTTTGAAACCTTGTACAGTCCTCCCATAGTGCTGTAGTTACATCTTTGTGATCGGCCCGATGACGGGCTCAAATCCCGGATTGAAGGTGCTCAAGCAAAACAACGGTTACAGGTTAGAGGAACCGGTGTCGCAGTTTCAGTTCCCAGCAGTTGAAGTTCCCACAATTGCTTCTGCGCATGCGTCAACATCTAACGGCATCATCTGCGCAATGTCAATGGTCATGAGCAATGTTCACACATAAAAAGTGAAATATCTCTAAAAACCAAACCTGCTAGAAACAAATGGCTTGGTACACATATAGAAAACATGTTTACCAACACGATTATATTAAATTGATATGGTTAGGGTTCTGGATTTCTATTAATTTTGAATAATGTTTGGCACTGCTCGTACCACCAAACTCAACGCATTGTCAATGTTCGTGAGCAATCTTCATGCAGAAAAAGTGAAATATCTCTAAAACCACACCACCTAGAAACAAATCGCTTGGTACACATATAGAAAACATGTTTACCGAAAAGATTATATTAAATTTATAAGGTTAGTCACACTGACACTATAGTGACAGCGATTTGCCATGATCGGCGATAGTTTAAATCGGGCTAATGTTGACACATGCGCAGACAATGCTTTGATACATGCGCAGATGCTTTTGTGGGAACTTCAACTGCTGGGAACTGAAACTGCGACACTGGGCCGAGTGCCTGAGCGGCGGGACAAAAGCTGTATTCACACGGGCAAAATGTAAAGCAATTTAGACTAGGCGAATCATATGAATCGATTTAGACGCGCATTCACACGGGCAGTACTTGGGCCGGAAATCGATATCAGCGCATGAGCAAGTCGATACTAACCAGCGCCAGTTTGGGTTCATGACATGGCCACGAGAGAGTGTGGGTTCGACCTAGATATCTATGGACTGAATCGTATTGGTTTGGAACGGTCAAAACTTCTGCTAGGCAGTGAAACCCTAAAAATAAATGATGAAAAAAATATCTGTGCACAGCTAGCAGTTTCATAGACTAAATTATATAATATGCGCTTTTGATCAACCGAAAAGTCAACAAACCAAGGTTTCGACTGCGCATGCGTGTGACGTCATAAATCACTTCATATGTGTTCACACGGACAAGATAAAACGATTCAGCCTAGATCGGTTCCTGTAGACCACCTTGCGAAGCGTTTTACATTAAACGATTCATATGAATCGATTCAGCCCTAAAACGCCTCAGCCACGCATTCACACGGCAAATCTGAGTCGAACTAGGCAAGTCGATTTATATGAATCAATTTAACTTCCCCGTGTGAATACAGCTATAGGTGTCCCTCTGAGTGTGCGGAGTAGCACCCAGGGGGCAGCACCAGCTTTGCCGCCGAATTAACCACAATTTGAAAATTATCCGCCAATTCGGCGTCCCTGCGCGTACTCAAGATCAAACTCCCTCGTTGAGTATACGACGGTCAGGCAAACATTGAAACAATACCAAACTTCTTCAGTTGCAGGCATGACCATCAATTACACAAAATCAAATTTCTTTACTATGGATAGGTATGTGGCAATTACGTCAATATCTCATTTACGCACAGCCTCATTTTTGTTTGTGCCTTCAGGCAACTGATCGCAAGGGAAACCCTCCAAAATGCCCTTCATATGACATATTTTCTATTTTAAGAGACATACACCAGGTAAGATGATGTTGATCACAAGTCGGCCATTCAGATACAACTTTTTCTTTATAGGGTATGCACTGACGTCACGCTAAACGGAAGTGCGGCCATTGTGGAGATACAACCACAATAACAACCCCAACAAACTCAGTGCATTGTCAATGGCAGTGAGCAATCTTCATACAGAAAAAGTGAAATATCTCTAAAACCACACCACCTAGAAACAAATCGCTTGGTACATATATAGAAAACATGTTTACCAAAAGGATTATATTAAATTGATACGGTTATGGTTCTAGATTTCTATTAATTTAGAATAAAACTAAGGTTTTGCACTGCGCGTACCGGCAAACTCAAGGCATTGTCAATGGCCGTGAGCAATCTTCATACAGAAAAGGTGAAATAGCTCTAAAACCACACCACCTAGACACAAACCGCTTGGAACACATATAGAAAACGTATTCAGCGAATAGATTATATTAAATTGATACGGTTAGTGTTCTGGATTTCTATTAATTTTGAATAAAACTGACGTTTTGCACTGCGCGTACCGGCAAACTCTGTGTTGTTTACTGTTTGATATCGCCACAATGCCCGTGCATCCGTTGATGACGTTACATGAATACCCTATATTGTGAAGAGGGCATTAGAAAGTGGCCAACTTCTGCTTTTAGTTTACATTAATACTAGGATATCAAAGTCATCATTATTTTTGTTGAAAGTGGGTAAAATATTTGTTTATACTATGGTAATATAACTTTGATTTGTTATCAGATAACTTGTGAAATGTTATTGATCGACGCAAACTGTTTTATTAGACCTACTGTGGGGGGGGCGGAGATAATTGAGTGATTATTATGTTAATTTGGTCACAAAGTTGTGTTTTTTTTTTATTAAGTCCAGTGGCCGGAAATTATGCTAATTGTACATCGCACAAACTACCAAAGTACCACAACTTTCTTGTTTGGGGTCTAGCAATGCCAATTTCATTGTAATCCATTAATTTATATTTTGTTGCCACATACCTACTATTGACCCGACGGTCAGATAAAGTAGAGGTCATCAACTTGATTTTATAACACTGGCTGGCACTCCCTGTAGAGCTGTCATAGTGAATCATGGTTGTGGCACTGATATAGGAACACTACATTTTGTAACATACACTACAGTACAGTTACTTGTTCCATGCTAGTGAGTGATGATGTTTTGATTTGATCTACTAGTTTTTCAAACCGATGACGTCAAACCGATGTTCGTGAGGCCAAAGTCCTTCACTGAGGACCAGACAGTTGGGCAAATGATAATGTCGCATATGCAAACACATTGTAAAATATTCTGATAAAACGCATTGGTGGGGAATGTGAAACGGTCTATAAAGGAGTACAAATGGTATATTAATGTAAATGATGCATAGGGCCAGGTGCATGAGTGTATTTATGTAGTTGCTGGTGACTCTTTACTTGTAGTCAATAGTCATTGTGTATTAGATAGATAGTGCGAAAGGGGCACTATTGTTAGTGTGTAAGGAGCTCAAGAGCTCTACTTAATACCCCCCCCCCAACTGTTAGCCACGGATCACCACACACACACACACACAGAGCAGGCAGGTGCAGGCCAAGCAGCCACACCGCATGGTGGTGGTGGCTAGATCACAGTAGCCATGGTGACACAAGAATGCTTACTGTTCATTGGTGGAACTAGAAATGGTTGTTGCTGATTGGAGATAATGGTCTGGTGGTATGCCATATCAGATCCATGTACCACTATATAATAATAAACCTGAGGGTGCAAGCTCTCACTCTACTTTCACTCTTTATACTCTTGCTTTCTCTCCTTGCCTGTATTGATTTCATATAGCCTGCCTACACAAACTACAGCTGCCAGCCGACGACTTTACAACATTATTTGATAGAATATACTCGTTCAATTGACACATGTTATTTAAATGTGGCTGCCTTTGGCTCAACTAAATGATACTAGTACGTATAGTAGTGCAATGTGTAGATTCACCCCTGTCCAGAGTTGTCCATTGGTGACATACTAACGCCTTATTCGATTATGACGCTCCGGATCATCCGAGTCGTCAGGATTTCAAATAGAACACCGCGAGGTTATCCTCAAAATACACGGGCCGTGTGCAAAACGACCCGACCCCAGTGCCCCACGTCTTGGCTGGTGGTGATAGGAGCATTTTTGCTGGTTCCTGTATGTAGCATGTAGGCCTACTGCAAAACTACATTTTCTTCTTTTTTTAAATGTAAACGACCATCCAGATTAAAATGGACATATATATCTAAATTATGCAATCATAAAATACTCGAAATCCTATTTTCCTGTAGTTATATTGGTTTTATTGAACAAAAACAGCTTTGGATGAAGACACCATTTTTTCCATCCCGAGTGCATTCGTTTATGTAACTCGAGATTGTAGGGGCTGCGCATGCGCCAAAAGGTGGTTCGGATCACCCGAGTTGTTTAATCGAATACGGCAACAGTGAATAGTAGATATCTGTACGAGAATTTAACTATATTTAAAGTCGCATGGTCCGATGAAACATATTTTTTTCAAAACCAAAACACTTATCTAAATTTGGTTCTATATCTCCAACTTAGATAGTGCATTAGCTAAGGATTGGGGACAGCCTATACAGAATAATCAGTGAATTTATTACCTCATCCCCTTGGACACCTACTTTGAGACAGCCATTATGCAGGAACACCCATTAAGCAATTAGACGCATTAGCAATGCCCTCATTCCAAGTACCATATGTAACCTAGTCATGTGGTCATCGCGAGCTGTCAATAAGCGTCATAGCTAGAGGACATTTGGAAAGCTTGTCAAAAGTATTTTGGGTTCTTTCAGCTCAAATTGCTTCAAAACTAGCCAGTGTGAATAGCCAGTGCGATAGAAAAAGTGTAAGAAGGCTGGGTTATGGACTGAGCCACATGGATTTGCCATCTAATATGCTAAATATATTGCTAAAATCTTGATCTATCATAGCCTGCTTTAAACCTTTAGTTACTTTTGAAATGAGGTCAAAGCAAGAACATCTGCCATCTTGGTTTTTGTGTGCGCATTCTCTCCCAGTTCAGCAAATCTATGCCAATACAGATAAACACTGTATGGGCAGAATCTGGAACCACTATAGACCCCTTTCAATGTTTGTAAACATCGTGTATGCGCGCGCAGCTTGGCTGCAGAACGAGTGCACAATGCCATTGAGTTTGCTGGTAAGCGCAATGCAAAACGTTTATTTTATTCAAAATTAATAGAAATCCAGAACCCTAACCATATAAATTTAATATAATCTATTCGGTAAATATGTTTTCTATATGTGTTCCCATCGGTTTGTGTCTAGGTGGTGTGGTTTTAGAGATATCTCACTTTTTCTGTATGAAGATTGCTCATGGCCATTGACAATGCATTGAGTTTGCCAGTACGTGCAGTGCAACACGTCGATTTTATTCAAAATTAATAGAAATGCAGAACCCTTACCTTATGAATTTAATATAATCTGTTCGTTGAATATGTTTTCAATATGTGTTCCAATGGGTTTGTGTCTAGGTGGTGTGGTTTTAGAGATATTTCACTTTTTCTGTATGAAGATTGCTCACGCCACGGTCATTGACAATGCATTGACTCATTGAGTTTGCCGATACACGCAGTGCAACACGTCGATTTTATTCAAAATTAATAGAAATGTGTTATGTATCAGCATTTAAGCTTACATTAGATTGGGAACTGGAGAGCTAACTCTGGTACTACTTGTTTATTGTTTCCTTTGTTCTGGAACCCCTTCTCTTAGTATATACATATACTTTTGATCGTAAACTGTCACATTATCTGTTTCTTTCAGTGCTATGTTGTGTTTAGAACTAAATGGATGTGTAGAGTCAGATTGTCCTATGAGGGGGAAGATGTCCAGATATGCAACTAGTGTTAGCCACCGGTACGTGCTTCCGGTAGGAGGTGGCCATTTTGTCTTAAATAAATCATAACAACACACGTGCCAGAGAGTGATGGTTGATCTTTACGGAAGCGGTCCTAGTAAGTCTACAGCGATGTCATTCCAAGGACCATCTGGCAGTGGGGTTGGTGAAATAGGTTCTGGTGGGTTAACACCTGACATCCGTGACAGCCTCGGCAGTAACGTTCTGCTCCCCGATCGATACCTGGCCACCAAACCTTGCACCTCAGGTTTTGCTTTGTGACCACAATACCAAGATGTCCTTTGTGTGCTAGTGCAAAGGTATGTGTCCTCAGTTCCACGGGCATAACAATGCATGTACCCCGCATAACTAACTGTCCATATTTACAGAGTTCTCCAGCCACATGTGCATATGACTTTTATCAAATTGTCCAGTGTCAATAGCACGTCTGACTTCCTCCAACTCCTCATCGGCTGCTGAAGCTTCTTCAATTTCATGTGTAGTCAAAGGTTCTGGTGTTGCCTGTATAGCTACGAATCGTACATACTCTTCTGCACCATGGTGATGATCAGATGTTATGGGAACTTTACTCAAAAACCGTGATAGTGAGTCTGCAATAATTTGCTTCCCTGGTATGTACTTTACTCTGAATCGGTATGGTTGCAATCTCAGCACCCACCGTTCAATCCTTGCACATGATTTAGAGCATGGCCCATATATGACCTCTAATGGCTTGTGGTCAGTAGCGAGAATGAATTCTATCCCATATACATAGGGGTGAAACCTCTCACAAGCCCACACCAGTCCTAATGCATCTTTCTTGGTTTGAGAATACCTCCTTTCACAGTCTGTCAGGCTCCGACTTGCATAGCACATCGGTACCATCTCGCCTCCCTGCCTTTGCAGCAACACAGCTCCAATACCTAGTGGTCATGCATCTGCAATGAGAGTTGTAGCAGCATCCTTGTCAAAGTATGCCAGCGTCCCAGCTTCGGCCATACTCTGCTTTAGTTTTCTAAATGATGCCTGTTGCTCAGACCCAAAGCAGAATGGTACATCTTTCCTGGTCAGCCTTCTTAACGGTTCTGTGATTGTGATTGTAGCAAAATGAGGGATAAATCTAGCACAAAAGTTTGCCAGACCTAGGAAGCTTCTCACCTCAGAAGTGTTTTCTGGCTCCCTTGCCTCTTGTATTGCTCTCACTCTTTCCTCTGTTGGACCAATCCCCTTCTCAGACAGTAAGATGCCCATAAAGACCAGTTTCTTCATGCTGTACTGACATTTCACTGGGTTTACAGTCAGTCCACATTTACTTAGTCGCTTCAGAACTTGATGTCATCGCTCATCATGCATCTTCTGATCTGAAGCATGAATAATGATGTCATCTGATATGTATACTGACATTTCACTGGGTTTACAGTCAGTCCACATTTACTTAGTCGCTTCAGAACTTGATGGCATCGCTCATCATGCATCTTCTGATCTGGAGTATGAATAATGATGTCATCTGATATGTTTGAAGCTCCTTCGATTCCAGCTAATGCTGTTGCAATCTCATGTTGATATTGCTCACTAGCAGCATTCACTCCGAATAGCAGCCGGGTGAATCTGAATAGACCCATGTGTGATGCAAATGTAGTTATATCACACGACTCTGGTGTCAGTTCCAGCTGATGATATCCCCATTTCAGATCAAGTTTGCTGAAGACCTTCAAACCATTCATGCTCTGAAGTATTTCATCAACAGTTGGGATTTGATGGCGTTCCCTCATAATGACTTCATTTGCTCTGCGCATGTCCAGACATAAACAAATATCACCATTGGCCTTTGGAACAATTACGAGTGGGTTCAGCCATGTTGTAGGGCCATATACTGGGTCTATCACACCCACACTTAGCAGTTCTTTGATCTTCTCTTCAACCTTGCCACATAGGTTGAATGGAACACGACGCAGTGGCTGTGCCACCGGTCTGAAATTTTGATCAATGTGCAGTTCCACCTGCCGTCCTTTAATTTGCCAACCCCCATGAAAAGTTTTGGATATTGATGTTCAATTGCATGTGATATACTGGACACCATAGCAACATCAACTCCAATTTTTAGCACTCCTAGTTTGATAGCTGTATCCTTACTTAGCAAGGGAATGCCCTTTCCATGAATCACAACAAACTCAGCTTTCACTGCATGTTTCCAAACCGTTGCTGTGCATTTAAAGCTTCCCATTATTTCAAGTGGATCCTCTGAGGCATATGTGTATAACAGCTTCTGCATATCAACTCCCTTCCTAGATATAGAGTTAATATTCTTGATTTTCAGTTTTTCCCATGTTCGTTGATAAACAATATTGCTGGTTGCACCTGAGTCTACCAGAATATCCAAGTCCACACCACCCAGGTTCACCTTGATTGTGGGTGACTTGTTTTCCCTGCTGACAGTGAATTACAGCATTGGTCGCTGTGCCCTCTTCCGCATTCACACAATTTACACGGCTTCTACTATGTGTCGCTCCTCGGCGATCTGGATACTCTGGGCTTTTTGTTGAATGTTGGTTGCCTTTATTTTTGGTTGTGCAAACCTGTGAGAAATGGTCTTTTCCTCCACACTTCCGACATGTTTTGCCCCTAGCTGGGCACTCCGGATCTCTACCATAGTGTCCAACTTTTCCAGTGGACCACATCTATCGCATTCTCCTTTTTGTTCGCAATGCTCTTTTTTAACCTGATGTTTCCACTTCTGTCTAGCTGATGTTCCCTGGACTCGGTTTACTGTATCCACTGCCTGAATTGGTCTTTCCCTCATGGTTAGATCTTGCATCTGAGTCTCCACTCTCTCGCACTGGTCAGCAATTTCCAAGGTGCGTGCTAGAGTGAGATCAGTACCGACTTCAAGCAGTTTTCGTTTGACATGGTCTGATGTACATTTGACTAGTATTTCGTCACGGATCTGATTGTCATGTTCAGCTCCATATGCACAGTCTTTGACAGCTCTACGCAATCGAGTTGCAACCTGTACCACAGACTCCCCTTGTTTCTGCACCATTTGCCTAAACATGTGACGCGCATGTTGTATTGACCAATGGGATGAAATGGGTGTTCAATGCTGCAACCGCCTCTGCATAGTCTGTCACACCTCCGGTACCCGGCAAGGTCGCAAATATGTCATGCACGTCTGGTCCAGCTGAATGCAGTAGTAATGCTCTACATCTCTGTTTTGTATCAGGTGTAGCTGCATTATTGACAATCAACCCTTTTCCATCAGCATACAGTTCAAATGCAGTCAACCATCGGGTCCAATGTGAACCAAGTGTTGAAGGTTTAGTAATACAGTTAAATCTTTCAATTCCAAATTTATGTCCTTCCATGGTTTGTAGTGTAATAAGCTAACAGAGAACACAGTTCAACTCAACAACAGTTCAATAGTTGAATCCTTATTAGCACAATAGCATACAGTCTCTAGTTAAGTTGCCTTATTTAAAACCTTTGGTCCACCGTAGCTCAGTACTACCTCAGCAGGTGGTGCCATCTTGGCTATTTTGCACAGATCTTAACCAGAGCTACAACATGCAGTTTTCAGATCATTAATACTCCCAGTAGTTGTTAAGATATCACGGTTTAAGTCAACACATTGCCAATATCAATTGTTTACCACAGATTTAACTTCACAGATCCATGTGTGTTGTTGGATATGTCTCTGTGCACGTTCATTGTAACCACGTGGTTCTAGCAGCAATGTCTTTGTCTCGACTCGCTGATCGCGGTGTCATTTTCAGAGTCTTGATACTAGTATTTGTCGCGATTCCATGACCATATATATGATTCCTCCCATATGTCTGATTCACTAGTTGTTGAGGGATCCGACATCCTCATCGCCATTGTTATGTATCAGCATTTAAGCTTACATTAGATTGAGAACTGGAGAGCTAACTCTGGCACTACTTGTTTATTGTTTCCTTTGTTCTGGAACCCCTTCTCTGAGTATGGTGGCCCAAACTTACAAACACGACAAAATGCAGAACCCTAACCGTATAAATTTAATATAATCTCTTTGAATATTTTTCTATATGTGTTCCAATCGGTTTGTGTCTAGGTGGTGTGGTTTTAGAGATATTTCACTTTTTCTGTATGAAGATTGCTCAGGGCCATTGACAATGCATTGAGTTTGCCGATACGTGCAGTGCAACACGTAGATTTTATTCAAAATTAATGGAAATTCAGAACCCTAACCTTATGAATTTAATATAATCTCTTTTTTTAATGTGTTTTCTATATGTAATCCAATCGGTTTGTGTCTAGGTGGTGTGGTTTTAGCGATATTTCACATTTTCTCTATGAAGATTGCTCATAACCATAAGCTGTGTTCACACACACAAGTTTATGTCAACTTAAGACAAGTCGATTTATATGAATCGATTTAGTGTCGTGTCCACACACGCAGTACTTTTAGCCGGAAATCGATATCTGCGCATGAGCAAGTCCAGTCTGACCAGTGCAAGTTTTCGGTTAGGCGACGTCACCATGAGAGAGTGGATTCGACCTAGATATGTATGGACTGAATCGTATTGGTTTGGAACGGTCAAAACTTCTGCTGGGCAGTGAAACCCTAAAAATAAATGATGAAAAAAATATCTGTGCACAGCTAGCGGTTTCATAGACTAAATTCTATAATATGCGCTTTTGATCGACCGGAAAATAAACAAACTCCGGTCTCGACTGCGCATGCGTGTGATGACATAAACCGCTTCAAATAAACCGCTTGGGTCCACACACGCATGATAAACCGACTCAAAGTATATCGATTCGCCTAAACTACCTCATGAAGGTGGTTTCCATGAACCTATTTATACGAGTCGATTCAGCCCTAAATCGACACAGAGTCGCATTCACACGGCAAATGTACGTCGAACTAGGCAAGTCGATTTATATGAATCGATTTAAAGTGCGTGTGTGAACACAGCTATTGAGTTTGCAGTGTGAGCGGATGTTGTCCTGTAGCCAATCAGCGCGCGCACTGACCTCAATACATGTGCTGACGTTATATGAAATTGGTCTATTAGGGTACTTTGACCGCACGCAGCATCACAACGTGCAAACAACCGATATAAAACATCGTTTTTCTTATATTTGATGTAAACACAGCACAAATCTTGAAGGGAAATTGCCGCTCTAATCGGCTGCGCTAATCATTAAATGGTCCCCATGATATAAATTTAATATAGTCTGTTTGTTAAATATGTTATCTGTTTGTGTGCCAAGCAGTTTGTTTTGTGACAAGGTATTTACCCTGCCCATAATGTATAAGCCCCCGCGAGGGTGCTGTTTTCAATGCTGGACAGCTGTGATGTTTTTGTTCTGATCCTTTGCCCAGTGATGTTTACCTGTTTCAGCTGAGGCCAGTCTCTCGTGGTTTTGGGTATTAGTAATAATTTATGTTATTTTTTTTGTATTTTTTCCCGAATTTTTGTCTAGTTTGAGTATGATACCATAGCCTACTATGTACATCTACTTGGGTGTCATGTAGGCTTGCGGGAGAGGATCCCATCCCATATTGGTTTGTTGCAACCCCCTTTCATCCAGGTCCTGTCCTTAGATAGTGCACCGGTGCACCAGAACACACCCGGACTCTTCAGGACTGTGACTAGATGGAATGGCTGTGTTGTTTGCTTAGCCATTTTGCATTTCAGGGTGGATCAGATGCATGACCGTGGCCTGTCCATTTCTGTGTTGGTCTGTCCCATTATAGGGTGATTGCGCCATGTGGTGATGGTTTCTCTGATGTCCTATGTGCTTAGTTGGGGCTGGTGTCCATTTTTTTCCCCGTATCTACCATTTTTCTGGCATATCTTTTGCTTTTTGCGCTATTGCACAGCAAGCATGAAACATGAATAAATAACGAAACATAACTCACCATCAATATGTGACCTTGGCTTTCTGATCAGCAACATCACTGGTGTCAGATACTGTAGCAACTGGAGACATCTAGATTTATATTTCTAGCTCTAAATCTAGCCCTGAAATATCAATTATGTCAACACAAACTTGGTCAATACAGATGGATTCAATGATAACTAATCCCTACACGATCCCTATTCTTGTTTAGAGCCAGTATAAATTATATGAAAAGAGACAACATAATGTAGGCTACATAATGAGTAGCCAATACTAACTTATAGTTCCTTGTTTCTTTTTTTCTATCTTTGGTTCTCATTATTTATCATTTGATTTATTTTCTAAATAACATCAAATCTAGATCTATTTCAAATCACCATTCATATTTCTTTCCATAACCAGAATGTGTGTAAATACAACTATGCTCTCTCTGTAAGTTATAACTGAGAGTACATTTCCAATTACCCCCATTTTCGCAATTATTAAGACGAGCAATCTATTTATACCTTTGCCCTTGCGTAGCATTCCTTGTAGCCTAATTTTCTATTCTGTCTTTCAATTCCTTTAGTACTTTGCCTTGCAAAGACCATTTCAGTCTTCCAACCTGCCTATTTAAGAATTGAGACCAGAGATACCACGACGCCTAGTCTAGTAGTAGGGGCCTACTCCTTGTAGAGTGTCCACCAGTAACTTGGTTCCCCGCCACGAACAAGTAGTCAGGCTATGGCGGGGAACCAAGCCAGTCCACCAGGATCTGTGTGCACTAACATTGTCGAGGGACACATCACTATCTAACTTAAGTGAGACAACTCACAATTCTATGCCTTCGCAGCCGGATCGATTGCTTTCTCAATAAATCGCACTTTAGAAAATCATGTTCTACTTAACGTGCTGATCAGGCACGTCTCTAGCATTTTACCGTGAATCAGAAATTGGCAGAACCCCCCCCCCCCACCTCTACACACATCTGAGTGCATGTGCAGTGCATGTGCCAAGGTACTATTTGTTCTAGAAGTCCTGGAGCAGTGTGTGTGAACTACTGTCTTCTCTACCTGGGGGTGGTGATGGTGTTGGAGGTATCACCACACATGTTGGAGGCCGTAGACCTGTAAAATGGAACAAGAAAACTGTAATATATCTTGTACTTGTAGGCTTATGAATATCACGTATTCGTCATATGTGACGCTCAAAGATATGATTGAATATCTTTTATTATATAAACTGCAATTTAGAATACAATTGTATTCTCATTTTCTAATTCACAAACTAAAAACATGAATTTGCTGTCTAAATCTTCCCATATCAATTCCTGCCTGTTGTGCCCTTTTCCCTTTCCTGGATGAAATGCGTTTTCCGCTCAATAAGGCCACTTCCCGTATGTAGCGCTCTTTCCTCTGTATGATGCCCCTTCCTACCTGTTGTGCCTTTTCCTCTGTATAATTCCCCTTTGTCTGTTGTGCCCTTTCCTTTATATATTGCCCCTTCCTGCCCATTATGCCTTTTCCTCTGTAGAATTCCCCTTCTTGTCCATTCTTCCCCTTTCCTCTGTATAATTCCCCTTCCTACCTATTGTGCCTTTTCCTCTGTTTGATGCCTTTCCTGCCCATTGTTCCCTTTCCTGCCTTTTTGCTCCTTCCTGCCCATTGTTCCTTTTCCTCTGTATAACGCCATTCGTGCCTATTGTGCACTTTCCTCTGTATAATGCCCTTCCTGTCTGTTGTGCCCTTTCCTCTATGATTCCACTTCCTGTCTGTTGTGCCCTTTCCCCTCTATAATGCCCCTTCCCTTTTGCTGTGCCCTATCCTCTGTATGATTCCACTTCCTGCCTGTTTTCCCGTCTTCTGTATGATAACGCTTCCTGCCTGTTGCACCCTTTCTCTGTATAATTCCCCCTTCCTGCCTGATGCACCCTTTCCTCTGTATGATGCCCTTCCTGCCTGGTGTGCCCTTTCGTCTATATTTCTTCTTCCTGCCTATTGTGTGCTTTCCTCTGTATAATGCCACTTCCTGCGTGTTGTGCCCTTGTCTGTATAATTGTGCTCATTGTTTTCTGTCTCTGTATAATGTCCATTACTGCCTCTTGTTTCCTTTCCTCTGTATAATACCCATTACTGCCTATTGTTTGCTCTGTGTATAATTCCCCTTTATTCCTATTGTTCCTTTTCCTCTGTATAATGCTCCTTCCTGTCCATTGTTCTCCTTCCTCAGTATGATGAACATTCCTGCCCATTGTTCCCTTTCCTCTGTATATTGCCCCTTCCAGCCCATTGTTCCCATTCCTCTGTATATTGCCCCTTCCAGCCCATTGTTCCCTTTCATCTGTATATTGCCCCTTCCTGCCCATTGTTCCTCAGTTTAAAACAGGGTGACATCTAATATTGTTTAATGTTTCATAAGCTGTGTTTACACGGGCGATTTAAAATGCCTCATATGAAATGCCTTGCCTAGATCGATTCACATTTGCCGTGTAAATGCGATGCTGTGGCGTTTTAGGGCTGAATCGCTTCATATGAAACGCCTCATCTATACCACCTCGGGAGGTGGTTTATTTGAAGCGATTCAGCTTGTTCCCGGGCGGCGATAGTATAAAATAGTAGTGCGTGCCGGGAACAGGGGGAGCAGTAACTAATCGCTGGTTCCCGGCAGTGTTAGGGCCCGATTACGCCGAAATCTAGTGAATGCGATCATATTTAACAGAATTACAGACTCAAATAATGAAATTTAATTAAATTAACCTTAAATTCCAAGCGATATTAACGTAGCAGCTACATCGGCGTCGAATCACCAAGTGTAAACAAAACAAATAGCAGTGCTAGCCGGCTACAGGCGCCTGCTGATTCCCGGCGCCACACACTTTTCAACTCCGCCGTGTAAACATCTCTCTAAAACGCTTCATATGAATCGCCTTGTCTAGAACGTTTCACAATTCCCCGTGTAAACACGGCTATAGGCTGTTGGGCACTTACCGGAGGATTGGGCGCTGTGGCTGTGCGCCTGGTGGTGGGACGTGGCTGGGTCCTGGTTGGAAGCTGCCTCCTCACCGGGCGGCCCGTACAGCACCTGCACGCCGCCTGGTCCGCGCCCGGTCAGCTGCACTGGTGCCGCGACCAACACCTGCAAGCAGAGTCTCACTGTGCACCTAGACCAACAGTGCTGTCGATGACCTCAAAATAGGTCAGATGGGTGACTAGATGCACGTAATTACACAAAATATAACGATAATACAGTGACTAAACAGATACATTACTGATATACTTTGCACAAAAATCAAGAACTATTCAGTGTAGAGCCTATAGGCCCATTCTCTATGTCAAATGTAGTTAGTATATAAAAGAAAGAATTCAGGCAAATTTCTGCTGGAGAGTGTTTATCAAAGAAGGTCTCTAATATGGCCGGCCTATTCATACATATTAGATGTTCAAATATTAGTTACACCTAGTCATGTTTGCAGCATGGTGATTCACTAACCTGGATGCCGATGAAATGGAAGTACTGAGGCCAGATAGCTGCCATACAAATGACGACATTAGAAAGCGCGACGATCAGCTCAGCTGTGCTGGCTGCCATCAACATCCAACAGAGGAACCGGGCACCCTACATGGTGTGGAGAAGGTTACAACCAGGACAACTTCAGTACGTGGTGTGGAGAAGGTTACAATCGGGACACCTTAAGTATGTGGTGTGGAGAAGGTTACAACCAGGACACCTTCAGTACATGGTGTGGAGAAGGCTACAACCAGGACATCTTCAGTACATGGTGTGGAGCAGGTTACAATCAGGACACCTTCAGTACGTGGTGTGGAGAAGGTTACAACCAAGACACCTTCAATACATGGTGTGGAGAAGGCTACAACCAGGACATCTTCAGTACATGGTGTGGAGAAGGTTACAATCGGGACACCTTCAGTACGTGGTGTGGAGAAGGTTACAATCGAGACACCTTCAGTACGTGGTGTGGAGAAAGTTACAACCAGGACACCTTCAATACATGGTGTGGAGAAAGTTACAACCAGGACACCAGTATATGGTGTGGAGAAGGTTATAACCAGGACCCCTTCAATATATGGTGTGGATAAGGTTAAAATTGGGACACATGCATTATATAGTGTGAATAAGGTTACAGTGGGACACCTTCAGTAATGGTGTGAAGAAGGTTACAAGCAGGACAGTACATGGTGTGGAGAAGGTTACATCTGGGACACCTTCAGTACATGGTGTGGAGAAGGTACAATCGGGACATCTTCAGAAAATGGTGTGGAGAAGGTTACAACTGGGACATGTATATGGTGTGGAGGTTACAACTGGGACATGTACTACATGGTGTGAACAAAGTTACAATTGGGAAACATGCACTATATAGTGTGAAGAAGGTTACAACTGGGACACCTTCAATACAATATGAGGAGGTTATAACTGAGAAACCTTCGATACAATGTGAGAAGAATGTTACAACTGGGATGCATACACAACGTGGTGAGAAATTAATACATTACGACTTCTTGACTCTAGTGTCAGTTCAAGAAAGGGGAAGTCATAACTTGACTGAGAATCAGTATTAATATTATAAATTGGGACTCTAGTCGGGACAGTTTTGAATCAATCCTGAACAAAATGTCATGCAGCAACAAACCTAATAAGTTCTACTTACGAAGTTCCCTACTGCCATCGAGCAACTTATTAAGGGGCCTGTGGTGAAGAGTGATGCTAGTAAAGTCGCTACCAGGCTGCTTTTGATCTGAAACAATTGAGAGCAGGCATAGTTCGGAGGCGTGTAAACATTCCTCTCAAAGAACAGTTTGACAAATAAAAGATCGAAGGATTTACATGAAAGCACAGATTTCCCCAGCTGTAGGATACGTTAGGTCAATATAGCAGTATTGTATAGGCCTACATGATCATATATAACAGTCCAATGAAAGCATAACACTTTCGAAGCCAAAACACTCACCTAGATTTGATCCTACATCTTTAACTTAGATACTGGGGAACTTATTAAACAGGGTTGCCGCATAGAAGTCAATTTAATGGAAGCTATTACTGCTGGTCAACATCTGTGGTATCCAGGATTTCAATGTGGACAGGAAGGGTAATTTGGCATGTTTCCACTTAAAATATTGCCCAATTTAGTTACTTCAAACTAGACTATGATGGTCTTGAGTTTCTGTACAATTTTTAATGATAAATATATTAGCCTAATCGTTATAATTTACATTACTTCAGTACACATTATATAACCTTCGACTGTTAGTCAATGACAAAACATTTTTGTTTGATACAAGCAGGGACAATTTCAATTATGGACAATTAGTTTTCCTCATTCCACTGTTTCTTGCCCTATCCTAGTAATGCCCGACATCAGGCTAGGTAGTGACAAGTATAATTTTTTAAGTCATTGATTTGGCTTTGCCAGGGTTCGAAATCGGGGATTAGAAAGGGAGGTGGATGGTAAACTTTTTCGAGCATTCCACCAGGACTTAATCCCCAGGGTAGGAAACTGTATTTTTCTTAAACCCATCTCTAACCAGATCATCATGTGCCGGCCATGAAGCCTGTTCAGTAACTGGGGTGGGTACGCCCACTTTGACGCTAGAACTGCAACAGCAGCACCTACCCAGTCCGTCGTGTTCCGTTGCCCACACACCACACCGACTGCCCCAGCGCAGATGAACTAAAAATTAACCAGATCAGCAAATTCATTCACACTCGTTAGCATTGTTTAGATTATTCTGTTGATACACTTTCAATACAACAACACGCGTAGTTGCACTTCTGATATTGAATCTGCTGATGTAGTGGTTAATTATTCATTTCTAAACAACTATTCGAGAAATAATGATCTATTACGAATTATTCAAATCAAATAACAATGGTAAACTAGCCAGAGCAAACAATGAAGTAGTTTTAAGTAATAGGTATGTTGATTGGTAAGGGGTATCTCATTCTCACTCCACGCCACGTCTCTCCTGAAAGGATGGGAGGTGGAGGAGGGGCAGTGGGTGGTGAGGGGGATCAGAACCAGCACTTCTGACCACCCCACTAACCTCACTGTCCATCCATTAACCCCCCACCCCCACACTAAGCCCCCACTGACCATCTCAGTAAGCCCCCCCCCCCCCCCCACCACCACCACTAACCATCCACTGAGACCCTCAACCATCTTACTGACCACCTCACCATCCTCCCTTCTAACCTCCATCCCACTATCTCACTGACCCCCCCGCCCCCATGTTAAATACACTGACCACCTAACTGACCATGCACTGACTCCCACTCTCACTAACCAACCCACAAACCACCTTAAGCTGAGATTCCTTACACGCGGTATGCGGTCTGCGAATGCGAATGTGGCAAAAAATCGAAACGCCTTGAAGTCAATGGGCTGCAACCCTTACATGCGGTATGCGAATGCGAATGTGAATGCAAATGCAAATGCGACAACTCGATCGGTCCCTGTAGCGATCGGTCCGGCATGCGGCATGTGGCATGCTGTATGCGAATAGAAAACCCTCAGTCGGGTGTGTCCATTAGGTTTAGGCGAGGGGAGGCGACTGAGCATTACGGAACTGTCAAACACAGGCTAGAAGGGTTCTGGTCACCATGGAGGCGGACGGTTATAGGCTAGGTAAACATGTCATATGTCAACATGATCAATATGACAGCAGAGGCATCTGCTACCAGATGCCTCTGCTGATCACCCGCTGTGATATGTGCCCGCTGGGATGGGTCAAACTTGTGACCACTGCAAGCGCTCACTGTACACTACACACTACACATCACATCATCGTGTGTGCAACATTCAGAATTCGCTCAAGATGCCCAGGAGTGCCGTTAACGACGATAACTGTGAGAGATTCATTGAGTTGGTGCGAAGAAATGCAATACTCTATGACCCAGCATGTCCTGAACACAAAGATGCTCAAAGGATGTTCAACTTGTGGACGAGTATAGCGAACGTGATGGCCAAAGACCACAAGATGCCAGGTAAAAACACCACGTTAGGGGTAGTAATAATGAGCAGGAGATGGACGGTTCTGTTCAAATACATGTACATATTATTAAAATACAGTACCTATTGTTCAAATACATGTACATATTGTTCAAATACATGTACATATTATTGTAATAATGCGCGGGAGATGCACGGTTCTGTTCAAATACATGTACATATTATTCAAATACAGTACATATTGTTCAAATACATGTACATATTGTTCAAATACATGTACATATTATTGTATGTCCTGTCTATACGTCATAATCACCAAGTTGTTTCGGTATCATCATTGCTCAATAGTAAGGATTCTTTGTTGGTTACTGGTGTTTATTTATTTACAGCTATGGAGTGGAAAAAAAAATGGAGGAATTTGAGGGACACCTATGTAAAAAAAACAATGCGAGATCAGGAACACAGTCAGTGGGCAGGCAGCACAAAAGGCACGGAAGTGGAAGTATCTGGGCATACTGAATTTCCTTGACCCGTATGGAGAGGAACACAGGTAACACAAAACACGATATTATATCTAAATCTATTTCCTTTATTTACTCGTAACTAAATCTCTTTCCTTTATTTACTCGTAACCACATTATCGGTTGGACACAGGTGACACATTCTCAAAATAATCCATAAAAATATAAGGTTCATTCATGGTACTAACCGGTAGTTAACCGTGTGGTGTATCTTTCACGAATATCTACAATCGATGCCGCACCACATATGGTATATCATTCATAGTAATAATTATCTATGCTGTGGTCAATGTAAACCGTCACTCATGGGAGTTAACCGTGTGGTATATCATTCACTAATTTTTACAATCCAGGCCACATTGTCCTACACCACGTACCGTATTTTCCTACATTTCGCAGCACAGACACAAATGTGCCCTCACCACCAAACGAAGAACTTGACGGATCAAACTCGGAAGCGACTGACGATGAATATGCCAACACTAGCACCTCCAGTCTCTTCACCAGGTATGTACCGCTCAGTCTGTGAAGATACCTCTATTCACATGGTCATTTTGCCAGGACACAGGTGACACATTCTCAAAATAGTCCATAAAAATATTTCTTATGTTTACTGCATCAACACTGGCTCTGTTGCCGTGCTTCCCTAAGGCCTCGAGACCGTCACAGTCCAAATTGGCTGCCTCCTGCAACAAGGTCGTTACCTGTGATGGTGTACTTTCAACCTGAAGGAAGTTATGTAGCACACATGTCGCCCGCACAATTGCATTGATCCACTGAGGTCTCACAGCCATCTTTGTGTCATACACCCTCCATCTGGCTGCCAGTACACCAAAAGCGTTTTCGACAATTCTACGTGCTCGTGACAACCGATAGTTGTAGATCTGTTGTGGTTTTTTACAGCCTCTACCAGGGAATGGTCTCATCAAGTTTGTATGTAGAGGAAAGGCTTCATCGCCAATCATCACGTAAGGCATAGGGCCTAGATGAGCGCCACCTGGTAGAGGAGCGTTGTCAGGAATGTTTAATGTTTTTCGTGCCAGAGATTTGCCGAGATTCGAGTTGGAAAAAATTCCACCATCACTGTTGCGGCCATATGCACCAACATCTATAGAGATAAATCTCAGATCAGCATCTACCAATGCTAGCAGAACTGTCGAAAAAGTACCTTTATAATTGTGATACAGAGATCCTGAATTCCACGGGGCTTTCATCACAACATGTTTCCCATCCAATGCACCCAGACAATGTGGGAAATTCCATTTGCGATCAAAGTTTTCAGCAATGACCTTCCAATCGTTGCTGTTCTGTGGCATTTGCATGTGTATTGGAGCTAGTCGGTCCCACAATACTTGGCAGCACCCAGATACTATGGTGCCAACAGTGGTCGCTCCCACACGGAAGCTGAAGGCAAGTGAATGAAAGGTTTCCCCTGTGGCCAGGAATCTAAAAAAAATAAACAAATAAACAATTAAATAAATATTCTTAACTCATGCTAGGTCATCTGCACACATCCACATTCGGTATATTCAATACTGCTTCTATTTAACACTGCTTATATTTAATACTGCTTATAGTTAATACTGCTTATATTTTCAGCCAAAGCCAAGGCCAAAGTCAGTGGGCTCCCAGCCCACGAACAGACCAAAGCACCCCCGTAGGATCTCCCAGAGTTATCACGCCTTCCCAAGCCAACCCAATACTCAGAAGACAGACAAGGCACAAGAGGAGAAACAACGAGGCAAGCGAGGCAAGCGAAATGGAGTAGGCTTTAACACTAATGATAAAAACCAACACTAAAACACGGCAGGACATACAGCAAATAATAGCCATAGACAAAACAGCCGAAGAGGCTTTCTATGACAGTTGCGCTATCCGCAGCAAAGTGCTACCAGCTGCTACGCGCGCCTTCCTCCAGTTGCAAGTATCGCAGCTATTTGTTAATGCGGAAAACCCCCAATTGACGCCTGTCCCCATAACCCCTTTACCACAACATCAGCAACAGCAGCAACATCAGCAACAGCAGCACTATCAACAGCGTTAGCGGCAGGGGTACTATGCAGCACCCCCGGCCGCAGCGCAACTTGCTGAACCACTGTACAGTGACACAGGTACGGAAAATACGGGAGACATGGTGTCGACAGCTTTAAATGTGGCGTACATGATGTAAGAAATATGAACAGTTAACATGAGACGGACGGTTCTTTAAATTTGGCATACGTGATGTGAAGAAATACGAACAGTTAACATGAGGTTATTTAAATTTGTTCATGACTAGATCTGCTTGGGGAAAAATAAAATATTCTTACAGTCCATTATGGAGTATACTTGTTTAATTTGTCACACTCACCTTAAGCATATAGCCAGTCGTTGTCTGGGGCAAATGACCCCTCTGCTCAAAGAATACTTCGCCAGATCTTCCTCAACAAGGCACAGCACCTCTCCAAATTGCTCTCTGCTTAAGCGAAAGTACTCTCTAAATTTGGCACCATCTGCATGCAGTAGTAGCTCATTCACTAAATTATGGTATGCTCCTTGTTCCACCCTTTGGCGTAGTATGCTGTGAACCCACCCGCGGGGTTTTCTTTTACCACGTTTCTTCTTCTGCTGAAGCAAATGATATGCCAGGCCAATGAATGTACTGTCTTCCTCCTCCATCTGCCGCAATAGAGCCTTCAACAACTTCGACTGATTTGCCATGGTTCTCCGGTACGATTGGTGACAGAAAGAATGAAAAGCACATGGGTGCACACTTTTATATACTGCTTATAGCATGCTTACTGCATGCCGCATGCCGTGTAGAAGGAATCTTCCCATTTGCATACCGCATGCCGCCTGACGCATGCCGCATACCGTGTGTAAGGAATCCTAGCTTTACTGACCACCCACTGACCCCCTACCCCTCCCCCACTGGACTCCATTTACCCTTCGCTTACCCCCCCCCCCCCCCCCCCCCAACTCACCGCCCTAATTGACCCCACTCGCCCCCCACTCACCCCCACCTGGGATACACTGGTGCGATCACCCCTCACTAGCGGCGTGCCTAGGTTGAAGCCACTGACTACCCTCACTGACCCCACTTACCATCCTATTTACTCCCACGTACCCCCACTGGGATACACTGGTGGGACCCTCCTTCACTAGCGGCGTGCCCAGGTTGAAGCGACTTACCAGCAGGCCGCACCAGATGCCCGATGCCACCTTGTGGTTCTCCAGGTCGACGCCCAGACCCAGCACCTCGAGCACAATGCACACGGCCCCGCACGTCACGTGGGCCCGGCCGAGGCAGGCGGCGGCGTAGCCCGAGTAGGAGCAGGGCGTGCTGTGGGGGCCCGGGAACGGGCAGTGCACCTCGGCCCCGTGTGGGGGGCAGCCTGGGGCGGCGCCAGACGTGATGATCATGCTGCCTGCCGTCGCCGCCATTGATCACGTGTGAACGCGCGTAAGGAACAGCGGCACCTCTTGGTGGGCAAAGCGCGACCTGTGAAATTAATGTATAAAGTTATTTGTCTGATAGTTTTGAGTTTCTTTAGTTTTCTGAAATACATATATTATGTTGATCGATATAATCTATCTTACTTTTGTTTGAAGTCACTTTGCTTTAAAATTAATAACTTAGGAGATATTTTAAGCGCAAAAATGCTAGATTAATTTTGGCATGCTTGTTAAAAACTCTAACCGAATAGGCTTCAACAGTAACAGGTTCTAATAACTTCTATTAAAGGGAAACGGTATAGGTGGTCAGGAAAACAAACAAACTCGGAATAGTTCTAATTTGTACCACAGGGTGGTGCATGCTTAGTACTGAACTTTTCCACTTGGGGTTTAGAGTGACCTAGATTGGTCATGTGACAGCTGTTGTTATGAAGATGGCTGGGTGAGTGGAGAGAAGGGAAAGTAAAACTGAGGTATTTTCAATTTTCTTAGTTCAAACAGGATTTTATATTTGCTTTAATGTAAAATATATGTCAGTACAATTACATTGCATAATTCAATCAGAAACACATAGAAGGAAAACGTGTTTTTGTTGTTGAATGTAAAAAGGTTTTGGACTGAATGGGGTTTGAACCCACAACACCAAACAACTTCAGATTACAAATTCAACACCCTGACCACTAGACTACAGAGGCCAGATGTAGCTGGTTGTCTCAGTTCTGGCTATTTGTGTATAGGACGTCATATATACATGGTGTGTGTATGTATGTATGCCTTGTATGTATCATATATAAATATACTAGACCAGTAACTAGTGCATATATCAAATGTATGTGCTGTGTGGCCATCATACGGCAACCCTAAAGTCACTGCACGGTATATACATCCATGCATACATACACCTGGTATATAGAGAGTGTAATCTATTATGCATATATAAAAGGGGCGGAGCTCTTGCCGATATTTATCGATATTATTATGACTATTCGTCTATATTATTATTGTCCAATCGCTGACTTGCCCGTATTTGTCCTGGTCTTGCCTATGCTAGCGCCACCACCGGGCGTTTCCGGATATTGCGTGTCCCGGGCAGTCAGTCTTTGTCCTGCTTTCAAAAAGACAACACATATTCGACACGGTCTACACAGTCTACCTGCTACCTGTGTGTCGACTATATACGAGTGTCGAGGATAGCTGGAATGGATTTCCGTGAGGAGTCGAGGCGCATATGATCGACGGGATGACGGTATCGTTATTTAAAATAATCGATTACCGATTTCATAGCGTTAAAATTGCTTTGCCGTTTTGTTTGTCGCTACTTTGAATTCCGTGCTTAATGGCTATCGGCGATGGTCGGTCACTCGACAATCAGACGTATATCATAGACATTGCAATGTATTCAGTTATTTCAGCTGTACATTAATTTAAGCGTATATATGAACATCTGAGTCGAGCACTATTACCGTTCCGGACCGTAGTACGGCTATATCGATCGACAGGAATGCATTCTAACGGTTATTGCAGTGATTTTGGCGCAATACGCGACAATCAGGGCCAAGGTTTTTGCTCCAAAAAGATCATCGACACACCAGCGGCTAGGTCAGGCATGTCGACGTGCAGCGGCAAAGCATCAACGAAGAATGCAAGATCGGCGGGTGATCACGAAGACAGCAGCGGGATGGATTCAACCACTTCCGCTATGGCCGCTCTTTCGCTAGATGAGCGAGAGAGGAATGCACGTGAAGAAATCGACAATCTTAAAGCGGAGATGCGGGTAACGGCGCTTGAGGACGAACTGGACGACTTACGAGCGGAACGAGAAAGATGACGGATGAGCAGACGGACGATCGTTAAGCAAGATGGCGGTCAATGGTGCGCATTTCTGGCGGGAAACACTCGCACTGACACAAACGACCGACTTCGTGAGGACGAACAACAACGGACGACGGACGCTGCTCTTCCTCCGCCGACTTGGACTCGAGGTAGCGAAAACGACGGACATTCAACCCATGGATGATCACGTCGACACTCAAGGGGGTCGAGCAGGAGAAGGAGACGGTCGTCCAGGTCGAGCAGCGACGGCAACTCATCCAGATGACAACGGAGTAAGTGGTCCTTAAGGAAATACGCAATGGGGAAAGACGTTAGGAAGATGAATGCACACAAACTCGTAAAGGCCTCATGCGGCTGGTGCCTGGACATTCTCTTTTATTTTGCACAGATATTTTTTGTACGTTTTTAGGTCAGGGATTTGTCTTTCTTTCACCGTTTGCGCATTCCATGCCTTGGCGGCCATTTCCAGTGTGCTCCTTTCATGGGCTTTGATCTGGCTTCTGGTCTGTCTTAGTAGTGGTGCCTTGCTTGCTCTGGTGTCCCTTAGTGGTTGGGTTAGACGCTTAATGCCTTGGCTATATCCATATGCTAATGTTTTTAGGTGGATTATCCTTCTGTTTTCTAGTAGCTTTACTTTAGTTCTTTTGTGTAGGTCATAAGTGGGGTGTAGTTTGTCTACGTTCAAGCATATTTTCAGGGCCCTATTTTGTAGTATCTGCAATCTTTTAAGTAGCTCTTTTTTAGCACCCATGTAGATTACATCTCCATAGTCAAAGTAGGGGAGTACCATGCCTTTGAAGATTTTTATTGACATATCTTGTGTCATATAGTTTCTTAGTTTAGCAAATAGCCATAGTTTGTGATTTACTTTTTGTATGATTTTTGTTAAACACAGATTGTAGTTTAGCTGGCTATCCCGTTCTAGGCCTAGGTATTTGTAGTGATTTACACTTTCCAGTGTTTGGTTTCCTAGTGTGCATTGTAGGTTTCTTCCTGTGATTGCTCTATGTGAGAAGAGTACTGTTTTAGATTTATTTGCATTGATGGTTATTTTATTGGATTCACACCAGCTGTCCAGTTTTAGCAGGAGGTTGTTCAGTTTGGTTGCTATCTCCTCTACTGTGCTTCCTTCTGCATATATGACAGTGTCATCCGCATATAGCTGGAGACATTTTGTCTCCAGCCATTTTTCTAGGTCATTTATGTATAGTATAAATAGTAGTGGTCCCAGGACTGATCCTTGGGGTACACCACAGGTGATAGTTTGTTGTGTGATGTATCTAGGCCAATCCGGCAGGTACGGGGAACCAGCGATATATGGATTGTAACCAATGGTGACGGTACTCAAATAAAGTCAGTTACTAACTGGAACTCAAGGTGTCGACTCATACTTTACATGGTGTCAGATGTGGCTTGCCGTCAAGGATTATGGCATTATCTGGATTAAAACCCCGATGCCACTCAACCTAGATGGCAATCTCACACTAAACTGGTATCAATGGATTGATTCATACAGAATTTATGCTACAGCTGCGGGAGTTAGTTCTAAATCGGAAAAAGTTCAGTGCTGCGTATTTTTACACGTCGCAGGAGCTGAGGCCCAGAAAGTACATAGAACCCTGGATATTGCTGTGCAAGATCATGACAAGATTGAGGTACTAATACAATCCTTTAGGACTTATTGTGATGGAAAAACAAACATTACGGTGGTAAGATACAAATTCAATTCTCTTAACCAGTCCACCGAAAGCATGGACACGTACATAAGGAATCTTCGTTGCCGGGTGTCATATTGTCAATACGGTGGACTCGAAGATTCCCTGCTTTGTGATAGAATTGTTTGTGGTATCAAAAGCAGAAGCCTACGAGACCGACTGTTACAAACGAGTGATTTATCATTGGACAAATGCATTGATATATGTCGATTAAGTGAACATAAGTCAGATTTATTAGAAGATGGTTCTCACAGTGTGTCGAATGAGAACGTCGATGTCATTTCAAAAGTGAATAATAACGGCGTGACGTCACAGCGCCATGCGGCGCCATGGAAACGGCCATATCGTCAACAAGACCATTTATATAGGTCAAATGTATCAAATATGGCTGGTGTAAAGTGTCCCAATTGCGGTTACAAGCATGAGCAAGGTCGGTGCCCTGCTAGGGACAGGCAGTGCCTGGCCTGCAAGAAAACAGGTCATTTCATAAAAATGTGTTGTGGTGTTTTGAAGCGAAGAACGGTTGTGGATGAGTTGACCGTCAAACCTCCCATGAACAGGAGGAGTGGATACGTGATAGCAGACAACAAGATGTGGAATGTGATTTGTTCGTGGGTGCGGTGAACGACGATGATGCTGATCAAAATAGTTTGTGGTTTGCTGATATACTGGTGCACAACACGATGATCAAGTTCAAGCTAGACACTGGTTCCCAGGCGAATATAATCCCGAGGGAGGTCTACGACAAGATAGGTGGTTTAACCATGTCTCCATCACGATGTCACCTTGTCACGTATTCTGGTCACCGCATCCAACCGGTTGGAGTGTCATGGATAGAGATCCAAGGACATCATCTCAAGTTCCAGATAACGAGGGAAGGGACACCCCTTCTCGGCAAGACTGCATGTGTCGACCTGAACTTAGTAACCAGAGTGGATTCCGTGTCGACGAGCATCAGCCCAGATACAAGTGCGAGTGACCTGGTAAATATTTTTGCTGATGTATTTAAAGGTCTTGGTAAAATAAAGGTGGGGGCTCACATTCATGTTGATACAAAAGTACCCCCTGTTGTTGATGCACCTCGGAGAATCCCCCATGCAATAATTCATGATGTACGTAAGGAGTTAGATAGAATGTTAGAATTAGGAGTAATTGTGAAACAAACAGCACCAACTCCATGGGTCAGTTCCATTACTATTGTGAGGAAACCTAACAAAATACGAATTTGTTTGGATCCTACAAAATTAAATAAAGCAATTTTAAGGGGCCCTTACCCCACCCGCACAGTTGAGGAGGTAGTTGCAAACACAAGTGGAGCCAAAATATTCTCAGTAATCGATGCTAATAGCGGATATTGGCAAATCGAATTGGATGAAGAAAGTTCCCAGTTATGCACGTTCAACACACCATGGGGTAGATATAGATATACACGTTTACCTTTTGGAATAAAAACAGCTGGCAACATATTTATCGAAGAAATGAATGGTATCCTGGGAGGGTGAGAAGGTGTTAATGTGATCACAGATGACAATTTGATTTATGGCAAAGATATTGTTGAACACAACAGTAGACTGAGAAAAGTTTTTGAGAGAGCCAGAAAATTCAATTTGAAACTTAACCCCAAGAAGTCTGTAATTTGTAAATCGCAGGTTAATTATGTTGGTCATTTGATCACCTCAAATGGATTGTTGCCGAACAAGGAATGTATTCAGGCCATTATTGATTTGCCAACACCCCAAGACAAAAAAGCGGTACAAAGGTTCCTGGGGATGGTGGGGTACGTAAGTAAATTTATACCGAACATGGCGGAATTAACCAAGCCTTTACGGGTCGTCCTAGGAAAGGATATCGCATGGCACTGGCAGACAGAACAAATAAAATCATTTGAAACTCTTAAACAGCTACTAACGAAAGCCCCTATACTTACATATTTCGATGTCAAGAAAGACATAGTTTTGCAAGTAGATGCTTCCAAGTCTGGACTTGGCGCTACATTATTTCAGGACCAAAGGCCAGTTGCCATGGCGTCGAAAGCATTAGATAAAACCCAATCTAATTACGCTGTAATAGAAAAGGAATTGCTAGCGATTTGCTTTGGTTGTAAAAAGTTTCACGAGTATATATTTGGAAAAAGTATAACTGTTGAGACGGATCACAAACCTTTGGTAGCCATTATGAACAAGCCAATACACACATTGTCTGCAAGAATGCAGCGCATGAGAATGCGTTTACAAAATTATGACATCTCTGTTGTCCATATTAAAGGCACCCTAATGTTTTTTGCAGACGCATTATCCAGGGCACATACAACAGTAACAAGCCCTGATGAGTTATTCGACGACGACATGACGGTGGCAGCTCTGGACATGGACAATAACATTTTAGACAAAATCAAAATAGAGGTAGCAAAAGACAGCACCCTACAGAGGGTTATGTTGTTCACTAAACAGGGATGGCCCAAACATGATAGGGGTTTACACCCCACGGTGAAACCATTTTTCACGTACCGATACGACATGACAGTACAAGATAATATCTTACTCAAAGACAACCGCATAGTTATCCCTGGGCCGTTACAAAAAAACAGGTTAGAAAGACTACATGAATCCCATTTGGGAATAGTTAAATGCAAGCAGTTGGCGCGGGATACAATTTTCTGGCCGGGTCTGAGTAAGCAAGTTGAGGACAAGGTATCACGCTGCCAGATATGTCAGGGTTTTCGAAATAAACAGGCCGCTGAACCTTTGATTAACCATGAAATAATCGATATACCCTATTCTAAAGTCGGAGTGGATCTGTTCTATGTAGAAAACGTTACATATTTACTGTTAGTCGATTATTATACAAAATTCCCGGAAGTTGTGGAATTAACAAGTACAACAAGTCTGTCTATAATAGCTGCTATGAAGCAAGTTTTTAGTAGATACGGTATACCCAGATATCTGGTTTCCGACAATGGGCCACAATTCAACAGTGCGGAGTATTTGTGTTTTGCAACTGAATATGAATTTATCCCCATATTCTGAAAGTGTACCATTTACTTTAGTTTTTTGCTGCCTGCTATTTAGGTAGCATTTTATCCAGTTTATTGATTTGGAGTTAATGCCCATGTTGTTTAATTTTCTTATTAATATGCTGTGGTCTACAGTGTCAAAGGCTTTGCTGAAGTCGATGAACGCTGCTCCAACTAATTTCTTTTGGTTCAATGATGCCAGCACATCACTTGTTAGGTTTGCTATTGTTTTTGATGTGGAGTGGAGTTTTCTGAAACCTCCTTGCCTCTTGTTTAGTATATTGGTTTTTTCCAGGTGCGCATTCATGTGCCTGTGGAATATTTTTTCAATTAGCTTGCCTGGTGTTTGCAAGATTGATATTGGTCTGTAGTTCCCCATGTTTTGTTTGTCACCACTTTTGTATATGGGGGTGATGGTTGCCATCTTCCATGCTGTGATGAAGTGTCCCCGCTCAAATGGTAAGTTGAACAGGTCGACCATGGTATCTGGGATGGCTTGGAGTGCCTCTTTTAGTATTTTTGTGTGGATTCCATCTATTCCACTTGGTTTGTTTTCATCTATGTCATTTATTAGCTGTGTTAGTTCTTTTAGGTCAGTTTTGCAGGTGGGGATTTCATCCTGGATATTTTCTGACTTGTTTTCTCAGATTCTTGTGAATTTCTTTGATAACCTTTGTCCAACCATGGCAAAGTGTGTATTTAGTTTGTTTGCTGCATCACTATCTGGGTGCATATTTCCATCCTTATCCTGGAAGCTTATCCGTTCTTCTATCTTATTTTTGGGGAATAGTAAGCTTACATTTTTCCAGAACTTATTTGCGTTGCTTCCCCAGTCCTTGTCTTGTTTTACTATATATTTCTTTTTTGCTGTCCTTACTGCTTTGAGGGAGTTGTTTCTGGCAGTATTATAGGCCCTTTTATCCTCTGGGTCTTTAGTACGTTTCACTTTGTCACCTAGCTTTTGTTTTGTTGCAATATGCGTTAGCAGTTCCCTGTCTACCCACAGGTCTTGGTTTCTCTGTATTTTTAGTTTCTTTATGGGACACATCTCATCTAATGATTGTTTTATTTCTGTGACAATGTTATTCCAGTAGATATCAGTAAATATCTCTGTCTGTTGTGAGGTCTATATTTTCATATAGGTGGTTTTGTAGTGTTTCTTTTGAGTAGTTTTTTAGTGATCTGCCCATCTTATATATATATTGGCTTGTGCTTTTGAGTTTTTTCCTCGTTACATATATTAGTTCATGGTCACTTATACCCCAGCTTCTAGTGCCCCATTTTGTGGCATGGTTTGAGTTGGTTAGTATTAGGTCAATTGTTGAGCTATTGTTTCCTAGTCTTGTGCTGTCTGTAATAAGTTGCTATAGCCCTAGGATTTTGATAGTGGTTTGTAGCATTAGTTTATTTTTGTCGTTGCTACTGTAGTTTATGTTGAAGTCCCCTAGCACAAAGATTTCTGCATTTGTTAGTTTTCTCATTGTATTTATACTTTTCTCTAGAGTTTGAAGGAATGTTTCAATATCCCCGGATGGTGGTCTGTAGAGGCTTGCTATGGCTATGTTAGTCTGCTTCTCATTTTTTATGAGGTACCATAGTAGCTCCAGGTGTTCATTTGAGTTGTTTGCTATTTTTAGGGCCTCAGTGTCTAGATTTTTTGAGGTTTTGCAGTAGATTGCAACCCATCCACCTTTTTTTGTTAGGTTAGCTATGTTAATTTGCTGTCTGTCATTACGTACAAGCCTATATCCTTCTATGTTGAGGGTGTTGTCTTGATGTCTCTCAGTGAACCATGTTTCTGACAGTGTTAAAACATCAAGATTTTCATTTTTTAGGTGCATTTTTATTGTGTCTATTTTATTGGATGCACTCTGGCAGTTTAGGTGGGCAAAGTGCATGCCCCTTCCCAGCCTGCATTCAATTTCATCTACCATCTTTCTTTACCTTTAGGTTCGGCGTTTGTTAGATTTCACGAGTTTTTAACTTTGTTTAGATTGTTTTATGGGCGTATGGGCTGGTGCATACAGTACATATGCCCTGTTTTGTTATATATAGTTTCATACATAATTAATAAGTTATTTTGCTGTTTTGCTTGCTTGGGTTTACTGTGTCTATTTTATATTTACTTTATTTTGCTTCTTAATTTTGGTTTCTATTCTTTAGCGTTTGTGAGGCTTACCTTGACTTTTTGTAGGATTTCTCCCATTCTATTCTTATATCCCTGTTTGACTGTTTCCCCTTCACTGGCACTGTCCAGGAACCTACCTGAGCCTCAGTATGGGCACTTTGTGCACTCTCTGAATGCATTGCCTGGAGCATTGATTAATTTTTTCTTTAATTTCTCATTTTGAGTGAATTTCGCACATACAATGTCTTCCAGGACTTTTTCGTTGGTTTTGCACCATTCTGGCGATCTCCATATTTTCTTGGCCATAGCCTTTATCGTGTATGGATTTTCTGCATTGTCTATCAGCCTCATTAGGTCATGTTTTTCATGAAATTTGGCCATGATAGAACATGTAGTCATATAATCGCGGGCAAACCAAGCCAACTTAAGCTCTGTAGGTGGTTTGTTGAGATTTTCCTGCGGGGAGATTGCGACCCAGATTGGTTGTATCTAATGATAGGTGTCGCATTCGGGTTCAGAGTGATTAACCCATGTGTGGATGTTCACTATATCCCAGACAGGCCTAGGAGGAAGGCGAAGTGGGAGCACGATATTATTATTTTTTTAATTTTTGAGGAGGAACGGGATGGCCTAATTACCAGAATTGATGCCCCCCCCCTCTTTGCACTCATGATGCCTTTGTCGTTCCTAAGGACGATGGTGGAGGCCGCGTCGTTATCGACTGTAGTATGCCATCTCTCGATTCAGTTAATAATTTCACTGATGAAGTTTGTGAAAAATTTTCCTACAATGGCCTCGATGATGTAACTGAAATTCTTGAGAGGGGAGACTATATGGGTACGATAGACATAAAGGATGCCTATCGCACTGTATCCATTCATCCTTATGACCGCCAGCAGCAAGGCCTTCGGTATATGGGAACTAGCGATGACAGCTTCACCTACTTTTTGGACAATCGTTTAAGTATGGGCCTATCTTCCAGCCCCTATATTTTTCTGACTTCATCGTAAGATGCGGAGTTCGTGAGGGCTTAACTAGGGTCGTTAACTACGTCGATGATTTCTGCCTCATCGGTGGGACCCGTGCGGAGGTCCAGGAAGCTCAGATAACCCTAATACATATATTGAGAAGACTCAGGTTTTTTGTCAGTTTAAAAAAAGTTAGTAGCATAGACACCAAGGTGAGATTCCTTGGCATTTTTCTTGATTCTGTTCGCTTGGAGCTAAGCCTTCCTCCTGATAAGCTAAAAAAGACACTAGAGATACTTCTCAAGTTGCGTGGGCGCAAGAAGGCAAGTAGGAAGGAGCTCGAGCGGGTGGGTGGTTTGCTCGCTCACTGTGCCAAGGTCATTCGGGGAGGGAGGACCTTCTCAAGGCATATATGACCTTATGTCAAAGCTGAAACAACCATTCCATAGGACTAGGCTATGCAAGGGTGTTAGGGAAGATCTTGACTGGTGGTTGAATTTCGCTGCGGGCTTTAACGGGAAGGTTAAGATCCTAGGTAAATTTGCACCCGTCGTCTCAATTTACAGTGATTCCTCCAAGTGGGGCTTTGGTGCATTGCATGGCAGTGACTGGGCGGTTGGCTCATTCTCTGATGTTACCGCAGACATACTTGACGATTACATCGGTCACCACCACTTCCGTCCTCCGGAGGATGTCTGGACCGCCCACATCAACGTGCAGGAGATGTGGGCGGTCTATGCATCCTGCATCCGTGGAGTGCGAGTTGGTGTAATACCACTGTCATCTTTGTAACTGATAGTTCAGTTGTTCAGGCAGCGCTCAACACTGGGAGGTCAAGGAGCGTTGAAATTATGTACTTCCTTCATAGGATATTTTGGTTGTCTGTGCAATACAATTTTGCATTTAGTTCTATTTACATACGTAGTGCCGTTAATGTGATATGTGACGCCTTAAGCAGATTGAGTGACAATGATAGTGCTGCTAGGATTAGGAGTGTCGATGGTGCTAGGATGCTTTGTTGCAGCAAGACCTTTGATCAATCGCTCGTCTCTTTCAGGGATAGCAGCTCTAAGAGCCGAGCAGCAGCAATACCAGCAACAGTCCTACGCAAAGAACTCAGCAATATCAAGGGTCAAGAAGTATTTAGGATATGTTGAATTGTTCCACTCCTCCAGGGCTCCTATACCATGTTCGGAGGAGCAGGTGGCCCTCTATGCTGCCTGGCTGGCCAGAGATCTTAAATATGTCTCTGTGATCAACTACCTTAGTGGTCTAAATTACTTTCTTAAGCAGAATGGTGAAAAGCCAATAGATTACAAGAACTTTGTGCTTGCTTCAACACTAAAAGGTATACGCAGAGTTAAAGGCGATGCACCACAGCGTGCCATGCCCCTGCTGCCACATATGCTGCGCAAGATCTTCGCGCTACTATCTGATAATCCTGGTCATGTTGCCTGGCGGGCAGCTGTCCTCTGCTCATTTCGTGGGCTGCTCAGGAAGTCCCAGGTTACGTTGTCTGATGCCACCTCACTCAGGTCTGATTTTCATTTTTAAGACTGGGGTCTAGTCCTAACAGTGCATCGCTCAAAGACCATTCAGTTCAATGAGAGGGTGCTGGAGATACCAATAGCGAGATGTTGCGATACCGACATGTGTGCGGTCTATTGGACCGAGAGGCATTTTAGTCAGATTACTGCCAAACCTTCTGATTTAGCCTTCCGTATTCCATGCCGCGGCGGAGCATCTGCCCGCTTCCCTTACTGGGTCTATCAAGAGACTTTGAAGATATTCTCGGCCAGGGCCGGTCTCGACGCTGCCTCCCTCTCTTCCCACTCACTGAGGAGGGGGGGTTGCACCTTCTTGGCCATGTGTGGAGCCACTATAGAGGAGCTTGAGGTAAGGGGCGATTGGGCCTCTGAAACTGTTTACACGTACCTGAAGAGACCACTCGGTGCAAGGATTGTGAATGACATGAGGGTGGTGGCGGCGCTATGTTCGAATCAGGCTGGCATTGGGTTGGGGGGAGACGCTTAGGCGTCTCCTTGGCCTGTATTATGCTTAGCCATGACGCAAATAAAGTGTCCTACCCATCACCTCCTTGTCTCTCTCCTTTTCCCGTAGCCCAACTTTATAGAGAGTATAATCTATTATGCATATATAAAAGGGGCAGAGCTCTTGCCGATATTTATCGATATTATTATGACTATTCGTCTATATTATTATAGTCCAATCGCTGACTTGCCCGTATTTGCCCTGGTCTTGCCTATGCTAGCGCCACCACCGGGCGTTTCCGGCTATTGCGCGTCCCGGGCAGTCAGTCTTTGTCCTGCTTTCAAAAAATTTTCTTTTTACCGGTAAGCCTGTATTATGCTTAGCCATGACGCAAATAAAGTGTCCTACCCATCACCTCCTTGTCTCTCTCCTTTTCCCGTAGCCCAACTTTATATGACATATATACAAATATATACATGCATATACAAATAGCCTGAACGGATACAACCAGCTCATGTGGCCTCTGTACTCTAGTGGTTAGGGTGTTTACATATATATGTTAATACACTTACATTGCATAATTCATTCAGAAACAAATATAGAAGGAAAACATCTTTTTGTTGTTGAATGTAAAAAGTAGTGGACTGTATGGGGTTTGAACCCACAAGACCAACAACTTCAGATTACAATTGCAACACCCTAACCACTAGACTACAGAGGCCACATATAATTACTGGTCTCAGTTCAGGCTATTGCCATATATATAGTGTCTGCGCATAATGTATGTGAGCGGTATGCATATCCTTGGCAGTCTAAACGTATGTGAGGATGCGCATGCATGTGTTTTGCATGCATCCATTTGAAATTTGTCAGTTACACTGTATATAAAAGGAAGACATTTTTTGGGGGGTTATTGAATGTAAAAAGGAGTGAACATTATGGAGTGAGATATGTGCATTTGAAAGTTTTTGACTTTCAGATCTTTTGTATTAGCTGATGCAGCAGCCATTACATGCTGGCTAGATCAACGGGGCCTGAGCATTAATAGTTTGATGTGATCCGCTGCAAATACACAGGTTTCCGGCTTTAATGCTATGATGGCAGCCGCCGTTTTGGTTGTGCCTATACATTATTGTTTTGGACGGGATCCATCACAAATGCACCGGGTTCTGCGCTTAATGATATGATGGCAGCAGCCATATTCTATGATCCAGCCGAACCTGTGAGTTAATGGCTTGGCGCGATCCGCCACAAATGCACAGATTTCCAGGTTTAATACTATTGTAAAATATTCTGATTTAATGGGGTAATGCAAATGTTCTATTACTGATCGGGTATACGTGACCAGGTGCATGTATGTGTATATGTAGGTGCTGGCGGTGCCTGAGTAAGATGTAAATAGACAGTGGTGCTGGCAGGGCTGTGTGTAAGGGGCACTCATAGCCTACCCCTTCCCCCCTCTGCTAGTTAGGATCACCACACTCAGGCTCAAGGCAGGTGGTGGCCAGGGGAGTCACACAGCTTGGTGGTGATGGGCAGATCACTGGTAACCATGTTGACCAGGAATTAAGAATGCCCGTTTCCCATTGGGGGAATAGGGTGGGGTGATACTCTACACTGAATCCATGAACCATATAAATAATAAACCAGAGGGCTTGACTCTCTATTCTTTCACACTTTATACACTTTCTTTCTCTTTGTCTGTATTGATTTCACCATAGCCTGCCTACACAACCACAGATTCGAGCAGTAGACTTTACACTATGATGCCAGCGACTGTTCTGGTGATGCGTTATCGGTTGGACCGGATCCATCACAAATGTGCCGGATTCTGGGCTTAACGCTATGATGGCAGCAGCTGTTCCACAGAGTATGCGCCGACGGATGACTCGGGATCGTAGAACGTGCAGTTCGTCATAGGTGAATGTAGAAACTGATATGGTGCTACGACTCCAGGCCGTCCTCCGACGCATACGCTGTGGAACGGTCCATTTGCGATGAATCCTGTCCAAACGATAACACATAGGCATGACCAGAACAGGTGCTGCCATCATAGCATTAAACCCAGAAACCTGCGCAATTGCGGCGGATCCCGTCAAACCATTAATGCTCAGGCCCAGACGGACGACTCAGGATCGCAGAATGTACAGTTTGTCATAGGTGAGTGTAGAAACTGATATGGTTCAAATACCCAGGGCCTCTATATATATATATATATATATATATACATATATATATATATATATATATATATATATATATATATATAGATTAGTTAGACAAATCTTACCTGGGTATAGATGATGGATAACTGCTGTTTTCCCGAGGTATAAGCCTCGGATAGACATGGGTGAGGGAGAAGGAAGCACATCCGGCTCCAGCAATCTTTACCTACTTATTCAGGATAAAATATGATCTAAAATAATAATAATAATGGAACTGTAATGTAATAGACGTGGTAGGGCGTAACGTAATAGACGTGGTAGGGCGTGGTGGGTGGGCCCTCACCCACGTCTATCCGAGGCTTATACCTCGGGAAAACAACAGTTATCCATCATCTATACCCAGGTAAGATTTGTCTAACTAATCTATTTTACCTCGGTATAAAGCCTCAGGCTAGCCGCAGGCTAGGGAGAACTTTACGTAAAATCATTTTTATCCTGTGTATTGTATTCTTTATTATATTTGTTACCTCTATAAAAAATTTTTTTTAATATTTCATTTTATGTTTAGACGGTATTAATGAGATTGAAATATTTCGTTTCTCACCTATGTACTTTAGTCTTTGAGTAGTCATCTGGCGATTCCACTTGACTTTTCTAGTCGTTTGTTGTAATGTTTTGCAAACGATCTAGCAGTCTTCCAGCCTGCATGTGCTAGGATTCGTTTTACGGAAATTCCTAGAAATCGCGCTTTTGAGACCATGGCGCCTCGCGTTGAATGAGACGCATATCATTCCGTATTGACTCCTGCCAATTTTAAAACTGTAATTATCCATTGTGCAAGAGTATCTCACGAAATGGCCTTGTGTGGCTTAATAAAGCTCACCAAAAGCTGTCTTGAATTTCTTAATTCACTGGTCTTGGATATATACGCCCGTATGGCTGAAACTACACATAGTTTTGGATCCTCTGTGAAACTTGTAACGTTCACTGTAGACAGAGATATCCTGTGCGGTTAGATTTCAATAACTGTGTTAAATCAAACATAGCTTCTTTCCTATCTATCTCCAGGCCATCCAGTGATAAAGCGACTGTCACTAATAAAAGTAGCATGGCTACTTTGAAACCTAACTTCTTAACATCTAAATGTCTGTTATGCGGCCATTGTTTGAAAAGTTTAAATACGACCGATACATCCCAAAACCGATTGTATTTAGGTTTGGTGGGGTTACGTTCATAAATTGACCTTAGGATCCAGTGGATCACTTGATGTTTTCCCACTGTTTGGCCATCTATTCAAAGGAGAATAATGGACAATGCACCTCTGGCTGCATTAATAGCCCCAAATCCTAGGCCTTCATCTTCTAACATGCGCAAGAACCTTGCTACCTGAGCTATAGAGGGATTCATAGATTTAACCTTCTGTATCAGGCAATGAACTCCTCACTTCTTTAAGTAAGTTGTGTACATCTTTACTGTGCCTTTCCTCCATGCATGTGATACTAATCTTTGTTGAGTAATTTTATCTAGGCCAAATTGTTGTAAATATTCATTTAAAAAAGTAATGCTAGCAGCGGAGTTGTCGACACGTCTCCGTGCCGTGTCAATGGGCCTTGATGTGTTAGATTTCCTGGGGATCTTGGGCATCGTAGGCAGTCTTTGGCTGTCAACACTATGGCTGGTAGCCATGGTTGTGTGTCCCATTCGGGGACGATCAGAATTGCGTGAGTTTTGTCCATTCTGATTTTCCTGGACACTCAGCTGATAATGCTGAATGGGGGGAAAATATAATAAAAATCATTTGTCCAAATAAGAGAGAAAGCATCTACCTGCCAGGCATTAGGTTCTGGGTGCCACAAAACATATTTTTGTAATTTACAGTTATTTCTGGAGGCAAATAAGTCAATATGTGGTCGACCCCATTTTTGACATATGTTTTTGAAAATATGTGTTTAGGGACCATTCCAAATGATCATGGAAATGTCTACTCTTTTTGTCAGCTAGGGTAGTTTGAACCCCTGGAATATGTGCCACTGTTAGCCAGACTTGGTTTTGTTGTGCCCAGTCCCAAATCTTTTTCGCTATGTTATTGCATGGTTTTGACTTTGTCCCCCCCCATGTTCCGTACGTAAGTCATAGTCTGTTAGAATTCTAATATGATCTCGTGGCACTCTGACTAAGCTTGCTAATCCTAAATAAATGGCTCTTAATTCCAGGACATTAATATGATCAGAAATTTCATTTTGTAACCATCTCCCTCCTGTCGCTACATCGTTAGGATGTGCTCCCCAACCTTCTAGCGAAGCATCGGTCGTGACTACTGTGTAGGGTTCTCCGATTCTAATGGGATTGGGAGAGTTATGAACATGTTCAAACCACCAGGCGATATTCTGTAGTCCTTCGTCGGAAATGAACATTTTCCGTTCGAAGTTCCCTTTAGTGCGAGCTAAAGCCAAATTCTTATCTATTTCTAGGGACTCTATGTGGGCCCTACCATATAGAATAGCAGGAGCATACGCTATCATTATACCGATAAGGACGGCGACCTGCCTTATCTTTGGCTTAGTTAACTCGACCAAGCGGGTCGCTGTATCTAGAAACTTCTGGAGTTTCTGTTTCGTAAGCGAGACCGTCATTGTTTTTGTATTAACAATAAACCCCAAACATTTAAGCTCGATTGTCGGTTTAAAAACTAACTTGTCTTTATGAATATAGAAGCCCAAAGTCGTAAGCAGTTGGCATAGATCGTTGACTGCATTTTGACACCCTTGAAATGACTGTGCCATAATAAAAGAGTCATCAATGTACGGGAACATAGTATGTCCTTTCCTAGCCATCACTGAGAAAACTGGCTTTAATAGCTTCGTAAACAGACGAGGGGCACAAGCCAAACCATTCGGCATACAGGTAAATTGGAAAAGTCGGTTATTCCAAATAAATCTCAAGAACTTTCTGTCTTCTGTACATATAGGAACCATGTAGTAAGCGTCTCGTAAATCGACACTGGCCAACCAGGCTTCTGGTGTAACCAAATCCCTGGCAGTTTCTAGGCAGAACATTTTAAAATGTTGATATTCAATCATTTCGTTTAATTTAGTTAAATCTAGGATCATCCTAATTTCTCCATTGGGCTTGGGCCTAGAAAAAATATTAGAAATAAAATCACCGGGTATGTGGTTAACTTGCTCTATAATACCTTTTGTTTCGAAAAGAGACTCCTGGTTCATTAACGCTTCTTTTTCTATATCATTGAACTTATATGGGAAAGGGATTCGTTTCTGTTTAGGAATTTTAGTAAACGGAATTTGTACTCCATTAACTATGTCCAAAATGTGGGGAATGAGCGGGTGCTCATTCTGGGTCATTGCAAGGCACGCGGGGCAGCGAGGCGCGGCGCCCACCCCCTCGCCCCCCACCGCCAGGTGGTGGGGTGTGAGGGGGGATGAGGGGGGGCCCACAGAGCATGCACACCGATGCTCACACCCTCAGCTGGTCACTCCGCATAACACATCCAGACTGACCACTACACAATTTTACTTTGGCACCCAGGGCATCTCCCACCAATGAGATATGCCCAGACATGGATCGACCGGGAAAAAGCGGCGGGCTGCACGACCTGCACGCAATGTTACGGGGTCCGGGCCCGGGGGATCCTGCTCCATACTTCCCCTCGGGGAGGCGAGCCCCCAGGACAATGGACAGTGATGACTCCTACATACCGCCTGGGCAGTCCTCCCCACGGCCGGCCGGTGCGGCCGCGTCCCCACGCGACGGCGGGCCCGTCAATGGCAAGGAGGCGGACACCCGCATGGAGCGACGATTGGCGGAAATGGAGGCGAGATTCGACCACCGAATGGGGGCCCTCCACGACGCCATACTTCTCATAGCAGAGGCGGCCGGGGGGCGCGACCCGTCCCAGACCAACCCGCTGGCGCGCGCCGACGACCGCCCCGGCGCCATGCCGGCTGCCCCCCTCGCCCCACCGCCCCACGCCTGGGGTGGCCCTGCAACAGGCCCAGGTCAGGGGAGTCCATACGTGGGCCCCCGCACGTGGAGGGGCCACACGGCCGGCTCTGCCGCTTCACGTCATACAGGGCCTGGCCCCGGATCCCCTCCTCGCCGTCGCATCCCCAGTCGGAGCGGTCATCCCGGCAGCCGACACCCACTGGGATGGGATCGCGCGCAGGCAGGCTACGGCACATCAAATAGAAGTGCTCGATGAAGAGATGGATCATGACCGCGCGCGGTACCGCAGGCTCGAAAGTAGGCGAACCATCATGCATGACATGTTTGTAGCGAACCCGATAGCCAAGCCTTACATGTATCTCGAGCGGTCTGAATGCCAGCCCGCTGCCCAGAAACTGGCCGTGTGCGGGACCATGACGAGAGGGAGTATCTCTGTGCGTTTATGGCCCTACTCGACGACGAGCCGGTATACGACCCGCGGGACTATAGGGACATGATTGACCACTACCGGTGCATCACCGAGGAGTGTATGACGAAGCCTTGGCCCATGGTACGCAAATGGTCGCAGCGGGTATTTGATCATATCGAAAAGAACAAGATTACATGGTCCGATAGGAACGCCATGCTGCACGAGCGGTTCACCTACTACACGGCCGCGCCCACCCCGACACGGACGGACGCACGGGGCGGACGGGAAGAAGGCAACGGCGGCAACAAACCGGGGCGCACCCGCATCGAGGCGGAGGCTCACGAACGGCCGTGCCCCGCATTTAACTCGGCCCGCTGCTGCACCCTCCCCCAGCACCACCAGGACGGCCGCGACGAGGTCGTCCATGCCTGTGCCCACTGCTTTAGGGTCACTCAGGCATTCTACGACCATTCCGAGCAACAGTGCCGCCGCAAGGCCCGGGATGGTGCAAAAAACTAGATGCGGGGGAGGCGGCCCGGTGGCCCGCCCCCCACCCCCCCCACCCCCCCACCCGCATCGCCGACGGCAGGCCGCAGGGACCACATCGACCACGGCACGCTCAACGACCACTGCCGCCGCCGTGGCGGCGGGGACCACACACCTCAAGTCGGTGCACCGGCACCCGCTGAACCCGCCGGCCCCGCACCTGCTGAACCCCGTCCCTCCCCCCCTCCCCCTGCCCCCCATGTGGCCCCCGCCGGCGTTGCCTCGGGGGGGGGGGCCGGACCCCAAGGCATCCGACAACGGCCCCGGCGCCCCCCGGGGTGGCAGGGAGGCCCATCCCGACTTTGACCGGAACCGGACCCACTGCGCTCAGGACGCTACAACCCTCCCCGGGAGCTGCATCGACCCCGACCCGCGGGCATTCGCGGCGCACCACCGAGACCACTGGCCGCGCCCCACCTCTACGGTGGATGGCGGCATAGCGGATATATACACGGCCGTCCACGCCACCGGGATGCCCAATGCTGTCGAGGCCCGCATACCGGTACCAAGTGGCATTAGGGTCGACCGGTGGAGGGCCCTGCTCTCCGGGTCCCCCAACCACCGCCAGCTGGTCGACTTCCCGCGGTTCGGCTTCCCCCTCGGCTACCTCGGCCCCACCTCTGGCACGGGACAGGTCGGGAACCACCCCAGGGCCGCCAAACACCCGGAGGCCATGGGGGAATACATACGAAGGGAGATGGAGTGTGGGGCGCTCCACGGCCCCCTACCGCGAACCACCCTTCCAACCATGGCACGAACCACCCTTCCAACCATGGTTCCATGCATCACCCATGATGACCAGGGAGAAGGCCGACCCCACTAAGAGGAGGATTATCACCGACCTCTCCTTCCCCCGCAAAACGTCCGTCAATGCGTACATCATCAAGAATACCCCGCTCGGCCACACATGCGACCACTGCCTCCCCACTTTTGACGGGTTGACACGCGAGCACTGGGCCAGCGGCCCTAAAAGCTTCATGTTCTCCATGGACATTAGCAGGGCCTACAAGAACTTTAGGTCCGGCCCTCTCGACTGGCCCCTCCTCGGGGCACGCTGGCGAGGTGGCTACTACCTCGACACATCCGTTCCGTGTGGCGCCCGCGGGTCCAGCTGCCACATACAGAGGGTGGCAGAGGCAGTGGTTTACATACTACGCAGATGCGGGATAGCCGCCACCATGTATCTGGACGACCTCATAGTCATCGTACCTGACCGCCCCACCGCCCATGTCCACTTCCACACCGCCCGAGGTGTGTTTTGCGAGCTCGGCCTCCCCGAGGCGGCTGAGAAGACCCAGCCACCCGCGGCGGCCGTCCGGTGGCTCGGAATCCTTATAGATGCCCCCACCATGACCCTGGCCATGCCGCCCGACAAGGTCGCGGGCACCATGAGGATGGTACACGCCACCGCCGCGAGGGTCCGCATAACCAGGAAGCAGCTCCAGTCCCTGCTCGGAAAGCTCCTTCACCTCTCCAAGTGTGTCCGCCCCGCCAGGCTCTTCGTCGGGTGACTGCTAGGTGCCCTCAGGGCCATGCCCGGGACCAGCGCCCGCGTTGACAACGAGATGCGGGCGGACCTCGCCTGGTTCCCCGCATTTGCTGGACCCCTGCCATGGGGGCATAGGCGGGGCCGATGACACACACGCCTACTCCATGCCCCTCAGGGACGGCTACTGTAACGCCGACGACAGCATCATGCAAATTGAGGCCCTCAATGTGCTGGTCGCGCTCCACACGCTGGCCCACCCGCACGATACCGGTGGCCACATAGCTATATGGTGCGACAACGCCGCCGCTGTCCAAGTGCTTTCGACTGGCAGGGGACAGGACCCCCGGCTGCTCGCAATAGCAAGGGCCACCTGGATGTTCCAGGCAGACCGGAACGTCCGCATAACCTACCACCACATTCCCGGCCACCTCAATGTCATAGCCGACGCACTCAGTAGGGCCCACATAAGCCATAAGCACCAGGCTACTGCCGAAAGAATTTGCATTGAAAACTGCTTAACACCTGTTGCACCGGCTCTGCTACATTATGCTCCCCTCCAACCTCTTTCTGCTCGCAGGCTCGGAGTACACCGGGGTCGCCTGGGCTGCCATCGCCAGGCAGATGGAGGCCAGGGCCCCGGGATCGTGGGCCAACTACAATGCCACCATCACCAACTACACGGCCCACTGCAACCACTACGTGGTGCAGCCCCTGTCCCCCACCCCGCTCCAGATCAGGTGCTGGATACAAGAGCGAGCGGCCCGACTGTGCCCATCATCTGTGGCGAACTCGGTGTCGCACCTGAGGCTCTTCTTCTGGATCAGCGAGGCCTCCACCCGACCCCTCGACCACATAACCATGCGACTGGCGATGGATGCACTCCGCAGGTCCAAGACCCACAGGCCCAAGGCCCCCCTGCACGCACCCATGAGCTTCATACGGCAGGCGGTCATCGACATCCGGACCGACCCGCCCGGGGTGGTGGTGGCCTTCGCGCTCCTGGTCATGTTCTTTGCGGGAGCCTGGCAATCCGAGGTCGCGTCGAAGTCGGCGGCCACCTTCGATAGAACGCAGCACACCACCAGGGCCGACGTCTGGGAGCGGGACGGGGCCCTGTGCATCGACCAGAAGTGGGCCAAAAATATGCAGGCCAACAACCAGTCATGCCTTCTGGTATTGGCCTCGGCCCCGGACCCCCGCTTCTGCCTGGTCCGGGCATACCGTGCAATGCTCCGCATTGCCCCCACCTCAGCCCCTCCTGCTGTTCCCGGGGGACAGGCAGCCCATGACCATCCCCTACATCGCCCGGAGGTGGAGGGAGGCCCAGGCGGCCCGGTCCGACCACCCCCCCATACACACTCCACGCCATAAGGAGGGCGGCGGCGACGGTCGCATTCGCCTCCGGCAGCTCTGAGCTCGAGGTGCAGCGATTCGGGGGATGGACCTCCGATGCCTACAAGCGCTACATCAGCACCCAGGCCTCCAAGATGGTCAATGCTGCGCTCGTCCGAGCCATGACACAGTAGCCCACGGAGCAAACAAACCTACAACAAACCCCGACACTACATTGGCTTGGCCGGAAATATATAAACAATACCAATGAATCATCAATTAATTATATTGCGGGGGCTCGTAATTAAACAATGGTCACGGGCATTCCTCTAATTGACACTTATTAATTAATTACCCATTAATCATTATTATATAATATTCCACATTACTCAACCACTGCTACCCGCTGGTTGACATCTCCTCACCTCGCCTTGCTCACCTGTCGCACCTCATTCATGCCATTCTCATCCCCCACTCTGATCACCACATGACACTGATTCTTTGCAGCTCGTGGACGCCCGCAAAACAGAAAGCCATTCATGTAATGCCCCCGGGGGCTGCCCGGAATAAAGACATGTTATCCCATCCGTGCCTCCTTGTCCTGTGTGCCATGGCCGCAATGATACCTATCATTTGTTATTTTACACCCTTCATGGAAATGTGTATTAATGTTCCCTGCATTAAAATTCCTTACATCTGTCTGTGTTTCCTCCGTCACCATGTCTGCCGCCACTGGCGCCGGTGTCTGCTTTGCAGTTTCTATTTGTTCCCTGGTTGTGGGAACGGCTGTTTGGGTGTGAACTCCCGTCTGAACGGGCGGTTCCCATCGTTCCACCCGAATTCTGGTCGGTCTCCTCTTCCCCATCCCCTTGGTTGGAAGCCGGAGGAGGGGCCGGACCTTCCTCCTCTTGCTCTCCGGCGGTTGTGAAAATCCGCCCGGGGTTTGTGAAACCTGGAGGTATTATCCGGTTTCCGTCTCGCATCCATGTTCTTACCACTCTTTGCCTCTGCCTCTACCTCTTTAAAGAGGTAAGGGAGTTGCCCTCCGAACATTTTAGTCTTGTCGAGTGGCTTCCCTTTAACCGGCTTGGGAGCGAGGAACAATGTGTACTCCTTCCCATCATTGTCAGTGATCTTTTTTGATCTAGCTACTTCTTTTCCAGCATCTGTCGTGACTGCCTTAAAGATGTTTTCGTATCGTCGGTAGCTCAGGAAGTTGCTAGCTGTGGTAAGCAGTGCGATGTTCTTGTCCATCGATCGAGCTAGCGAGGAGAATTTATTCTCTGTTTGCATCCTATTAGCGATGGGTGCTACTGACGTCAACGCTCCTAAGACTGCTTCATGAACGGTGAAAAGTATGTTTTCAAATTTCCGTCTGTCGTCGTTCAAATGGACTCCTGAATCCATCTCCTTGACTACTGTATTCGGAATCCCTTTGATTCCCGAAATCTGCTCGGTCAGTTTCGTTATAACCTCTGCCGGCTTAAAGGTATTAAAATGCCCTTTAATAGTGTCTCGCATCATAGTTGTCATGCATACTTTCTTTGCTTTTTGCTTCATGCACTTCTTGCGGACTTTTCCACCAATTTTGGCGTACACTCCTACTCTTTCCGTGTCGGAGTCTGACTCAGTGGAAGACGAGTCAGAAGAAGAGTCTGACAAAGAATGTTTCTTCTCCTTCTTTTTGCTCTTCTTCTTGCTCTTTTTGACACGCTTGGCTTTGCTTGCCTTAGTGAACTCGTCACCAGACGAGCTAACTGGTTTCTTACGCTTCTTTGGTTTTGGAGCCTTCGGACTAATGACCTCATCCGCCGAGTCTGTGTCTTCTGGATCAGAGTAATCCTCCCAATCCGAATCGAGGATGGGGAGGGACGGGCCCTTAGCCGGGCACGCATTTGGCTGAATCTGTTGTAGCTTCAACCCCAACATTTGACTTATCCGGGCGTCTAGGTCAAGCGGATAAGTGGCCGCGTCATCACTCTCCCGGTCAGACGGTATGTCTGCCCCGGGCTGCGGGGACGGCGGTTCCGTCAATCCGGGCGACGAGTTATAGCCCGTGGGCGCGTGCCCCTCCGCAGTTGCCGGTGGGGGCTTGTTTCGCTTCATGGCCATCGGTAGTCTGTAACCAATCATAAATGTTACTATAAACCGGACTCAACTCAACGTGAACACAATAACAGTGACGCCAGGTTTAACCCGGGTTGAGGATCTTTGTGGTATTGAGTAACGTATTTACACCGTTCTCAGTACAGGCGTGGTAAGCTAAGTGTATTGTCGTAGGTGTGTGGTATCGAAACCAACCATACGAGGGGTAGGCCTTTGGACCTCCCACACTCTCTGTTCCGTACACTTCTCCCTCCCACGGCTTCTGCGCCAGCAAGTTGGAGAAAATGCTATGAAACTCGGAGGTACGCCTCAAAAAACTTTGGGGAGTCAATAAAAGAAACCCAGGATCATCCCAAACGAGACCCTCTATTAGGGTCCGAAGGAATGTCCACAGGAGATGTGACTAGCGCCAACAGGTGTCGTTGGTAACAGGTGTCGATAGAACAAAGGTTTCGGTTCATAACACAAAGCAATGCATTGTTTTACCCGTATTTATAAAAACACTAATCTTGTCCTAAATGGACTTCAGAAAGTTCTGAACTTTCATATCTAGATGCTATAATGCATCATAAACAAGCTAAACCAAAGTTTTGATTACTACTTTCAGTTATTTAGCTTGTTGTAGACAAATTTTGCCAGAGCAACTCAACGAACGTCCTCCCGTCGTGAGTTGTTTATGCTAATTGCTGGACCCGGATGTGCTTCCTTCTCCCTAGCCTGCGGCTAGCCTGAGGGTTTATACCGAGGTCAAATATATATAGATTAGTTAGACGAATCTTACCTGGGTATAGATGATGGATAACTGTTGTTTTACCGAGGTATAAGCCTCGGATAGACGTGGGCTAGGGAGAGGGAAGCACATCCGGTCCAGCAATCTTTACCTACTTATTCAGGATAAATGATCCAAATAAAACAAACAATATCTAAGAATGACAATGGTATTAAACTGTGAAGTTTCCTTGGTATAAGCCAACGAATAGACATGGAAGGGTGTGGTGGGTGGGCCCTAGCCCACGTCTATCCGAGGCTTATACCTCGGTAAAACAACAGTTATCCATCATCTATACCCAGGTAAGATTCGTCTAACTAATCTATTTTACCTCGGTATACAGCCTCAGGCTAGCCTCAGGCTAGGGAGACGTTTATGTAAAATCGTTTATCCTGTATATCATGTTACCCATTTAATAACAGTTTAACGTACATTTATCAAAATCGACAAGATAAGTGGCGAAAGCAAAGTGTATTCTCACCTCTTGTAGATCTAATCTTTCAGTAGTTGTCGGGCCAATGTGCTCGACTTTTCCAATCGTTTGTTATAGTGTGTTGCAAACGATCGTGCAGTTTTCCATCCTGCATGGGCTAGGATCCATTTCACGGAAATGCCTACCAGTCGTGCTTTGGAAACCATAGCACCTCGTGTTGAGTGTGACGCATATTTGTCCGTATCTATGCCTGCCAACTTCAACATTGTAATTGTCCACCGTGCAAGCGTATCTCGCGAAATGCCCTTGTGTGGCCGAATAAAGCTTACTAAAAGCTGTCTTGACGTTCTTAAGTCCTTGGACTTGGATATATATGCCCTAATGGCTGAGACTACACAAAGTTTTGGGTCTTCTGTGAAAGTTGTAACATTAATTGTAGACAATGGGTCTCCTAATCTATTTGATTTTAACAGTTTTGATAAATCAAATGTGGCCTCTTTCTTATCAATTTCTAGGCCATCCAGTGACAGGGCGACAATAGTCTGTCCTCTATGTCCTGTCACCAATAATAAAAGCAACGCTACCTTAAAACCTAACTTTCTAAGATCTAAATGCCTATTATGAGGCCATTGTTTAAGGAGATCAAAGACAACCGACACATCCCAAAACCGACTATGCTTTGGTTTGGGTGGATTCCTCTCATAAATCGATCTAAGAATCCAATGAATGACATGATGTTTCCCTACAGTTTCATTATTTATCCGTGGAAGGATAACGGACAAAGCACACCTAGCAGCATTAATTGCTCCAAACCCTAAACCTTCGTCTTCCAAAATGCGCAAAAATTTTCCGACCTGGGAAATGGTCGGCTTCATGGGTTTAACTTTCTTAATTAGGCAATGAACGCCCCACTTTTTTAAATACGTAGTGTACATTTTAACGGTGCCTTTATGCCATGCATGCGAAACTATTCTCTGCTGTGTAATTTTGTCTAAACCAAATTGTTCTAAATATTTATTTAAAAAAGGAATGCCAGCAACGGTGTCGTGGACACGTCCCCGCGTTGTTTTAGGGGCCCTTGGTGTGTCAGATTCCCTGGCGATCTTCGGAATCGGAGGCAATCTGTGGCTGTTGCCACTATGCCCGGAAGCCAAGGCTGTGTCCCAGTCGGGAACGATTAATATTGTGTGTGCTTTCTCCATCTTTATCTTTCGGGTTACTCGGCTGATCATGCTGAATGGAGGAAAAATATAGTAAAACTTATTTCCCCATGCTAGAGAAAACGCATCTATCTGCCAGGCATCTGGCTCTGGATGCCATGAAACATATTTGTCAATTTTAAAGTTATTACGGGAAGCAAATAAGTCAACTTCAGGTTGGCCCCATTTTTGACACACTGTGTTAAATATTCGTGGACTGAGGGCCCATTCTAAATGGTCATGGAAATTCCTGCTTTTGTGGTCAGCTAGTGTATTCTGAGTGCCTGGGATATATGCAACAGTTAGCCAAACTTTATGTAGTTGCGCCCAATCCCAAATTTGTCTTGCTATTTCATTGCATGGTTTGGACTTTGTCCCTCCCATATTCCGTACATACACCATTGCGGTCATATTGTCCGTCAAAATCCGAACGTGTTTACGTGGTACCTTAACCAGACTTGCAAGACATAAATAAATGGCCCTCAGTTCCAACACATTAATATGGTCTGAACTTTCCTTCTGCAACCATCTTCCCTCTGTTGCTACTGTATTACAATGCGCTCCCCAACCTTCTAGTGAGGCGTCGGTAGTAACCACTGTGTTGGGTTCACTCATCCGTATAGGGTTAGGAGAATTTTGAATATCTTCTGAAATAAACATTTTCCTTTCGAAATTACCTTTTGTGCGAGCCAACCCCATGTTCTTATCTATCTCCAAAGATTTTATATGTGCTTTGCCATATAGAATAGCCGGGGCATATGCTGTCAGTAGGCCAACTAGCATGGCGACCTGTCTTATCTTTGGCCTATTTAATGCCACCAACCGGGTCGCTGTATCGTGAAACTTTACAAGTTTGTTATCAGGGAGTGAAACAGTCATTAAGCGAGTATTAATAATAAATCCCAAACATTTAAGTTTGGTCGTCGGCAAGAACACCAACTTTTTACGATTTAAATAAAATCCTAGCCTTGTTAACAGGAAACATAGGTCATCGACAGCTTGCTGACAGTCATCAAGGTCTGGAAAAAATATTAGAAATAAATTCTCCTGGACTGTGAAGCACCTCCTCAATAATGCCTTTTGATTGAAAAAGTGAAACTTGATAAGATAATGCTTGTTTTTCTAAAGCATCAAATTTATACGGGAAAGGTATCCGTTGTTGTACTGGGACCTCAATAAAGGGGATTTTAACACCAGTTACTATCTCTAAAATGTTTACATCATTCGTAATTTCACACCAATTAGAAAAATAGTTAGAAATGTTTCCAGCACAAAAGTTTCTTACATCAGTCTGTGTCGATTCTGCCACCATGTCTGCTATTCCAGCTGTTTGGGTTGCTGTATTTACTTGTTGGCAGGGCGCGGGAAGAGTTATTTTGGGGCAAATTCCTTCCAGAACGGGCGGTTGCCTTCATTCCAGCTCTGCCTGTCGCCCCGACCTCTGCCCCGTGGCAGATAGCCGTAGGAGGGGCCGGACCTGCCAGCTCTGGTTCCGCGACGGAGACGAAAATCCCCTCGCGGTCTACAGAAGCGGGACATGTTGTCCGATTTCCTGGATGGTTCCAGGTTCCGGCTACTCTTAGTTTCCACCTCTACTTCTTTGAACAGGTAGGGGAGTTGTCCGCCGAACATCTTCCCCTTATCTAAGGGTTTCCCTTTGATGGGCTTGGGAGGAAGAAAGAGTGTGTACTCTTTGCCATCATTATCCATAACTTTCTTGGATCGAGCAACTTCCTTCCCGGCTTGAGTGGTGACTGCCTTAAAGACATTCTCATACCTTCTGTAACTCAAGAAGTTACTGGCAGCGGTAAGCAAAGCTATGCCTTTGTCCATGCCTCTGGCTAGTGACGAGAACTTGTTCTCGGTCTGCATCCGGTTCGCCACCGGGGCGACCGTTGCCAGGACTCCCAGAACTGCCTTATGGACTGTGAAGAGTGCAGTTTCAAATCTCTTCTTCTCCTCATTAAGGTGAATGCCAGCATCCATCTCTTTGACAACACTGTCCGGGATACCTTTTATGCCGGAAATCTGTTCCATTATTTTGTTAATAACTTCTGCTGGCTTGAAGGTGTTAAAATGACCCTTAATGGTCTCACGCATCATAGTAGTCGTCTTCACTTTCTTTGCCTTTTCCAGCTGGCAACGTTTGCAGACTTTACCGCCAATCTTGGCATAAAGGCCGGCTCGCTCGGTGTCAGAGTCCGACTCAGTGGATGATGAGTCGGACGAAGAGTCTGAAGACGAATGCTTCTTCTTTTTGCTTTTCTTTTTAGGTTTCTTGACCTTCTTGCCCTTTGTGGCCTTGGTGAACTCATCACCTGAGGAACTCACTGGCCGCTCCCTTTTTAGTCTTAGGATGCGGGATCTCCACTGCCGAATTTGTTTCTTCGAAATTGGAGACGTCCTCCCAATCCGAATCAATCGGTGGGAGGTGTTGAGTTGGGTCTTTACCTTGCATTTCTCGCATCTTTTGTTCTACCAAAAGGTTGACCTGACGTGTTAGGTCACCCGGGTAAACCGTCCCGTCATCCCTTTTCCTATCAGAGATTACATCGGCCCCCGGTTGTGGTGACGGGGGAGCTGTCCGATCGGGTGACGTATCGTAGCCGGTAGGCACGCGTCCCTCCGCAGCAGCGGGCGGCGGTTTGTTTCGCTTTGTAGCCATCGGTAGTCTGTAACGAAAAAAGGATACTTATTAAACCAGAATCAACTCAACTGAACACCGAAGTGACGCCAGGTATACCTGGGTTGAGGATCTATATGGTATTGAGTAACGTATTTACACCGTTCTCAGTACAGGCGTGGTAAGCTAAGTATTGTCGTAGGTTTTTAGGTATCGAAACCAACCATACGTGGGGTAGGCTTCTAGAACCTCCCATCTCTCTGTCGCGTACACTTCTCCTACCCGCGGCTTCTGTGCCAGCAAGTTGGAGAAAATGCTACGAAACTCGGAGAAACGCCTCAATCAAAAGGGGAATCTATAAAATAAACCCAGGATCATCCCCAACAACACCCTCTATTAGGGTCCGAAGGAATCTCCACAGGAGATGTGACCGTGCCAACATCTCTACCCGTATCAAAGCGGGTCGATAGAACCATGGAATCCATAAAGCACAAAGCAATCCTTTGTTCTATCCGTTTCAATATTTCAAACGCTAATCTAGTCCAAACTGGACGTACGAAAGTTCTGAACTTTCCAATCTAGATGCTATGTTGCATCATAAACAAGCCTAACCAAAATAATCATGATTACTTACAGTTATGAGCTTGCTGTAGATAAATCCTACTGGAGCAACTCACGAGCGTCCTCCGGTCGTGAGTTGTTTATGCTAATTGCTGGACCGGATGTGCTTCCCTCTCCCTAGCCTGAGGCTAACCTGAGGCTGCATACCGAGGTAAAATATATATATATTAGTATTGGCAGATCAATATATATATATTTTTTGGGGTCCATATATATATATACATACCTTGTATATACGTCATATATATATGACATATATACTATTACTAATGCATATATAAAATGTATTTACTGCATGGGCATCGTATGATGGCCTTGGAATGCATACATTTTATATATGACTAGTATATACATCATACATATGAATTATGATATACACATGGTACATATATATATATATATATATATATATACACACTGCTTTTTACATTCAACAACAAAACAACGCTTTTCCTTCTATATGTGTTTCTGATTGAATTATGCAATGTACATACAACCATAAATAAATAAATAAATACACACGCACACACGCACGCCCCCCCCCCTCCGACCCCCGGCCCCACCACCCGACTCCTTTCCACCAAAGACCCTATAATACTAAGACGGCTCATTCAGCCTGTATGTACTGTGTAATCAAAATGATCAAACCCACCACTTGGAGCGCTGGCTGTTCTCTTGGTTAAACAGGTGCTATATTATATGTATAAATGTATATGAATGTGAAAGATGTGTGATGATGGCGATGCTGATGATGATGCTGATGATGATGTGTATTGGTTCATATATCAATTTCATATTGATGTGTATTCATACTTACCTATCTCATGTATAATATAATTGTAGGTGTTTACATGTGAAACACCAACCAGCAGCCGGGCTGATCAAACCCACCACAAGGTGGCACTGCGAAATTTACATTACCATGGGAGAGATAGGGAATGAGCCGTCTTAGTATTATAGGGTCTTTGTTTCCGCATAGGTTTCGGCAGGGCCGCTTCATGACGCTAGTGACAACAAATGGGTCGCGCCGCCCGCACTATTGAAGAGTGCGTTGCCAGTGGCCGGTGATACTGACGTCCGGAATATGATTGCAACTGTCAGTACATGGCTACTCGCCGGTACCAGCAGCATGCTCAGACCAGAGCCCAGTGATCTCGAGACGCAGTACGTGAGGATAACTGACCTGAAAGCGCTACCCCAGGCCGCGCGGCCGGACGTTGACGAGAGGCCGGCGCCCGGCGCGATGTCGCTGTCACACGGGGCGAGCTGTGGCGCTGACGGCAGCGCTGCGTCTGCCTCCACACTGTCGGCAGCCTGCAGCTGCACCGAGCGTCAGCAGCAGCACTGCTGCCTGCCACTTACCTGCACCGCCTCTGTCCCGTCATGGGGCTGTCACATTAAGACGCTTCTCACCGGTGGGCCGACAAAGCGCAAAATAAGTTGTACGCGTCGAGACACGTCCAACTTTTCGGCGGTTTGGGAAAAAGTTTGAGGTCAGGGCAGCATGTTAGTAGCGCGCAGCCAACGTGTGTCGACGCATGGCGAAAAAAAAAAAGAGGTTGGCGCGCCGTCCTGATATGACCTTAGATGAAGCGAGGACGTGAAACAACAAAGCAACAATTTGGCGCAATGTGTGGGAACGACCGTCACGCGCGCGCGGCGTGCGCATAACGTTATTCCAGCACGTCCAGCGGATCTCGACGTGCGCCTAGCGTCCCGTAATAGCCCTGTCACACTCTGACGTTTCTCTCCAACGCACGTCGACGAGTCGCACTTTTAGGCAAAATGTCGGGAAACGTCGGGAAGCGTTACATGCGCGTTAGGCGCGCGTCGGTACACGTCGATACACTTTGAGTGACAGCGACGTTCTGGGTGGAACGCCGGCGCGCATCCGGTCGCATCGAAGGTTTTGTGCTTGCACAAAACTTTTGATGACCGACAACGTGCGTCAACGTGTTGGTGCGCGCGTTATGGGCACGTTAAGGGCCTGTCACATTAGGTTTTTTTGCGGGAGCGTATGGCGGCGTATGCGCGTTACGTCATATACGTCGGCATACGCAGTATACGCTACTCATACGCCGCCAGATGGCGCCAGATGCCGGCTTATGAGGCATATGCCGCCATACGCTTTCATAAATCCGTCCGTCCCCATTTTTTTGTGCATGCTAAAAAAATCTCGACCTACGGGGGCTTATGGTTCTTACGCGACACATACGCTGAGCATATGCCATCATACGCTCCTCGTACGCTGGGGGTATGCCGGCGTACGCTAGGGGTATGCCGGCATACGCAACTTGCGTCACGGGCGTATGCAGCGTAGCAGAACCTACGCGTTGCGTATGAGAGCATATGAAAAGCGTATGCGCAGCGTATGCGAAGCATATGGCGGCGTATGCCCGACCTATGGTCTCGGTATATAAAGGCGACCCACGCCATTCCTTCGGTCATTCCTGCTCTGCTGCTCATACAGGATGGATGCCCAGGCACTGCAAGTACAGTTCCAGCTTTTCTACAGAGTTGCCCTTTATCACCATCAGCTTACTCTATTCCTCATGGTTCTTCTGGCGTGTCATATCGAGAGACGAAGGAGGAGGGAGCGGCGGCGACGATCAGTGTGGGTCAGACCCTGGATTGGGAGGCGGCCACAGTTTGGCTTGTTCGACAAGCTGATGGTCGAGCTCCGCAGCAAGGACACCGCGTCGTTTGTGAACTTCATGCGGCTGCCTCCCCAGTTGTTTGACGAGATTGTGGCGCGAGTGGGACCGAGGATCGCCAAAAAACGGACCACATTCAGGGTGCCGCTCGACCCGGCGCTGAAAATAGCACTTAATCTGTGGCACCTGGCATCTGGCACAAAATACTCCTCCATGAAGTTCGGGTGGAGGGTGCCCCACAACACACAGTCGCTGATAGTGCGTGAAGTCTGTAAGGCCATCGTCGACGAGTACATGGCCGAGGTCATGACGTGTCTGAAGACTCCAGAAGGGCGGCGTGCCGTCGCGGACCTCTTTTGAGAGAGGTGGAACTTCCCCCATACCTGTGGCGCTCTGGATGGGAAGCACATCGCCTGCCGCTGCCCTCCAAAGAGTGGGTCGCTCTACTACAACTACAAGGGCTTTTTCTCCGTGGTCCTGTTGGCGCTTGTAGATGCGGATTACAAATTTACAATAGAGTGACATAGAGACAGAAAGGGGGAGACGAGTTAGAGGGAGGGAGGGGGAGAAGAGATAGAGGGAGGGAGAGAAGAGATAGAGGGAGGGAGAGAAGAGATAGAGGGAGGGAGGGAGAGAGAGAGAAGAGATAGAGGGAGGGAGGGAGAGAAGAGATAGAGGGAGGGAGAGAAGAGATGGAGGGAGGGAGAGGGAGGAAGAGAGATAGAGAGAGGTCGGAAGAGAGATAGAGAGAGGGAGGAAGAGAGATAGAGAGAGGGAGAAGAGAGGGAGGAAGAGAGATAGAGAGAGGGAGGAAGAGAGAGGGAGGAAGAGAGAGAGGAGGAAAGGGAGAAAGGGGAAGGAGAAAGATTATTATAAATATTTTAAATTTAAAGTTTTTATTTATGTTTTAATTTTAATAGTACTTTAATGTATAACAATTAAATGATGGCATGCCTTTACTGAACACGGACACACAAATTAAAATTGACAGTATATTTATTTATTTAAACATCTTGACATATAAATGTACAAACAATATATAAACAAACAATATATATATATACATATATACATACAAATGTACAAAGATAAATAAAAACTAAGACTACATATATACACATATTTTCAATCACTTCTCTCCCTTGCCATTAGAAGTGGCATCAGCTGGCGACTGTGTGGCTGACGAGGGGAATAAGTCAAAATTTGCGCCCAACATGCCAGATATGCCGGACACCCCCGAAAAGTTCAATAGTCCTTCTGGGCTGGCCGACTCAGACAAGTTCACTTGGGTGGGGTCGCCGCGTGTCAGAGTCACAATGTCTGCAGCAGCGCAAGTCCCCGGCCATGCCGCACCCACAGTGGGCGGAGCAACCGCACGCACCACGACTCCGGGAGAGCCCCTCGTGTGCCCCGCCATCCCTAATGTCCGTAGTTGTCCAGCAGTGTGCGGCGGTGACGGCCGTACCACCAGCGGAGCTGCGGCCGCCTCGTGACCTACGGAGGTTGGAGGTAGAGGCTGAGGCAGAAGACTTGGCAGAGGCGGCTGTGGCTGTGGCTGATGAGGAATCTGCCTCTGCCCCATATAGTGCTGCACATACTCGTGTGTCTGTGAAGCCCATGGTGATGCCGGTGGTGGCTGGTGCATCCACTGGTGGGGTTGAGGCTGGTATGCCTCTCTTGCAGACACACGAGCAGGTGCAGGAGCAGGTGCAGGAGCAGGTGCAGGAGCAGGTGCAGGAGCAGGTGCAGGAGCAGCCACACAAACCACCGGTGCCACGAATGTTCCTTCCTCCTCCTCCAGATGGTGCGACACCATGCGGTTGAGTGCACCGCAAATGGACACAAACCGGTCCTCTGGCGTCGTGAGGATCATGTCCCGCACATAGTTGGCAAATGCCACTCGCTTCGTCACCGTCGGTGGAGGTGGAGGAGGAGGCGGCTGCATCACCTTGAGGATGTCGGCAGACTCATCGAACCTCTTGTGGATGGCAGCGAGGAGGTTGTTGTCAACTGGGGCAGATCGCTTCCCTCTCCCCTTTCCCCGCTCTTGGGATGTAGCGGGAGGAGTGGGTGGAAGATCCTCGTCCATCGCCACCTCCACATCGGTCCCAACATTCTCCTCCACGCTGAGATCGAGCCGCGGAGCCGCGACAGGAGTGGCCAACTGTAAGACAAAATCATAACATAACTAACATGAATGCAAATCGATATTTCGACAAAAGACACGACAAGTCAACAGTAAATCAAAAATATATAAAGCAAAAATAATTAACGTTAAATGCAAACATGGATTTATAACGATTATATCACGTTACATCTATTGTCAATATCTCGATTTAAGAACAACTACACAACAACTCAACAGTAAAGAAATAAATAACATTAACAAATTACTAGAATATTAGATGTTGCTAGGACGTAAAACAACAACAAACAAACAAACATAAATACAACAAAAGCATAACATAAGAAACTTAGAATACAAGCGGTTTTACGAGAATACTAACGGCTGCACTTGTCAGAACGATAAAAGATTATGTACTTACACTCCTGCAGGGCTCCGGTCGGTGACGGACGACGGACCGCAGGAACCCGAACTTGCGCAGGATCCACTGCTCCCGCTCAGTCAGGTCAGCGGCTCCGTCCCCGCTCTTTTTCTTGTGGAGCCGCGTGTTCGTGTCCCTGAGTGACTTGAACCACTTCTGGAGATGGACTGTTGTGGTCCCCATAAGGGTCGCCTGGTCCTCCCACATCTTGGCCTTTCTGTCTGAGCGGCGGTAATCCGAGAGCTTCATATTCTACATGATGGGGTTCTCCTGGAGGAAGTCCAACATCTGATCCTCCTTGAAGACCGACAGAGAACAGTCGCTCTTTTTGGCCCTCCGTCTCTTTGACGTGCCGATGGCACCGGTGCTGGTGGAGGCGTTGGAGGCGGTGGTGGCGGCGGAGGCGGCGGAGGCAGCGGACGACGCTCGTGAGCTGCCCCGAGAGGCAGGAGATGGCGAGCTGGAGCGGGGACGCCAGCATTGCGTCGTCGACCTCTCCACTTCCATCTCCAGCTCCTCCAGTGGAGAGTGGTGTTCTGGGGAGTAGTGTTCTGGAGAGTGGTGTGGAGAGTGGCGAGGTGGCGAGGCAGGTGAGGAGGCTGGTGATGGAGAGCATTGTAACAAAGTCTGCCTCTTTCTGCCTCTCCCACGGCCTAGTCCTCCTCCTGTAGTTACAGCAGCTCTGGAAGCCGGTGTAGTAGCAGTAGTATGTGTTGTAGTAGTAGTAGCAGAAGCAGCAGCAGCAGTGGTGTTCCTCTTAGCAGGCATGGTGGCAGAGTGAGGGGAGACTGTTGCTGCAGGCTATATATACCCAGGAGCCACCAAGCGGCGGACCGCGGAGAGATAACATAGGTCGCGCATAGGTTTCGCATACGCTCCTCATACGCTCCTCATACGCTCCTCATACGCTCCTCATACGCTCCTCATACGCTCCACTTGCCAATCAAAACCGTCAACAAAATGTTGCAGTACGCTCCCATACGCTCCTCATACGCTCCTCATACGCTCCTCATAGGTCCCCCATATGCTCAAACCCACCCGAAAGTTCACCGAAGGTCATCATAGGCCGGCATCAGCACGGCTTACGTAGGTTTTCAATACGCTCCCGCCATACGCCGTAATGTGACATTGCCTTTAGCAGGACGTCGACACATGTTACAAGCGCGTTGGAGGAATGTTGCTCACGCGTTGCTGTGTGTGTCTGTGTGTGTGTGTCTGTGTGTGTGTCTGTGTGTGTGTCTGTGTGTGTCTCTGTGTGTGTCTCTGTGTGTGTCTCTGTGTGTGTCTCTGTGTGTGTCTCTGTGTGTGTTCTCTGTGTCTGTCTGTGTGTGTGTGTCTCTGTGCGTGTGTGTGTGAGAGAGAGAGAGAGAGAGAAAGCGAGAGAAAGAGAAAGAGAGAGAAAGAGAGAGAACGAAAGAATGAAAGAACGCGCCGATATACGTTACCACAACGTTGGTCGGGCGCTACTGATCCGGACAGAGGAAGACCTAGACGAGCGTGGGAGGAAAGGAAGGGTTTATTTCTGATACACGGTGGTACAATGAAAAGTTCAACAATCTGAGTCGAGCAATGTTTTAGTCAACCTGGTCAATATTTGAGGAAGGTGTAAGGGGGGCCTGGGAGCCTGAGGAGGTAGGCCTGGGAGCCGACCCGCATGCAGCGGCAATAAAAAAGAGGGTGGGTGGGCGCGGAAGAACAAGCTTGGAGTCTTGCTGGAGCCCGAATGCAGGTCAGAGGGGAGACCGGGGGGGAGGGGGGTTGGGCCCGCGCGGGAAGGGAGGGGGGGGCGTCCAGGGCTTCCCCCGCCGGATCAACCACAATTCGGAAATGATGGGCCGATCCGGACAGAGGAAGACCGAGACGAGCGTGGGAGGAAAGGAAGGGTTTATTTCTGATACACGGTGGTACAATGAAAAGTTCAACAATCTGAATCGAGCAATGTTTTAGTCAACCTGGTCAATATTTGAGGAAGGTGTAAGGGGGGCCTGGGAGCCTGAGGAGGTAGGCCCGGGAGCCGACCCAAAACAAAGGGCTAAGGCTCTCGGGCGACCGCCGTCACCTGCCTGGGGACGTAGGCGTGGACGGCGTCAGACTCCCAGGTCCCCTGGGCCATTATGGCCGAAAGGTCGACGCCCCTGGACGTGCAGGCCTGGGCCGCGCCCCGGCGCAGGCCGTGTAGGGTGTATCTTGTGGCGTCAGGGATCCTGGCCGCCTCGAATGCGGCACGGAGCAAGGGCGTGATGTCGTGGGGTGTGAGGGCAGTGTTCCTGCGGACGAGGAAGGCCGGCGCGTCTCCGGCAGCTGGGACGAGGGTGACCGCCCGGTCCCAGGGACGGACCGGACACAGGGGTGATCCGGGGAGGGCGGGCACGAAGAGGGAGACCGCCTGAGCGGCGGAGCGTATGGTCTTTGAGGATGACACCATGACCCTGAGGCCTACCGGGGCGTGCCGGACGTCGTCGCGGCGGAGGGTGTGTCGACTGCCCCAGGGGGCATGGGAGGGCGAGAGGAGGTTAGACTGCCTCAGGAAGGCGAAGTAGGCGAGGACGACCGCGGCCCAGGGGGCGACCCCGTGGTGGCCGAGGGACCTCATGTGATTGTAGATGATGGGCATCATGGCCGGGGTGATGGCGAGTGCCCTCTTGACCGGAGCGGCGAAGAGCCTCTCCCCCCCCCCCCCCCCCGGCGGCCGCGTGCCACGAAGGGGGCGTCAAAAGGGGCGGGGTCACCTCCCGCCTCCCGGCGCCAGGCGCGTGCGCCCGAGACCACATTGGCTACCGAGACGGGGGAGGGCAGCTCGCGGTGGAGGTGGGCAATGAACTGGCCCACGTCGTATGGGAGGGGGCGGAGATGGTCGACACCCCGCTCAAGCATGAACTCGAGGTACCGCCTCGCGTGCCGGGTTCAATTCCGCCAGGTCCCCGGGGCGAGGGCTGCCGCATGTAGGGTCATGAGGTGGTCGTGGTCCCGAGGGTCGTAATCTGGGGGGAAGACAGAGTTATATGTGGTTAGATAGCAGCTCCGGGGAGTGCAAAACTCTTATTCGACCCAGACCCAGATCCCGACAGTAAGCCCGTACAATTTGGAGGGCGGCCCGGGAGGAGTGGGCCCGGCTGAGTGCATCCGCCAGGACCAACTCGACGCCCGGCTTGTGGCGGACGACGATCGTGTATGAGCCCAGGGCGGCAACCAGCCAGAGCTCTTGGGCGCACGCGCCGAGAGTCGGGTCGGAGGCGCGGCCGGACTCGAGGGCGATGGCCGAGGCCACGTTGTCCGTGTTGACCACGAGCTCGTAGCCGCCCGGGGCGGGAGGGCCGAGGGTCTTGACCGCCATGACGAGATTGACGGCCTCGAGCTCGTGGATCGTGGGGAAGGCGGTCATCATAGTGTCGGTGTAGGCCTCGGAATAACAGTAGTCTCGGGAGAAGGCTCCCCCGCCGGTCAGGCATGAGTCACATTCGATGACCCAGCGGGGGGCGGAGGGGGGCGGCAGGAGCCAGACGCCGTTCCCTTTTTTCGCGTAGTCGCGAAACCACTGCACGTCGCGGCGTAGGTCGGAGTCGACGTCGGCCTGTCCGGCGAGGGGCGAGGCGCATAGGCTCGCGAGGATCCTGCCCATGAACTTCCGCGCGGACGGGATGCATGTGCTGACGTGTGCCAGTCGTCCGACGAGCTGCTGGAGGGCCTTCCGCGTCAGGGTGGGGCGGGCCATCCAACGCTCGCAGTCCGCCAGGACCTCGCCAATCTTGTCGTCGGGGATGCGAAGCACCATGGCCTCCGTGTCGAGGTGTATGCCCAGCCAGACCAGCCGGTCGGCGGGTGGGCTAGGCCGAGTCAGGCACAGATGTCTCGGAGTGCGTCAACGGCCCGCATCGCGTCGAGGTAGGAGGTCTCGCAGCCCACAAAATCGTCGACGTAGACAAGGCTGAAGAAGCAGCGCTCTCGGAGTATCCAGAAGAGGGCCCCGGTGACCCGCACGCAGGCCGCTCCCGAGGTCCGGCAGCCGAAGGGGAGGGCTATGTCGAGGTAGAGCTTGCTGTCGACCGTGATACCGAACAGGGGGGCGGAGAGGGGTCGCCTTGAGCTGCCTGTAGGCCCGGGAGACGTCCGCCGACCAGCAGAACGCCCCCCGGCCCCGGAGCGTCATTTGCCTGCCGATGTCAGAGACCGCCGGGAGGGAGTAGTGATGGGGGCGGCCTAGGTACTCCTTCCGGCGTATGCCCGAGTTCACGCTCCGTCCCGGGGGGAAGGAGAGGTCGACTATTATCCGGCGCTTACCGGGGGTCGACTTGGGGCGTGTCATGATTGGGCTACACTGTGCCCAGGGGGAGAAGGGGGGAACCTCGGGTTGCGGTGGCGTGGGTTCCCGCCGAGGGCCTAAAAATCCGAATGGGTACGCTTACCGGTTTTGTCCCTGGCCATCTTTGAGTAACAGGAAGCCTCCGAATGGTTGGTCACTATTTTTCGTACATTTGCACAATACCCGCAGATGTGTGCGAGTTTTTGGGTGCCTGATCCGTGGGATTCTCCCTTTGCCGCCCTATCGCAGGCCTGGGGGTCCTTGTTCCAAGCCTGGCAGGGGGTGCCCATACTCAACCTGTTGTATTGGGTTCGGGCTTCCTGGCCGGCCTTTTGTTGATGGGATTTGCCTGACTGGGAGTCGCTTGAGGCGGCGGGGGCGGACGTGAGGTGGCTCGCCATGGCGATTATTTCCACTCTCGCGGCGTTAATGGCCGCCGAGTCCCGCCAGCCGTCTGGGAGGCGGCCGTCCACAATCCAAGTGAAAATCTCCTCGGAGTATCGGCACACGACTGTCCACGGCAACGAACAATTGTCTTGCGCCACCATTTCTTGGTGGCGTGATAATGCTTCCAGGGCCGACGATGGGAAGGCACGTTGGTATTGGAGGCGCTTCAGGCCCAGGGTATACTCCTCCCGGGTCGCCTCCCCCTTTTTAATTGTTTTGCCCTCATCCCCCCTCTCTACAAGATCGTACGGAAAGAGATATTTAGCCAGAATACCTTTCTTTCTGCTAGTTGCTTTGCCGTCCGCCGCCGCGACGATCAGGCGCCCCTTCCGTACGCGTCCTGGTCGTGTTGTTGGTAGTCGGAGAGGCGGGGGCGGAGGGCTGGCGCGTCCTCTCGGTGGCGCCTGCTGCGGGGCCGCGGGGGCGGAGACGGGGACGACCAGTCGCTCGCCGGGCTTCTGTAGCGCCCGACGCGGCCCGGAGCTAGGGCTCGCTCCCGTCTCCTCGCGGGGGCAGGGCTCGGGGAAGCCGGTGAGAGCGATCTGGGCCTGCTGCGTCGGGCGCGACTCGACCCTGGGGCGGCGTGGGGAGGCGCGGGGAAGCGGAGAGGAACAGTCGCGTCCCTCCGGGCTCGCCTTCGTGGTGGCGGCGGTTAGGGCGGTGGTGGCTTCCGCGAGCACCCGGGTCTGGGCCGCTATCTCCTGCCTCTGAGTCGCCATTTCTTGTCTCTGGGTCGAGGCATGTTTTTCCAGCTCGGACCATCGCTTCTCAATTGCGTCGATCGATGCCTGCATCCGTAGTAGGCCGTCCGCCTGCTTGGCCTTCGCTGAGGGCTCCTTGGGGCGGGCGGACTGCCTCGCCGGCGGCGTAGGTGGCGTGGGCGGCTGCCGGGATGCGCCGCCATCTTGTGAGCTGTCCAAGTCGCTCTGATCGACTCGCGGTGATGTTGGCGGTTTCCGTGTTGCTCACTTAGCGGGCCTACCTCTCTGCACCGTGGCTCGTCGAGTTCGCTGCATACTTATTTCACGTGGGTACCTTTTTAATATTACTCTCCTGCGATGCTACGGATCCTAGGAGTACGTGGGTGGAGACGGGTATCTTAACAGAACAAGCTTGGAGTCTTGCTGGAGCCCGAATGCAGGTCAGAGGGGGGAACCGGGGGGGGGGCCCGCGCGGGAAGGGAGGGGGGGGCGTCCCGGGCTTCCCCCGCCAGATCAACCACAATTCGGAAATGATGGGCCAATACGCTGCGCTGACGTCAAACTTTTTCCCAAACCGCCGAAAAGTTGGACGTGTCTCGACGCATACAAATTATTTTGCACGCTGGCCACACGCCGGCGAGAAGCGTCGTAATGTGACAGGGCCATCACGCCCACCGACAGGTGTGTGAATGGTGACAGGTGGGGAGGGGGGGGGTGATGGTGGTGTGTGGGTGTGTGTGTGATCGTGAGTGTTTGGGTGGTGGTGGGTGTGTGGGTAGTGGTAATAATGTGGGTGATTGTGGTGGTGCGAGGTTGTGGGTTGTGGTTGTGGTGTGTGTGTGTGGTGGTGGTGTGTGAGTGGTGGTGGTGGTGTGTGGTGGTGGTGGGTGTGTGGGCGGTGGTGGTGGTGATGTGTGGGTGGTGGTGTGTGTGGTGGTGGGTATGGGTGTGAAAGCGTTATGTAGAGCGTGACTGCGGAGGAAGAAGAAGCTATACTTTATTCTAATCGATACACACTTCTTAATTTACACACCCGTAGCCCTACAGCCTGAGTTGGGCAGGGTAGGCAGAAGTAAGGTGATTTAAAATGAGTGGAAGCCGAGGGTATATAGTGGGACAGACCACTGCTGCGACACCATTCCTCAGTCTTTTTTCTATCTGCTCCTGGTTGAGCTCATAGAAGGTGGCCAGATCTGCCCATCGTTTCTTTTCACAACTGAGAACATCCTGTCCGATCAGATACTGGCTTTCAGAGTGTCCAATCCTTATTGTACCCCAAAACTGCAAAATGGCGCTCACCAATTAGTGCTTCAGCTCTTCTCAACATATGGAAATTACTAATAATAGACCCCTGACCATAATCCAAAGCCACTTACAAGCATTTTTTTGTTTTTAATTATGATGCATCGATTTTACTAGTGTCATTTCCAAAATATAGTCCCACGTGATGTTTTTTTGAAAGAATTGAAAATTCAGTGAACCTCAGGCTCAGCGCGTTGTGTTTTTGTCATTCTGTTCCTCTCCCCCCTAAGAAGTGTGAATTTAAAATAACAGAACCCAACAACCTAGCTACAAGCCTTTTTATTTACATGTGTTTAAATTGAAGAACAAAACAAAACACACAAATATATAACTTTACAAGCGTCATATCCAGAATGCAGCCCAGTGTGGAAAAGCTCAGTTTAGACTGAACTGTCATTTATTGTATTGGCCTTAACTTAAAGTGGTAATTTTGTGTTCTTAAAGTCGTGAATTATAAATAACAGAACCTGATCCCAGCCCAGCATTTGAAGAATTCCAATATTACAGAGACATGACTTTACTAGTCCACAATGCAGTCAAATCGACCTAAACAATTTTCGAGCAGCACTGCGAAACTATAAAAGCTCACTAAATCTCATATGGCTGCTGGGTCAGTCTAATTGCTTTTCCAGAACTTTCTAAAAATTGCGAATTAAAAATAACAGAATCTGACTCTTCCCCGAACACAGTTACAACTACACAAACACTGAGACCTGAGTGTACTAGATAGAGATTGTATTGACCTCGACGAAGTTCTTCACTACTTATAACATATCCAGAATGCAGCCCAGTTATTGTTACATATAATATATATATTATGATGTACTCTACCCGAAACATACTTAGAAATATTACTTTTATATTAGTAATACACAGACCTGGTTTTATTAGTGTTCTGTCCAGAATTCAACTTTTTACTCCTGCAGCATTACACTCCACATCTACTGAAGGTTCTGTGATATATATATATATGTATGCATTGAGGATACCCCACCACGTGAGGTGGGGAACCCCGAGTGACGTCATTGGGGGCGTGGCGGTAGGGGAGACCAGAATAAAACAGTTTGGAACTAGCCTTCAACGTGTGCAGTCGTTTGAGAGTTTATCCTTTATTACATGGTGTCAGATAATAGGAACTCACAATGTCGCTCACAGGGCTAAAACCCCCAGGACCACTAAACTTGGAGGACAACATGTCATTGAACTGGGAAATGTGGTATGATTCCTACGAGTACTACGCTGCAGCCGCGGGAGTAAATTCCAAGCCCGAGAAGGTACAGTGCGCGGTATTTTTACATGTAGCCGGTGCCGAGGCACAAAAAGTGTATCGAACACTCAAAAGTGACATTAGTATCATTGACAAAATACAACCTCTAACTGAAGCATTCCGCACATATTGTGAAGGGAAAACCAACATAACGGTTATCCGTTATAAGTTCAACTCACTACAGCAAACGACGCAGTCAATGGACACATACATTAGGGAACTGCAGTATCGCATTGCACACTGTAAATATGGCGACCTGACTGACTCCATGCTGTGCGACAGGTTGGTTTGCGGTGTCAAAGAAGCAAAGTTACGAGACCGTCTGCTTTAGACAGCCAACCTGATGTTGGAGCAATGCATCGAAACATGTCGGTTGAGTGAACACCGTGCCACCCTATTGTCAGACACGACAGCGACAATGGAGGTCGAACAAGTAGACTCTGTCAGTGTGCGCCCAAGGCCACCCGCTCTGACCACACCACGTGCGCCGTCCTGGACAGGTCAGCGCAGTCAAGCGAAACCAATTGCAACTCGCACACAGTGCGGTAGGTGTGGTTACATGCATGTGCCAGGGCAATGTCCAGCCAAAGGGAAGCAATGTTCTAAGTGTCATTTACTGGGGCATTTTTCTAAAGTGTGTAAAACAAAATGACTGAACTATGCAAGCCTGAATGTAATACAAGTCGATGACAACAACCCAGCACCCATTGACATTGAAAGTGAATATGATATGGATAATGACTTATTCATTGGGTGTCTGTCACAACCCGACAAAAGTGACACTTCATTGTGGTTTGCTACCCTTTCGCTCAACGCTGAAGAAGTGGAATTCAAGCTAGATACAGGGTCCCAGGCCAACATAATTCCCATAAATGTGTATAACAGGCTCAAGAACGTGGTTCTGCAACCAACAAAATGTACGTTGGTAACATTTTCGGGGGAGCGGATTCGTCCAGAGGGAGAGGCCGAAATCAACACGAATGGAAAATGGCTGCGCTACCAAGTCACAAGTACCGGCTGCCCTATACTGGGAAGCAACGCATGCGCAGACCTGGGGCTGATACGACGCGTCAACGCGGTGTCGAGAAGCAAGGCAGCGGCACCCCACCCGACACCGGTCACCGTAGAGGCAGATGAACCAAGTGCACAGCTCCTGGTAAACGAATACTATGACATTTTCGAAGGGCTAGGAAAAATAAAAAGCAATGCCGTTATTCATGTTGATGAAAGTGTACCCCCATGTATAGACCCTCCGAGACGAATACCTCATGCAGTAGCCGACCAAGTAAAAGATGAGTTAAAAAAATGATCCGGTTAGGAGTTATAGTTGAGGAGACGGAACCCACCCCATGGGTCAATTCAATAACTATAGTAAAAAAAAACAATAAAATTTGTGTATGTTTGGATCCAACGAGATTAAATAAAGCAATACTAAAAAGTCCCTATCCAACAAGAACTATCGAGGAAGTAATAGCTAAAACATCCGATGCAAAATTTTGTTCAGTCATAGACGCCAATAGTGGCTATTGGCAAATCGAGTTAGACAAAAACAGTAGCAAACTATGTACATTTAACACACCATGGGGTCGGTACCGTTTCACCAGATTGCCATTCGGCATTAAAACCGCCGGGGACATTTTTGTGCAGGAAATGAACCAAATTTTGTATGGATTAGAGGGAGTTAATGTAGTCACAGACGACATTCTTGTATACGGATCCACTATTAAAGAGCACAATGCCCGGTTAGAAACTGTATTCAAAAGAGCACGAGAGGTTAATTTGAAATTCAACCCTGCTAAATCAAAAATATGTAAAAAAGAGGTTAAATATGTAGGGCATACACTGACACAAGCAGGAGTAAAACCTACAAATGAGAGGATTCAGGCCATCATAGATATGCCGTCACCGACGGACAAAGCCGGAGTGCAAAGGTTCCTGGGCATGATAGGGTATGTGGGAAAGTTTATCCCAAATATGTCAGAAATAGCGAAGCCGTTACGACAATTGTTAGAAAAAAACATTGCCTAGCATTGGCAACACGAACAAATAGAGGCGTTCTCAATGTTAAAAAAATTGTTGATTACAGCACCCGTATTGCAGTATTATGATGTAACAAAACCCATTACCCTACAAGTTGACGCATCAAAATCTGGGTTGGGAGCTGTGTTATTCCAAGATAGTAAACCAGTCGCGATGGCGTCAAAATCATTAGACCAGGCGCAGTCTAGCTATGCAGTCATCGAAAAGGAACTCCTCGCAATATGCTTCGGGTGTAAAAAGTTCCATCAATATATATTCGGTAAACAGGTAACAATACAGACTGACCACAAACCGTTAATTGCAATAATGGGTAAACCCATACACATGTTGTCAGCCCGAATGCAAAGAATGAGGCTTCGTTTACAAAATTACAATGTTGTGTTAATGTATGTTAAAGGCACCAACATGTACTTTGCAGATGCCCTCTCACGTGCCCACTCAACGACCATCCACCCGAATAATTTATTCGACTCGAGTCTAGCTGTGGCGCATATCGAGGTGGCACCACACATGCTTCAACGCATTGCAAGTGAAACTAAAATAGATGAGACTTTACGTGAAATAATTCGGCTGACACAAGAAGGTTGGCCCAATGACAAAAGGCAAATACATGTAGTAGCAAGACCTTTTTTCACGTTTAAAGAATCTATAACGTACGTAGATAATTTACTGTTTAAGGATAACCAAATAGTGATACCCACTAAATTGCAACACAAAATGTTAAGCTTGGTACATGAATCGCACCTGGGCATTATAAAATGTAAAGAATTAGCACGTGACAATATTTTTTGGCCAGGAATGTCAAAACAGATCGAGGATATCGTGTCACGGTGCTCGAATTGCCAATCATTACGAAACAAATTACACTCCGAACCACTGATATCCCATCAAATACCCCAACTACCCTTTCAGAAAATTGGTATTGATTTATTCCAAGTACATGGAAACTATTTTTTAATTGTAGTAGACTACTACTCCAAATATCCGGAAGTGGTTGAATTAAGTTCGACAACGAGTACAGCCACAATTATAGCTTTAAAGCAAATAATATGCCGCTTTGGTATACCAGAAATCGTAGTTTCGGACAATGGTCCACAATTCCAAAGTGCGGCATACAAAGAATTTGCAAAAGAATTTGGATTTCAGACTGTATTCTCTAACCCCCTACACGCGCAGAGTAATGGCCTAGCAGAAAGGTACGTACAAACAGTGAAACGAATCATAAAAAAAGCAGCAAATGAAAAAAAAGACTACAATATTGCACTGTTAAATTACAGGAATACACCTCTTACCAATGTAGATGCGTCTCCTGCTCAGTTACTCCTCAACAGGAGACTCCGGTGTAAACTACCTGCGACAAAAAAACATTTAGAACCACGAGTCCCTACATCTAAAATGAAGCAGTTCGACAAGATACAACAAGCACAAAAACAGTATCATGACAAACATGCAGGTACACAGCATACACAATTAAACACAAAAGACCACGTCCAATACATAGATCATCATGGTGAATGGAAGCCAGGTGTCATAGTGCAAACAAACACCCCTGGCCCCAGAGACTACAAAGTCAAAAACGCCGAAAATAACATATTGCGTAGAAACCGTAAATATATATTCAAGATACCCGGCGGACAGATAAAAACAATAACACGCACCGCCGCACCTAGGCAAGCCCAACAACCGACCGGACGTACAGAGAGTATTGATGCGCGAGAAGGAAGAACAGAGGCGGATGTGGGAAAACTGAGGCGTTTATTGTGACGCCTCGGGCAAATACAGAGAACAGTGAGAAGAACAAAACATATGAGAAAAATGTAAGGTAAACGGTACAAGCAGGGCAACAGAGGAGGTAACACAGGCTGAGGAGGCAGAGAGCAATAAGAGGGGCTCATGAGGAGCAACAGGCTCGTGAGGAGCAATACAGTAAGGGGCTCATGAGGAGCAGAGGATAAATAGAGGAGGGGCTCAGAAGGAGCAGTGTCAGAGTTGGTAGAGGGGGGGCCGAGGAGCCCTCCGCCGCAGAGGGGGGAGGGTAGGAGGGAAAGTTGGGTGGGTGGGTGGAGAAGAAAAGGGCAGAGAGCTGGAAGGCGGCTGGAGGCTGAGTGCCTGAGGGAGGCGGCCGGGCGGCCTTATAAGGGGGAAAGTGAGCAGTGGCAGGAGAGGCGTGAGTCCCTCAGGGCCGGGGGAGGGCGAGGGTGAGCAGCGGGCGTCGCGCGAGGCGCGAATGCTGGGTGAAAGCCCGGGTAGAGGGGGGGGGGGGGGTGAGTCGCTCTCCCTTCCCTCGCATCAAACGAAATGCTTCGCATTACGACCGATGCGCGAGAAGGAAGAACAGAGGCGGATGTGGGAAAACTGAGGCGTTTATTGTGACGCCTCGGGCAAATACAGAGAACAGTGAGAAGAACAAAACATATGAGAAAAATGTAAGGTAAACGGTACAAGCAGGGCAACAGAGGAGGTAACACAGGCTGAGGAGGCAGAGAGCAATAAGAGGGGCTCATGAGGAGCAACAGGCTCGTGAGGAGCAATACAGTAAGGGGCTCATGAGGAGCAGAGGATAAATAGAGGAGGGGCTCAGAAGGAGCAGTGTCAGAGTTGGTAGAGGGGGGGCCGAGGAGCCCTCCGCCAAAGAGTAAGGAGAGGGCTCGAGGCGCGCCCGAGGCGGGGGCGCAGGGCGCCCGAGGCGGGGCCCGGAGAGGCAGGCCTGGTTGAGAGGAGGGTCCGGGGCCTACGTGGAAGGGGAGCGGGCGGCCAAAAAAGGGAGGCCCGCTCCTGAGGCCCGGGGGGAGGAGGTCCGGTGAGGGTCGAGCAGGGGGGCAGCGAACTCCTCAGGGCTGGGCTGGGTGGGTCTCTCGTGAGGCTGGGCTGAGTCATCTGAGGTGTGAGGTGCGAGGTGATGATCCTCGGCTTCTTCTGGGCGGCGTTTCGATCGGTGTTCGCTGGGAGGCCGTCGGTGGGAATCGCGGGGCTGTCGGGAATGGTTGGGGTGAGGCGCCGGGCTAGGCCCCCAGGCCAGCCGGGGGGAGGCCGGCGGATCAAAAATCCGCCGAGGCGGCCGGGGTCTGGCGCTCACGGGCTTGCTTGGTGCGGCATCCGGCCTCGCTGTGCATTGTTAATATGCGCCGGACGTTGGCGCAATAGGCACAGACGTGCCGGCGCCTGTCTCCCACCTCGCCGTGAGCCTCTCCGAGGGGTGCCCGATCGCAGGGAGCCCCGTGAGCGTGCCTATTGTAGGCGGTGCGTGTGTCGGGTTGCTGCCGGGGGAGGTGTGCGCCTCGGGCCCCATCGTCGCCTCGGGGAGCTGGTGTTGCCGGGGTGGTGGGCGTGGTGAGGGAGTCGACCCTGAGCGCGTTGAGGGCCACAGGGTCATGCCACCCCTTGGGGAGCCTTCCGTCCGCGATCCAGGAAAAGATGGTCTCCGAGTACCGGCGGACGGTCGGCCAGGGGTGGATGAGGACGTCTCTCATGAGGGTGAGGTGGTGTTGGTGTAGGCCCTGGAGGGAGTGATCCGGGAAGGATGGGTGGTTGACCATGGAGAGGAGGGCGAGGCTGTACTCGTCCTTGGTTGCTTCTCCGAGCTTGACTGCCTTGCGCCCCGCACCCCTCTCCACGAGGTCGCAAGGGAAGAGGTAATCGGCTGGGATCCCTCGGCGGCGCACGGTGCGATGCGCCTCGGCTCCGCGTCGGCCGCGGATGCCGGGCTGTACTCCTCGGGATCCGGGTGGTAGGTGGGCGGTGGTGCTGAGCTGGCGTGGGCGCGGGTGTAGCCCTGGTACTGTAGGTGCGGGCCCCCGGGCTGAGTCGCTTGAGGTGGAGGCGGCGGCCGGCTCCCGGCTGCGGCGTACGCCCGAGGCACCGGGACGTGGTGCAGGCTGCAGGCGGGCTCCCGCCTCGGCGTGGGCGGGCGGCCTTATAAGGGGGGAAAGTGAGCAGTGGCAGGAGAGGCGTGAGTCGCTCAGGGCCGGGGGAGGGCGAGGGTGAGCAGCGGGCGTCGCGCGAGGCGTGAATGCTGGGTGAAAGCCCGGGTAGAGGGGGGGGGGGGGGGGGTGAGTCGCTCTCCCTTCCCTCGCATCAAACGAAATGCTTCGCATTACGACCAATTCCCCTGTTACAACACGTTACGTCACCCGATACGGTCGGGTAGTGCGCCCGGTCGGAGGGTCGAAAAACAAATAGCCTGATAATAATAGAAGCAACACAGCAACACGGCACAGAGCCGCTGTACCGGTAACATACGCAAATAGTCACCATGTCCATTGTAGATATACCACTGTTCAACCCAAGTGAGCAATAGGATAAATAATGATAGATATTAAGCAATGTTGACAACTACAGAGAAGACATGTCAGTTGACATTGATTCAATACGAACATATAAAGGTTAGATAACCAAGTTGATGTTAGAGTTAAGAAATGACAATATAATATGAACATTCTACTTGAATTACCACCCCATGAAATGAACGAGTCAATAAAAAAAAGAAAAAAAAAGGGGGGAGATGTGATATATATATATGTATGCATTGAGGATACCCCACCACGTGAGGTGGGGAACCCCGAGTGACGTCATTGGGGGCGTGGCGGTAGGGGAGACCAGAATAAAACAGTTTGGAACTAGCCTTCAACGTGTGCAGTCGTTTGAGAGTTTATCCTTTATTACAGGTTCCACGACATAAGGTCTCAAGACAAAAGCTCACACCATTAATGAAAAAAAGAGACAAAAGTTCATAAGCTTTAATCAGAGGTGTTACCAGAGTCAGTTCTCACACCTTTCACATCTCCTGAATCACACATGTGACTAAAACAAATTAAATCCATTATACTGGTACCATTGGACAAATTGTTTGTTTGTTTTTGTTGTTGATGTTTTATGTCCTAGCATTGTCTATGCTCATACCAGGATGAGTACCGACCTGTGGCAGTGTGCACTCACGACAACTTTTATAGTGCTGCCTCTCTGGGAGATCATGCCACTGGCCCCATGACCCGATATCCCACTCAGTCACATTATCCTGACACTGAGCTAATGAGTGTTTGCCCTATCCTATTAAGGCAATGTATCATTTCAAAAATTGACAATCGGACTATGCAGCTTAAGAAATATATTTGAAAATAGTCCAGCTCATTATACCTGTTATATATATATTTTACCTCGGTACTAAGCCTCTGGCTGCTCATGGTCGAGGGAGAAGGAAGCAACATCCGGGTTCAGCAATTAGCATATTCCGCTCTTAACGGAAGGACGTTACGAGCAGCTCAGCAGTTTTTACCAAGGATTTACCCAGTTTCTACTGTAAGTACTGTGCCATAAACTTGTATAGATGTTTATGAACCATTATAGCAAATGCTTATCAACCATTATAGGGTTGTCTCTTACTAACAGAGCTATTCTGAAGCTGTGCTTTTCCGGTGCCGTAGAGATTGGAGGCATCCATTTTGTTTTTGCCGCCCGTTGCCGAACGGAGAGACACGTTGGCTGGAGCCATTTCATCGCTTAGATAGCTTTTTTGCCGCCCGTTGCCAAACAGAGACATGTTGGCTGGAGCCATTTCGTCGTTACGTTAGGTTCTAAGGCGTACCTCTGAGTTTCATAGCATTTTCTCCAACTCGTAGGCGCAGTAGCCATGGGAGGGAGAAGTGTATGTTACAGAGAGAGTGGGCGGGAACAGTACACTGGTCCCGACCCCTCGTTTGGTTTCGGTTCGGGTTGTCCGACCGTTGCACTTTCGACATACCTTAGCTTCTCACGCTTCGTGTAAAACTGATGTAAATACGGTTTTATTACCCTTTAAGGGCCATAGGCTCTTTATAGCCCTGTTCCATGAGTTCAGATGCTCCTTGAGTACATTCTAAAACCCCCTTTTGGTTGTTTTCAGATGACTCGAGATGGCTGCGAAGCGAGGGGGACGCGACCCCTGGACGCCTCTCAGCCGTGTCACATGACCGCTCACCCGAGGCAGGGCCTTCCCAACCTGATGCGAACGAGTAGATGGTACGGCTCATTTGTGAGCAACTGCAACAGCTGCTCGCAACACCACCGCCTAAGACTCCCACGAAAAATGCCTCCCCGTCCGAACAATCTGACTGGGAGGACTTGTCAGACGCACAGATCACTGACTCGGAAATCGCCTTAGGGAAAAAGAGGCGGCACAAGAAGTATTCGTCAGTGATCAGGAACCAGGTCAGGAAGCTCAAAAGGACGAAAAAGAAATCCAAGTCCAAGAAGAAGAAGAAGGCTAAATCCTCTTCGTCGGATTCCTCCAATGACTCCACGACAACAGACTCGGAGTCCGATGACCCGCATCCAGGCACTTTCGCGGACATAACCGAAAAAGTGGCTAAGAAAATAAGGGCAGATAAAAAGAGGCGAATTAGCACCTGCTCCTTGATGCTTAAGAATTTGAACGGCCATTTTGACACCTTCAAGCCCGCAGAAACACTCACTAAGCTTGCCGAACAATATACCAGCATCAAAGGGATCCTGCAAGCAACGATCAAAGAAATGTACGACGACGTGACGATGAGCGAGGACCGTAAAAAGTTCGAGACATGTCTCCACACGGTCCACAAAGCGGTCCTGGTAGCGCTTGCAGCTATCATGCCAGTTGCCAACCGCATGATGGTGGGTAATAAGTTCACCACCGTCACCCCCGACATGAACTTCGCTATTGCTGCGCTTACAGCTACCAGCAATTTCCTCTCATACCGTAGGTTCGAGAATGTCTTCAAGTCGGTCACAACCAACGCAGGGAAGCAAGTGGCAAGGTCGAAAAAGGTAGTCGACAATGACGGCAAAGAGTACACACTCTTCTTGGCCCCAAAGCCAATCAAAGGGAAGCCACTTGACCACACAAAGATGTTTGGAGGACAGCTCCAGTACCTCTTCAAACAGGTAGAAACGGCAGCTAAACAGTCGAAGCATCTAGACGGCAAGAAGGACTCAAACCAGTCAAAGTTAAAGAAATCCAGATCGGATTTTTGGGGATGCCAAACTGGCCTCTCAACCAGCCAATTCGGGAACCGGAACCAGTACCAGCCGAGGGGACGCGGCCAGAGGAACCAGTATGGCTGGAACGACGGGAATCGCCCTTTCCAGAGAGACACTTCCTCCCAGAGGCAGTTCCCCAAACCAGGGAACAAGTAAAGGCCAACAACAGTGTAAGCACTTTTCAAGCGGGTAATATTACAAACCGTATCAATGAATGGGAACAACTTACATCAGACCAGACGGTCCTACAGATAGTTAGAGGGGTTATTATCCCCTTTATAGAAACTCCCGTCCAGACAAAAGTGCCGTTTCCTTACCGCCTAGCTTTAGATGAACAGCTAGCCTTAGATATAGAAGTAACAACGTTTGAGGATAAAGGTATTATTACAGCAGTGCAACATACACACAGAGAATATATTTCTAATATATTCTCCAGACCAAAACCAAATGGGGACGTCAGGATGATTCTGGATCTAACTATCCTTAATGAGTTAGTCGAATACAAACATTTCAAAATGTTTTCTTTAGAGACAGCCTGGGACCTAGTAATGCCGGGGGCTTGGCTGGCTAGTATAGACCTCAAAGATGCCTATTATACAGTCCCAATTTATGAAGCACACCGGAAATTTCTTCAGTTTATTTGGAAAGATAAATTATATCAATTTACTTGTCTACCTAATGGTCTAGCTTGCGCCCCTAGGTTTTTCATGAAACTATTAAAACCTGTTTTTGCTGAAATGGCCAAGAAAGGCCATGTTATGTTCCCTTACATTGATGATTCCTTCATTGTGGCACGCACAGAAAATGAATGTCATTTAGCAATAAATGATTTATGTGATACTTTAACCCATCTGGGGTTTTACATTCACGATAAGAAATCGGTTCTCACACCTACCACCAATTTAAAATGTCTGGGATTCTTTATTAATACGGAACAAATGACTATCACCTTGACTTCTGACAAGGTGGATAAATTTAACACCACAGTGTTAAACTTATTAAAAATAAAAAGACCAAAGATAAGACAAGTAGCAGTCCTAATCGGACTGATGGTAGCTTACACACCAGCAGTTCAGTATGCCAAAGCTCATATTAAATCTCTTGAAATAGATCAAAATATTGCACTAGCCAAAGCCAGAGGAAATTTTGAAACGCTTATGACCATTTCCAAAGAAGGCCACGCTAATATCCAGTGGTGGTTAACACACATTAAGCATTCCAACAATCCTATCCGTATGAATGAACCTAACACAATAGTCACCACAGATGCCTCTTTAGAGGGTTGGGGCGCTCATAGAGATAATGAAGCTACAGGAGGCCGTTGGTTAGATGACGAAATAGACGACCACATAAATGTCTTAGAATTACGAGCAGTTTACTTAGGGTTAACAAGCTTAGTTAAAGTGCCAAAACTCAATGTCTAAGTGTTAACTGATAACACTACCGCAATGGCCTACATTAGAAACATGGGAGGTACAAGATCCTCAGCCTGCAACACCATTGCGAAACTCATTTGGGACTGGGTTGAAAAACTAAAAGTTTGGATAACAGTCGCACACATACCAGGCACTCAAAACACATTAGCAGATAAAAAAGAGCCGCCATTTCCACGATCACTTGGAATGGTCCCTAGGTACAGACATATTTAACACAATTTGTCAAAAATGGAGAAAACCAGACATAGATCTTTTTGCCTCTCGTAGAAACAAAAAACTTGATAAATATGTATCCTGGCATCCCGAGCCACAAGCTTGGCGAGTCGATGCTTTCTCTTTAGTCTGGAATAATGCATTTTCCTATATCTTTCCCCCATTCAGCCTAATCAGCAGAGTAGCAAGAAAAATCAGGCTAGACCAAACACATGCAGTGTTGGTAGTGCCAGTGTCGCAGTTTCAGCACCCGGTCAGTTTCAACGCCCGGTCAGTTTCATGCGCATGCATCAAAATCTAACATCATCATCACTAACCTTATAAATTTAATATAATGTTTTTGGTAAAGATGTTTTCTACATGTGTACAAAGCGATTTGTTTCTAGGTGGTCTGGTTTTAGAGATATATCACTTTTCCTGTATTTTCTGTATGAAGATTGCTAGCGACCATTGACAATGCCTTGAGTTTGACGGTACGCGCCGTGCAAAACCTTAGTTTTATTCAAAATTAATACAAATCAAGAACCCTAACCTTATAAATTTAATACACTCTTTTTGGTAAAGATGTTTTCTATATGTGTAACAAGCGATTTGTTAATAGGTGGTGTAGTTTTAGAGATATTTCACTTTTGCTGTATTTTCTGTATGAAGATTGCTCACGACCATTGACAATGCCTTGAGTTTGAGTCTATACGGGCGGTGGAAACTGACCGGGCGCTGAAACTGCGACACCAGACTGGAACACTCAGCCGTGGCGAGCAGCAGTGGAATGGGAAGCAAAAGACACTTTAAAATTCCCAAAAGGCCCAGTAAATCTACAACATCAGGGCAAAGTGACAAACCAGGGGGACGTGTCCACAACACCAATATTGGCATTCCTTTTCTAAGCACATACCTACAAAAGTTTGGTTTGGATAAAATCACCCAAGCCAGGTTGATGTCACACCCGTGGAGGCCAGGAACCAGTTATTTAAAGAAATGGGGCCTCCATTGTTTATTGTATAAAGTGAAGCCAATGGAACCTTCCATCGCACAAGTAGGACGTTTTCTACGCTTCTTGGAAGATGAGGGACTAGGTTATGGTGCTATTAATGCAGCCCGTTGCGCATTAGCCGTCATTTTACCTAGGATAGACGGACAAACTGTTGGAAAACATGAAGTCATCCATTGGTTTATGACATCGGTGTATGAACGAACCCTCCAAAACCGAAATACAGTCGGTTTTGGGATGTTTCGGTAGTATTCAAGCTTTTCCAGAAATGGCCGGAAAACAAATTACTTTCTATCCAACAGTTAGGATACAAGTTGGCAGTACTACTACTGTTGGTAACCGGACACAGAGGACAGACAATTGTAGCCCTCTCGTTACGGGGCCTTGACATAGACACCAACGAGGCTACGTTTGATTTGGACAAACTCCTAAAATCAAACAGGACAGGAGACCCACTCTCCTCAATACATCTAACTAGTTTCCCACAGGATAGGAAATTATATGTAGTATCGGCCATTAGGGCATATATATCCAAGACTAAGGGAATACGTAATTCCAAACAGCTTTTGGTGAGCTTTAATAAGCCACACAAAGCTATCTCCCGAGACACGCTCGCAAGATGGACGATTAAAGTGCACAAGTCGGCAGGCATAGACACGGGATGCTATGCTTCGCACTCTACATGAGGTGCGATGGTATCTAAAGCACGAAAGTTAGGGATCTCAGTAAGGAGAATCCTAACACATGCCGGCTGGAAGACGGCCAGGTCATTTGCAAAACATTACAACAAACGACTAGACAAGACAAGCGGGGTGGCGACCCGCCTACTCACCAACTAACAAGATCCGGTGAGATGTAAACAATTTTAATTTTACTACTGATATATTAACATGTTCATCAGATTATTGAGGATAAAAATGAGGCGACGTAAAAGTCTCCCTCGACCACGAGCAGCCAGAGGCTTAGTACCGAGGTAAAATAGTATAGTTATACAAATCTTACCTGGTACAGATGATGGATAACTCTTGTTTTCCCAAGGTACAAGCCTCGGATGGTCGTGGGCTAGGGCCCACCCACCACACCCTGCCACGACCATTACGTTCACTTGTGCCAAACGAAAACATCAGATTTCCATCATTAAGCTCATTTTTATCCTGATTAATTAGGTGAAGATTGCTGAACCCGGATGTTGCTTCCTTCTCCCTACTGAGTGATAGGTGAATCACGTATCTAGTCTACAGCCAGATAGGCAAGAAAAAACATTTTTCATACAATGGTAAAACTGGCTGGCAAAAATCACTAAATCTCAGCTCGCTGTGTTTTTTTGTCAGACTAAGATTTTAAAAATTGTTCTAAATATTAACCATCACCATACTCCAAACCAAATTACAAATATTTAAACCAATAAAAATAATACCGACATGATTTTACTAGTGCCATATCTAGTAGTTCAGTGCTTCTAAGATTGTGAATTAAAAATAACAGAATCCTGACTATATCTTAAACTCAGTTACAAACAATTTATATTGCAAATATTACAGAGACTTGATTGTACTGTTGATCAGAAAACCTCCAGATTTGGACTAATGTATTTTTGGTAGAATGGTCAGACTGGCCAAACTGATTAACTCACTTAAAGCTGCATAGTCCGATGAAGCATCACCATTTCAAAACCAAAATAATTATCTACATTTGATTCTACATATCTCACTTACGACACTGATGCACTTATTAAACATTTGTTTCTGTATACAAGGGCATATTGCATCAATTTAATAGAACCTGTTACTGCATAAGCCTATGGTGTCAGTTTTGGCATGTATGCCTATGCCAAAACTAATTCGACATGTTTGCACTTCAAATAGCTCAAAACTTAGTCATTTTAAATAACAGTTATGTCAATCTAAAATAAAGTAGATTATAATCATCAATCTAATCTATTTATCTCAGAAATATGACAGAAACTCAACTATGCCACTTTAATCTGTAATTTGTCCGTCTGGACCTATCTGCCTCTTCAGGACTTCTAAAAGGTGTGAATTAAAAATAACAGAACCCTGACCGTACCCCAAATGCAGCTGCAAGCTTCTTTGTTTTTTAATACAGTGACCGAGTAGGCATACTCTAGAAAATCTGTAAACAAACGACGGTAGTCTACTAGACTAATGCTAACACTAACAGTTTTATAATTAATTATATGGACACTGTAATAAACCATTGAATCTGTTTTGTCTAATGGAATATTATTAACATTGAGTTTCGCAGCATCTACAAACATAAGAGTAGCATCACAAAAATCATTGTTTTAATATGCCTGGATATCTACTCGTGCAGTAGTCTTGAAAATGGGTGAGTTCAGGTGTTCTTTGGAAAGCTCGCATGACACAGCAGTTGGACTTGATGGAATTCATTATCAATTTTTGAAACATCTCCCTGAACATGCACTGAGACTGTTGCTTCAACTCTTCAACAACATCTGGGAGTCGGGTGTCGTCCCTGCCTCTTGGCAGGAGGTGACAGTAATACCAATTCCCAAACCTGGTCTTTACCAGAGTGGAGCCCACAATTATCGTCCCATAGCCCTCACAAGCTGCATCTGTAAAACCATGGAGCGCATGGTAAACAACCGCCTCGTCTGGCTACTGGAGTCAGGACACCACCTGTCCAACCTTCAATGTGGCTTCAGACGGGGCCGCAGCACCCTCAACCATTTGGTGCGCATGGAGACCTTCATAAGAGATGCTTTCCTTAAGAAGGAGCACGTTGTGGCTGTCTTTTTCGACCTCGAAAAAGCCTATGACACAACGTGGCAGCATGGCATCATAGAGGATCTTCATGCGATTGGCCTTCGTGGCCACTTGCCAATTTTCATCAGGAACTTTCTAGCCTTCAGGCATTTCAGCGTCCGTGTCAAGACTACCTATTCCAGCCTACACTCACAGCAACTAGGAGTACCTCAAGGCAGCATACTGGCCGTGACCCTTTTCGGGGTCAAGGTCAATGGTATTGCTGCTGCTGTAAAGCGATGGGGTCTCCTGTAGTCTTTTCGTGGATGACTTTGTTTTATATTACAGCGGTGCTAACATGAATGTCATAGAGAGACAGCTACAACCAAGCATAAATGGGATCCATCGATGGTCAGTTCTGAACGGTTTCAAATTTTCCAAGACCAAAACAGTCTGCATGCACTTCTGCCTGCTGCGTAGAATGCATGCGGAACCGGAGCTGACCCTGGATGGGGATCCCATTAAAGTCATTGAGAAAGCCAAATTTCTCGATGCAAAACTGTCTTTTGTGCCACATATAAAGTACCTGAAAACAAGATGCCTGAAAGCACTGGATATTCTGAGGGTGCTGTCCAGCTCAGAGTGGGGAGGAGCGGACAAAGATGTTCTGCTCTCCGTGCACAGAACCTTGGTTCGGTCACGAGTGGATTACGGCAGTATAGTATACGGTTCCGCAAGGAAATCATATATTGGGCTGCTAGACACGATCCACCACCAGGGACTGCGCCTGGCCCTTTCGGCCTTCCGCACCTCACCGGTTCAGAGCCTTTACGTCGAAGCCAATGAACCATCACTTAACAACAGGAGAATCAAACTGGCCATGCAATATGTAGTCAAGATAAAAACTAATGCTTTGAATCCTGCACACAATTGTCTATTCGAGCAACATGACGAATCCAGGTATGAAGCCAGGCCGAATTACATCCGGCCACTGAGGCTCCGAATGAAACCTCATTTGGAGGCCTTGGGCGTGGATTTGGACGTGTTGGAGGATGTCAAAGTCCCAGAACATCCCCCGTGTTCATTGAGAAAGCCATCGGTTATCCTCCGACTCACGGAACTGAGGAAGTCTGGGACACATCCATTCGAGTACCAAGGACTGCATGCAGAGATTCAAGGCCAGTTTGCAGACCACCTCTCCATATACACTGATGGTTCGAAAGACCAAAGCCGGGTAGCTGCTGTGGCAGTCTGCCGTCGGGAAAAATTTGGTGTACGTTTGCCCGATCAGAGCTCAATTTCCACTGCAGAAGCCTGAGCACTCCTTCTCAAGTTGGAGTATATCGAGCTATCCAACCACACTATGTTATATACAGTGATTCGTTCTCTTGCCTCCTGGCTGTTGCTGGACTGAAAACGAATCACCCTATTCTAGCAACGGTCATTTATAAAATGAACCAACTGACAACGGATGGGTATGACATCCACCTGTGCTGGGTGCCTGGCCATGCCGGCATACAAGGAAACGAAGGAGCTGATCGGGCTGCGAAGAAGGCCCTGAACTGTGATCTTGAACCATGTCTGATCCCTCACTCTGATCTGAAACCACTAATAGCCACCCACATAAAATCCAAATGGCAACATGAGTGGGATGAAAACATTAATAAACTTAAAGAAATTGAACCATCTGTGGGAAAGCCACCACAGACTCATGCAGGAGGTCGGCTGGACCAAGTGGTCTTTAGCCGCTGCCGTATTGGCCACTCATGGCTTACACATGCTTTTCTGCTCATGGGGGAACCTCCCCCCGAATGTATTGGGTGTCAGTCCCCGCTGACACTCAAACACATTTTTACTAAGTTGCGTTGATTTTGTGGCCCTGCACCAACAGTTCTACACTGCAGACAGTATGCATGACCTTTTTACTAAGGTAAAACAGGAAAACATTTTAGCCTTTTTGAGGGCAGCTGGACTGTACCACCTCATATAGTTTACTAAATAGACTCTATCAATTATTAATAAAACTTTTCTTTTTCTATGGGAATTTGTTTCCCTTGACCACAAATATATGATTGTGAGCTTTCTAATTTAATGAGTGTCTATTGGCACATACTTGATTGTCTGCTTTTACATGTAAAAGCGATGATTTGAACAAAAAACAAACATTTCTTGCCATGAATATGGCCTATGCTGCCGACACGGCATAAAGCAACCACCAATCAATCAATCAATCAGTCTTGAAAATGATGCTTTCAAAGCCATCTTTATTTAAAATCCGGGTTAGTTCAGCTATATGTCAAGGTAGAGCCAGTAGCCTCTTTGTAGTACATTATAGACGTATTCATGATATGCCACCTAACGCATGTGGTGCACATTGGAACCTGACTATTGAGAGCAAGGCTCTTGTTGGCTGAACCGATCTCCCTAAGAATCTTTTGTAAAGTAGTATGTGATTGGATCCGATGTTCTGAGTTATGTGTGTTCACTCCAGTGGAACAGGCTCCGGTTTCCAAGTGTTGAAGTAGCTAGTTACTTGTAAAATTCCCGATATTTAAGACATTGGTTATGGTGTGAACTATTTTATAATAAATTACAAATGGTCTATATAATGGTGAATGGTATGTAAAACCAAAGGCATATAGGATTGTGTGGTGTTGGTGATCCATTACTGAGTTAAGATAGAGATTGTGTATTATAATAGATAGTGTGAGAGGGGCACTTCTTCAAATGTGACAGAGTCTTTGGAGTTCTGTACACAGACCCCCTCCCCTCCCAGTGTTATTTATGGATCACTGCACACCCAGACACAACAGGGCACTGTAGACCTAAACAGCCATGCCTTGGTTACAAGGTTCTTGAATATCATTGGTTGATGTAAGAATGCCTGTTGCTGATTGGAGAGTTTGATCAGGTGTGTGTCTCCATCTTGATTCCTGAAGCTATAAATGTAATAAAGAAGTGACTCTAGATCTCCTACTTTCACTCTATTTCTGCTTTCCTTCCTTGCCTGTAGTGATTTCCTCTTAGCCTACCTACACAACTAAAACTGCCAGCCAAGGTCTTTAAAAAATGGCGACCACCATGAGTTGAAACCACCGGGGTTTGAATCTACACGAGATAAGTAGTGACTACATTGACTGCATTAATATTTTGGTGTGTTTCAGTAGCATTTTACTTTAGCTGTTACTTTAATATTGACTAGTAGCTGTATAGACTGTATTTAAAAATTAGTTGACTAGGAGTTGAATTAACGCAGATGCTTTAATTTTGACGGTAGGGACTAGGACTATATATTTTTTTCTTATAGACGATATTGTTGACTAGTAGTATTTTCAGTTCAGTTATATTAATGCTATTCTAAATTCTGAAAAAGAACTTTTTATTGACTTCGACTGGTAGTTGAGGTGTGGGTAGGTTAGTTTTTCTTCTATTGATTCTCCATTCTTTTCGCCTTATTCAGGGGATAAATTAAATTAAATTGCTGTCGATGAGTTAACCGATGAAAGTGTCAATTCTTTAGGGAAACATTAGTCTTTGATGTCGATATTACTGTAATGTCGCATGTCTGAAGCCTCGTGTCGCCATTAGAATCTTTTTCATTTCGGACTACTTTCGGTAATTTTCTTTAACCTTGGGGTAAAAGGAGCGTAGTAATATACTGCCGGAGAGACTTTTCACTTTTCCACTACATTACAGGCAAAATTTCTTGGTTGGATTCAATTCTTTAAATTTATTTCTACCGCGCTTAATGCAACACACTAAAGATGCCGAGAACACGCCTTAAAGAAGAAACACTGCATGAGCAATTTGATTCATGGTTTGAGGGTCAGGTTGAGCAAGGTATTCTTAGTGAAGATAGTAACAAATTGGAAGCTTGGAGTAAGTTTATGTCAGATAGCTTAGATGCTATTCGGGAAGACAATGAAGATAGGTTGTTACAATTCAAGGAATGTACAGAAGTGAGGGATGACAGGGAAGAGCATAGGGAAAAAAGGGAATTAGCTAATCTTGAATTCAGGAGTAATGAAGTTAAGATAAGAGCTCTTAAAGCTTATGGGAAGTCTGTACCCATGCTGGATGGGACTGACAGAGGCGCTCTCAGGGAGTGGGTAGATCTTATCGAAAGAATAGGGACTCTTGCCGATGTTTCAGATATAGACATAATTCGCTTCGCACTTTCTGATGCAACGGGTACACTGCATGAAGTGTTATTCACTGCTTTCACAACTAAAGGTGGTAGGTCATGGTCTGGGATCAAAGAGGAGATTTCTAGGACATTGCTAACAGCAGATGAGACGACTCATTTAAAAAGTATAGTAATGACGATGGTTCAAAATGAGGGTAAGACAGTAGCAGCATACTGCCAATGGTTTAAGTCAGCTGCTAGTAAGGGGTGGAAGTTACCTTATGCTACCTTAGGGACTGATACCTTCGAAATTTTGTTATCTAGATTTCATTATGGGATGAAAACACTATGTGGTACGTACAGACCAACCATCCTAAATCTTTAGAAGAAGTGTTTAATTTAGCTATCCTGAGTGATAGGTCTGTATTAAGGCAACAACGACGTGCTAAATCAAGACTTAACAGATTTAAACATGACTAGTCAGGTCAATAGTTAAAATTTTAATTCTTCTAAATTGTCAGAAACAACTGCTTCTGGAGGTGCTTACACTAGTTTAGTGGCAGCAACAGAGAGTCAGGCTCTAAAATCGCTCCAAAACAAAGTAAAGTCTCTGAGAAAGTGTGTAGTCGGCAGACGTCTTGAGTCGCCGCGCGTAAACATAGCGCCGAAGGATGGGGTAGGTAATGCGTCTAAATTTAGATCCAATTCAGTCCCACAGCACATGGGGAAGCATGCACTGTCAACGCAACAGCGGGGAGACTATGGGAAAGCGACGCCGGCTGCGCACGCGCAGTCATCGACATCTAAAAAGGGACAAGTGTATCACCCACAACAGCCTGCGGCTGGGCGTGGTGGTTTGACTTGCTATTTATGTAACGAACCGCATACCATGAGAGAGTGTCCACATTTAAAATTACTGCGGAGTAACATTAGCTCTACTGCTTCGGGAAACTAGGTAGCGCACTTGATACTCGACTAAGTATTGACATTGATTTTGTTCAGGTTAAATTAACTGGTCTGGTAGACTCAGGTGCGGCTAAAAGTTTAATACAGGTAGATGCATTTCAAAATTTAATAAATATTTGAATAGCACATAGGCAATTGTATCCGGGGAGTAGGCTGAGATCAATCTCAGGTCATTTAATTACAACTTTAGGTTAACTTTTATTTCTATTTATGATAAGTTATGTCCTTTCTTTGTAGTTGAATCATTAACTTTTGAATTATTAATTGGGACAGATATAATGGAAATGTGTAATGCTGAGATTTGTTACAGGAATAAGTTTGTTTCCTTATGTCATATTGTACATCCATGGAGTAGTTTAGAATTAATTGATAGAAAAATAGCAGGAATAGTTCTAGAGGTAGACTATTGGAAAAAGCATTTTCCCTTGTTATTTCCTGATTCTAATGAAAAACTTAAAGCTATTAAGGTAGTTGAGATGCACATAGACACAAGTAATGCATATCCACTAAATCACAGACCTTATAGAAAACCTTTAAGTAAAAGACATATAGTAGAAAAAGAATTAAATAAGATGTTAGATGATGATATAATTGAAGCTAGTTGTAGTCCTTGGGCTTCACCAGTTATGTTGGTGCCTAAGAAAGATGGTACTATACGTCTCTGTGGTGACTACCATAAATTAAATGCAGTTACAATTAAAGATGCTTATCCTTTGCCCAGGATACAAGCCATTTTTGATCAATTGCATGGTGCTAACATTTTTACCACCATTGACCTTAAATCAGGGTATTGGCAGGTAATGGTAAATGAAGATAGCAGACCTAAAACAGCTATAAATACTCACATGGGATTATTTCAATTTAAGCGTATGCAATTTGGATTGACGAATGCACCTGCAGTATTCCAAAGAATGATGAATGTAATTTTTGCAGAACATTTAGGTAAATGTTGTCTAATTTATTTAGATATTATAATTTATTCACCAGATGAGGAGACTCATGAGAAAGATGTAGCTAGTATATTGACTATCTTGCAAAATAATAATATGACTATTAAGGAATCTAAATGTGAGTTTGGAGTTACTGAAGTAAAACTTTTAGGCTTTGTTGTATGTTCAGCAGGACTGAAACCTGATCCTGAAAAAATTACTGCAATAAGAGATATGGCTTCACCAAAATGTAAAAAAGAAGTAAGGCGTTTGATAGGATCGGCAGGATATTACAGACAATTAATTCCTAATTATGCTGATGTTGTCACTCCTATGACTTATTTAACTAGTAATAAATGTGGTTTTGAATGGACTATGGAATGTGAGATTGCAGCCAGACACTCCACGATTGTTTCATGGACAAGGCTGCTAAATAATCCTATAGAAAGACTGCCATATTGCTGGGTTATATACATAATCACTCCAATCTGCAAACTAATCAGACATTTTCTTTACATACTCACCCATCTTTCATAGGCCACCTGGACAGAATTGATGAAATTATGTAGGTTTATAGACGACCAAGAATAAAAAGTTGTGGAGGTCCAGGTTCCAATGTGCCGTGTTTATCTATGTTGGCGTAGAGTTGATGAATGAGGTATTAGACAACAGTTATTGTAATCGGGTCAAGGGTTAAAAATACAATTATGCCTACGGTGCACGTGAATAATATAACTTTATTGGTGCATAGACAATCTATGTGCAAATACATTACACCGACTCTGTACCAGGGCCAGTAAGTCGAACTGTGAGTGACTAACTCACCCAGATGCGTTCACTACGACTCTGTTCATCTGCGTCATTCTCTCTTTATATAAAATGTTTTTCCTATGGATTGCAATTCCTTCTGGTACTTGTTATTTTCTTCGTCCATGTATATCTTTAAAGCCGCCTGCCTGACCTGAAAGAAGAGCACTGAGATGTGAAAGTCTGAATCATATTCGCAAATTCACAAACATGTCTTTGATGGAATTATCATCAGGAATAATACAGTAAGGTAAGCCAGAGAGTGCTTAGAAATGAATATTGGCTTTGGAGTGCACACGTGGGTATACATGTGGGTGTGTAGGCCTACAATTACCAAGGCCTGCTGTACATGTACAATTACCAAAGCCTGCTGTACATGTACAATTACCAAAGCCTGCTGTACATGTACAATTACCAAAGCCTGCTGTACATGTACAATTACCAAAGCCTGCTGTACATGTACAATTACCAAAGCCTGCTGTACATGTACAATTACCAAAGCCTGCTGTACATGTACAATTACCAAAGCCTGCTGTACATGTACCATTAACACAGCCTGTTGTACATGTACCATTAACACAGCCTGTTGTACATGTACCATTAACTCAGCCTGTTGTACATGTACCTTTAACACAGCCTGCTGTACACATGTGGGTATGTACCATTAACACAACCTGCGGTACATGTACTATTAACACAGCCTGCTGTACATGTACCTTTAACACAGCCTGCTGTACACATGTGGGTATGTACCATTAATACACCCTGTTGTACACTTGTAGATATGTACCATTAACACAACCTGTTGTACATGTACCATTAACACAGCCTGCTGTACACTTATCATTAACACAGCCTGCTGTACACATGTGGGTATGTACCATTAACCCAGCCTGCAGCACACATGCAGATACGTACCATTAAAGCAGCTTGCTGTGCCTGTTTCATCTCATTGTTGCACAGTTCCCGCTCACGTGTGGCATTCTTAGCAATGACCTTGGACTCCAAATTCTCACTCCAGTCTGATAGAAGATTCGTCTGGACGTCCCTGTAAACAGAACCCAGATATCTTGACACATGAACGTTGGCTTGCGTTGAGACCTAGTTTCTGTCAGATACTGTTCTAGCCTCATCCACAGCATTTGCAGCACATCATGTACCCCCTCACTTCGTCAGGCTGCTACAGTAGAATCCCGCAAGCTGCTTCTGCAAGCTGCTTCTGCAAGCTGCTTCTGCAAGCCGCTTCTGCAAGCTGCTTCTAGTTATAACAAGACGGGAACCACATTGGAAGGTTCATCTGGAACTAAGTGTAGCCACACTATGCAAATACTACTTACCTTGGAGCATCGCAACTACACTATATAAAATAATTAATATAGAGATGTCATCTACTGCAAAATCATTATTTGGGGGATTTTTTATTTAATATGTTTTAGGTGTAGGAAGCCTGCTGTCATTGCATCATTGATTGACGCAGTTAGTGGCTAACATTGATAATATGCACCATCTGTAGCAGAATTGGGAACGACTGGAACATATCGTGCACCAGCCGGTGTTTCTTAGCATACATGCTTAATTGAGTAATCAAATCTGTGACGGTGTTTTCATTTAGAAAATGCGATGCTTTCGTGGGACTTGAAAGAAAACCGTGACTAGTTTCTTCTCATTTCTATTATTTCTTGTCATAACTGGCATAAATTGAAAGTAGCCTAGAACCAGTCAAATGGTATGAATACCATTAGGACAGAAGGATTGACCAATTCGAATAGCAGCAAAAACCGCTCCATTAAAGCCTGGTAAACACCTCCCATATACGATTCACGCGCTAAAACTGACTGTCCGATGGGACCCGTCACAACCCGACCCTTCCCGTTTCCCGACTAAGTTTTAGACTTTAGGTGTGTGACCCCCCCCTCCTGTTGCAACCCGACCCGTCCCGTTTCCCGACTAAAACTGCGCGATTCATTTTTCTAATCTTATCAAACCCGATACACACCTCCCGTTTCGCGACAAAGTTTGAGTTTTAGTCGGTTTCAGTCTTTAGGTGTGTGACCCCATCTCACACCAGAGCCTTCCGATTCGCGACTTAAAACTCAGTTTTAGGTTTTATATGGGAGGTGTGTACCGGCCTTTAGGGATCGTGGTGTAATAAAACAGGAAACTAGGTACATGTGGCATGCCATAGATCTATCATATGCGGACTCGGACTATTGAGATAACATTGATAACTTACCTCTTTGCCTGATTTTCCCGAGCAGCATAAAGTTCATCATTCTGAGATGCAGGAATATAGAGCGAGAGTTAATAGCCAGGTGATACCTGGCCAGGTTCAACATTACCATTCAGAAGCGCATAGGTTTATTACTTTAGAATATGACCACGTGGTCATACATTTAGTTTACTATACAACCAGTTGTGCCACATTTAGTTGAAACAATATGAAGCTTTTAACACAGCACTCTCACCGATTTAACACTGCAGGAGGTAGGGTAAGCCATGTTGGCACATTCAATGGTGTATGCCAGCGTCTATCAAGCCATGTGTAGGTTCATAACATAGAGTGTCAACAGTTTTTATTCATAATCATATATACATAAGAAGTAGGCCCCAGTGCAAACACGCTTTATATTGTCACCCATTAGGCCTAGATCTACATTTAGTAGGCACAGATTTATATTTGCACCAATTACATGCAGCTTAATCTACACTAATATAGATCTATTTACACTGTGTACAGATACACAACCACATATACTAGTATATAGTTACCGAGACAACTCCAAGTACAATGTGTACATACGCACAACCTCAGTTACCGAGACAAACTACAGTGTGTAGGCCTACAGATCCACAACCACATACTTGACATAGTTACCACCGAGACAATCTTCAGTGTTTACAGGTCCAGAACTACATAGTTACCGAGACAAACTACAGTGTGTACACAGACGACGCATAAGCCGTGTTCACACGGGCAAAATGTGAGGCGAACTAGACAAATCGAATCAGGTGAGGCGAATTAGCGGCCCGTTCACACGGGCAAAATTATCCGCATCAGAGGAATCGATTCACGTAGACTACCTCGCTTAGGTGGTTTACAGGATCCGCATCACGTGAGTCGAATCAGCCCTAATCCGCATCAGACGTGCGTTCACACGCGAAATGTGAGGCGAACTAGGCAAGTCGCTTTCTACGAATCGATTTACATTGCCCGTGTGAACACAGCTTTTGTGGCTACTTGTCTTAGACTTTAAAGGGGCTGTCACAATACGACGTTTAGCATTAGGGTATGCTGGCATATGCGGTTTTCGACCATACGCCGTCATAGGTTACGCATAGGTTGGGCATATGTCGTATACGCTCTTCATAGGTTGGCATAGGTCGAGCGGCAAAACAGAATTGTGCATGTTCAACCTATGCCAGCGTATGCCTCATACGTTGCTCATGAGCTAAATGTACGCTAGGTGTATGCCAGCATAGGTTAGGGGTAGGTCGGCATAGGTTAGCCGTAGGTTGAACCGACACCCTCTGGGTGTCTCTGGCATACTCACAACGTTCTGTAAGGGGCTGTCACACTACAACATATAGCATTAGCGTATGCCAGCATATGCGGTTTTCGACCATACTCCGTCATAGGTTACGCATAGGTTGGGCATAGGCCATATACGCTTCTCATAGGTCGGCATAGGTCGAGCCGCCAACAATAATTTTGTGCATGTTCAAAATGTTAAACCTATGCCAGCGTGTGGCTCATACGGTTCTCATACGCTGGACGTACGCCGGCATAGGTTATGCATAGGTATGGGGTAGGTCGGCATAGGTTACTATCACGCTAGACCTGTCACCTGTAACCGTCAACAAACGTCCCAGTACGCCGTGTATAGGTCGTTATACGCTTTGCATACGCTGTCATAGGTTAGGCATAGGTTACGTATAGGTTATGCATACGCTTCAAAGGCGCTGGAGTGCAAAATGGTCGGCTTACGTCGACCTATGAAGTTTTTCAAATTATTGCGACACGTTACGCATACGCCGCCGCCATAGGTCGTAATGTGACAGCACCATTAGAGTTTACTACATGCGGTGTTCCCCTTGGACGAGTCGGGGCCCGCCCGGGCCGGTTCGGTGGGGCGCGCCCGGCCCGTACCTACCTGCACACGGGTCGCTTGGGCCGACAGGGCTCGCACAAGGCTCGCCTTAGGGGTGACCCCCTCGTAGCGGTATGATGTAGCAAGCAAACTCATCCTCAGGTGTGTCCTTCAGGGTCTAACAGGACCAAGTTGGAGCCGATGTGGGAAGCAGCGGCTGGAGACGGCGGGGCGGTCCGACACGATTCGCAATTTGTGTTTCACTGTTGCCAGGAGGAGCTGGTCCCAGATTGCCACATGCCAGGGTAGCCTGGTCCCATGGCCTTTTCTTACACAGAGGTCGCCACTATCGTCGTTCCAGTGGATACACTCAGACGGCACCTAGCGGCCACGATAGGTACTGGAACTCAACTAGCCTGCAGGATTTATCCCTAAAGCCCGGTACACACCTCCCGTATAAAACCTAAAGCTGCCCGTTTCGCAACAAAGTTTGAGTTTTAGTCAGTTTCAGTCTTTAGGTGTGTGACCCCCTATCACACCAGAGCCTTCCGATTCGCAACTTAAAACTCAGTTTTAGGTTTTATATGGGAGGTGTGTACCGGGTTTTATAAGATTCAAAAAATGAATCGGGCAGTTTAAAGCCTAGTACACACCTCCCATATACGATTCACGTGCTAAAACTGACTACCTTGACGGTACCCGTTACAACCCGACCCGTCCTGTTTCCTGACTAAAACTGCCCAATTCATCTTTCGAATCTTATAAAACCCAGTACACACCTCCTGTATAAAAACTAAAACTGAGTTTTAAGTCGCGAAGCAGAAGGCTCTGGTGTGATAGGGCATCACACACCAAAAGACTGAAACCGACTAAAACTCAAACTTTGTCGCAAAACGGGTGGTTTTAGGTTTTATACGGGAGGTGTGTACCGGGCTTTAGTCGGGAAACGGGACGGGTCGGGTTTTAACTGTAGTATCATGTAATACAAGCGAACACCACGACGTCCAGTATCCAAGTGTTTATTTAACGCTCTCTAGGTCACGCGTCATGACGTCACACTGGTCTCGGCTATACGCACCATACACATATGTTACATCTTCCCCCTTTTTTTGTTTTCCTTTTTTTTTTATGACGTCCTTTCATAGGGTCAATTATACAATAGTGTCGTCAATGACGTTTACATGTTTCACTGTAACTTTACAACTTCTAATACTTACGACTAAACTCCAAGAGAGTTTGTGTTATGCTAACATTTAACTTCAACGTGTTTTGTTTTAGTAATTTTACTCAAGGTATCGCTTTCTATTAGTCGACTAGGTGGGCGCGATGCTCGCCCAGCCCTCATGTGGTATGTGTTGGGTATGTCTGTTGCGGCACCTTGAAATGTCGCTACACTGTTATTTTCAGGCTCTATAATCGGCTTGCAGTCACTTGTGTGTGCATGCATGCTCCTGTTGTCGCTGCTTGCTGGCATTTGAAACATGTGTACTCGGTTTCGATGTATGAGCTTGCCTGCACTATTTTTAAGTTCGTAATTTCTGGGCTTCGTTCTATCTGTTTTTGTAATTGTGCCTGCCTTCCATTTACCCTCATGTGTTCTATATTTGACTTGGTCCGTGATCTGAAATGGTTTGTGAGGTTTGCCTGCTCTGAGGTCATAATAGTATTTTTGTTTGTCTTGTCTGCGGAGGATATCCGTCTTTTTTTAACCCTGTGCTTGTGGTTTTAAATGTGCTTTAGTCGTGGGTAATTTAGAACGTAGTCGATGACTCATGAGCAATTGTGCTGGGGACACTTTCATGTCTGTTAGCGGAGTATTGCGGTAGTTTAGTAGGTACAAATTGAAATCCTGCTTATTTTCAGCTGCTTTTTTCATCATCTTTTTTATGGTTTGAACGTACCTTTCTATTTGGCCATTACTCTTTGGATAGTATGGGTTTGAACAAATATGATCGAAGTTATATGTATTCACAAAGTCCTTGAACTTGTGATTTGCAAATTGTGGCCCATTGTCTGATATTAGGGTGGTTGGTATCCCGTAGTGCCCAAAAATTTGTTTTAGTGAATCAATTACTGCTTTCGAATCAGTTTTCTGTAGTTCCACCACCTCGGGAAATTTTGAGTAATAATCTACTAAAATTAGATATGTTTTCCCTTGGCATAGAAATAAGTTGACTCCCACCTTACTGAATGGAATATCGGGTATGACATGTGGTGTCATTGGTTCTGCGCTTAAGGAATTTCTATAATTCTGACATGTCTGACAACGCGCTATCATGTCTTCAATTTGCCGGCCCATGCCCGGCCAAAACACGTTGTCCCTGGCTAACTCCTTACTTTTAACGATCCCTAAGTGGGTTTCATGCAATATACTCAAAATTTCTTTTTGTAGACTACTAGGAATTATTATCTGTCTTCCTTTGAACAGCATGCCATCTTTCCCAACTATTTCATCTTTGTATGTAAAAAATGGTTTTGCACATGATTTCACTAAATTATTTTGCCCTGGCCACCCATCTTGAACTAACTGTGTGACCTCACTGAGTGTAGTGTCTGCCTGTGTGGCTGAAACTATCCGGTGGTTCATGTGCGCCGCAATGTCTACCGTGGCAATTGAGATATCGTTGTCGAACAAATTATTTGGTTCTGTGTTGGTTGTGTGCGCCCGTGAAAGGGTGTCTGCAAAAAACATTTCAGTTCCTTTTATGTATTTCATTACAATATTATAATTTTGGAGCCTCATACGCATCCGTTGCATTCTGGCCGACAACATATGCAGTGGTTTTATCATGATTGCAACAAGTGGCTTGTGATCTGTTTCGATTATTACTTCTTTCCCATAAATATAATCATGAAAACGAACACACCCAAAACACATTGCCAATAATTCTTTTTCTATTACCGCGTAGCTCGACTGGCAGTTATCCAACGCCTTTGACGCCATGGCAATAGGCTTATTTTTCTGAAATATGGCTGCCCCTAGGCCTGACTTACAAGCATCGACTTGGAGTGTAATTTGCTCGTTTACGTCGTAGTATTTTAGCACGGGTGCTGTTATTAATAATTTCTTCAATTTAGTAAATGCTTGTTCTTGTTCATTTTACCAGAACCATACTACCTCTTTGCACAAGACCTGTCTTAGGGGTTTTGAAATTTCCGATAAATTCGGTATAAATTTGCCTACGTACCCTACCATGCCCAAGAAGCGTTGAACTCCTGCTTTGTCGGTAGGAGTGGGCATGTCAACAATGGCCCGTACACTTTCAGCATTTGGCTTCAACCCTGTTTGTGTCAATGTGTGTCCTACGTAATTAACTTCAGATTTACAAATTACAGATTTGTCTGGATTCAGACGCAAGTTAGCTTCTCTAGCTCTGATTAACACATTCTCTAAGTTCTCATTGTGTTCTTTAATCGTATTCCCATATATCAATATGTCATCCGTGACTACATTAACACCCGTCAAGCCCACTAATATTTTATTCATTTCCCCAATGAATATGTCACCCACCATTTTAATGCCGAACGGCAACCGTGTGTACCTGAACCGGCCCCATGGGGTATTGAATGTACATAATTTTGAGCTCTCAGTGTCAAGTTCTATCTGCCAGTAGCCGCTATGGGCATCAATGACCGAAAAATATTTGGCATTACTTACTTTCGCTATAACTTCCTCTATCGTTCTGGTCGGATATGGAGTACATAATATTGCTTTATTAAGCTTTGTTGGGTCAAGGCAGACTCTAATTTTGTTCGGTTTCTTTACAATAGTTATTGAATTCACCCATGGGGTCGGTTCAACCCCTAATTTTAACATTTTGCCTATTTTGTGCTTCACTTTGTGTACAATTGCATGAGGAATTCGCCTCGGCGGGTCAATTACTCGGTCAACATTACAGTCTATATGTATTTTTGCCCTACTCTTGATATTTCCCAGCCCTGTGAACACATCGGCATATTTCTTTATCAATTCTTCAGCTGCACTGTTCGTTGTGACTGCGTTTTTTCTTCGTACAGTGATTTCTCCTACTCGACGGATCAGCTGAAACTGCACACACGCCTCCTTTCCTAGTATGGGTGTGCCATGAGTTGTCAATTGAAACTTCAACGGCATCCCACCGACAATGATATTGACTTCTCCATCTGGTCGTATGCGATTACCTGAATAAGTGACGAGACAACACTTTGAAGGCTCCAACACGGTATTTTCAGAGAATTGTAGACAGTACGCGGTATGACATTAGCTTGGGAACCAGTGTCTAGTTTGAAGTTAACCGGTATGTTCTGTAATTTATATTCCACGTACCATAAGTTGCTGCTGCATAACAGTAGTTATCTCGCCCACGAACAAGTCATTTCCTCCGTTGTGTTTGTCCCCTTCGTCTTGTTGGTCATTATTCGTGCTCAATTCGTTCACTTGAGCTCGACTTGCACGTCGGGTTCTGCAAACCTTTTGAAAGTGTCTGTAGCACTTGCAGTACATGCATTGTTTGTCCACTGCTGGGCATGTAGAAGCGCCATGTTGATATCCGCATCGGGTGCAGGTCATCCCCGGTGTAGAGGGACGTGTCCCTCGGTCGTACCACATGCGGTCACGTGGTGCTGCTGAATTCCTGCCCATCCGTGATGTGTAGATTCCTTGCTTGCTCACCGCATCTAGCTGCTCCTCCGTACGGTTGCCTCCCTCTGGTTGTAGTTTGGTGTGTGTGTTTTCGCTCAGTCAACACATTTCCAGGCATCTGTCCAATGTTAAGTTAGGCGTTTGCAATAACTTATCTCGCAGCCTCTTCTCTCTCACCCCGCACACCAGCCTGTCACACAGCAATGAGTCCTCCATTTCTGAGTAATCGCAGTATGATATTCGGTGTCTTAAATCCCTGATGTAAGTGTCCATCGACTCATTAGTTTGATTATATGAGTTGAATGTATACCTGACAACAGTGATATTTGTTTTCATTACACAGTATTCTTCAAATGCTTGTATTAAGGGGTCAATTCTGTCCTTTTGGCTGTCCGACATTCTGAACGTCAAGTGCAACTTTTGCGCCTCCGGTCCGGCTATGTGTAAAAATATGCAGCATTGTACTTTTTCTGTCTTGGTTGCCGCTCCTGTGGCTATGCTATATATTTCAAATGCGCGATACCATACCCGCCAGTTCATAGCCAAATTTCCTTGTAGGCTTAACGGCAATGGCGGTTTCATGGCCGAAAGTGCCATGGTGACTTGGTTTCTTGTGAGCGTCCCTTGGGTTCTGTACACGATCTGACACCATGTAGTATCATGTAACACAAGCGAACACCATGACGTCCAGTATCCAAGTGTTTATTTATCGCTCTCTAGGTCATGCGTCATGACGTCACACTGGTCTCGGCTATACGCACCGTACACATATGTTACAGTAACGGGTACCATCAGGCAGTCAGTTTTAGCGCGTGAATCGTATACGGGAGGTGTGTACCAGGCTTAAAGTTGCATAGTCCGATGGTTTTGGCTTTCTAACATTTTTCTGAGATAAATATATTAAATTGATTGCTGTAATCTACCTTACTTTAGGTTGAAGTGATTTTTATTTTAAATCGCTAAGTTTTGAGATATTTGAAATTCAAACATGTCAAATTAGTTTTGGCAAGCACACCAAAAGTCTGACACCATAGGCTTCTGCAGTAACAGGTTCTATTAAATTGACTCAATATTCCCTTATATGTAGCCCGAAATGCTTAATAAATGCATCAGTATCAAAGTTAGATATGTAGAATCAAATCTAGATAATTGTTTTGGTTTTGAAAAGTTGATACTTTATCGGACTATGCAGCTTTAAGCCCCCATCCTACATCCCCACCACACACGTCCGTACATACCCACCACACACTCCCTACACCCCCACCACACACTCCCACCATACCAACTCAACACACACCCCTACACACACCAAAACCCTCACCACACAGACCAAAACCTCACCACACACCGCTTACAGTTACACACCATGTTCCGGCCATTTTCACTGTGCAGTGCGTAGTTAGACGAGTTTTGTAATTCAAAATGTGCATGCATTAAAAACGGCGTTCAAAGCAAAGCAAACGCGCATGTTCATTGGTTTTAGTTCTATGCACAACTCTGAACTTCTGAATTTCTATTATTTTCAATCAAATCCACCAATTTCTCAACTGTGAGGCACATGCTCTGTGATAAAGGTATAACCTGGGCCTACGTTTGAATATAGATACGATCAGTAATACTAATAGTCTAAATCCCACAATTTCAAAAAGTATTTTATTCACCAATGGTGGTCATGACATCTTGGCTTCAAAAGTAACAATTTTAGAAATATTTGGATCTAGAAATATAAACCTAAATCAAGATTTGTGAATCTGAAACGAAAAAATATAACAACAATAACTACTACAAAAGACTTGTTTTCAATAACAACTGAGTCCTACCAATTCTCAGTTCTTGTTTTCAACCAGCATAAATAATGAGAGAGAAATGTAGGTAAAATAAGAATAACCTCCTCTTCCTCTGGATCTAATTCTAGACTTTTTAATTCTTTATTTAAATTAAGAAAATGTCAAATTATCAACAGAAATTTGTTTGAATGAGATTTATAACATATCTCTGATGAACCATGCCCATTTCCTAGGCATGTTTTTTTTTCTCTTGAAGATTTATACTGCCTATCGTGGATAAGTCTGAATATACTTGTTTTCACCATTAGGCAGTTTGTTGATAGAAAGCCCAAGCCTACACTTTTACCGACCCAAGGGATTTTTAACCTCCCACACCACATAGACATGGTATGAGAGCAACTGGCCTTTGATGACGCTGTAAGTTATACACAGCGGTGGAAATCCAAATTGGCAGAGGTGGGGGCATGGGGAATCGAACCACTGACCTTCAGATTAGGAGTCCGACCTAGAAAAAAGTCAGACACTGTAACCACTCCACCACAGAGAACACCACAATTAACCATCAATTAACAATGAAAACATGAATACAATAAGTAAAGCTGCCTATTCTAGCTTCCAAACTCGTTGTAAGTTCTATGTAACAAACGAATGGATGCCATAGCTGATCTCTGCGCTTTGCGCGGGATTGTTTTTCTTGTACACATCCCACAATGCACTGCGAGGCTGAAATTACGAACTCGTCTATTCACTTGCGGCCGCGTGTGCATGTGTGTGATGTTGGTTATTGATCATGCTGCTTCAAGAGACCCATTGCCGTATCGACACTACTTTATGCATTGGCTGATATAGTGATGGGCAAAATTGACATATATAGGCCTATGTGTTCGGTATTCAACGGATTGTTTATTTTGTTCATTATTAATAGTGCCGTTAAATCCTGGCCACCCTCTGGTCAGATTAAAGTTGCACAATCGTATGGTTTTGAGTTTCTGTCATCTTTCTTAGATAAATATGTTAGATTGATCATTATTATCTACTTTACTTTTGCTTGAAGTAGCTTCTATTTTAAATGGCAAGTTTCGAGATATTTGAAGTGCAAACATGTCAAATCAGTTTGGCAAGCCCGAAAAAGGTACCACGTACGCCATAGGCTTCTGCCAGAACAGGTTCTATTGAATTGACTCAGTATTTCCTTCTATACAGAAACACATGTTTAATAAGTGCATCAGTATCTAAGATAGATATTTAGAATCAAATCAAGATAATTATTTTGGTTTTGAAAATTTGATACGGACTATGCAACTTTAAGCGGGGGAAAGTTCACATTTTCAGCCAAATTCTGTAAGGCAGACCTCCCAACTAAGAAAAGACACCATAAAGTGGGATCTATAAGTAACTGATAAACACGCCATTTATAACTTATATTATAAGACTCCCTGGACAGAGTATCTGCAAAAAATAGGTTTGACCCCTTTAAGTATGTTATTTTTATGTTGTAGTTTTGGAGTCTCATTCGCATTCTCTGCATTCTAGCTGACAACTGGTTTAAAGTTTCATGGTCCGATGAAATATAATTTTGTCAAAATTAAAACAACTACTTACATTTGATCCTGTATATCCAACTTAGATACTGGTGTATTAGCTAATGATTTGGGACATTATATACAGAATAAGCAGTGAATTTATAAGCTCACCCTTCACCCACACTCACTTTGAAACACTCATTATGCAGGGAGGCCATTAACCAACTAGGCCAATCTTGTGACCTCGATCATTTTTCTTTTTACTAAATGTATTTTATTCAGCGAATAATGTCTTTTGTCAGAGCCAGAGCGCTGGTCTTCCGGCCGTTCATTACAATTTGTTGGTACATAAATGACAATATCAGTTGCAATAATAACCACATGAAAAACCTGTTCGATAATAGAAGCATGAAATAAATTGACTATTTGTCGTAATAGTAACTGAATGCAATTCCAGTTCAACATATGTATTATGCACTTGGTGAGCATGCATCAATAAATGTACAAGACGACTCTAGAATTGTCTTTAAACACTTCTTTGTTCCTTTGCTTTCTCTTCTTTTTTTCAAAAAGATATAACATATCTCCAATACACATATATATATTATATTGTAAATATGCAAATCAGTGGTTCCAATCACCAATACCAAATGCGGAAACCTGGCCATTTTTTTTTTTTTTTAATCCCATTACAAGTGTTCCGTTCTGTGTGGCCCAATGATGGGATTGAGGTCTGAGATTGCAGTGGGGACTTACATCAGACAGGTTTTATGTCAATTTAAAGGAAAATGTTAGGTAATAGGTTTTGAAAGAAGGTGTAGTAGGGGTGGGGTAGGGGTGGGAAGGGGATCAGCGTGCAGGGCTGTGTAGTGCATTTAGCCTTCCCCCAACCATGTAGGCCTACTATGCAGGGCCATAGAAGGGGAAATGAGGTGTCTGTGTGTGTGTGTGTATGTGTCTGTGTGTTTCCTGACCTGACTTTACAGAGACACAGAGACAGACATACACACACACATACACACACATACACACACCCAGACACACACATACACACATACATACAGACACAGACATACACACACAGACAGACACACATATATAGACACATACAAAACAGACATGCACATACAGCACACACAGACACAGAAACACACAGACATGCACACACCCGACATACACAGACACGCATACACCCTACCTGACTTTGAAGAGAGAGAGAGACACACACACAGACACACACACATACAGAGGCAGACACAAACACACACACAGACAGACATACACAGACACAGAAACATAGACAGACAGGCACAGACACACATACATACCCACACATACACATACACACAGATAGACACACACATACATACACACACATACACACAGAAGCAGACAACAGACACACATTATATTTTGTTAAAAAACCTAGTGCCATGGTCCTATGGCACTAATCCGTTCCCACAATGTTCCATCTCATATCACATGGTTATCGCGAGACGACCATCTGGGTCACAGCCACAGGACTTTTGGCAAGCTTGTCGAAATTATTTTTGGTTCTTTCAGCTCAAATTACTTCAAAACTAATCATCATTAATCAAAATCACTCCGGACTAATGATTAGTAGCTCATAACGATCAATTTGATATATTTATCTAAAAAATAAGACAAAAATTCATGTGCCATCGGACCATGCAACTTTAAGCATAATTGCTACGAGAGGTTTATGATCTGTTTGAATTGTTATTTCATTTCCATAGATATAATCATGGAATTTCTTGTAGCCAAAACATATAGCCAGAAGTTCCTTTTCTATAACTGCATAACTTATTTGTGTTTTATCTAATGCTTTGGATGCCATGGCTACTGGTTGATTACATTGGAATAACGTGGCTCCCAAGCCATATTTAGATGCATCCACCTGGATGGTAATATTTTTCATTTCCGTCAAAATATTTGAGAATTGGAGCATTACTCAAAAGTTCTTTTAATTCCCTAAATGCATTGATTTGAGCCTCTTCCCAGTGCCATGCTACATTTTTTTAATGATAATTCTCAATGGTTTGGTAATTTGGGCCATGTTTGGTATGAACTTACTTACATATCCAATCATGCCTAAGAAACGTTGCACTGCTGCTTTATCTGTGGGGACCAGACAGGATGGCTGAATGAGTTAGAGCGCCCGTCTCCCGTTCTGGTAGATTGTGAAAGAAGAGAGAGCCAAGCCCTCAGGTTTATTATTTATATGATACATGGATCCAATACCTGCTGTATACAGGTATTGCAGGTATTGCAATACCTCAGGGAGTTTGACACCCCCACCCTGCAGAATTGTAAAACCACTGCCTTGTGGTACAGGTTCTTGTCAGAACCGAAGGCTAAGGGAGCAAACCATAAACAGAAAACCATGTCACTGTGGCAGCATTAAGGGTGGTTGATGTCTGGAACTCCCAACATCTCCCAACCAGCCACTGCAGGAACAAATAGTTTTGCGCCTGTCTTGACATGTTCTTGCCGGTGTGAAACCTCTATTTGCTCCCCGAGAGAGTGCCGCTGGTAACTTGCAAAAGCCAGCAGCACTTCAACACTTTTGCAGGCAGCTTTCATGAAATGTACAACCACACAAAATGAAAGCAGTCTTTGTCGCATCGCGACCGACAGCATGATGATGATGATGATGATGATGATGTAGGCAGGGCTTCATGACTAGGCCAAACATGCTTGCATTCAGCATGTGGACTGTATGACATGGGTAGTTGGTAATCACCACACTCAATAATGTGTGAGATTGCGATGGTTACATGATATTCTGTGACTCAATATCTGGATATTACCATAAAAACACAAGAGTGGGAAGGCAGACCCCTTCATTTAACCATGTAGAGCTGCATAGTCCAATGAAATTTAAAAACCCAAAACATTCCCTACATTAGATTCTACATAGTCTATCTAACTTAGATACTGGTGCACTTATTAAACATTTGTCACCACCCAAAAGGGAATACTGAGGCACTTGAATATAACCTGTACTGTAGAATACTATGGTGTCAGAGTTGTTGCATGCTTGCCAAAATGAATTTTGCATGGTTATCTGAAAAGTTAGCCATTTAAAATATAACTTACTTCAAGCTAAAGGAAGGTACATAATAACGATCAACCTAATGTATTCATCTCAGAAAATGTCAGTTCTCAAAACCATCGGATTATGCAAATTTAATATCGTATTTTTCTCAGCGTCCACTGTAATATATGCGTAAAAGACATCCAAGCAGGTACTGAGAACAAAGGAATATGTAAATTAGATGACATCACAGGCAGAGGGTGCCGGCGGTTCGGGCCCTGGATTGGGAATAAACCATTCAGTATCCAGAAGTCAACTTGTCCAGATGTTGGTTCTTTACATGGTGTCAGATGAGGAAGAATGCTGCCCGCTAATACACTGCCGGGTCTTAGGCCGCCAGGACAGCTCAGGACAGCCAGGACAGTGAGATCGAACTGGAAAACATGGATCAGAGCATATGAGATATATGCCACAGCCGCAGGTGTCGTGATGAAAACAGAACAAGTGCAATGCTGCATCTTTCTTCACGTCACTGGGGAGGAGGCGTAAAAAGTCTTTGCCAATATGTCCATCGCGCTCGAGGAGCGAGACAAGATCGGGCTGCTCACCAACACATTTCAAGAATATTGTTCCTGTAAATCCAACTTAATTATCATACGTTACCGATTTAATTCTAATAACCAAGCTACTGAGAATATGTCCACGTTAAGAGACAGAGTCAAAGATTGTGAGTATGGACCGGTGGAGGAATCGCTGTTGCGCGATCGGTTGGTGGATGGCGTAAAAAACACGAATATGAGAAACAAACTGCTGCAAACAGCGGATCTGACGTTAGAAAGTGCATGAACATGTGCAAACTCAGTGAATTCAGTTCTGATCAGTTAAAGGACAAGAAATCAGATGTGGAAGTCAAGGAAATTGATTTTCTGAATAGATATGCAACTGCACGTACCGGTGCACAGGTAGTTCGTCCGTCTGGGGCACCATCTCGGAAGTCGCCATCTTGGAAAGCTGGCAGCGCCGGTGCAGGCGAGTTGAAAATACAATGTCCAAACTGTGGATACGAACACCGCTGGGGAGTCTGCCCAGCGAAAGGCAAGGCTTGCATCGTCTGCAGGAAGATCAGGCACTTCGGGAAGGTCTGCCGGAGCAGACTGGGCAGAGTTAACGAAGTAACCGTGGAAGAGCCCGACCCTCACAACATAGAGCAAGCCCCGGATCTGGAGGAAGTCAATGTATTGACGACGGATCTGTTTGTTGGTACCGTCGACCACAGCACAGACAAGGAGGAGAAACTCTGGTATGCGACCGTCCAGGTGAACGGCCATCCAGTCAAGTTCAAGCTCGACACCGGATCAGAGGCGAACATTCTGCGAAGGAAAATCTCCGACAGACTGGCACCGGGGCGAATGACGAACACCCGCTGTTCGCTTTTGACTTTTTCGGGGCATCGGATCACCCCGGCCAGTGAGGCAACACTTCGGATCGAGGACATAGACTTCACGTTCCAAGTGGTGCAGAACTGTCAACCGATTCTCAGTAAGCAGTTGTGTTGAACTTGTTGGCACGGGTCGACGAGGTGCATTCCAGTGTGCCGATGAACATTTCCACACTGACCGACGACCACAGTTTGCGAGCCGAACATCTGGTAAGCAAATACAAAGACGTTTTTCAAGGTGTAGGTCTCATAAATGCTGTCATTCATGTTGATAAATCTGTACAACTTGTTGTTGACGAGCTGAGGAGGATTCCATATGCAATTCAGGACAAAGTTCACACAATCTGTCAGTCAGGATTAGGGGCTGTGTTAATGCAGGAAGACAAACCAATCGCACTTGCATCTCGTGCACTTGACTCAGCGCAGTGTGTCTATGCCACTATCGAGAAAGAAATGCTCGCCATATGTTTCGGATGCCAGAGGTTTCATGACTAAATCTTTGCCAAAGAAGTTCAAATTCAAACCGATCATAAACTGTTGGTAGTGATGATGCAGAAACCGATACATGAACTATCCGCATGGATGCAAAGAATGCGAATGCGTTTACAAAATTACAACATCCAGTTGTGTCATGTTAAGGGTTCTCTAATGTTCTTTGCCCCAGATAGCACACAGCCGTCGGGCCGACGTCGGCTATTGGTCGCACCGTCGCAATCGACTTTCCACCGTCGGGCCGCCGTCGGGCCACCGGTGGATTTCCGACGTTGAGAATCAATCCCTTTCCAGTTTTGAGCCACCGTCGGGCCACCGTCGGGCCGCCGGTGGTGTTCCGACGTTAGGGTTCAATCCCTTTCCACTTTTGAGTCACCGTCGGGCCATCGTCGGCCCGACGGCGGTGTTCCGACGTTAGGGTTCAATCCAAATTTCCACTTTTGAGCCGTCGGGCCTCCGTCGCAAGACGGTGGTGTCCCGACCTTAGGTTTCAAACCTTTTCCACTTTTGAGTCACCGTCGGGCCATCGTCGGCCCGACGGTGGTGGGCCGCCGCAAGTTTGCATTCATTTTCCACACTTGGAATACCGTCGGGCCATCGTCGGCCCGACGGTGGTGTTCCGACGTTAGGGTTCAAACCTTTTCCACTTTTGAGTCACCGTCGGGCCTCCGTCGGCCCGACGGTGGTGTCCCGACGTTAGGGTTCAATCCCTTTCCACTTTTGATTCACCGTCGGGCCATCGTCGGCCCGACGGTGGTGGGCCGCCGCAGGTTTGCATTCATTTTCCACACTTGGTATACCGTCGGGCCATGGTCGCCCCGACGGTGGTGGGCGGCGCATGCGCAGTTCTTTAAATTTGGATTTCGGCTCGAGTCGCTAGCGGAACACGTGCGATTGTTGATCAGTGTTCTTTTTCTACCAATAACTCCAGAAATCCCAGGAATTTTAAGGAATCATTTACCAGGTTTGTTTATTAATATGTTTAGATTATTTTGTAAAAGTTTTGTAATTTATTACGAAGTATTAGTGGAATTATTCATGTTAATACGATTTGAATCATCCGATACGGTTTGTTTACTTCGAATCGCCACCTGACTCGAGTCGCCGGCTCGAGTTGCCAGCACAACACGTGCGATTGTTGATCAGTGTTCTTTTTCTACCAGTAACTCCAGAAATACCAGGAATTTTGAGGAATTATTTCACAGGTTTGTTTATTAATATGTTTAGATTATTTTGTAAAAGTTTTGTAATTTTTTACGAAGTATTAATGGAATTATTCGTGTTAATACGATTTGAATTATCCGATACGGTTTGTTTACTTCGAATCGCCAGCGGAACACGTGCGATTGTTGATCAGTGTTCTTTTTCTACCAATAACTCCAGAAATTCCAGGAATTTTAAGGAATCATTTACCAGGTTTGTTTATTAATATGTTTAGATTATTTTCTAAAAGTTTTGTAATTTTTTACGAAGTATTAATGGAATTATTCGTGTTAATACGATTTGAATTACCCTGTACGGAATTTTGACGAAGGACCGCCATCTTGGTTTTTTCCGAGAAGACACTGTCACTATAGTGTCAATACGTACAGACTATATTAAATTTATATGCTATGGGTTCTCGATTTCTATTAATTTTGAATAAAACTAATATTTTTACAGTGACAGTGTCTTCTCGGCTCGTCGGCCCGACGGCGTTTGTCGCCGTCGCCCCGACGGCGGCAGCCGCCGTCGGGGCGACGGTGGGAGGTTGGACAAAACAACGTCGGCCCGACGGCGTTTGTCGCGTCGGGGCAACGGCGTCGGGGCAACGGCGGCTGCCGCCGTCGGGAGGTTGGACAAAACAACGTCGGCCCGACGGCGTTTTCCACCGTCGGGCCGCCGGAGCGGCCGCCGTCGGGCCGCCGTCGGGCCGACGACTGTGTGCTGTCTGGGGCAGACAGGTTGTCCTGAGCACACAGTCCTAATGTAGGTCATGCTGATCTATTTGACGACACGCTCAGCGTCGCTGCAGTGGATATGCAATCATCCAGTCTGTTAAGTAAAATTGTCCAAGAGTATGAAACTGATGTTTCCATGTCCATGTTGATAATCAAGATGGCGACAGGACATGGATGCTGAAAGTGCGGAAATCTAAGTGGATATTCCTCATAAACATCCCAGGATACTACAGGATAGGCCCAGGAATGCAAGCACAACACATATAGGAGGAATCTACTAAAAACAAAAACAAAACAACAGGGAGACTGTTAAAAACGGCGGGAAATGGCCGGAAACGGCCAGGAGGAGGCTTCTACCAAGGATTTGTATCCTCTAATGTAAAACAACATATAAGGAGGAATAAATTAAGGAGGAAAATAAAATCAACAACATATAAGGAGGAATAAAGGAGGAAAATAAAATCAACAACATATACGGAGGAATAAAGGAGGAAAATAAAATCAACAACAAAATAAAATCAACAACAACAAACAAACAACAAAAAACTACACAAAAACACAGCAACTGCTAACAAAGGAAAGGAAAACAAGACGACAGATAACCACCAAGGGAGACGGTTAAAAACGGCGGGAAACAGCCAGGAGGAGGCTTTAAAAACGGCAGGAAACGGCCAGGAGGAGGCTTCTACCATCCTGTAAACAGTGCACAACACCCAAAATCTTCCTCATAAACATCCCAGGATACTACAGGATAGACCCAGGAATGCAAACATAATGCATATAGGAGGAATCTACTAAAACCAAAAACAAAACAACAGGGAGACCGTTAAAAACGGCGGGAAACGGCCAGGAGGAGGCTTCTACCATCCTGTAAACAGTGCACAACACCCAAAACCACACAGATTTCCATGCATAAGCACCCAGGGATACGGTAGGATACGTATCAAAGAATGTAAATGCACCACATAGGAGGAAATCTACATATGCACAAAGGAGGACAAATCAAAGCAGGCAGAAACGGCTGTTAAAAAATGGCGGGAAACGACCAAAACCCCGAATACGTCACAAAAACAGCTGTAAACGTAAGTCAGCAGCTAAGCAAGGAGGATATAGTGAAACTGGTGATCCGGACAGAGAAAGACCGAGACAGGAGTGGGAGGGAAAGGAAGGGTTTATTTGAGGTGAACATGGTGGTACAAGCAGAGGGTTTCACAATCTGAGTCGAGTTAAAATGTCAATCAATCAACCTGATCAATGTCTGAGGAGGGTCTAGGGGGGACCTGGGAGCCTGAGGAGCTAGGCCCAGGAGCCGACCCAAAACACAAGGCTAAGGCTCTCGGGCGACCGCCGTCACCTGCCTGGGCACGTAGGCGTGGACGGCGTCCGACTCCCAGGTCCCCTGGGCCATTATGGCAGATAGGTCAACGCCCCTGGAGGCGCAGGCCTGGGCCGCGCCCCGGCGCAGGCCGTCCAGGGTGTATCTTATGGCCTCAGGGACTCCGGCAGCCTCGAAGGCGACCCAGATCAGGGGTGTGACATCGTGGGGCGTGAGGGCAGTGTTCTTCCGGTCAAGGAATGCTGAGGCGTCACCCGGGGCCGGAAGGAGGGCGACCGATCGGTCCCACCACCGGTCCGGACACAGGGGCCTCCGGGGAGGGTGGGCACATAGAGCGAGACCGCCTGAGCGGGGGAGCGGATGGTCTTGGAGGAGACCAGGATCCTGAGGCCCCTCGGGGCGCGCTGTACGTCATCGCGGCGGAGGGTGTGCCGACCGCCCCACGGTGCGTGGGAAGGCGAGAGGAGGTTGGATTGCCTCAGGAACGTGAAGTAGGCGATGACGACCGCGGCCCAGGGGGCGACCCCAAGGTGGCCCAGGGACCTCATGTCGTTGTAGATGAGGGGCAGCATGGCAAGGGTGATGGCGAGGGCCCTCTTGATCGGGGCGACGAAGAGCTTTTCCCTGCCCCGTCGGACGCGGTCCACGAAGGGAGCGTCGAAGGGGGTGGGGTCACCACGGTGCAGTTGGGTGATAAATTGGCCCACGTCGTAAGGGAGGGGGCGCAGGTGTTCGATACCCCGCTCCAGCATGAATTCGAAGTACCTCCTCGCGTGGCGGGCCCAGTTCCGCCAGGTTCCGGGGCCGAGGGCAGCCATATGGAGGGTCATGAGGTGGGCGTGCTCTCGCGGATCGTAATCTGAGAAGGAAAAGAGTTAGACATGGTTAGAGAGCAGCTCCGGGGAGTGCGAGACTCTAATTCGACCCAGACCCAGCTCACGACATTGATCCCGTACTATTCCCAGGGCGACCCGGGAGCAATGGGCCCGGCTGAGGGTGGATGACGATTGAGAACGACCCGAGGGCCGCCACCAGCCAGATCTCTCGGGCGCACGCACCGAGGGTCGGGTTCGAGGCATGGCCAGATTCGAGCGTGAGGGCCGAGGCCGCGTTGTCTGTGTTTACCACGAGCTCGCAGCCGCCCGGCGCGGGGTGTCCGAGTGTCTTTACCGCCATTACCAGGTTGACGGCCTCGAGCTCGTGGATCGCGGGGAAGGCTGCGATCATGTTGTCGCTGTAGGCCTCCGAATAGCAGAAGTATCGGGAGAAAGCGCCCCCGCCGGTCAAGCAGGAGTCGCATTCGATGACCCGGGGGGCGGGAAGGGGACGGAAGGAGGAAGACGCCGTTCCCCTTTTCCGCGTAGTCACGGAACCACTGGACATCGCGTCGCAAGTCGAGGTCCATGTTGGCTCACCCTGAGAGGGGGGAGGCGAGTAGGCTGGCGAGGATCCTGCCCATGAACTTGCGGGCGGATGGGCTGCATGTGCTGATGTGCGCCAGTCGGCTGACGAGCTGCTGGAGGGCCTTCCTCGTGGTGGCGGGCCATCCAGAGCTCACAGTCTGCCAGGACCTCACCGAGTTTTTGATCGGGGATGCGGAGCACCATGGCTTCCGTGTCGAGCTCTATGCCCAACCAAACTAGCCAGACGGTGGGGGGGGCAGCACTTGTCTGGGGCGAGGGCCAGTCCGAGTCGAGCGCAGATGTCGCGCAGGGCGTCGAAGGTGCGCATCGCGTCTAGGTATGAGGCCTCACACCCGACGCAATCGTCCACATAGACGAGGCTGAAGAATCCGCGCTCCCGGAGCATCCAAGAGATCGCCCCGATGTCCGGCAGCCGAAGGGGAGGGCAATCTTGAGATAGAGTTTGTCGTCGACGGTGATACAAAACAGCGGGATGGAGAGGGGGGTCCACCCTCAGCTGCCTGTAGGCCCGGGAGACATCCGCCGACCAGCAGAACGCCCCCCGGCCTTGCGCCTGCCCATGCGCCTGCCCATGTCCGATGCCGCGGGGAGGGTATAATGGTAGGGGTGACCCAAGTACTCCTTCCGGCGGATGCCCGAGTTCACGCTTCGGCCCGGGGGGAAGGAGAGGTCCACTATTATGCGGCGCTTCCCGGGGTCGATTTAGGGCGGGTCATGATGGGGCTGCATTGTGCCCATGGCAAGAAGGGGGAGACCTCGAAGGGTCCGAGCAGGGCGCCTCAGCGGAGCTCCTCTACCGCATACGTGGTGGGCTTAGGCCGGGTCCTCGCGGTGGTTGTGGATGGTCGGCGTGGGCGGCCTGGCCGCGGTGTAATTCGCCGGGAACCCGAACTCCAGGTGGTCCGTGAGGGAGGTGTCCGGGTGCCCACGCAGCATCTCGCGCCAGGCTGTGATGTTGAGGTCCGACTCGACCGGGACTCAGGCAGCCAAGAAATTAGGAAGGGCCGAGGCCCGGGCGGCGGCGTAGGCTGCCACGTAGTCGGGGTACCTGGCCCAACCCTCCTCCGCAAGAGGGGCCAGAAGCCGTCGAGGGTGTCCCTGTATTCGGCAGGGTAGGGGCCACAGGCGGCGGCGGGGGCCCAGGACTGCTGCAGGGTATGGTCGAGCACCTGGCCTCCCGGTTTGCTCTCGTCTGCGTCTCTCGGGCCGGCGCGGTGGGTCGCCTCGGTGATGTCGCAGAGCCCGCAGGTGGCGGGGGTTGTTGTGGCCGGCGTCGAGGTGATCCGTGCGGCGTGTGCGTGCTCCGAGAAGCTCCCATAGCTGGGGGTGGGCGGCGCGGTCTGAACGTCAGTGTATGGGCGGTTTGCTCCCGCTTGTGCCGGCGAGCCCGGGGGCGTGTAGTTGTTTACGCCGGCTTGCTCGGGGCCAGCGGGGCCAGTGATGTCATTCGGGGGTTCCACGGGGAACCCCCCCTAGCAGGAGGCATGCTGGTTCCAGCGTGCCCGCCGCCAGACACGCTAACGGGCTCCCAGGCCGGGACCCAGCGGGGGTCGTGACGTCATGATGGGAATTCCAGGGCATGCCAGCGAGGCCGGTGGAAAACCGGGGGGAAGCCGGGTGGCTTCGGTACAATGTCAACAAATCGTCTGATCGGGGGGCGGGCGGGTGGGTCGTCTACAGAATCATGGCGGGGTCGCGGTGGCGTAACTGCTCGCCGGAAGCCTAAAAATCCAAGTGTGTTCTCTTACCGGGTTTGTCCCTTGACTTTTTGGAATAGCAGGAGGCCTCCGAGTGGTTCGTGACTATCTTCCTTACGTTCGCGCAGTAGCCGCAGACGTGTGAGATCCTCTGCGCGCCTGATCCGTGCGACTCTCCTTTGGCGGCTTTGTCGCATGTTCCAGGATCCCTGTTCCAGGCCTGGCATGTGGCTCCGATGAGCGACTTGTCGTACTGTGTGTGCGGTTCCTGGCCGGCCTTCTGGTGCTGCGTTTTCCCGGGCTGGGAGTCACTTGAGGCGGCCTATGCGGGAGTGAGGTGGCTCGCCATGGCGATAATTTCCACCCTCATGGCGTTGACGGCAGCCAAGTCCCGCCAGCCGTCTGGGAGCCGGCCGTCCGCGATCCGAGTGAATATCTCCTCGGAGTATCGGCGGACGACCAACCATGGGAGAGAGCAATTGTCCTGCGCCACCATCTCCTGGTGGCATGAGAGGGCTTCCAGGGCCGACGACGGGAACGCTCGCTGGTACTGGAGGCATATAAGGCCCAGGGTATATTCCTCCCGGGTCGCCTCCCCTTTTTTAATTGCTTTACCCTCATCCCCCCTCTCCACCAGGTCGTATGGGAAAAGATATTTAGCAGGAATACCTTTTTTCCTGCTTGTCGCCTTGCCGTCAGCCGCCGCGAAGATGAGGCGCACTGCCTCCTCGGCCGACGACCGGGCGCCTCTGCCGTATGTGTCCTGGTCATGTTGTCGGTGCTGGGAGGCGCGGGGGTGGCGGGCCGGGCCGGCTTCACGATGGCATCTGCTGCGCGGGCGGGGGGACGGCGAGGGGGAGGACCAGTCGCTCATAGGGCTTCTGTGTCGACCATCGCGGCTAGCTGCCGTGGTTCGATCCCGTCTTGTCACGGGGCGGGGCTCAGAGAGATCGGGGACAGTGTTCTCACCCTGCTCTGGCAGTGCGGGGGAGCTGAGCCGACCCTGGGGCGGTGCGGGGGGGGTCTGGGGGAGTGAGGGGGAACGATCGCGTCCACCCCGGCCCGCCATCTCCTGTCTCTGGCTTGCGGCATGCCTTTCCAGATCCGACCAGCGCTTCTCGATCATGTCGATCGATGCCTGCATCCTCAGCATCCCGTCGGCCTGCTTGGCCTTTGCTGAGGGTCTCTTGGGGCGAGCTGACTGTCTCGCCAGCGGCGTGGGTGGTGTGGGCGGCTGCCGGGACGCCCCGCCATCTTGCGAGCCGTCCAAATCGCTCTGATCGACTTGCGGGGATGTTGGTGGCCTCTGTGTGGCGCGCTTCGCGGGTCTCCCCCCGCTTTGCACTGTTGCGCGTCGAGTTCTCTGCATTCTTATTTAACGTGGGTGCCTTTTTTAAATTCGCTCCTGCGATGGTAAGGATCCTAGGAGTGCGTGGGTGGAAGTGGGTGCCAATAAAAGAACAAGCTTGGTGTCTTGCTGGAGCCCGAATGCAGGTCAGAGGGGGAGGGAGGAGGAGGAGGAGCGCGCATGAGCGGGAAGGAGGGCATCCCGGCCTTCCCCCGCCGGATCAACCACAATTTGGAAATGATGGGCCAATCCAGACAGTAAAAGAGGAACTCACACGAGAAAGCTAAAATGCAGCCAAAAACAACACGGGAAAAGACATTGGTGCAACCGGAAACGGAAACGGAAAGAATTAAACAAAAACAAATGGCAATGACGATGACAATAAATATGAGAGCAGGCTACAGTCACTCCAAATGGCATATAGCACTCTACAAATAGAGTGCTCATGGTATAAAGCAGAGTATGAAAAACTCAAAACAAAAGAAAACAACACCAATGCTAACAAAACCACCAATAATGCAAGGAAAACACCCACTGAAATAAACAAAACGCCCACGGACCTGGCCCCAAAACCAAAACAAACACAAAAAGACGAAAACAAAAAGCTCAGCGTCGTCATGCACAGTATCCCTGAAAAAGAGGACGAGAACATGGAGAAAACAATCACAGACATGCTGAGCGAAGCGGACTGTGACTTTGGATGGACGGTAGTGACTAAAGCATACTGTCTAGGGAAGAAACAAAAACAAAAAGACAAAACACTGAAAAAAAGTGAGGCAGACATGGAGCAGACAGAAAAGGCATCCCCACAGAGCAATGAAAAAAAACTAGATAGGCCAAGGAGCATCAGACTCCAACTAGAAAAAGAATCGCAGAGAAAAGAACTCTTCCAAAAAAAGAAAACTCTACAAACCAAAAAAGACTATCACAAATTATCAATCAGGCCAATCAGGAAAGAACCAGAAATACTGAGTGAAAAGACAGTACAACAAATGTACACACTGGCCGTTGAAAACAAAAGCAAAAACGAGAAAATAGAAAGGGTCAAGATGAGAGGGTGCAATATCGAGATAAATGGGAAGATGTACACACCCAACGAGTTCGAAAAAATAGAAATAGAAGAAATCACCCAGAAAAGGCAGCAACCAGGGAACATGCCTGGGGAGTATCCTTCCAAGGGCACAACTCCCCCTTCAGCAACCTATATGCATGCAAGATCACGGGCAAAGACGGAGAGAAATACACATCAGCCGAACAATACTACTGCTCTATCATGGCCAAATTTCATGAAAAACATGACCTAATGATTAAATCAGTCTGATAGACAATGCAGAGAATCCATACACGATAAAGGCAATGGCCAATAAAATATGGAGATCGCTGGACTGGTGCAAAACCAACGAAAAAGTCCTGGAAGACATCGTATATGCGAAATTCACTCAAAATGAGAAATTAAAGACAAAATTAATCAATGCTCCAGGCAATGCATTCAGAGAGTGCACAAAGTGCCCATACTGGGGCTCAGGTAGGTTCCTGGACAGTGCCAGTGAAGGGGAAACAGTCAAACAGGGATACAAGAATAGAATGGGAGAAATCCTACAAAAAGTCAAGGTAAGCCTCACAAACGCCAATGAATAGAAACCCAAATTAATAAGCAAAATAAAGTAAATATAAAATAGACACAATAAACCCAAGCAAGCAAAACAGCAAAATAACTTATTAATTAACAATGCACTAGTGAGATATGCGAATACGCAGACACACACGGAAAGCATAGACCTCTTCAGGCAAGATAGAAGGAGGAGCAAAGAGCAAAGCAGCACTTCCGCCCAAGCCTACTTCAAAACACAACCGACAACTGCAAATTAGAATGACAACACAGAATTAGCAGCGGCTCACTAAAGCAAATGGACACCACCATGAATAAAATAATTGTGATCAGTGGAGACTCAAGAGCAAGGGCATTAACCCAGCACCTGGAGGACAAATACCACAGAACACTGAATTACAAAGTCAAAGTGGAGTCATTGCCAGGGGCGATCATCGGCAGGATAGCGAACACTGTGCACAGGAAATATATAAAATCCACTCCACCGGCACAAATATACCTGATGGCAGGGATTTGTGACTTAACAACGAAAATAGGCTGCAGGGACCTGAAACCAGCTTTCAAAGATAAAACAACAGTTATGGAGTACATGAAAAATGAGTACACACAAGCACACAAAACACTCAGCCAAGTAACAAAACTACCACTAATATAGGAGCTCATGGGCTTGGACATGGAGAAATACTGTGGCCGCAGCGGAAACCAAAACCACCAAAACTACCAAAAGCTGGTAGATGAATGCATACCAGAGCTGAATGCTTTCATACACCACCTAAATAACAGCCGGAACAGAAGCATAGCCATACCAAGGTATGCTAACTACATACGCAAGACGAGGCATGAGAGGTGTTCGGCATGGTACGGCATCGGCATGACGGATGGCATTCACTACAATGAAAAATTTGCCCAATACGTCATGACCAGGATAGAAAAAAGCATCGCTGAAAACTGGGAATATGACCACCAGGGCTACAAAACCATGAGTATCACAAACTTACCATAAAGCAAATACAAATAAAGAAATAAACAAGCAAAAACAAATATGTCATAAGAAAACAAGAAGTATGGAAAGAGAGCGGCACGGTATGGCATTGGCATGACAGATGGTATACACTACAAAGAGGAATATGCCAGTTACGTCAATGTGAGGCTGTCAAAAAGCATCACGGAGAACTGGAAAGAGCACCAGGGCTCCAAAACATAAGTATCACAAACTTTTATAAATTTCACTAACCAAACCCTAAATCATAAATATAATCAGGTACAACTAATACACCCTGTAATGTTCATGCCTTCCTCCATGCACACAGGTAAAAAATAAAGTAGCGGAGGAACGTTATCAGAGACATGGTTCACTGACAAACACCAAAACAACACCCTCAATATAGACGGATATAGGCTTGTACGTCATGACAGACAACACATTAATGAAATGAACCAAACAAAGAAGGGTGGAGGTGTTGCCATTTAATGCAAAGCCACCAAAAACCTAGACACTGAAAGGCTAAGACCAACAAATCTTTCAAATGAGCACATAGAACTACTATGGTGCCTAATAAAAAATGAAAAACAAGCAAACGTAGCCATAGCGAGCCTCTATAGGCCACCGTCAGGTGAAATTGAAGTATTCCTTGAAGAACTAGAAAGGGGCATAAACACTCTAAAAAAATCAACAAATGCAGACTTCAATGTGAATTACAGCAGCAATGAAAAAAATAAACTAATGCTGCAAACCATCATCAAAATCTTCAGCTCATCACTGAAAGCACAAGGCTAAGCAACAATACCTAATACTAACCAACTCAAACCATGCCACAAAATGGGGAACTAGAAGCTGGGGTATAAGCGACCACAAACTAGTATATGTAACCAGGAAAAAGCTCAAAAGCTCAAATCACTATGAATACAAAATGGGCAGGTCCCTAAAAAACTATTCAGAAGATACATTAAAAAATCATCTGCACCAAAACATAAACATCACACAAAACAGGGATGATGTTCATATCTATTGGGACAACATCATCACAGAAATAAGAAATTCAACTGATGAGATGTGCCCCATAAAGAAAAGAAAAATACAAAAAAAACAAGACCCTTGGGTAGAGAAAGACCTGCTAACACTCATCATAACCAAAAGTAAACTGGGTGATAAAGCAAAGCGCACAGAACAATAGAAGACAAACTGGCCTACCATGTCACCAGAAACAACTCTATCAAAGCTGTGAGAACAGCAAAAAAGAAATACATAATAAAGCAGGACAAAGACTGGGGAAGCAACACAAACAAATTCTGGAAAAATGTAAACCTATTATTCCAAAAAAATAACAAAGAAGAGCATACAAACTTCCAAGATAATGAAGCGGCAATGTTCACAGACAAAGATGCAGCAAACAAACTGAACACACACTTTGCCACAATAGGACAAAGGCTGTCAGGAAATTTTTTAGAAAAGATGGGAAAACAGATCAGGAACTGTGCAGAACGAAATCCCCACCTGCAAAACAGATATGATAGAAGTAAAAAAAATTATAAATGACATAGACACGAATAAGCCAAGTGGAATAGATGAAATACCAACCAAAATACTGAAAGAGGCACTCCAAGCCATCCCGGCCACTATAGTAGACCTATTCAACATCTCCTTTGAGCAGGGGAGTTTTATCTCAGCCTGGAAAATGGCAACCATCACCCCTATTCACAAAAGAGGAGACAAACAAAACATGGGAAACGACAGGTCAATATCAATTCTTCAAACCCCAGGCAAGTTCATTGAAAACGTGTTACATAGACACATAAATGTACACCTGAAAAAAACCCAATATACTAAGCGACAGACAAGGGGGCTTCAGGAAACTGCACTCCACATCAAAAACAATAGCTAACCTAACAAATGACATACGGGCATCAATGAACCAAAAACAATTAGTTGGAGCAGCCTTCATTGACTTCAGCAAAGCATTTGACACAGTAGACCATAAAATACTATTGGAAAAACTAAAGACCATGGGCATAAAATCCAACACTATGGATTGGATAAAATACTACCTCAGCAACAGGCAACAGAAAACAAAAATAAACAATACACTATCAGACAACCAACCTGTCACATGTGGTGTACCCCAAGGGTCAGTCTTAGGGCCACTACTCTTTATAATCGATCTAGAAAAATGGTTTCAAACTGAGTGCCTCCCACTATATGCAGATGACACAGTCATATACGCAAATGGCACCACAGAAGAGGAGGTAATAACTAAACTAAATAAAGTCCTACTAAAACTAGACGAGTGGTGTGACGAGTGATGCTGGAGGGCAACAAAATAACCATCAACACAAGCAAATCAAAAACAGTACTCTTCTCGCATAAACAAATGCCAGAAAGAAAACTACACTAAACATTAGAAAATGTAGACCATTACAAATACCTAGGCCTTGAGTTGGACAGCCAACTAAACTACAACCTATGTATAAATAAAATTATCCAGAAAGTAAACCACAAACTGTGGCTATTTGCAAAGCTAAGACACTACATGACACAAGAAATGTCAATAAAAATCTTCAAGGGCATGGTGCTCCCCTATTTTGACTATGGAGATGTAAACTACATGGGTGCAAGAAAAGAACTACTAAAAAAACTGCAAATACTGCAGAACAGAGCCCTAAAAATCTGTCTAAGAGTAGACAAGCCGCACCCCTCCTATTGTAAGATACGAGTCGACACATCAAGTTCTCGTTCATGACTGGCTTTATTTACTCGACGCGTTGTTAGGCAACGTTCCTGGGTATCTTGTTACTCTCGTGTCATCAGCTGATTCACATACATTATACCCCAGTCACACGAGAGGCAGCGTTCACCGCCAACCTCCCTACGCCCAAAAGGACGCCAACCACCCAGCGTTCCATTCGATACACTGATTCAAATACGTTGTAGGCACCATGTCGGCACCATGTCGGCGCCATGTTGGCGCCATGTCGGCGCCAGGTCGGCCCCGACCACATGGTGACTGCAGCATCGCATGTGTTGGCACCAACCCAGGGCGGCGCCAGGGCGGCGCCAGGGTGCCAACCATGTTGAATGGCGCCGCCAGAACAGGACGTAAGGAGGTTGCACATGCAGCAGCAGGAACCTCCTTGCGTCCAAAGTTTCCGAAATGGACGCCGGGAGGTTGGCGTCCTCACGGCGACAGCACTCAAACAGGGCGTAAGGAGGGCGCAAGGAGGACGTTTTGACGTCGCGAATCGATCGTTAGCGAACGCAGGCCTCGTGTGACTGGGGTTTTACATCTCCCTTTCATTAGTTTTATTAAATACAATAAATACAATACATTCTTAAAAATACCAATACATAATATTTCTTATAAATACCAGTACATACCATACATACAATAATTACAATAAATACAATAACTGCATAAATACCATGATCCGGACAGAGGAAGCCCGAGACGGAAGTGGGAGTAAGAGGGAGGGTTTATTCAAGGAAACAGGTAAACAATCGGGGTAGTACATAAGAGGCAATGTTCTTGTGCAGGTCAGTCGACCTCGTCCACATCCGCAGAGGGGCCCGGAAGGACCTGGTAGGAGGTAGGCCCGGGAGCCGACCCAAAGCATAAGGCCAAGGCTCTCGGGGCGTCCGCAGGCACCTGGCGGGGCACATATGCGTGCACTGCGTCGGACTCCCAGGTCCCCTGGGCCATGATGGCGGAAAGGCCCACCCCCCTCAAGGCGCACGCCTGCGCTGCACCTCGGCGCAGCCTGTGCAAGGTGAACTCGGCAGCCTGAGGCATGTCGGCGGCGCCGAGGGCGGCCCGGAGGAGGGGGGTGACGTCCCACGGGGTGAGGGGGGTGCCGATGCGGGCGAGGAACGCCGGGGCGTCACCCGGCGCAGGCACGAGGTCCACGGCGCGCCGCCAAGCGCGGACTGGGCACAAGGGCGATCCGGCAAGGGCGGGCACGAAGATCGAGACAGCCTGCGCCGGGGCGCGGATGGTCTTGGATGACGTGACGCGGCGGCGCATGCCGCCCGGAGCCGGCTGGACGTCATCCCTGCGCAAGGTGTGAGGCCCCCCCCACGGGGCGTGAGAGGGGGACAGGATGTTTGATTGCCTCAGGAAGCTGAAGAAGGCGATGATGGTTGCCGCCCAAGGGGCAACCCCGAGGTGCCCCTGGGTGTGCATGTGCCTGTAGATGAGGGGCAGCATGTCCGGGGTGATGGCGGGGGCGCGGTGGACAGGGGCCGCGAAGAGCCGTTCGCCGCCCCGCCTGACACTAGCCGCGAAGGGGGCGTCGAAGGGCGCGACGTCTCCTCCGGCCTCCTGGACCCAGGAGCGTGCCCCGGAGAAGGCATTGGCCATGGAGGCGGGGGAGGGCAGCAAGCGGTGAAGGTGAGCGATGAATTGGCCGACATCGTATGGAGCGGGGGCCAGGTGGTCGACACCCCGCTCGACGGCGAACTCCAAGTAGCGCCTGGCATGTCGATCGCGGTTGCGCCAGGTCCTGGGCTCGAGGGCGGCGCGGTGGAGCGTCATCAAGTGCTCGTGGGCATGCGGGCCGTAGTCTGCAATGTCAAAGGTCATGGGTGAAGATATTTGGGCAAATGGCGCACACGCAACCTACGAAGACTCCTGATACGGCACTCTTTACGGACTATATCAAGGGCGACTGGGGAGTAGTGCGCGCGGCTGAGGGCGTCCGCGAGCACCAGGTCGACGCCGGGCTTGTGCTGGACGGTGATCTCGAAGGACCCAAGGGCCGCGAGCAGCCATATCTCCCGGGTGCACGCACCAAGGGTTGGGTCGACAGCGCGGCCAGACTCGAGGGTGCTGGTAGAGGCCGCATTGTCGGTATTTATGATGAGCTCATACCCCCTGGAGCATCGGGCCCAAGGGTGTGGACTGCGAGGACCAGGTTCACGGCCTCGAGTTTGTGAATGGAGGGGTACACCGCCATCATCTCCTGGTCGTAAGCCTGGGCGCACGACCAGGGGAAGGAGGCAGATGCCGTTGCCGGCCGCCGCGAAGTCGCGGAACCACCGGACGTCTTTCATGAGCTCTGGGTCGACGTCCGCGATGCCCGCGGCGAGGGCCGTCCGAAGGGCTCCAGAGGATCCAAGCCATGAACTTGCGCACCGCGGTTATGCATGAGCTCACGTGCGCGAGGCGGCCAACGAGCCTCTGGAGGGCTTTCCTGGTCAAGGTGGGGCGGACAAGCCAGCGCTCGCACTCCCCGATGACCTCTTCCATCTTCTGGTCGGGGATATGGAGGACCATGGCCTATGTGTCGAAGTCAATGCCCAGCCAGGTCAGGCTGACGGCTGGAGGGCAACACTTGTCGGGGGCGAGCGCGAGCCCGAGGGAGGCGCAGATCTCCCAGGGATCGAGGAAGGACGCCTCGCACCCGACGCAGTCGTCGACATAGACGGTCATGTAGAATCCGCGGCACCCCATGATCCAGGCCACCGCGGCGGTGACTCTTACGCAGGCCGCGCCCGAGGTCCTGCATCCGAAGGGCAGGGCTATGTCGAGGTAGGTACGGCCGTCGACCGTGATGCCGAACAGCGGGGTGGAGAGGGGGTCGGCCCGAAGCTGCCGGTAAGCGCGGGAGCCGTCGGCCGACCAGCAGAACGCGCCCCTTCCCTCCACGACGATGCGTCGGCCCAGGTCGGCCGCGGACGGGAGTCTGTAGGCGTGTGGGCGCCCAAGGTATTCCCTTCTTGGGATGCCGGCGTTCACGCTGTGGCCCGGGGGGAAGGACAAGTCGACGGCGCTTCCCCGGGGTGGACTTGGGCCGCGTCATGATGGGGCTGCACTGGGCCCAGGGGGTGAACGGCGGCACCGCGAAGGGGCCGAGGAGCGTGCCGCGGCGGAGCTCTTCCGTGTAGTCCGTGACGTGGGGCGCGTAGTCGGGGTCCTCGCGATGGTTCCTATATGTGGGAGTCTGGGGCCCGGCCACCGTGTAGTTCGCCGGGAACCCAAACTCCAGGTGGTCGGGGAGGAGGTCATCATCGTGACACCGGAGCAGGCATCGCCAACTGGCAATGTTCAAGTCAGAGGGGACCGGGACTCGGGCAGCCAAGTAATTCGGAAGGCCCGAGGCGCAGGCGGCGGTGTAGGCCGCTGCCTAGGCGGGGTAGGCAGTTCAGCCCTCGCCCGAGAGCACCGGCCAGAAGGCGTCGAGGGTGGGCTTATAGTCGACGGGGGAAGGGCCGCAGGAAGGCGCCGCCGGGAGGGAGTGCTGAATGCCAATGTCAATTACCTCCTCGACCGGCTCGTTGGTGCCAAGGCCGGGGGCGGGGGCCCCCCGAGTCACATCGCACAGCACGCAGGAGGCGACGGGGTCTGGGGCCGACGGGGTGGAGCACCTGCCAGGGGGCCGGAGGATCTCTGCGAAGCTGGCGTATGAGCAAGTCCAGATTAACCAGCACCATTTTGGGTTCATCGACGTAGGCACGAGAGAGTGTGGGTTCGACCTAGATATGTATTGACTGAATCGTATTGGTTTGGAACGGTCAAAACTTCTGCTGGGCAGTGAAACCCTACAAATAAATGATGAAAAAAATATATGTGCACCTCTAGCATGTTCATAAAGCAAATTTACCGGAAAGTCAACAAACTCAGGTCTCGACTGTCACGTCCTTAATCCGCCTCAAGTAAGTCGGTTGCGTTCACACGGGCGAGATGGGCCGACCTAAGCTAGTTTGCTTCATATAAACTACCTCGCTAGGTGGTTTATATAAAGCGAATCATATGAATCGATTCAGCCCTAATCCGCCTTGACGTCGCGTTCACACGGCAAAATGTGAGGCGAACTAGGCAAGGCACTTTATATGAGGCGGATTAAATCGCCCGTGTGAACACGGCTCATGTGGGGTCTAAATATATTCTGATTTTTCCAGGTTTTCTTACAATTGTGATTGAGGTTACCCATGGAGTTGGTCCAACCTGTTTCACAATTACTTCTAGGCTTAACATTCTATCTAGCTCCCTACGTGGTATTCGTCTAGGGCCGTCAATTACTGGGCTTACATTTTTATCGACATGGACATGGGCATTTACTTTTATTTTACCAAGACCCTTAAAAACATCAGCATATATATTTACCAAGTTTTGAGCACTTGTATCAGTCTCTGGTGTTTTGCCTATAGAGTCCACTCGTGCGATCAGCTTGAGTGTGACGCACACACTTTTTCCTAGAAGGGGGCTACCCTTCCCGGTGACTTGAAATTTCAATCGATGTCCACAGATTGTGGTGAACGTCTCCCCCTGTGGTTGTATATGTTGCCCTGTGTAAGTGACAAGGTGGCAACGTGGTGGAGTCATCGTTGTATCGCTTAGTTGTTCGTACACTTCTCTTGGAATGATGTTTGCTTCCGATCCTGTGTCGAGCTTGAATTTAATTACACTTTTACCGATAATTCAAAACCAGACACAGATAATCATTTTTGGGCTAATAAATTTATTAATCAGGCTTAATACATTTTTACAAAAGCCTTGTATCCTACACATTTGTGAACATCTTTCATATCAGCTAAACTCAATAATACAATTGAGACTATTAGCTTTAACTACTCTATCTATATCAGGTAGTACAACCTGTGAACTATCATATTTCTGATGTTTATTACATATGTGCAGGTCAGATATCTATATAGATCTACTATTGCATTATTTCATTACTTATGTGCAGATCATATCTATGATCCGGACAGAGGAAGACTGAGACGGGTGTGGGAAAAAGAGGGAGGTTTATTTGATCGAGACAGGGTGGTACAAACAAATGGGGTAAATGTCTGAGTCGATGTAACTCTTAATCAACTTATTCAATGTCTGCGGAGGGTCTAGGGAGGACCTGGGAGCCTGAGGAGGTAGGCCCGGGAGCCAACCCCCACGTAGTGGCAGTAAAATAGAGGGTGGGTGGGTGCGGGAGAATAACGTCGGTGTCTTGATGGTGGCCGAATGCGGGTCAAAGGGGGGGAGGAGGAGGAGGAAGCGCGCATGCGCGGCTGGTGAGGTGACCGGGCTTCCCCCGCTGAATCAACCACAATTCGGAATTATGGGCCGATCCGGACAGAGGAAGACCGAGACGGGTGTGGGAAAAAGAGGGAGGTTTATTTGATCGAGACAGGGTGGTACAAACAAACAGGGTAAATGGCTGAGTCGATGTAACTCTTAATCAACTTGTTCAATGTCTGTGGAGGGTCTAGGGAGGACCTGGGAGCCTGAGGAGGTAGGCCCGGGAGCCGACCCAAAACACAAGGCTAAGGCTCTCGGGGCGACCGCCGTCACCTGCCTGGGCACGTAGGCGTGGACGGCGTCCGACTCCCAGGTCCCCTGGGCCATTATGGCCGAAAGGTCGATGCCCCTGGAGGCGCAGGCCTGGGCCACCCCTCGACGCAGGCCGTGGAGGGTGTATCTCGTGGCCTCGGGGACTCCAGCGGCCTCGAGGGCGGCCCGGATCAGGGGCGTGACGTCATGGGGTGTCAGGGGGGTGTTCTTGCGGGGGAAGAAAGCCGGTGCGTCACCCGGGGCCGGCAGAAGGGCGACCGCCTGGTCCCATGCCCGCACCAGGCACAAGGGCGATCCGGGAAGGGCAGGCACGTTCAGCGACACCTCCTGGGCCGGGGAGCGGATGGTCTTGGAGGAAGAGACCGTGATCCATAGGCCCCCCGGGGCACGCTGGACGTCATCGCGGCGGAGGGTGTGCCTGCCGCCCCACGGTGCGTGGGAAGGCGAGAGGTTGGACTGCCTCAGGAACGTAAAATAGGCGATGACGACCGCGGCCCAAGGGGCGACCCCGAGGTGGCCCAGGGACCCCAGGTGGTTGAAGATGATGGGAACCATAGCAGGGGTGATGGCGAGGGCTCTCTTGATCAGGGCGGCGAAGAGCTTCTCCCCGCCCCGGCAGACGCAGTCCACAAAGGGGGCGTCAAAGGGGGCGGGGTCGCCGCCCGCTTCCCGCAGCCAGACGTGTGCGCCGGAGATCACATTGGCGACCGACGCGGGGGAAGGCAGCTCACGGTGCAGGTGGGCGATGAACTGGCCCACATCGTAGGGATGGGGGCGCAGGTGGTCGACGCCTTGATCCAGCATGAATTTGAGGTACCTCCTCGCGTGGCGCGTCCGGTTCCGCCATGTCCCGGGGGCGAGGGCGGCCCTGTGGATGGTCATGAGGTGGGCGTGCTCGCGTGGGTCGTAATCTGGGAAAGGGAAGAGAGTTAGACATGGTTAGAGAGCAGCCCCGGGGAGTGCGACACTCTAATACGGCCCAAGCCCATCTCCCGACAATGATCCCGGACAATGCCCAAGGCGACCCAGGAGGAGTGTGCCCGGCTAAGGGCATCCGCCAGTACCAGTTCGACGCCCCGTTTGTGGCGGACGACGCTTGTGAAGGAGACGAGGGCCGCCACCAGCCAGATCTCTCGGGCGCACGCACCCAGGGTTGGGTCAGCGGCGCGGCCGGATTCGAGGGCGAGAGCCGAGGCCACGGTGTCTGTGTTCACCACGAGCTCATACTCGCCTGGCGCGGGGGGTGCGAGTGTCTTAACTGCCATCACAAGGTTGACGGCCTCGAGCTCGTGGATCAGGCGGAAGGCTGCGATCATGGTGTTGCTGTAGGCTTCCGAGTAGCAGAAGTCTCGGGAGAAGGCGCCCCCGCCAGTCAAGCAGGAGTCGCATTCGATTACCCAGCGAGGACACGACGGGGGCGGAAGGAGGAAGACGCCGTTGCCCTTGGCTGCGTAGTCGCAGAATCATTGGACGTCGTGTCGCAGGTCGATGTCCACGTCGGCTCGCCCCGAGAGGGGGGAAGCACGGAGGCTGGCCAAGATCCTGCACATGAACTTTCGGGGTCCGATGGGATGCAGGTGCTGATGTGCACCAGTCGGCCGACGAGCTTCTGGAGGGCCTTCCTCGTGAGGGTGGGACGGGCCAGCCAGAGCTCACAGTCCGCCAGGACCTCGCCGAGCTTGTGCTCGGGGATGCGCATCACCACTTGTCGAGCTCTATGCCCAGCCAGAGCAGCTGGACGGTGGGAGGGCAGCACTTGTCTGGGGCGAGGGCCAGCCCGAGGCAAGCGCAGATGTCGTGGAGGGCGTCGAAGGCGCGCATGGCGTCCAGGTATGAGGCCTCGCACCCGACGAAATCGTCCACATACAACAGGCTGAAGAACCCGCGCCCACGGAGCATCCATGAGATCGCCCCAGTCATGCGCACGCAGGCCACGCCCGAGGTGCGGCATCCGAAAGGGAGGGCAATGTCCAGATAAAGCTTGTCGTCTACAGTGATACAGTACAGTGGGGTCGAGAGGGGATCTGCCCTCAGCTGTCTGTAGGCCCGCGAGACGTCCGCCGACCAGCAGAACGCCCCCCGGCCCTCGATCGCCATGCGCCTGCCCATGTCCGAGGCCGCGGGCAGGCTATAGTGGTGAGGGCGCCCCAGGTATTCCTTCCGCCAGATGCCCGAGTTCACGCTTCGGCCCAGGGGGAAGGAGAGGTCCACTATAATGCGTCGCTTCCCGGGGGTCGATTTAGGCCGGGTCATAATTGGGCTGCACTGTGCCCAGGGCGAGAAAGGGGGCACCTCGAAGGGCCCGAGCAAGGCACCCAGGCTGAGCTCTTCCTCCGCATAGGCCATGATGTGATGAGCGTGGGCGGGGTCCTCGTGATAGTTGTGGAAGGTGGGCGTGGGCGGGCCGGCTGTGGTATAATTCGCCGGGAACCCGAACTCCAGGTGATCCGCGAGGGAGTCGTTTGGGTACCCGCAGAGCATCTCGCGCCACGCCGTAATGTTAAGGTCCGAATCGACCAGGACTCGGGCGGCCAAGAAATTAGGAAGGGTCGAGGGCCGGGCGGCGGCATAGGCCCCCGCGTAGTCGGGGTACCCGGCCCAGCCCTCCCCCGATAAGAGGGGCCAGAAGCCATCGAGGGTGTCCTGTACTCGGCTGGGGAGGGTCCGCAGGCGGCGGGTGCCCAGGACTGCTGCAGGGTGTGATCGAGTACCTGGTCCACCGGCTAGCTCTCATCCGCGTCTCCCGGGCCGACGCGGTGGGCCGCCTCGGTCACGTCGCAGAGCCCGCACGGGGCGGGGGCAGCTGTGGATGGCGTAGACGTGTTCCGGGCAGCGTGTGCATATTCTGAGAAGCTCCCATAGCTGGGGGTGTGTGGGGTCGTTGGAGTGTCAGTGTCTGGCCGGGCGGTGTGGCGGGGGGTACCGCCCACAACACGGTGGCCCTCTGCTTGTTCCGGCATGCCCGGGGGAATAGAGTTGTTTATGCCGGAACGCTCGGCACCAGCGGAAGTAGTGACGTCATTCGGGGGTTCCGCGAGGAACCCCCCCGGCCGGGGGCGCGCTGGTTCCAGCGTGCCCGCCGCTAAGCCCGTAGGCGGGCGGCCGGGCCGGGGGCCAGCGGAGGTCGTGACGTCATGAGGGGAATTCCGGGGAATGGCGGCAGGGCCGGGGAATCCCGGGGGAAGCCAAGTGGCTTCGGTATAATGTCAACAAAGCGTCTAATCGGGGGGCGCGCGGGGGGGGGGTCGTCTACAGGGTTATGGCGGGGGTGCGGTGGAGTAACTGCCCGCCGGAGGCCTAAAAATCCAACTGCGTTCTCTTACCGGGTTTGTCCCTTGACTTCTTGGAGTAGCAGTAAGCCTCCGAGTGGTTCGTAACAATCATCCTGACATTTGCGCAGTAGCCACAGACGTGTGGGACCTTCTGCGTGCCTGATCCGTGCGACTCTCCTTTGGCGGCTTTGTCGCAGGTTCCAGGGTCCCTGTTCCAGGCTTGGCAGGGGGCTCCTATAAGCGACTTGTCGTATTGTGTGCGGGGGTCCTGGCCGTCCTTCTGGTGCTGCGTTTTCCCAGGCTGGGAGTCGTTTGAGGTGGCCGAGGCGGTAGTGAGGTGGCTCGCCATGGCGATAATTTCCACCCTCACGGCGTTGATGGTAGCTGTGTCCCGCCAGCCATCTGGGAGCCGGCCGTCCTCGATCCGGGTAAAGATCTCCTCGGAGTGTCAGCGGACGACCACCCAAGGAAGCGAGCAATTGTCTTGTGCCACCATCTCTTGGTGGCGTGAGAGCGCTTCCAGGGCCGACGATGGGAACGCTCGTTGGTACTGGAGGCGTTTAAGGCCCAGGGTATATTCTTCCCGGGTCGCCTCACCTTTTTTGATGGCTTTACCCTCATCCCCCCTCTCCACTAAGTCGTATGGAAAAAGATATTTGGCAGGAATATCTTTCTTTCTGCTTGTAGCCTTGCGGTCATCCGCCGCGATGATGAGGCGCCCCGCCTCCTCCGCCGATGACCGGGCGCCTCTGCCGTACGCGTCCTGGTCGTGTTGTCGGTACTCGGAGGCGCGGGGGTGGTGAGACGTGAGACGGGCCGGTCTCGCGATGGCGTCTGCTGTGCGGGCAGGGTGATGGGGAGGGGGAGGACCAGTTGCTCAGCGGGCTTCTGTAGCATCCGTCGCGGCTTGCCCTCGTGGTATGATCCCGTCTTGCTGCCGGGGCGGGGCTCGGCAAGATAGGGGACAGTGTCCTTGCCCTGCTCTGGCGATGTGGGGTAGCCGATCCGACCCTGTGGCGAGGCGGGGGGTGCGCGGAACCAAGGGCGAGCAGTTGCTTCCTCCTTGGCTCGCTTTCATGGTGGTGGCGGTTAGGGCGGCGGTGGCTTCCGCGAGCACCCTGCTCTGCGCCGCCATCTCTTGCCGCTGTGTCGCGGCGTGCTTCTCGAGCTCCGACCAGTGCTTCTCGATTGCGTCGATCGAAAATTGCATCCTCAACATCCCGTCAGCCTGCTTGTCCTTTGCTGAGGGTTTTTTCGGGCGAGCTGACTGTCTCGCCGGCGGCGTGGGTGGCGTGGGCGGGTGCGGGGAAGCGCCGCCATCTTGTGAGCCGTTCAAGTCACTCTGATCAGCTCGCGGGGAAACGGGAGGACTCTGTGTGGCGCGTTTCTCCGGTCGTCCCCTCTGCCCTGTGGCGCGTCGAGTTCTCTGCATCTCCGTTTAACGTGGGTGCCTTTTTTAAATTCTCTCCTGCGATGCTATAGACCGTAAAAGTGTGTGGGTGGAAGCGGGGATCAAAATAGATCACGGTCGGTGTCTTGATGGTGCCCGAATGCGGGTCAAAGGGGGGGAGGAGGAGGAGGAAGCGCGCATGCGTGGCTGGTGAGGTGAGCGTCCCGGGCTTCCCCCGCCGGATCAACCACAATTCGGAATTATGGGCCGATTGTACTATCATAATAATCGTATGATACATCTCTGAAGATGTTATATTCATTTCTCTTGAGGTAGCTTGAAAATAGAAGACATGAGGCAGCAACTAAGGCAGATCACGGTCACACGGTCAGCTCACATCTGGCACACTCACACACATTCGCACATTCATGTCACACAGCAACATTCATTTCTAGGTCATAGGAACCATAATCTCTCAGCCAAATTTGGAACAGGAGAGATAATGGTTCCTCCCTAAAAGACATTTTTATTTATGTAATTAAACACACTGTTGGACTTCCATCTGCCAAGTGTTTTTATGCAATCTAGGGGCATTCCCACTCTTGCATACTCCTGGGCTCCCCCTCGCCGTAGGCTATGACAAGTCACTAACGGCCACCAGGGAAGTCCACACGCTTTCAATGCAACTTGCATACACTTGTTGAACACTCTAGCAGTCAATGGGTCCCCGTTCTGCATCATGAATGCTGGAGCGCCCTCATGCACTGGAGTCTGATGGATGTACTTGTGCCATGCGCGCACCGGGCAGAAATCAGCACTTGCCCCTTTTGGTAGTTCGATGCTGTATCTGTCCTCTGGCCTGTGTGTAGTTTTTGTGCTCCTGACTGTTACCGTCAGGTGTGTGCTGTGTGCCTTGATGTCACCTCCGAGCAGCATGTGACCGCCATCCCCCGATACCTCGGAATAAAACAGATTTGACTGTCTTAATAAACATAAATAACCTATTAATAATGCAACAATCAACACCACTCCATCATCTCCAATTAAAAAAAAAATGTCAATCATCTTTTTAATGTGTCCTGTCTTCAAGGGGAGCGCCCTATTCACAATGTTATTTTTTAACTTACATATGCCAGCCTTAATTATTGACAGTGCATAACAATCAAATGCCTCAGTATTTCCCGTCAACAATCTTACCCAAGTTCCCAGCCAACATGCCCTGGTGGGCCCTACATGGGTTGTCAATGGGCGAGCTGGGCACAGCTGGGCAGGGGATCCAGGTGGGCTCTGAAGTGGGCGTGAGATGGGCCCCACATGGGCTAGATTCCCAGCTTTAAAAAAGAAAATCATATTTTGTCTAAGATATAGTGAACATATTCTATAATTGAGATAGGTCCACCTGGGCTAGCCCAGGTGGGGCCCACTTGGAGCCTGTGGCCAAATTTAGCTGGGCCCCAGATAGGCTGCCCATGTGGGGCCCATCCAGGGCCCATCTGGGAATGCTGACTGGGTTCTCGCCGCACTCATGTAATTCTTTACAGCACCTTCAGTATTTAATTTAGCATTTAAATATAAAGCATATAACATTACCGTCTTCATTTTGGGTTTCTTAGGGTTATCTTTGATGTTATTACAAAACTTTAGATACTCCCTAAATTGTACCCTCTTATTGTTCCAGGTCCCTTCCGATAGTCCCACCGAAAAGTACACGCTTAGCCTATTCACTACTGCAAGTTGATAAAGGCAAAAAACAACATTATCAACAAGCAGAGTTTTACAAAAATACATCAAGGACATGACCGTCATGAGAAACATTTATTTTAGTTAACAGTTTAGACTGACATAATTTATCAGCAAGCAACCTACTTAGGGCATCTGCTAATACCAGATCCTTTCCTGGCTTATGTATCACCTGTACCACACAAGTATTTTCGGCGGCAAACCTCCAGATCTCCCAGGCACAGGCGCACAAGACAGGATCCTTTCCAGCACCAGAAGATAGAACCTGTTGGGAAGCAGCATTATCAGTATTAATGATAATTTGATAATTATGTGGGTCGGGCGGAGACAAATTTTTTTTAGAGCTACCACTAAATTTACAGCCTCTAATTGGGCAATATGAAAGTTATTTTTCAAAAATTCGGGAGAGTACAAATTTGAATAAAAATGAGTCAGACTGAATGCACCCCCACCCTGCAGAGATGAGTCACACTCGATAACCCACTTTTTCTCAGGGAAATGCTGTAGCAAAACCAGCCTATTAGGACCTTCTGCAAAACGTAAAAACCAAGCTATGTCCCTAACCAAATTTTGGGTAACACAAATTTTTCCTATAAACGGTGTACTTAACTTACTCTATACATTACGCTTACATTGCCTAACGACCTGTAACTTAACCTTGATCTACTCGCATATCATTACATTACCTCACTCTCACATTGCCTGTTCTTGAATAAATCTAAAATTCTGTTCATGAATAGTCGAGCAGGTACAAAACATTTTGAAATAAATTGTATGCGCCCTACTAACCTCTGAACATTTTTACATGTAACTTTTCTATCCACCACCCACTTTTTACATTCCAATAAAATATCCAACAATTTCTCATCAGGGATTCGGACAAACAGATTTTTTGAATTTATTTCATACCCTAACCAAATCAATTTTTGAGTGGGAGGGATACATTTTTTAATAGACAGATCCAAACCTAACGAAGCAGCCAGTTCCAATATGTAGTCATAAGCCTTCTGTGCTTTATATAGAGTATTCTCTACCCCACAAAGTCATCCAAAAAGCATAAAGTAAAAAATCACATTTTTCTCAATAAATAAACTACTGCAGCTGTCGTTCTAGCACAGGCCATGCTGGACGTCCTGCACCCAAACGGCAGCGCAATATCAAACTAAAATTTTCCATCTACTTTAATCCCGAATAGAGGCACACTTAAGGGGCAGGTTCTTAATTGCCTGTACACCCTAGCCAAGTCTATAGACCACATGAAACAACCCTCACCCAATTTGGTAACCTCCTTAGCCAAAGACATTATAGTAGGCAAATTATATTTATAGGGCCTCCCTTGATAAAAACCTCTATTTATTCCAGCATTAACTCTTGCCCCTTGGGAAAGCTAAGGTCAACTATTATTCTACGTTCATTAGTATTTTTCTTGGGGTGGGTCATAATAGGACTAATTTGCGCCCAAGGGGAAAATGAAAGATTATCAAATGGCCCCAACAATGCATTGTGAGTCAATTCAGTCTGAACATACTTGTTAATCCAGAAAAGATCTTCCTTAGAACGGGCATGATTGCAATCCGATGCAGTTGGGATAAAAGTACCAGTAAAATTCGCAGGCCACCCAAATTCTAAATAAGGGACTATTTCCTTATCTTCATATTCCACTAATCATTTTTTCCAGTTATGCATTATTAATCCAGATGGTACTGGGATCCTAGCTGATAGATAATTAGGCAGACCAGATGCTCTAACCTTAGCAAAAATAGAAGCATATTCTAAAAATGAGCTACAGTTACCAGTTAAGTTAGGCCAGGTATTGAGTACATACAGTTTATAATCAGAGGGAGATTTATCACAAAAATTAGTTATATTATCATTATATAAATCCACATTATCACAGTTGTCATATAAATCATCGACGACCACATCAGTATCATTGGCACTCATTCCAAACTGCAACAGGGTTAAAACATTAACAGGATAATTTAATGGAACAACATTTTTAACCACAGGAATGAAATCCTTAACTGGGTTGAGCCTACCAATATTCCCACCCATATTAGTAGCTAGACAGTGTTTTGGGTCCATCATGGAATCCCCGGCAATAACAGTATTGCCAAAGTCAGTGTTCTTGCTAACACAATGTGGATATGTAACATCCGAGCTACTAATAGAAGCACAGCCCTTATCAAATCCTATATTAACTTTTAAATTATCTGCAACATCAACATGTAACCCAGGACTCTGCAGACTAGAAATAGACAATTGACAAGGGCTGACAGAAGAAACATTAATTAAGCTAGCGACCGGGCTAGCTTCAGGCTTTGTAGGGAGGCAACAGCCATCCCTAGTGAGAAAAGCACAGTTCTCACTGATGGCATTCGAACCACACAACTGCAGATAATTTATTCTGTCCATGGCAAGCAGCCTAGAGGTCAGTGTATCAAACACTGTATGAACCCTGCCCGAGCAGCGGGAAGGGACGGTTATTGTTGTGACATCACCATGGCAACCGCGATGATCGAACCCAGTCAGAGGCAAATCTAACACCGGTGGTGTTCGTTGTGCCACCATAACCAAAGTTACTGCATTTGAACCGTCCTTCCTTACTATTGAAGTGCCATTACGTAAAACCCTTCGCTGATCCCGATTAAACCACTTATATTTCCTTTTATCACAGAATTTTCCAAAAAAACTACCTTTTTTACAGTGTTCATACAAAAACTTTGATATTTTGTAGGTAGAGCCACCACTCGTGCACCCACCGAACCTGTGGTTCTTAGTCGAAAACATAGATGGCGTATGACGTCCTTCTGGAAATCTCTCTGAAAAACAGCTAGCATTTTTGACAGGGGGACAGCGAAGGATAGGCCCAGGGCTATACATATTTCCCTCACATACAGTATCAGGATAACTATCCTGACCGACATGAGAGCTAAATGGGGAATTTAATAAGGAAGGCGATAACAGTAAATTTGAAGGCCGACATGACACCGACGAAACAACCGCACCGACCTGCCCGACTGGATTAATTGATGCTGCCCCGATGGTGGTGCCATCTGTAGACTTGGCCGCGACCCAGTTCTTGATACCACTAGCAATATGCACTGTCTCAATGGTTGATGCAGTCCCAGGCCAACTGCAACTCAAAAACTCTTCACACGGTCAACTTCATCATGTACGATGTCCTTTGCACAAATTTAAGTTTTACAGTCTATTTCCTTATGGGAGTGTTTGCGTCGTAATTTATATGGACAATACAAACATATATGAATAAATTTGTTAATCCCTTCACCATGGTCACCAGCAAACCCGCACGTTCCTCCCTTATTTCATATCACACAAGGCCTGGCATCGACACCTTTTTTATAATCAGTTGTAGCAGCCCACGCACTTTGTTTTGACAGTGCCTCTACCCGTTTGCCCAAGCCACACACATCTCTACGAATTTCAATGATTCGACCCTGATCCAACCACCCCTCAGGTAATCATCTATCGGCAATCATGCTAAAGATCTTCTCACTGTAGCATAGGCATGTCTGCCACGAGTAGTTCTGTGCCATATCTAATATTGAGTCAATATGTTCTTCTATGTGGGGCACCCAGTCAGCCAGCACATCCCCCCTTCTTACCATCCTTCTGATTGCAGACAGATACTCATACCAGGTGGCCTCTCCCTGCGCTACCTTTCCCTTCTTTTCATTACGAATAATATATTTGTGTGGTAACAGCTTTAATTTATATGATTGTCTTGCCTTTTTCCACACCAGCCGTATTAAGTCTCTCATCATTGAGTCATCACTATCTGAATCATCAGCCTCAAACCGGTCGTCAGAGGCCGTGCGTTTACGAGCAACTAATACTTTAGACGAATCATGAACATTACCTTTTGAAGTGCGTATCACGGTTCCAGAACTGCAGGCATTACACGAGCGGGCCGGACGAATCGGTGAATTTGCCGTCATGTCCACGACTGTTACGGCATCCTCCACTATGATGTCATCAGATGGCACCTCCGCCCGCTCGGCGCCTGACCTATATAAAGCGACTGTCCTCCATGTACACTTTCAAGCGACCGAATCCTTGCCATCAAAGGCTCCTGAGATTTGGCCAGCTTTGCATCTAACAAGCGTGAGATATCCTCCAAAGTCGCTCCTTGTGCAGAAGTTGATGGCCACATCGGCAAACCATCATCCAGATCAGCCATTTGTAACCGTGTAGAAGATGCTGACCTACTTGTAGCAATACGTATCCTTGAACCAGAACCTGAACCATCCGAGAGTTCCATGGACTTCAAGAGGGCCTTGGAGTACTTGCCCACCACACTACAAACTTTTACACCTTTTGGCATGTCGGAGACCAACAAATTTCTTATTTAAACTCACTGATCCGTCGACGACGGTGGCCAGGTAAGGACTGGACAAGCCTTTGAATCTACTACCGGAAGTTAACTTTGTACATAGCGACGCGCGCTACGAACTGTATCTATGGTATTCATAATATCAAGCCCATAGTCAGGGTTTTTGAATTATGCATGTTTCCGGCAACATGGACAATGATGTGTGTGTACCACAGTTCGTATACAAAAGAACCAAAGTGAAATTACTAGAAAATAGGGGAATAATTCATTTGAAAACATTAGCATATAGCTTTAGTCAAAACAATAAACTCCTAACAAAACCGCAAAGGGCTACTAGAGCAAATAATGCGCCACTACAGAAGCAGACCAGAAGCCAAATAAAAGCTCACGAGAGAAGCACGCTGGAAATGGCTGCCAAGGTGTGGAATGCCCAAACGGTAAAGGAAGACAAATTCCTGACCTAAAAACTTACAAAAAATATCTGTGCAAATTAGGTTTAGGAAACCCCACTAAGCTGCACTGCAAAGGGGCATGTGATATTTCACGGCCAACCAGCGGGATGCTCAATGGAAGGTAACCATGACAAGAGTAGCCAGATAACACACCACACAGCTACATACAAGCCTATGATATGTAAATAGGAGTAGGCTAGTCTAGTAATAAGAGTAGAACAAAATAAAATACATATATGCCAAGAAAATAAAAAAAAACTAACATAGGCTACTAACCATATCAACCAATTATCTATCTGCTACTGAAATGCAGGCAATCAAATAACTTATCAGCAGCTAATGTGTGGTAAGATAATACCAAGACTACAACTGGCCAGCATTGAAAACAAGCCTGGGCACCCGGGCTTATATGCTATGGACAGTATAAATACAGCCTCAATATGAAAAAGAAATTTTAAACACACATTGAAAGCGGTTGGGACACTACACGCATACAAACACCTCCATGGCAAAGACGAGTTAACTGTAGAAAACAATTTAGTTATGAAGGGTAATCGAGTTGTGGTGCCTCCAAAGCTCCGCGGTGAAATGATTGAGGCATTGCATGAGACACACTTGGGGATAACTAAGTCCAAGCAGTAGGCGTGTGACTGCATGTTCTGGCCTAACATAAATAAACAAATTGACGAAAAAGTCAGTCGATGTGACACATGGCAGAATAATCGTAAAAGTTTGCACAATGAACCTTTGGTGAACCACCCGATAGTATGTCAACCTAACGAGAAATTAGGAGCAGATTTATTTGAGATAAATCATGAAAATTACCTGATAACTGTAGATTATTACACTAAATATCCTGAGGTGATATTGTTGAAGGATACGGCGTCTGCGACAGTCATCGAGGCTATGAAGGATAACTTTGCGAGGCATGGTATTCAGAGCCAGGTGATTTTGGACAATGGTCCGCAGTTTAAGAGCCACAAGGATAAAGAATTTGCAAACCATTATGGGTTTACGGCCACATATTCGAGTCCAAAATATCCCCGAAGTAATGGCCAAGTCGAAAGATTTGTGCAAACAGTAAAAAAACATGTTAAAAAAATGCTTAGAGATGAAGACAGATTTCAGTTAGCTTTGCTAAATTACAGAAACACTCCGTTGTTCATCTTGAATGCATCTCCAGCTCAGCTGCTCATGGGCAGAAGGCTGAGGGGTAGATTGCCTATGATGGAGGAAAATTTAATACCCGGAAAATAGAGCCCGAAAACAACACAGACGGAGAAACGACAGAAAAATCAGAAAAGTTTTCACGACAAGACATGCGGTAAAGTGCACAAGCCAATGAGAACTGGTGACAAAGTTTAATATAAGAATCATGCAGGAGAGTGGAAGAAAGGGGTGGTTATAGGGCATACAGGTGTGCCAGGTAGAAAATATCAGATTTTGAATGAGTCAGGAAATAAGTTATATAGGAACAGAGTGCAGATAATAAGGGCGCCAGAATGGAGGCAGCCCGAACTAGTCGGGCAGGTACAAAGTGTGCCGACATCGCAGTCAAATGTAAACAACACAGCTAATCTAACTAGGTCAGGTCGGGTGATTAGACCGGCAGACAGGCTAGACCTATAAGTTAGTCAGTTGCAAACTATATAGTCACACACAAACAAATATGCATGTTAAGGGGCTGTCACATTACGGCGTATGGCAGGAGCGTATTGAAAACCTACGTACGCCGTGCTGATGCTGGCCTATGATGACCTTCGGTGAACTTTCGGGTGGGTTTGAGCATATGGGGGACCTATGAGGAGCGTATGAGGAGCGTATGGGAGCGTGCTGCAACATTTTTTGACTGTTTTGATTGGCATGTGGAGCGTATGAGGAGCGTATGAGGAGCGTATGAATATTTTAGGAGCGTATGAGGAGCGTATGAGGAGCGTATGCGAAACCTATGCGCGACCTATGCGCGACCTATGTTATCTCTCCGCGGTCCGCCGCTTGGTGACTCCTGGGTATATATAGCCTGGAGAAACAGGCTCCCCTCACTCTGCCACCATGCCTGCTAAGAGGAACACCACTGCTGCTGCTGCTTCTGCTACTGCTACTACTACTACCAGTACTACTGCTACTACACCAGCCTCCAGAGCTGCTGTAACTACAGGAGGAGGACTAGGCCGTGGGAGAGGCACAAAGAGGCAGACTTTGTTACAATGCTCTCCATCACCAGCCTCCTCACCTGCCTCGCCACCTCACCACTCTCCACACCACTCTCCAGAACACCACTCTCCACAACACTACTCTCCAGAACACCACTCTCCACTGGAGGAGCTGGAGATGGAAGTGAAGAGGTCGACGACGCAACGCTGACGTCCCCGCTCCAGCTCGCCATCTCCTGCCTCTGCGGGCAGCTCACGGGCGTCGTCCGCTGCCTCCGCCACCTCCGCCGCCTCCACCAGCACTGCTGCCATCGGCACGTCAAAGAGACTGAGGGCCAAGAAGAGCGACTGTTCTCTGTCGGTCTTCAAGGAGGATCAAATGTTGGACTTCCTCCAGGAGAACCCCATCATTTGGAACATGAAGCTCTCGGATTACCGCGCTCAGACAGAAAGGCCAAGATGTGGGAGGACCAGGCGACACTTCTGGGGACCACAACACTCCATCTCCAGAAGTGGTTCAAGTCGCTCAGGGACACGAACACGCGGCTCCACAAGAAAAAGAGCGGGGACGGAGCCGCTGACCTGACTGAGCGGGAGCAGTGGATCCTGCGCAAGTTCGGGTTCCTGCGGTCCGTCGTCCGTCACCGACCGGAGCCCTGCAGGAGTGTAAGTACATAATCTTTTTTCGTTCTGACAAGTGCGGCCATTAGTATCGTATTCTAAGTTTGTTATGTTATGCTTTTGTTGTATTTATGTTTGTTTGTTTGTTGTTGTTTTACGTCCTAGCAACATCTAATATTCTAGTAATTTGTTAATGTTATTTATTTCTTTAATGTTGAGTTGTTGTGTAGTTGTTCTTAAATCGAGATATTGACAATAGATGTATCATGATATAATCGTTATAAATCCATGTCTGCATTTAATGTTAATTATTTTTGCTTTATATAATTTTGATTTACTGTTGACTTGTCGTGTCTTTTGTCGAAATATCGATTTGCATTCATGTTACTTATGTTATGTTGTGATTTTGTTTTGCAGTTGGCCAGTCCTGTCGCGGCTCCGCAGCTCGACCTGAGCGTGGAGGAGAATGTCGGGACCGATGTGGAGGTGGCGATGGACGAGGATCTTCCACCCACTCCTCCAGCTACATCCCAAGAGTGGGGAAAGGGGAGAGGGAAGCGATCTGCCCCAGTCGACAACAACCTCCTCGCTGCCATCCACAAGAGGTTCGATGAGTCTGCCGACATCCTCAAGGTGATGCAGCCGCCTCCTCCTCCACCTCCACCTCCACCGGCGATGACGAAGCGAGTGGCATTCGCCAACTATATGCGGGACATGATCCTCACGATGCCGGAGGAGCGGTTTGTGTCGATTTGCGGTGCACTCAACCGCATGGCGTCGCACCATCTGGAGGAGGAGGAAGGAACATTCATGGCCCCGGTGGTTCGTGTGGCTGCTCCTGCACCTGCTCCTACTCCTGCACCTGCTCCTGGACCTGCTCGTGTGTCTGCAAGTGAGACATACCAGCCTCAACCCCACCAGTGGACTCACCAGCCACCACCGGCATCACCATGGGCTTCACAGAAACACGAGTATGTGCAGCACTATATGGGGCAGCCGCAGATTCCTCATCAGCCACAGCCACAGCCGCCTCTGCCAAGTCTTCCGCCTCAGCCTCTACTTCCAACCTCCGTAGGTCACGAGGCGCCCGCAGCTCCGCTGGTGGTACGGCCGTCACCGTCACACACTGCTGGACAACTACGGACATTAGGGATGGCGGGGCACACGAGGGGCTCTCCCGGAGTCGTGGTGCGCGCGGGTGCTCCGCCCACTGTGGGTGCGGCATGGCCAGGGACTTGCGCTGCTGCAGACATTGTGACTCCGACACACGTCGACCCCACCCAAGTGAACTTGTCTGAGTCGGCCAGCCCAGAAGGACTATTGAACTTGTCGGGGCTGTCCGGCATATCTGGCATGTTGGGCGCAAATTTGGACTTATTCCCCTCGTCAGCCACACAGTCGCCAGCTGATGCCACTTCTAATGGCAAGGGAGAGAAGTGATTGTAAATATGTGTATATATGTAGTCTTAGTTTTTATTTATCTTTGTACATTTGTATGTATATATGTATATATATTGTTTATATATTGTTTGTACATTTATATGTCAAGATGCTAAAATAAATAAATATACTGTCAATTTTAATTTTTGTGTCCGTGTTCAGTAAAGGCATGCCATCATTTAATTGTTATATATTAAAGTACAATTAACATTTAAATTAAAATTAAAACATGAATAAAAACTTTAAATTTAAAATATTTATTATAATGTTTCTCCTTCCCCTTTCTCCCTTTCCTCCCTCTCTCTCTTCCTCTCTCTATCTCTCTTCCTCCCTCTCTATCTCCCTCTCTCTCTATCTCTCTTCCTCCCTCCCTCTCTCTCTCTGTGTCACTCTATTTTTTCCTGTGTTCTTAGTATGTATGTAAAAAGAGAGGAGATTCATTACAATTACATTAACTAGATGACTTTAAATTAAGGAGCGAAAGAACGTAATTCCCGACACTCAGACAAAGGACAACAGACAACATTATGATCATCATTTATTGATTATGACATCAAGTAAACATACTGGACAATCCGAAACGCCTCGTAGGCAAGCAGGAGTCTAGCTCCGATAACTGTCACATGGTGACGTACAGCAGGTAGTGTAACCTGACGAACTGGAAGAACAGGCTTCCGATGCAGTTCAGTAACAGTATAGAACATAATTAGAGGCAGAAATGACATAACACGAAAACAATCAAATCAGAAAATCAAATCATCACAACAATCAATACGCACCCTCAGCACTTAACCCCCACGAGAAAAGGGTTGGGTGGGTGGGGAAATCAATGCTACCCGACCAACGGCTGGGTGAAAAGTGACCGCCGGGCAGGCCTCACGTCACGTGACCAGTTTCCTCGTATCTATACCTTCGTGCGCTTTGTCCGAGTGTCAAGAATTACATATGTTGCCGCACCAACATATCCAATTCCCGACACTCAGACAAAGGACAACAGACAACATTATGATCATCATTTATTGATTATGACATCAAGTAAACATACTGGACAATCCGAAACGCCTCGTAGGCAAGCAGGAGTCTAGCTCCGATAACTGTCACATGGTGATGTACAGCAGGTAGTGTAACCTGACGAACTGGAAGAACAGGCTTCCGATGCAGTTCAGTAACAGTATAGAACATAATTAGAGGCAGAAATGACATAACACGAAAACAATCAAATCAGAAAATCAAATCATCACAACAATCAATACGCACCCTCAGCACTTAACCCAACAAACTAGCAAGTGCTGAGGGTGCCTTCACGATAGGACCTTCCCGCAAATACAGGTTAACCGCATCACTGGACCAGGAGCCCGCCTGCTTAATCCACTCAAGTGGAAGGCTCGCCGCGAAACATGCCTGGGCCGCCCCTCGTCTCAAACCGTGGAGAGAGTACTTCCGACGAGCGGAAAGTGACGCCGACGCTGCTATATTCAGCACCCGAGACAGTGTCCTCGAGGTCAAGAAGAGACCAGACGGCAAGATGAACGCTGGAGCATGTCTAGGAGGGTCAAGCGCAGTGGCGTACTCCCTCCAGGCCCGAACGGGGCAGCACGGAGAACCTGGAATGGCAGGAAGGCTAAAAACTAAGGGAGAGACATCCCGGGAGCGGGTCTTAGTTGAGCGAAAGGCCACTAATAAAGAGGTCGGACATTGTACTACATCCAAAAACATCAGCGTATGGGGCCCAACTTCCGACACAGACTTCGAGGTAAGGTTACTTTGTCTAACTAAAGTCAAGAACCCGATAACTAGAGCAGCTCTGAATACTGCCGTGTCAGAAGACATGGAGGACAGAAACGCAACTACCCTTACAAGATCATCCGGCGAAACGGGAACAGCCCTACTTACTATGTGACAACTAGACCTTCGGGTTGCTCTCTTCATTACTGACAGCTGATAGGAACCAAAGATATGCGACATATCGGCATGGGCTGATAGACATGTCTTTACCGAGCTAAAGTAATTCTCGACTGACCCCGGGGATCGCAGCTTCTTAGACAAGTGCAACCTAAACGCTAACAAGTCATACAACGACGGCTTCACCGGTTCGACCGCATGACTCAGGCAGAACTTGACATATGCAATGACGTGGAGACGCTTGTTCCTGCGTATACCCTGCGCGAGCGCGTTACTGTATGTCGCTATGAGCTGGCGGTGTTCAGTCAAGTCGTAGCCTGATGGTAAAAAAGGCAAAAAATAAAAGAACCGTTAGTCATGAAGATGTGTACTCAGATTTCAAAGTTAATGATCGACAGACTAGGAACTACAGACACCTGCCTCAACTTCCGGGATTCGATCTCAGCAATGACTTCAACATACAGTTTCTTATCACACGGAGCCCTGCTCAGCGCATCTGCAAACGGTATCTTACACCCTGGTTTAAACCTAATAGACAGCTCACAGTTATTCCTAGCCGCGATCAGCCACAACTGCCTAGCACATGCGCACAAGAACGGATCGCGGCCTGATCCTGAGGACAACACCTGCTGGGATGTCTGATTATCGGTCGTTATCTCTACTAAGTACTCATGTGGATTCTTTGGAAGCAGCACTGTCAAGGCCAGAACTAAATTAAATGCCTCCAGCTGAGTGATTATGGGAAGGGCGGACCTGACCGCCTCCGGGTACAAGGCTGAGTAACATGTGGTCTGGGAAAACGCCCCCCCCCTGCCAACAAAGTCGAGTCACACTCAATAACCCAGAGGGGCGGCGGCAGTGGAGGTAACAGAATCACCCTGTTCAGCGAGGAGGTAAACTGAACAAACCAATCCAAATCTTTCTGTATCAACGGCGAAAACCCAGCCTGACCTACTGGCGGCGCCTCCCTCAGCGCTGAGAGCACCCTGTTCATGAACCTCGTGGCTGGCTTCACGCATTTAGCGAGATGCTGCAGCTTCCCCGCCAAACTCTGTAGCTGTTTCTTAGAAGCAGAAGTCTTCTCCTTCCACGCCCTGCACTCCTCTAGCACCTCATCTAACTTTGCTTGAGGGAGAGTCACGGTCATAGTAATGGTATCAATGCGGAAGCCAAGCCACACTAAGATCTGCGTTGGAGGAAAGCATTTCTTTTCCGCCAACGCCAACCCAAGGGTTCCTGCCAACTCCCTAAACAATGCAAACGCTTCGTTCGCCCGTTCCAAGGACTGCTCCACTCCCACAAAATCATCCATGTAGCAAAGTGTGAAAAAACCCTTCTTTCTTAGCATCCACACGACCGCTCTAGTCGTTCTGGCACACGCCAGCGCAGACATCCGACAGCCAAACGGGGGAGCCAAATCAAAGAAAAACTTCCCACCAATCTTCATCCCTAATAGCGGAACCGAGAGCGGACACACCCTAAGCTGCCTATACGCCCTCGAAAGATCGGCTGACCATAACCAGGCCCCGGCACCCAATTTTATCATCCTATCCGTTAACGTCGACACCGAAGGAAGTGCAAACGAGAACGGCTGGCCCTGATAAAATCCCTTCTGAATCCCCGCATTCACACTCTTCCCTAGGGGAAAGCTCAAGTCCAAGATGACCCTTCTGGCTTCCGAATCCTTTTTCGGCCGAGTCATCAAGGGACTCACCTGGCACCACGGCTCAAATGGTGGCATCTCAAACGGACCAATCAAGGCCTCACAGTCACGTTCTTTCGCAATGAACGCCAAAATACTCATATCCGTATCCGCATTAGAGGCATGATTTTTTAAAGTAGACGTAGGAATCATATTCTTAGTATAATCAATCGGCCAACCGAAATCAAGGAAGTTCACTAACTGCACATCAGGGTAATCGACTAACTCACGCCTCCAGGCCGGAATCAACAAACCCGAAGGGAGGGGAACCCTGGCCGCCAAATAGTTTGGCAACGCGGTAGACCTCACCAGGTTATACAAGTTAAAGAACGTTGTGTCAGACCCGAATGCACCCAACTCTGCCCATGGCCAAAACTCATTAAGCACTACACTAAACTCCCCCGGTGACGGCGGGGCTCGCCTTCTATGCTGTGTCATACCTGTCACCTCATTGATCAACTCTGAGCTAGTATTAAAACAGTCATACTCTATCTCAAACGGAACTGAACAGACCTCATCTCCTGACGCACACGACTTGTCATACACCCATTCACGCGAATCGTCAGCTCCGCCATCGCCATCAACAACCACCGGGGCAACAGGACTGACAGGGACTGTCACGACATGATCGAGCACCGGCACCATACCGACACCCGCGCTGCATCTCACTCCAACTTCAGCGTCAACAGGACCACGTGGAGACAGACCCACAGCACTGGAAGCAGTATCGCACACGGAGGAGAGCAGAGAGGTACCGGCCTCCAGGGCGGAGTCACGACCTGAAACAACAGATAAACAAGCTCCCGACTGGTTAGCTGTCGGAAACGTATCACCACTACCAGGCACCGCACAAACACCAGCACAAACCTTCACACACTGCGACCCACCGCCACTGACTGATACTTTTGGTTGTACAACGGGGCCCACATCAACATTACTCTTTGTAACACTACTTACTGAATTATTGACACCCGAGACTACCTCCGCGCTAAGCATGACAGGGACACTATTATAATTCAAACTGCTACCAACCCGCCAGTCAGAGGAGAGCCCTCCTACACACATATCATGTAACAACAATGGACAAACACTCACTCCAGCACTAGCCGCAGCCGGCTTCTCGGGTGCCTTTCTGTCATAGAACATCCTCCGCTTAATACAGTCCTGCTCCCTGTGCTGGTGAGTTCTCTTTAAACGATACGCGCAATAGGCACAAATATGTAGCATCTTTGTTGGAGAGGCCCCATGCGTCCCAGCAAACCCGCAGTCTCGTCCCCAATTCCAGTTGATACAGGGCCTCCCATCCGTCTCCTTATTGTAGTCCGCCCTCACATTAATAGGACCAGCTGTAGAATTATACGACGACACCGGCGCAGCCGCACCAAACTGCACGTTATTCTGCAAAAACGAGCCCTGAACCTGATGAACATGCTGACTAGGGGCGGACCTCCCTGCTGCCGTTCACACCTCCCTCTGAAGCTCCTTTATCGCATTATAGTCCTCCCAACCTTCTAACAACCGCCCGTCATTAATGAGTTTGAACACTTTTTCAGACCAGTGCCTGCACACTGGCCAGTCCCACAACGTGGCCATATGAGCCAGCTCCTGCTCATGCTTCAGTAAATGCTTCGGCCACGCGGGTGGCAAACCAGGCAGCGAGGCCATAGACCTGAGAGCCTCAAAGTACTCAGGCCATGAGGCCTCTCCCTGACTAATTACTTTGAAAGACTCTCCTCTCGTTATGAGCAAATGTGGCAAGAACTTAATACCTTTGGGCTTCCTCAAAGCCGTGCCCGGGTCCAACAGCAGGTCCACTATCGCCGCCGCCGCCTGATGGGCCCTTACCTCAGCAGACTGAGGGGGGCGTGTTGCCGAGACAGTTGAACCCACCGGCTGCAGAACCTCGGCCATATAGTACCGTGACGCCCTCCGCGAGTCAGCTCCAACCTGCCCTTCACGTAGCTCGTGGTGACCGAACACCGGTTGGCGTTCACCGACTGACACCTGCGGCTGTTGCAAAACACTGACAGGTGAAGAAACAGAAACATTCGGATTAACAGAGGCCGCCGGTGACACACGTGGCACCGACGCCGGCATTGCAGAATTTTCGAGTAAGTTTACCCTTAGGGCCAAGTCCTGAGTAACTTTCAGCACCTCCTTCTGCAGAATTAGCACCGACGCAAGGTCGCTCCTAGTAGCCTCCGCTCCTGTTGAAATGTCACTCGTGTTAGGTGAAGGCGACACAACCGGCCGCGTCAACCTCGCCTGGGCCAACAATGTATGCGCGGCTCGGCGTAACGACGCCCTTCGCATTCCAGGCTTGAGCGGCGGCCTCCCTAGGCGTTTACGCGGCGGCATACCAACAGCAGGGAACTTGTCTAAAAATAGAGAACAAAGCAATGAAATCAATGCTACCCGACCAACGGCTGGGTGAAAAGTGACCGCCGGGCAGGCCTCACGTCACGTGACCAGTTTCCTCGTATCTATACCTTCGTGCGCTTTGTCCGAGTGTCAAGAATTACATATGTTGCCGCACCAACATATCCAACAGACATGTAAAATTGTGTTTTCATATCTATAAAATGATATCGTTTATTTTATACTAGACATATAAACATTAGCATCTCATATAACAGGAGACATGTCACAACATCACAGACATGTTTGCAAAAAAACAGTAGACAGACACAGCGCATACAGACTGATAAAATGTTTTGTCAGATCATCCTGTCTTGCCATGACAGTGCTCCGGCAGGTGAGACGACCCAGTCTTTAATTAGATTGCGCTGTTCCTTTCCTAGCTTGGACGCGGTGTTGGGGTTAACAGGTACAACGTTAATGTCAGGAAGGTTGTGGCCCTCTCGCCAACCTCCAGGCACAAAGTTGTTGTTGGCTGTCTCGGGCCGATCCAGCTGCATGTTCTGTAGCGCTGGGTAGCGTGTCCTCATGAGGTTGTGCAGAACCATGCACGCCTTGACGCTGAGCTTCACGTTGGAGGGGTGGTGCTGCATAGTCGTCAGGAGCACTTGGAAGCGGTTGGCTAGAATGCCAAAGGCATTCTCCACCACTCTCCTAGCTCGGGAAAGCCGGTGTTGAAGAGTCGCTCATCATTGGTCAAGCCCCTCTTACCGTACGGCTTCATCATGGTCGGCCGCAGGGCAAAGGCGTCGTCACCGATCAGAAAATACGGCACATCCTTCTGGCCGTCGACGAGCGGTTCAGGGTTCGGAAAGCCAATGGTGCCACCTTCTGTGCACGCCTTCAGCTCGGAGGCGTTGTAGATCTGGGCATCGGACGCGGAGCCCATACCGCCAATATCTGCCCAGATAAATTTGTAATCCGCATCTACAAGCGCCAACAGGACCACGGAGAAAAAGCCCTTGTAGTTGTAGTAGAGCGACCCACTCTTTGGAGGGCACCGGCAGGCGATGTGCTTCCCATCCAGAGCGCCACAGGTATGGGGGAAGTTCCACCTCTCTGCAAAGAGGTCTGCAATGGCATGCCACCCTTCTGGAGTCGTCGGACATGTCATGACCTCGGCCATGTACTCGTCGACGATGGCCTTGCAGACTTCACGCACTATCAGCGACTGTGTGTTGTGGGGCACCCTCCACCCAAACTTCATGGAGGAGTATTTTGTGCCGGATGCCAGGTGCCGCAGAGTAAGTGCTATTTTCAGCGCCGGGTCGAGCGGCACCCTGAATGTGGTCCGTTTTTTGGCGATCCTGGGTCCCACTCGCGCCACAATCTCGTCAAACAATTGGGGAGGCAGCCGCATGAAGTTCACAAACGATGCGGTGTCCTCTCTGTGGAGCTCGACCATCAGCTTGTCGAACAAGCCAAACTGTGGCCGCCTCCCAATCCAGGGTCTGACCCACACTGATCGTCGCCGCCGCTCCCTCCTCCTTCGTCTCTCGATACGGGACGCCAGAAGAACCATGAGGAGTAGAGTAAGCTCATGGTGATAAAGGGCAACTCTGTAGAAAAGCTGGAACTGTACTTGCAGTGCCTGGGCATCCATCCTGTATGAGCAGCAGAGCAGGAATGACCGAAGGAATGGCGTGGGTCGCCTTTATATACCGAGACCATAGGTCGGGCATACGCCGCCATACGCTTCGCATACGCCTCCCATGCGCTTTTCATACGCTCTCATACGCAACGCGTAGGTTCTGCGTACGCTGCATATGCCCGAGATACGCCCGTGATACGCCCGTGATGCAAGTTGAGCGTACGAGTAGCGTACGCCGGCATACCCCTAGCATACACCGGCGTACCCCCAGCGTACGCGGAGCATATGCCGGCGTATGCTCAGCGTATGTGTCGCGTAAGAACCATACACCCCCGTAGGTCGAGATTTTTTTAGCATGCACAAAAAAATGGGGACGGACGGATTTATGAAAGCGTATGGCGGCGTATGCCTCATATGCTTCACATAAGCCGTCACCTGACGGCCTATGAGTAGTGTATGAGTAGCGTATGAGTAGCGTATGAGTAGCGTATACGGCGTATGCCGACGTATATGACGTAAAGCGGCTACGCCGCCATACGCTCCCGCCATACGCCATAATGTGACAGGGCCTTTAGTTTAAGTATTGTTTGCTTTCATAGTCGTTATATCTATATTTATATTATGTCAAACTGGACAATGTGTCATATTGGAGGCTAAGCAGCCGGAAATTTCAAAGGACTTCACTCGGACATTCGCTAAACCTGTGGTTAAAGCTAAGTACCCGATATATTTTTACTGTATTATTGTATGCTAAACATGTAAACTTGGTATGACTATGGCAATTTTGAAACATTTCATGTCTCAGAAATACTTTGAGGGGGGATGTAATATATGCGTAAAAGAAATCCAGGCAAGTACTGAGAACAAAGGAATATGTAAATGAGATGACGTCACAGACAGAGGGTGCCGGCGGCTCGGGCCCTGGATTGGGAATAAACCATTCAGTATTCAGAAGTCAACTTGTCCAGGCGTTGGTTCTTTACACCCACCACCAGTATAAACATATTTATATGTGTTTCCTACATATATATGGAAGCTAACTGATTTCTATAACAACACTAACACTAAAGCCCTAGGATTTGGCTTTCTAAGTATTCATGTTCTTATTCCTTACGATGAACCTTTTTGAAAGTAGTTTGTTTTAGGAACACATTCTTGTTTCTGTATTTTGAACCTTATTGAGATTTTTTTTCTGAAGCAGATCCCCTATTTCCACTCTAAGGTATATCTTTATGAATTTCGTGGTAATAATCATTACATGGCTGTTTTTTTTCTGGTTTACTAATTACATCAGGAAATTTCACCCATGGAAAATTGGTCTTCCTCATTCCACTGCTTCTTGCCCTATCCTACTAATGACGAGTGCCAGGCTCGGTAGCAACAAGTATTAAAAGAAAATCACCATCATTCACGCACTTTATGAACTTTGTCGCAACGGGCATCGCTTGGAGAAATGATGCTGCGGTGTCAGTTACACTGATTTATAGCAAGTGTTGAGCGCATTGGCGTCATGTAGACCTATTTTGTTAATCAATAAAACACTGTTCCGATAGATTATCACCTGACCGCAGAGTAGGAATACAACGCCATCTTCACCGGGTAAGTTCTATTGATCAGAAGACAATTACCGTTGATCGGCTGAAATAAAACGACAGCATTCTCGGCTGTTATGGTATTTTCATTGTCTGAAAAGTAGGGAAATGTTGCAGTAAAATAGGGTCATGTAGGAATGTGGGGTCACAACACAGGAAAAGAAGGCAATGCTACAGGAGGTATGAATCGGCATGCCCCGCAGAAAGTACTGCGTGAACCAGAGATAGGCGCTGTAATAATCGCGTAAACGACATCCAGGCACGAGCAGAGAACAAAGGAATATGTAAATGAGATGATATCAGAGGTACAGGGTGCCAGCGGTTCAGGTCCCTGGACGGTGAATAAAGCATTCAGTATCCAGAAGTCAAGTCTTCAGACGTCGTACTTTCACAACATGTACTAACAATGAGCAGCACTGTATTAATAACAATCCACATATCCATCCTCCTTATTTTAGCCAACCAAATCTTCCCATACATCTCTTAGCATTTTATCTCAATCTAATACTAATGCACAATGAATGCTTACTACAAACTAGATATATCACAACCAGGTATAGTTAGATAATTTTGGATTAAAGCTAAGCCCAGACTCTACTGACATAATGATGTATAGAACAATGTCTAAAACACCACCTACATATAAATGCATGAACTGAATGCATCTTACTGACTAAATAAGCACAAACATCTAATGAGCTGAATGTAATAATATTTTATTATCTTAAAATTGTTCTTGTAATTAAATAGTGTAAATAACTAAAGCTAAACATGGCCATGAAGACCAGTGCATCGGCACTGGAGACAGACTGTATTCAGATGAATAAAAATGTTTACCTAAATAAAAATTAAGATAGTGTGTGCTAGGTGCACACATGGGTGTCCATGCAGGGCGCTAGCGTCACCTCCGTAAACATAGACGTTCTATTACTCTCAACTTTCGGCTAATATTGGATCCGGTGCCTACTGCCAACGCCACCTTCCCGTGGATGCCCGGCTCGTCTACCTGATCCAACGGTCTCATATAGCAGTGTGACAAACGGCGCCCTTAATTACCTTCTTGTCGCCTGCAGCAATGCATCGATTTGGAGTCAGAACGCCCCTCATCCGTCCTTAATGCCCACCAGACACCTATCTACCTTCCTACCCAAGGAAGGTCAGAGACATCCTTGTTCAGCTATCGGAAATGACCAGACAGGTTGGTGGAATCAGTAGCTAGATCTCCAGCCGAGTCAAACCCAATGACTTACAAAATTGATGCGCTCGGCATTATTAGGATAGCTTACTGGATTGCTTTGTGTCAAGATAATGTGATTCAGTGGGAAATCTGGTTATCGTGCAGACGGCTGTGCTCCCAGTGAGGCAACACTATACATTCGCCATGATTGAATAATATAACAAGTCGATTCCCCATCTAGCTAATAGGACCGTCGATGTTGCTAGGAAGGATAACCCCTTAGCAAACAAACATCAAGCATTTACCAGAAGCCCCACAGACATCTGGTACCAGGACTTCATGCACGGTCTCGTTACCATTGTAGTGAGTGAGACTCGGAACGCGGTGCTTCCCACACTTGTGCAGAGCAGACCGACAATGACTGTTGTTTGCTGGTGTCTGGTCGGACATGAACCACGCCTTCCTAGTCGACCGGCCCTCTCTTCCCCTCTTAAGTGTCTGTCCGCTAAAGCTGGCCTCAGTCACCTCATACTCCCCGCTGTCAACATGGTAACCCTGTCGAGCGTGAACATGACGGTGGAAGCAGTCATCAGCGTCATGGCCATCATTGGCAACTCCATTGTGCTGGTGGCGCTGTACAAGAAGAAGTCGCTGCACACCGTCACCAACTGCCTCATCGCCGGCCTTGCAGTGGCCGACCTGCTCGTCGGCATCGGCATCCCCGTCACCATGCTGCCACTGTTTGGCCTGCCACATGAGTACTACAGCTGCCTCTTTCTGAACTGCCTCATTGTCGTGCTGACGGTCACGTCCGTCATTCATCTATTGGCCGTAGCTGCTGAGCGGTTCATCGCCATTAAGTTTCCCTTCTGGTACCATGCTAACTTCACAACCAACATGGCCATCGCGCTAAGTACGATTCCAACTCCAACATTTCCCTTCATAGTATTTCCGCTTAAGTAGAATGCAGGGTTATTTTCGGTAGTGTTTTTTCTAAATATCATTTTATTTTTTGCAAAACAATTTTTGTTCAGTTCTGTAGCACTGGTCTTCAGGACACGACAATTTTAAGGAATCCTGTTTTATACAAATTGTTTTCATTATTTATTATGGATCTAGGCCTAAGCATATTTCAATTGGAATGTAAAATCAAACGAGATGGGTGCAGTTGGGAACAGCCGGAGCAATGCATTGGCCTATAGCACTGGGGAATCTTTTGTTGTTGTTCAAATTTTTATTCCAGTTGAATAACATCTTTTTTCAGCACCGAGGCGCTGGTCTTTCGGCCTTAACAATTATAGTGCATATGGAACTATTTATGGATGAGATGATGCAATGGTATGAACAATATAGACAGTAGTAGGTTAAAATGAGGCATCACAAACATAGTGGGGATCTTATTTTGCACATGTAGACTGGAGAATAGCCATTTACCTTTAGACTATATCAGTGATTTGATGATCATACCTGTGAGGAGACATTAATATAATGGGCATGACTTGCTGATACAGGTAGTCATGGATTTTGGATTATGCAAATAATGGTTGCACGACTCATTTAAATTGTCTTGGGTCAACTATAGCTTTGTCAGTAGTATATGTTTTATTGGTTTAGTCAGGTGTTATAGGCTGGTGGGTATACTTTGGTAGTTGTTATTTTTTTAACTCTTTTTGCCAGGGGGGGGAGTTCAGAGAGGGAGAGTGAAGGGAGTGGTTTGGGACTAGTATTTATTTCAGTTCTCAACGTTTGTGGTCTATCCAGGTAGGTTTATTAATGTATGTCTATGTTGGGTACTCAACCTTTAATCTAGTTTTAATTGCAGGTAGGTTGTTGCATTCCTGGTTTTGGCAGAGTTTGTTCCAGAGTTGGCTTCCCTGATAAATAGGTGCTCTTTTGAATTTGTTAGTCCTCGGATAGGGAATTTTCAAGAGGTTGCCATCTGCTGCCCTAGTATTGTGAATACTTGTGTCGGTATATATTGTGTCTTGGGCTCTATTGTACATGAGTCCTAAGAGATGCCTTTTGCGCCTTATGTCTAGTTTGTCCATTCCAGCTTTAGCATGTAGTTCTTCTGTGTGTAGATTTTGGCATTTGTAAACTGTCCTGAGTGCCCTATTTTGTACTGTTTGAAGCTTTGCTTGTTGCTGTTTTGTGAGTAGTCCATATATTAGGTCATTATAATCAATTATTAGGAGGATCATTGTTTTGTACATAAGAAGAGCTGTTTTTTCACTTATAAAACCCCTGATTTTTCTGAAGGTGTTCAGTTTCCTTGCCAGTGACTGATTTAATCTACTTAGTTGTTTATTCCCATTTAGAGTTCCATCCAGTTGAGTTCCCAAATATTTGTAGGTCTCTACCTCCCTTAGTGTTTCATTCCCAATCTTTATTTGGACTTCTGGGGCTTTGTCCTTCTTGTTCTTGGTGCCATAGATAACATATTCAGTTTTGATTATATTGAGAGTTAATTTGTTTTCTTTGCACCATATATTTATTCTAGCCAAATTTTCATTTGTCAATTCTGCTGCTTTTGCTAAGTTACTGTTTGATACCAGTTGGACTGCATCATCAGCAAATAAAATGCATTTTGTTTGCCTCAGTGCTTGGGGTAAGTCGTTTATGAACAGAAGGAATAGAAGGGGGCCCAGTGTTGATCCCTGTGGTACTCCAGTTTTTACTTGTCTTAAGGTTGACTCAATGCCATTTAGTTTAGTATTTTGCTTTCGATTGGAAAGATAGTTTGTCAGAAAGGCTACCATTTTTTAACCCAACCCACTTTTGACAACCTTCTGCAACAGGATTTTATGATATATAGTGTTAAATGCTTTTTTTAAATCAATATATACTGCTATGGTAAGTTTGCCAGAATCCATCGCACTGAGAAGCACATCAAGGAGTGTTGAGAGTGCTTTGGTTGTGGACCTGCCTTTCCTGAAGCCATTTTGTTCATCTGCTAGGTAGTTTGTTGCTTCAAAAAATGTTTTTATTTGATCATGAATGAGTTGCTCAACTATTTTACCAGTTATGGGTAGAAGAGAAATTGGCCTGAGGTCATTGCATGTTTGTTTGGCTATTGTGGTTAGTGTAGTCTTTTATACTTAATTGTACTGGGTACATGCAAATGCTTGGGCTTCGCGATTTAATGATTGCCTAGTGCATTATGCAGTGCCGGATTTAGATGAAGAGAAGCCCTATGTTATCCTACTTGTGGGGCCCTTCCCAAAGGCCGATGACAGTTTCAAAAACAGTATGCACCTCGGCCACAGCCTCCCTAGATTTTGAGGCCCTAGGCTTCAGCCTGACATGGATATTAATAGACAGTGTCACAAGTTATATGCTCAGTGAAATATGCTCATCAGGAAATTTCATATGTGTACAGCTGATGTCAAGGCAAATTTATTTAGAACTTTCTGTACTCCCTTGTATACTGCCCAGATTTGGTGGAACTATAGAATGCATAGCATTAGAAAACTGAATATAGCATATATGACATCATGAGGTTATTACTCCATCTACCTAGGTATCACAGTGCTAGTAAGCTGTTTGCCCATATTGATGTGCCAGCCTTCCAGGCTGTTATCAGGAATCTAATATTCAAATTTGTTACTAGACTTGACAGGTCAGAAAATGTTATAATACAGGGACTTGTGAAAATAGAAGAGAATGATCTCAGATTTACATCTGCCATATGGAGGCATTGGTACAAACTACTGTATGTAGACCAATATTTTGATATTACTTAGTATGGTAGTATTCATAGGTCTACTATTACTTCTGTTATTCACATTTATTTTTATATCTACCTACTATGGACCAAATTATGTAACTACCATAATCCTGAGTCTGAAATAAAGAATTGAATTGAATTATAGGTAAATCAGACACAAGCAGTGTGTGCCGCATAAATTACAAAGATATTGAGGTTATTTGGAGTGTGACTGTGAGTAGGGAATTGTGATGGGTCTGATCTTAGGAAAAGGAGATGAGTTGATTACCATATCGACACATATTTGTGAACTGAGGTGGATATTTGCAAAAGTTTCGGGGCAGGGTCTTTGGAAGGGGCATTTGTTAAAGTGACCCGGTACATACTGATGGAATGGGAATGTGTGCATGGGGAGTGCTGCCTGGGGCTGTATGCAAGGAGCGATAATATATTATCTCAGGGATAATTTCTTTCCTGGAGTTTGCTATTGCCAGGATAAGGGTGTGTCTAGTTTCAAATGCAAGAGCAAAAATTGTGTTGGGAATAGCTGTCCACCCGGGTTATTCTTAGATTGGGTGTTTCCCAACCATTTTTGCATCTCTCCAATCGTGTCTAGATTATAACTCGATTCCACCGTCTTGTCAGTACAGACTATCCTTGGAGAGCATTCCACTCTCCTTGTGACTGTATTATCACTAATGCCACCAATTCCCATGTTCTCTCCTTAGTTCTTGCTTCTGTTTGTTTGGGTTTTCTTTATTCGATGAGTATCAAAAATCAATAATTATTGTAGTAGTGCAGACATGAGCTCCACCACCATACGTTGGCAGCAAGGACTGCTCAGTCACCATCGCAGTTTACAGCGATAGGTGGCGGTACGGTGCCATCTACTGCGTAGGCTAGCGTAACCTCCCCCTGAGGAAGTTGACGTGGGACCCGGCATGGCAGAGGTGGGACACTTTATCATGGATGCCGCAGTGAGCGGGGAATAAAGACGTGTGAAGCAAGCTTACTTGTCCTCCTGCATGCTTGGGGGGTCTACAGTGTGAGGGTCAAGTTCCAGGTGGTCAACAAAGGGGCCCCATCACACCACACTGGTGCTGTGACCAGGTCTCACCTTACTGCACAAGGAGGTGAGTGTGGGCCATTGCTCGGCAAAATCCGTAATGGTGTTCTCTTCATATTAGGTATGGAGGGGATTGCGTCCCGTCTATGCAGTGGGCGTCTCGGTCACCTGGAGGGGATTGGGCATGTGGAGGCGGATGCCATAGCGGACGGTGCGTACGCTTCCGTGGTTGCTGAACCGTGCTGCGCCCTCCCATTGCCTGTTGTAAAATTTTCCGATATTTGAGATATGGGCTATGGAGAACTACTCTATAATAAATTGCAAATGGTCTATATAATGGTAGATGGTATGTAAAAGCAAAGGCATATGAGGTATATGTGGAGTTGGTGATCCATTACTAATTAAAGATAGAAATTGTATAGCAATATAGATAGTGAGAGAGGGTCACTTCTTGACTTAAGAGAGGGTCACTTCTTGACTTGTGAGAGAGTCTTTGGAACTCTCCTCACATACCCCCTCCCCCCCCCCCCAAGTGTTATTTATGGATTACTGCACACCAGACACAACAGGGCACTGTAGCCAGACCTAACCATGCCTTGGTTACAAGGATATTGAACCCTCATTGGTGGATATAAGAATGCCTGTTAGTGATTGGAAGACTTGATCATGTGATCACCACCATCTTGTTTCCTGAAACTATATATACAATAAATGAAGGAGTCTCACTCTCCTATCTTCACTCTATATCTACTTTCCATCCTTGCCTGTAGTGATTTCCTATTAGCCTATCTACACCACTCAAACTGCGAGCCGTCGACTTTACAAAATGGCGACCACGACGAGTGCACCTCGTGTCATCGGGTAGAGTGCTGAGCACTTACAAATTCGACCACGACGTGTTGAAACCAATGGGGTTTTGAATTTTCACGAGATAAGTACTGATTACATTGACTGTGTGAATATTTCGGTGTGTTTCTGTAGCATTTTACTTTGTTATTTCATACTATGACGAGTGCTTATCACTGTATTTAATGTATTAATTGACTAGTGGTTAAATTAACGCACGTGGTGTTTTAATTTTGACGTTGGGGCTAGTAATATATTTTTTTTTATAGACGATATTGTACTGGTAGTATTTTAATTTAATTTATATTGATGCTAGTCTAAATTCTAAAACAATGAACTCTTTATTGACTTCGACTGGTGGTTGATAGGTGTGGGTAGGTTAGTTTTTCTTCTTTTGATTCTCCATTCTTTTTACTTTATTCAGGGGATAAATTAAAGTAAATTGCTTTGTCGACGAGTTTCCGATGAAAGTGTCAATTCTTGAGGGAGACATTAGTCTTTGACATCGATATTACTGTAATGTCGCATGTTTGAAGCCTCGTGTCGCCGCTAGAATTCTTTTCATTTTGGACTACTTTCGGTAATTTTCTTTAACCTTGGCATAAATAGAAGTGTATTAATATATATGGGAGAGACTTTTCACTTTCTTCCCGCATTACAGGCATATTTCTCGGTTGGATACAATTCTTTAGATTTATTTCTACCACGCTTTACACAACACACTAACAATGCCTATAACACGCCTCAAGGAGGATGCATTGCGTGAGCAATTTGGCTTGTGGTTTGAAAGTCAAGTTGACATAGGTATTCTTAGTGCTGCTTGTGATAAATTGAATGCATGGACAAAATTGATGGCTGATAGCTTAGAAAATATTACTGACAAAAATGAAGAAATAATATTGCAAATTACGGAACGCACAGAGGCTAATAATGACAGGGAAGAGCATAGAGAAAGGCGTGAATTAGCTAGTCTAGAACATAAAAGTAATGAGACTAAAATAAGAGCTCTTAAAGCCTATGGGAAGTCTGTACCAATGCTGGATGGGACTGATAGAGGTGCTCTGAGAGAGTGGGTGGATCTTATTGAGAAGATAGGAATGCTTGCAGATGTTTCAGATTTAGATATAATTCGCTTCACACTTTCTAATGCAACATGTACAGTGCATGAAGTGTTATTCACTGCCTTCACAACTAAGGGTGCTAAGTCATGGGATGATATCAAAGAAGAAATTGCTAAGACATTATTAACAGCAGATGAGAAAACACATTTAAAAAGTGTGGTAATGACAATGGTACAGAATGAGGGTGAGACAGTAGCGGCATATTGCCAACGGTTTAAAACAGCTGCTAGTAAGGGGTGGAAACTGCCTTCTGCTACCTTGGGGACTGACACCTTCGAAATTTTGCTATCACGATTTCCGGATTCATTGTTGGATGACAACACTATGTGGTACGTAGAAACCAATAGACCAAAATCTTTGGAGGAAGCATTTAGTCTAGCTATATTGAGTGATAGGTCTGTATTGAGACAGCAACGACGTGCACAATCACGACTGACAGATTTAAATATGACTAGTCAGGTAGATGTTCTGAACTTTAATTCTTCTAAATTGTCAAAAACAACTGCTTCCGGAGGGGTTCACACTAGTTCAGTAGCAGCAGTAGATAGTCAGGCTCTAAAATCGCTCCAAAACGAGGTAAAATCACTAAGAAAGTGTGTAGAATGCTTAACGGTAGCGGGTGATAAATGTACACGTGCAGACATTCATTCGGTAAACGTTGCGTCACCGTATGGTGCCGGTTCTTATGCTACGGGCGGACATCTTGAGTCGCCGTGCATAAACATAGCACTGAAGGGTGAGGTAGACACTGCATCTAAATTTAGATTGGGTTCAGTCCCACAGCACACGGGGAAGCATGCGCTGTCAACGCAACAGCAGGGAGACAATGGGAAAGCGATGCCGGTTGTGCAGGCGCAGTCGTCGACATCTAAAAAAGGACAAATGTATCGCCAACGACAGCCTTCGGCTAGTGCTGGTCGACGGGTACTCAATTGTTACTTAAGTAATGAATTGCATACAATGAAAGATTGTCCACATCTAAAATTACTGCGTAGTAATGTGAACGCTACTGTTTGGGGAAACTGGAATGCGCACTTGATACTCGCCCGAGTATTAATATTGACTTTAATCAAATTAAATTAACTGGTCTTGTAGACTCAGGTGCGGCTAAAAGTTTAATACATGTAGATGCATTTCAAAATTTAGTAGATATTGGAATAGCACATAGGCAATTGTATCCGGGTAGTAGATTAAGATCACTCACAGGACACTTAATTCCTACTATAGGTATAGCTTTCATTAATGTTTATGATATGGTATGTCCTTTCTTTGTAGTTGAATTATTGGCTTTTGATTTATTATTAGGCACAGATGTAATGGACATATGTAATGCTGAGATTTGTTACAGGAATAAATTTGTTTCCTTATGTGATATTGTACATCCTTGGAATAATTTAGAAGTAGCTAACAGTAGAATAGCAGGAATAGTTCTCGAAGTAGACTATTGGAAAAAGCATTTTCCCTTGTTATTTCCTGATTCTAATGAAAAACTTAAAGCTATTAAGGTAGTTGAGATGCATATAGACACAGGTAATGCATAGCCACTAAATCAACGACCTTATAGAATACCTTTAAGTAAGAGGCATTAAATATTTAATAAGATGTTAGATGATGATATAATTGAACCTAGTTGTAGTCCTTGGGCTTCACCAGTTACATTAGTGCCTAAGAAAGATGGTACTATACGTCTTTGTGATGACTACCGTAAATTAAATGCAGTTACAATTAAAGATGCTTATCCCTTACCTAGGATACAGGACATTTTTGATCAATTGCATGGTGCTAACATTTGTACCACCATTGACCTTAAATCAGGGTATTGGCAGGTAATGGTAGATGAAGATAGCAGACCTAAAACAGCTATAAACACTCACATGGGATTATTTCAATTTAAGCGTATGCAATTTGGATTGACGAATGCACCTGCAGTATTCCAAAGAATGATGAATGTAATTTTTGCGGAACATTTAGGTAAATGTTGTCTAATTTATTTAGATGATATTATTATTTATTCATCAGATGAAGAGAGTCATGAGAAAGATGTGACTAGTATATTGACTATCTTGGAAAATAACAATATGACTATTAAAGAATCTAAATGTGAGTTTGGAGTTACTGAAGTAAAACTCTTAGGTTATGTTGTATGTTCAGCAGGACTGAAACCGGATCTGGAAAATTACTGCAATAAGAGATATGGCTTCACCAATAACTAAAAAAGAAGTAAGACGTTTGCTAGGATCGGCAGGATACTATAGACAATTAATTCCTAATTATGCTGATGTTGTCGCTCCTATAACTTATTTAATTAGTAATAAATGTAGTTTTGAATGGACTATGGAATGTGAGATTGCATGGAATGAGTTGAAGAAACTGTTATTAGATTGTGTACTTTTAAAATTTCCTGATCCATTGAAACCATATAAACTGTATACAGATGCTTCTGAGTAGAGCTTAGGTGCTGTGCTGGTACAGGAGGATGAGAATGGAATAGACAGGCCAGTACATTTAATCAGTATTAGATTTTCTTCTGCTCAATGTAATTATCCTACTATAGAAAAAGAAGCATTTGCTATTATTTATGCTCTAGTAAAATTAAGACCTTACTTATATGGTGCAGAATTTACTATCTATACAGATCGTGCTCCATTGAAATGTTTTTTCACTAAAGAAATCCGTAATACACGTATACAACATTGGGCAGTATTATTAGCAGAATTTTCAGCACCAATTGTATATATGAAGGGTGTAGATAATGTCTGGGCTGATATGCTGTCTAGATCAAGGCCTAATACAGAAGCAAAAGAACCAGTTTTGATTCTATGCTAGCAGAACAGGCAATTCCTTTTGAACACTATGAACTGTCATATAATGAGGTAATTAATGAACAGAAAAAGATGAAAGAGTATAGGTTAGGTGAGCATGAAGAGAAGGATTATTTAATAATGGATGATCTTCTTTATTCTATGATAGCTCCTGCTAAGAAAGATACGTATCCTAGATTAGTGTTACCAAAAAAATACAGGAATTCTGTTATAAAAATAGCTCGCACTGAGGTAGGTCATATGGCTATGTCCAAGACATTAAGACGATTACAGGAACATTTTCGTTGGCCTGGTATAGCTGGAGATGTCCACAGAGTAATTACCAATTGTCCAAATTGTATAGTTAATTGTAGTAAACGTACACATGCGTATCCACAATCGATGCCACTGCCTAAGGCACCTGGTATTGTGATTGCTGCAGATCTTTCTGGTCATATCCAGTTAGTACTAGTGGTAATAGATATTTATTGTCTATTATAGATCATTGTAGTGGTTGGGTTGAATATAAAACATTGCCAGATAAATCATCGAAGGGAATTCATGATTATATATTTAAGATTATATTCCTCACCATTCAATTCCTTGCATGTTTATTTCAGACAATGGGTTGGAGTTTAAAAACAGATTGATTATGAATCATTTCAAGGAATTAGGTGTAGAGGTAAGACATACAACACCATATCATCCACAGTCAAATGGAATGGTAGAATGATACCATAGAACTATAAAAAGCATTTTGAGGAAATTAATTAATTCCCATGCTAGTCTATGGGAAACATATTTGCCTGAGGTGATATATGTGTATCGTACTGTACCTTCTGATAGCACTAGCTATTCGCCTTTCTTTCTAACCTATGGTAGACATCCAGGTACGAAACATAGTTCTTTACTGTATCGATCGACGGGGACGATTGAATCAAATTTAGCTTATCGTGTAGATGATCTGTCTATAGCTTTACGTAAAGCTGTTCAAAATCGTAAAGAAAGTCGAAAATATAATATTGCTCGTCTTAGGAACAAGGCGAATGCAGTTAAATTAACTCCAGGTGATAGAATTCTTTTGTTTGTAAATGAATCCGGACCTTTAGAGAGAAAATTTGATCCAGGATACATAGTCGTTAGATCACGAGGTTCAGTAGTAATTGTAGTTGGCCCTAATAACGATCGTAAAGTTGTTAATCGTGATAAAGTTAGATTGGTGGATTCTAACATCATTTGGGATGATATTGCACTAAGATTAATCAGAACTGAGAGAAGGAAAGGTATTTCGCAACCTTTGCCTTTCGATCCAGTTATTTCTGATCAAAATCGACGCACTAATAAATTATTAGTGAATAAAACAAAAGTAAAACCTAAAGTAATACATTCGAGAGAAATTGGTACTGGGCCATTCACGCGCCAGCAAGCGCGGAGGGTGCATTCAATAATTGGTAGTTCTAATTTATGTAAAAGAATTGACCAATCACAGCAAAGAACACTACGGAAGGATCGACGAATCCGTGGACGTCTGAGTGCTTCGGCTCATTCGACAAGAAATTTCTTTGTTTCTGCGCCACTAATAAATAACGATTGCGCCATACCATTGCGTTAATACGAAGCATGAACTAATAATAGTGCAAGTCGACAGGGTTTGCGAGGTTTATTCATAAGCAATGTTTATGTTCCTTACTAAACTTGTGCCAGCATGGACGCATTGTAACGTAAGTTGTGCCAGTAATTAAGTTACTAAATCTGTTTAATTACAGGCATGTCGTTGATGGAATTGACACCGCAGTAGCATTGCTATAGTAAAGTAAATGGACACTTTTGCTTACCGAATGCTACTGGGTAGTTCAGGTGGATTGATTAAATAAAGTGGATACTTTAGTGTTAACATGGTGACATGTACAAATTTAAATTATTATTGTACTGTAACATAGAGCGAAAAAAGTTCACCTGTGGTGTCATACTAACAAATAACAATTCCATTTATTTTCCATTGACTTTTCTATTTATCTAAGTTAATTTTTAGTATGCCTTCGTATTACGTGGTGAGACGTAAAACAGGTGTTACTCGATGGTTTGAGTTTAAACTGTTTAGCTATTGGAATATGATTGATTGATTGGTGGTTTCTTTACGCCGTGTCGGCAGCATAGGCCATATTCACGGCTATTGGAATAAGCTAAGTTTCATCACACTAATGACTGAAATGTTACCTTCGCATGAAGTAATACTGTAACACTTTCGCTAAGACTTTAAAGATGTTATATTTTTGTAAGAGGGAGATCATGTAGGTGTAAGAATTGACATTATTAAAGCGGATTAATTGCAAATAACCAAAGATGTTATATACTTTGATTTCGGACACACCATTGAAATTGCATTATCTATTCTTAGGACAAAAATAATTTTTCTTTGGGCGTGAAAAACCTAAAAACGCTTAAAATAGCACATTGATTTTGTATTACCGTAATAGTTATAGTAAATTCTCAAAGGCTAAGATTCTATTGTATACTATTAATATAGGCATTGTCATCGAACCTGAACCACTCGATTGCGAGAGAAGACGGATGCGTAGGGTCGATAGAGCGATTCTATTCGACGAGCGTAATCTTTTCGCGAGTATACAGTAAGGTCGATAAGAAATCTAAGGCGCGAGCCGGGAGTCTATTTCTTATCGGATGTTGACGAGCGACATACGTGAAGCGATAAAACAAATTTATTCGGCCAGTATGAAGCAGAGTTTTTACAGATAATTCACCGAGGCGTGAAGCTAAATTAGACATAACATGATTGACATGATCGATTTCTCTTTAAATGTCGCTAATCTTCGTGGTGATTGACGGAGGATCGGTGGAAGCATTTCATCATGACTGGAACTATAATAAAGTCCAGGTCTTATGTTTTTGTACTAATAAATGCATAACTAAAGAACTATGATACTTAGAGACATGAACTAACATAGCTAAGACATCTAAAGTATCTATTCTATGTTATTATGTGTATTACAATACATATAAATGAATATAACATTATGAAATAAGACATTATGAAATAAGAATTAATTTTTTTTTTTAATTTTTCATTTTCTAGTAAGAAATTTATTCTATATGTTCATATTACTTAATAATGTGATATATATCATAAAAAAATTATTTATTTAAAAATAAAAATAAATAATGTTCTTGATTTTGATTCTTATAGATGAAAGACCTAAGCAGGGAGTTGATACTTGTAGACTACAATGTGAATATGAATGACTTTCTGATCCATATGTTCCAGGCAGAAATTTCAAAGGGAAGTAACTGGTAGTGATGACGATTTGCTGACCCCATGTTCAGGACCAGATAGCTGCATTTAATTTCAATTGTGAGGTCGAACTTATAGGTACTCTTGTGGAAGTTCGATTCTATATTAAACTCTTCAAAAATATTCCACTAAGCAAAAGCATTAGTTGAACGTCGGGAGATTTTAAGTAATGTCTGACGTGAAGATCATTTTCATTCTGATCGAGCGATCTGCAAGATTCTTCCTTTTTTTCCCCTATTGTTGCTGAGCGAGACATGATTTGCTTTCTACTACTTATCAAGTGGAGAAGATACCTATGGAGGTAACAGTAATGCCTAGGGTATTGAATGAACTAAATTATTTTTACAAGGGCAACTGTTCGTTGGGAGGTCAGCTAAAATAATTATAGGGATTTCATAATTTCTTTTATAAATATGTTATGTTAACTTTACATGAGCAAGATGATCAGATCTAAAGCTATGAGTTGAAGTAATATATATATATATTTTTTATATGATCTTAAAACATTCGTTTTTGTCAAATAATCAGTATTTTGGAGGGGAACTGGGCACAGTTGGTCTTGAAAATATGATTATTATTTTTGATCATATACTTATTGAGTTATCTAGAGGTATACTAGGCCAAGTTAAACCTATGATGATCATTATGTATGATGATTCACATATCTAACTTCAGGAAGTGAGACTGAGTTTCAGCAGGCTGCACAGTGAAGGGAAGTAACTGATGGCAGTAAGACGACAACTCTGAACTATTGGGGAATGACTTTCTGATCACTAAAAATGGCCTGAACTAATTACTCTGTAACTCCATTACAGGACAGATAGATGCATTTACGTTCATTTGTTATTTTGAAATCAGCAGGGCTGAAGAGTTAAATATATGTTTTTTTATATGTTTCTTTAACTTGAGGAAGTGAGACAGTAACTCAGCAGGGCTGAAGAGTAAATTAACATATATATTTTTTTGAGATCATAAGCCACTTTTTGTAATATATCATACTATTATTATTAATTAACTAATATTGCTAAAGCTGTATAGACATTAGACTATATTACACGGCATAAATGTTTTGCTATTGATGATATAAAATGATACAAGAGATGACTAAAAACTAAATTCTTTGAGATTTGACTAGAATTCCTTAAACATTAAATTCATTTAAATGAATTGAAACTTACCTGGTGGATAGGCCACATAAAACTTGTGTTGGATCGCACAGTCACGTTGACTGTTAAACTCTCCAGAATACTATGGATGCATGGGAAGAAAAGGGTTTTTCTAAACTTACCTGTAGGGTAAGATGATACCAGGGGTGTCATCTTCACTTTTTCTTCCTATGATATAGTGGCATTCCACATCATTTGATGTGAGATAGCACTTTTGTGTGGTTGTAGTAGTGACGCCCAGTCTACTGCATTTCAGCAGGACGTTATGAAATGTCATTTTCTGGTAGGGGTTGTAATAATTACGCCCTATCTGCTGCATGTTCTCATGTTGTCATAAGACACGACAGTAGCCAATTCTTGTTCCATAGGGATGGAATAAACCTAAGTTGTTTTGCCTGAGGAAGATCTAAACATATAGTACAATTTCGACAGTAGAATCTGATAATTTCGGATTTGTCGAGAATTTATGAACATAACATGTGAATATTATCATTATTGTCCTGAAATATCATGGACATAAGGTTGTTATGAACTATATTCATTAAAATTCATGAGGTACATTATTAACATCATTGTCATGAGATGTCTTTCATATTGAAAATATCATTGACATAAGTTAGCTTAAATATTTATTCATTTGGAAATTTGTGTACATGTTGGCTGTGCATGTGTTCATATTTATTCATTTGAAATTCATTGACAGATGAGGTGTTGAATGTGCATGTGTTCTTATTTATTCATTTGAAATTCATTGACAGATGAGGTGTGGAATGTTGCATGTGTTCATATTAAATTCATTTGAAACTACATAATATAATGGGGATGTTATCATAATTGTCATCAAATGTCATAGACAAAGGTTGTCATGAGTTGGTACATTTGCAATGCATGAATATAAGTCTGTTGAATATTATCAATATTGCATGGAGATGTATTCATTGAAATTCATGAAGGTACATTATTACCTTGGTTACAAGGATATTCAACCCTCATTGGCATATGTCTTTCATATTGAAATTATCCTAGACATAAGGTTGTCCAGAAAGGTTATTCAATTGAAAAATCATGTACATATGGAATGTTGAATGTTGCATGAAAGGGTTCATTTGAAAATTCATTGCATAAATTGATGAATATTATCATATATTTCTTTGTTGATTTGTTTCAATTGACATAGACATATGATTTGAACATTGCATCTATTATCAAATATATTTATTAGCTAATGCTATCATTGACATTATTTTTGTTATAGGGACATAGTAATGATCGTTGTACGGAGATGTATATCATTGACATTAGTTATGTTATAGGAACATAGTAATGATCATTGGATTACAAAAGCATTTGGTTATATAATCTATAGGTTATAGATTTAAAATGTGGAGAATTTTATTATTCAAAAATGATTATTGAATAAACAACAGAGAAGGACGCGAAGTTATCATGCGAAATGAAACTATAGATTGGTATTTTCTATATATGAATAAGTCATCGGTTGCCTGTTATTCGCCATTGAAACTGGACTTCAACAAGAACACAGAGTTGCAGTAGTTCATGGAGAACTCTGGCAGAGGCTACACTTGGTGCCTGGATACTGACTTGCTGAAGATTCTTATGCGCCAGAATGGTAAACCTTGGATCGCCGCGTACAAATTGATACCGACGAGAGAACCAGACCCTTGATTTCATCATTATTGCAACGCGTTGCTGCAGTTCGGGTGAACTATCGCAGAGACATTTATTCAATACAAATTCGCCGTTTCGCTGCGAGAAACGCTTAACATAAGAAATCTACGTTAACAAGGAGAGAACATTCGAATAATACTACAGTATGGTTGAAACTGAAGCAAAAACATGTAAATCTATTATAATTTAATGACATAGATTTAAGCATTATGATTTTGAAGTTCGAATTGAACCACTGTCATTGCTTTGTTTACATTACGCCGCTGAGTTAACGCTGTCGTATATGAATTTCTATTGCCGCGATTATATTTGTTAATACTCATATTTGATGCTTTATCTTTGTACAGGAGGTACAAAAAGACATATTGATTCCTTATTTGCCATTATTTCGACACAAAACGACTTATATTTGGTGAAATCAAAGGTTTTGGTTCTAATTTGCAAGAAAATAGTTCCTAAAACTAGGTCATCGATTCAAACCGCTTAAGCCTTGTTTTCCCATAAGGCGAGATCCGCAATGTTAACTCAATGAGGACCTGTTGAGCAACCACGCGTCTACCATCGACGTCTTCAGGTTTCTTACAGTTCATAGTCGGTGAGGTCAAATTGGAGGGACAGGTGTATCGATCTGGGACTAAATAACAGCAGTTGCCAAATCCAATTAAGCACTAATGTAAGGTCGATGCTTTGTGACTGTAGTGTACCTTTGGGACGTTGCAAACGACCTCTAAACCGTCACAAACTTAAAAAATGCTCGGAATATGCTGAAAATGATGGCAAATGAATCAGATGCTTCTTAAGACATCATATGAGATATCAGAAGAATGATATATTATTCGGAACATATTAAAAATTGAGATTATAAAAATAAAATAAAAATTTATTTTTAATTAACATTTGTTTGTTTCGAAGTCAGATATACCTTATCCACTAACAAACCTCTTTAGACTTCAATTTATTATTATAGTTGATAGAATGAGACTTAATGGTGATGGAAGTACAACGTAGTACTGTGCACTTCTTTCTACGCTGCTGGGCAGGTGGTAAGAAGTGGAGGGGCGGAGTACGTTGTAAAACTTTCCGATATTTGAGAAATGGGCTATGGAGAACTACTTATAGAAATTGTATAGCAATATAGATAAAGAGAGAGGGTCACTTCTTGACCTGAGAGAGGGTCACTTCTTGACTTGTGAGAGAGTCTTTGGAACTCTCCTCACATATCCCCTCCCCCACAAGTGTTATTTATGGATCACTGCACACCAGACACAACAGGGCACTGTAGCCAGACCTAACCATGCCTTGGTTACAAGGATATTGAACCCTCATTGGTGGATATAAGAATGCCTGTTAGTGATTGGAAGACTTGATCATGTGATCACCACCATCTTGTTTCCTGAAACTATATATACAATAAATGAAGAAGTCTCACTCTCCTACCTTTCACTCTATATCTACTTTCCTTCCTTGCCTGTAGTGATTTCCTATTAGCCTATCTACACCAAACTGCCAGCCGTTGACTTTACACTGTGTTATATAATGTCAGTATTGATGTTCAGTCCAGCACAGGTGGAAACGGGTGCAGCTGGACCGGCTGGCAAGGGAGCATGAAGAATTGGATGAGCAAAGAGTGGCTAGTTCAATTGCGTGTGCGCGGGAAGAGGAGAGCCGCAGGCTATGGTGAGGCTATGGTGGCCCTTTCGGAGGAGTGTGCAGCTTTTCAGGCCGAGATGGCAGCATTGAGACGCAGCCTGGAGGGTAGGGGAAGTTGTGGTGCCTGTACTTGTGGGGTGTGGTTGCCGCAGCAGCGCCCACTGTTACTAGGGAGGAGGGGAGCCTGGCACAATGCCAGCTGGGTGTTGTCCAGGATGCCGTGTACATTGGTAATCGGGTTAAATGTGCGCGAGGGGGCAGGGAGGCAGCACCGGTGAAGAAGAGTGAGGCTGCGACATCGGTTGCGACTGTACCGGGGTTGCCAACGACCCGTCATATCACCCCTGAGGAGAGGCATTTGATCGCCGATCATCCAGATATTGCGGATGTGATTCACGCACCGATTGCGACAGGGGGTGGATCGGCCTGGGAGCAGTTCCAACATGATCTCTCGGAGATGGAGACGAATGTGTGGAGACGCGTGGACATGAGGTCTAATATGTGCGATTAGGATGTAGCTCTAACCCAGTGGTTGCCCTTGTTACGACGAGGACCATCGCAGCACTGCGTGGAAGCTTGGCAATGCAGGGGTTGACAACGATGAGGGAGCTGCTCCCTATCTTGTCGTATAAGTTCAGGTTGGACGATCCTCTAGTGCATTGGGCCACCTGGAAGAAACATGTCCAGACTGCCCAGAGCGGTTTGTACTGCACCTATGGTCACCAGCTACAGGTTGATCCTAGGCGGGCTGCAATCGGGACCGGGTTGAGTGAGGGTGTCATCGAGAATAAGGTGATGGAGCCCTGTGTGTGCTCACTGATGGATGAGAGCAGCGCATTAACTTGACCTAATTGGTGACCACGAGTGGTAAATCTATTAGTTGAGTAGTGGATTCAACTTTACATAATTGGTGACCACGACGGTTATCAACACTATACGGTTAGTAATACTATATGGTTAGACTATGATGAGTTTAAATATTGGTTCAGTTTTAATTGAACAGTGGGTTCAATTTTACATAATTAGACATGATGGGTGGTGGCTACGGTAGTTACTGACACAGTGTTGATTTAAAAGCTTAGATTGTTGTTTGTTTGTTGTTGTTTTACGTCCTAGCAACATCTAAGGTCATATCAGGACGGGTACCGACTTGTGACAGTGCGCACTCATGGCGACTTTATAGTGCTGTCCCACTGGGAAACCAGGCCGCCGGCACCATGACCTGATATCCCACTCAGTCACATTATCCTGACACTGAGCACACCAGTCCTTGCCCTATCCTAATAATGCCGAACGCCTGGCTAGGAAGCGACACGCATCAATTTTAAAGTCATTGGTTTGACTCGACCGGGACTCGAACCCACGACCCCACGATCTACCAGCACGGGAGACGGACGCTCCAACCCACTCGGCCACCCCGTCTGGTCTAAAAGCTTAGAAACTTGTTGGCTACTACTTCCTTGGTGTGTTGTGTAGGTAGTGTTTTTTTCTTCTATTTTATTAACTCTGTGGGGGTTTGAAATTGAATCACAATTGGGTTTGTCGACAATTATTTCCGACAATTCTACTATTTTAGAAGGAACGCTAGACTTTATTAATGGTATGTCTGTAACGTGCCGTCATTGAAGCCTCGCGTCGCCAATAAAATTTTTAAAAAATTATGGGAATACGTTCAGCTTTTCTTTAACCTTGTCACGGAGGTGTGAGCGTAGGAATACACTACAACATTTTCTTTTACGATTTCTTCTACTTAACAGATATAACTATACTTCCAGGTATAAAAATTATGTAAAGACTAGGACTCAAATCTGTGGTTGTGTAGGCAGGCTATAGTATAATCAATACAGACAAAGAGAAAGGAAGAGTATAAAGTGTAAAGGAAGAGAGAGAGTCAAGCCCTCTGGTTTATTATTTATATGGTTACATGTGTTCATTGTAGAGTATCACCCCACCCCTTTCCCCCAATGGGAAACAAGCATTATTGGCCCTCCCAATAGGTATCCAGCATTCCTGGTTCCCATGGCTACCAGTGTTCTGCCCACAACCACCAAGCTGTGTGGCCCTCCGGGCCACCACCAACCTTGACCCTGAATGTGGTGATCCTTCCCAGCAGAGGGGGAGGGGGTAGGCCATGAGTGCGGTTACACCCAGCCCTGCCAGCACCACTATGACTATCTACATCCCACTCAGGCATCACCAGCGCCTACATATATATATATATATATATATATGTATATATATATATATGCACTTTCAATTTTAATGGATAAGGTTTCTGACTTTAAATAAATTACTTACGAAGAACATAACGCATTTCTGACATTCAATATGATTTTAAAAGAGGCATGCCAACAATTTGAGACCATTTTTAGTCTAATCCGACCGTTTTCTAACTCTGTGACACTTCAGAGGTCCTTGTGACACTCTAGAGGTTAGTGTTCAGTCTGACAGCATCAACTTTACATTGGTACAAATCGGATTTGGCGTTACTATCATTTAGCTCCACATCGATACGCTAGGCCCACCCATTTCGTCTTTCCGGCTGTCAAACACGGAGAAACCCAACGTGTGGTTACTCGACAGGTCTCCATAGGGCTAACATTGCGGATCTCAGCTCTATGAGAAAACAAGGCTTAAGCGGTTTGAATTGATGGCCTAGTTTCACAGACTATTTTCTTGCACAACCCAACCAAATTCTTTGATTTCACCTAAATTAGTTGTTTTGAGTGGAAATAAAGGCAGAAATAGATTCAAAATGTCATTTTGTACGTTATGTACAAGTTTCTAACATCAAATATCAGCCTTAACAAAAATAGCATGAACGATAGAAAGCCGTATAACCACAGCATACACTCAGCGTCAAAAGGTAAACAAAGCAATGACAGCGGTTCGCTTCAAACTTTGAAATTACAATGGCCACATCTATATTATTAAATAATAGTAGATTTCTAGCTTTTAGCTTTAGTTTTACATGCTGTCACGGTTTCCATACATTTTCTCAGCAGTTGCTGTAGTTTTTTCATGTTAAATGTCGATTATTTCTTGGATTTAATTATATATGCCAGTGTTCTCCTCTGAACTACTGCATTCGCGTTGCGATATTGACGATATCGATCCATTCTTGCAGAGTCGCTATCGATCTTGGTCTTCACTTCGCAGAAAGTTTCCTTTCTTCGCATTACATATATCTGATTTTTATTCAGTAAAGTATTTGAATAATACATTTCCTCAAGTGATTTTCAACTCTCAAATCTATCCCTATAGATTATACAGAGTCATAGACCAATTTCAATAATGTCAATGACAGCATAAAGTTAACAAATTGTATGACATTAAATGGCAATATTCGACACATTTTTTATGTCCATGAATTTTCAAATGAACCAGCATTTTCATGACAAAATGGTATTATTTGACGCATCACTCATCCCACCCGGATGTCACCACCCCCACGGCGCCACACGACCGAGTCCCCGTCCCTGATGTGGTGAGCCGTTGCCGGCTTCGTGCCGCCGCTGCTCCCCAGGGGGCTATCACCCTCGCCGCCAGCCCCCTTTCCGGGGGCCCCGCCACAGCCTCTCCGAGCTGCCCCCCGGGGACGTCCCCGTTGTAGCCTTCAACGCCGGCTGAAACGCCGGCTGAAACGTCACCTCTGACACCGCCACCTCCCCAGATGTCGCCGGCCAACCGCCAGATGTCACCACAGCCCCGCCAGATGCCGCTGCACCCTCAGATGGCGCCGCGCACCGCGATTACGTCACCCCTGTCATAATCTGCCGCGTGGCTCCATTGCGCCACACTGCCAGCAGCCGCCGCGCCCCGCTGCGGCGCACCGAGACATCACCGGCCCCCAGGGGTCATCATGGCCGGCCACCAGGTGCGCCCAGCCCCACCACTCCTCCGCCACCAACTGCCATGGCCCCCTCGGCGCACCCAGACGCCGTGAAGAGTCACCACAATCGGCCGCCAGGCTGCGCCATCAGATGTCGCCACCCTCCCCCCGTCCTCCCCCCGCCGCCCTCCCGCTTGCAGTCCACCTGGGTGGCATGCGTAAGGCTCTACCCTCCCCCGCCCCTCCCGGCCCTGCCGTCGCCGCACCCGTGGCGCCCCGTCAGCCGGCAACACTGCCTACACAGGCCACCTCCTCGGCTTACACTCCACCCCCCAGGTCGAGCTCCAACCTCTCTGACCCCCACCAGACCTCCTCCCCCAGCCCCACTCCCACCCACCCCCTCCCGGCGACCTCGGAGAGCCGGTCGCGGAGGATCCCTCCCCGCCACTCCTCATACGGCCCCACCCCCCATGACTACCGCCCCAACCTCCTCTCCATCTGCGCCCACACCTTCGGCGAGGCCTGGGCCCAGTACCCTACTTTCACCCGGGCCTACACAGCCCTCCGCTCCACTCAGGCCTCCACATCGCGGCCTGGTGAGCCCACCTCCGAGAATACCACGACCTCGACGTGGTCGACCTCCTGGAGTTCGGCTTCACCGCTAACTACACTGTCGGCACCCCCCTTCACCCCCACCTGGAGTACCTCGGGAAGCCGCACACATACAGACTTCCCTGCATTGCGGTCATGGGACGCCACGGCCTCCTCCAGGAGGGAGTTTGCGCCTATATATGGACGGCCGACATCTCCAGGGCCTACCACCAGCTCCAGGCCGACCCACTCATCTGCCCCCTCTACGGCATCACCCTGACCGGCGCCACCTACGTGGACCTTGCCCTCCCGTTCGGCTGCCGTTCCTCGGCCTGCCAAGGGTCACCGCAGCCATGGCCGGGATCCCCCGGCATGAGGTCTTCCCCACTCTTGCGTACGTGGACGATTATGTGGTCTGCGAGCGGTCCTACCTGAGGGCGCGCCAGGGGTCCGACTCCTTCATCATCCTGTCGGCCGCCCTCGCACTCGAGGTCGACCCCGGGAAGTGCCAACCCCTGGCGGTCTGCCTCACCTGGCTCGGCTTCGCCCTCGACAGTGAGGCCATGATAATACGTATCGCCCCCGACAAGGTCGACTGCGAGGCCCGGGTCAACCACCACACACTCGGGCGCTGCGAGCTCCAGAGTGTCCTCGGCCGCCTCAACCACGTTGCCAGCTGTGTCCTCCCCACAAGGAAGTTCATGGGCCGCCTCCTCGCCGCCCTCCGCAGCTGCTATAGGACCACCTCCCTCCCCCTCAGGGAGGAGGCCTGCCGTGACCTGCGGTGGTTCGCCCTGTAGGCCACGCCTCCAATGGCCTCCAGCGCTCGAGGTCCACCCCCTGGTGATAGAGTGCGACTCCTGCCTCACCAGGGGCGGGGCCTTCTCTACTACCACATGCTACGCTCAGGTATTTCGCATCTGCTTGGTCCTCTGGGCCCTCCTCCCCGAGGACATTGCAGGCTCCACGCTTGTCGTAAACATTGACAATAAGGCCACCGCCGCCACCCTCGAGACCGCGCATGCCCCCCAACGCCACCCTCGGGACTTGCGCCTGGGAGCTGTGGTTCCTGGCTGCGGCTGGCTCATTCACGATCTCCATCATACACAAGCCCGGCACCACCCTCGTCCTTGCTGACGCCCTCAGCTGGGCCCACCTCACGGCCCCTGGGCTGGGGTGGCCCAGGCTGAGATTGCTAATGCCTCGGGTTGTCACACGTGGCCCCTCGCCATGATGACTTCATGTATAACCCTGGACTTTAATTACAGGTTTCTCCGCCCTCGAAGTCGCCGCGGTCGACGGCTTCCACCTCACCTCCCTCGCGTCCTCCACCTGGAGAAACAGGCACAGACAGGCCTCCGTCCGGCATGCCCTCTCCAGGCCCCGCTTCTGGGTCGGGGCCGCGGGGGGTGAGCCTTCAGCCTTCGCCTCCCGCCTCGCTCGTGATGTCTGCCGTGGCGGCAACCAGGCCTCGGCGCATGTGCCGTGCACCCCCCCCCCCCAGCTCACCCCGGAGTATCTCTCCGCCGTCACCTCCTACCTCGCCTCTGCAGGACCCTCGGGCGTTATGCCTCGGGCGGCCCTCCTCCTCGGATACTACGGGATGCTCCGGCAGTCCAGCCTCCTGTCGCCCTCCCCCGGGAAGTGGGGCGGCCCCACAGCACTCCCCCCGACCCGGCTTTCGTCATGCCCTCGAGATGGCCGCTCGACCCTCAGACTCTCACCACGATCCCCCGCGCCGTCTCGGTGCTGGCCCCAGAGTCCGGTACCCTCCATAGCCTCCGCCTAGGCGCCGCCCAGGCCTGCCAATGGGCCGGGGTCCCCCTGCAGGACATTATGGCCCAAGGGACCTGGACCTCTGAGGCGTTGCATGCCTACTTGCCCCGCCTCACACTCCCTGTGGGTATGTCGGGCTTCCTGGCGGAGTCTGAGAACCCACTAAATTCTTTTTTGATATATAAATATATATTGATAAATATATATCGCACAAATATAATGTTGTTGCATTTGCATTGATAAACATGCACTGGATTAATGTTTTGTACTACTAAAGTTGTATTTCCTACATATTAATACTTCTTTACCTTTCAGCAGTGCATTCGTTATTTATTAAGTTGTAGTGAAGAACTTATTCTCTCCCGATTGGAGGGTTTAGTTATTTATTATCTTCTGTTAAATGAAGGAGTTGGAATAATACATTTTTTTTATTATTATAAATATTCCTCAACTTTCCCCCCATTGGTACTTTCTTCCACCTTTTTCGGAAACAGTAAAATCAAAACTTGTGGAAGGAAGTGGTGACAGTGTCTGAGTTGGAGGGTTGGCACCATACATATACAATATTGTCATTATGTAGTGCCTCCCTGACTCTAACCATGGGTCATGCATTTATTTAAATAAATATTTATTAAAAATATTAAATTATTAAAATTGTGTCCTGCAAATTATAATAAGGCATCATGTTCAATCACACACTGTTTTATGACAGTGTTGGTTGGCCTGAGTGGAATTTACCAGGTGGAGTATGGTTGTGCTGGCAACCCGATCGTCTCCTGGATGTGTTGCATTCAGCAATGGCTCCGTGGAGACTTCCTTAAATGTCATAAGTAACACCGCCCTTCTATCTTTCCATGCATCTACCACCAGAGTGGTTGCTGTGGAGTATGGCCACACTCGCATGGAGTGTCCATGACAGACAGCCATCTGCAGATTTCAGACTACGTGAACACCAGGAGAGCGGACTGAGGGAGCTCCAGAGGAAAGCCGCTCCACGCAGAAGGAAGGAACATCGCATAACCGGTCTCCCGTCGAGGGGGTCGCTGGGGGCGGACTGAGCAGTTCCTAAGTGGCCTTTTCTGAGGGTGACCATCTGTGTGGTGTGAACAATTCTCGTTCTCTCCCAGCAAAAGACACTTATAACCAACAATAAATAGTGGCTGGGAGAGTTTGTCAGGTTCCCACAAGGGTGACAGAGCACTTAATGTTCCTTTTCTTCACCTATTTCTCTAGTAATAACTTAAACATTTTTCGTTATTGAATAACGCAGTTATTTACTTATAGGTTTTAGGCATTGCACAAAAGGATACAATGTTTTGTAAGGCTTCTCCTGTTTTGTTGGATCTCATGTTGACTTCTATAAGATCTTGATTATAATCGGTACGCATGCTGCGACTGGTGAGATCTGGGGGGTGGGTGGGGGCAATGTAGTGGTCCAGACATGAGCTCCACTACCATACAGTGGCAGCAAGGACTGGTCCGTCACCGTCGCAGTTTACAGCGATAGGTGGCGGTACAGTAGCCGCCGAGCAGCGCTGTGACAGGGCTGCCATCTACTGCATGCAGCTAGCATAAGCTCCCCCCCCCCCCACCCGAGGAAGTTGACATGGGACCCGGCAGGGCAGAGGTGGGACACTTGATTATGGACGCCGCAGTGAGCAGAGAATAAATGTCTGAAGCAAGGGTACTTGTTCTCCTGCTTGCTTGGGGGGTCTACAACATGAGGGTCAAGTTCCATGCAGCCAACAAAGGGGCCCCATCACATTATCAAAAATTACGGAAATCTGCGGAAACGCAGATATTTATACCTTAATACCAAGTACGGTAAAACCTCCCTAACCTCCCACCTCTACAGATCGACCACTCCCCTATATCGATCACTTTATTTGGGTCCCAACAATACCATTGTAACCTTATTCTAACTCCCTAATGGAGCAGTCACACTACGACGTGTTTTCCGGCGTGGCGCCAACGCGCTAAATTTATTCAACGCATCGAGAAACGTCAAACTTTTCGGCGTGTTTTGCGAAAACTCGACACAGCGCAGCGTGTTGGCAGCGCGTTGCTGGCATTTTATTGGCGCGCCGCCAGCGTGTTGCGCGGGTGGAAAACAAAGAAACCCCCGCCGCTTGACCCAATTTCTAAAAAGTTGTGCCGCGTTCCCACGGTTGATTAGCATCTTATCGACGTGTTATCGGCGTGTCGCCGGCGCGTGATATGTAGTTGGTGGGTTGGACGCGTGTTATCAACGTCTTATCAGCGGGTTCCCAGCGCGTTACACGAAGCCGACGGGTTGCAAGCGTGTTATCAACGTGTTGTTGACGTGTTACAGGCGGGTTGCCGGTGCGTTGCAGGCGTGGGAAAGGCGCATGACCATCGGGTTTCTAGATCGGGTGGTTTGATATAAATAAGGCTCCACTGCTGGTCTGCTTTCACTTCTTCACAATCCACCTTACGCTCCACATCTCTGTCTGCCAATATACTAACTACAGTCAACCTCCATCCATCATGCCAGCAAAAAGAAACACCCAGTTTGGCCAGTGCCATGGCAAAGGCAAGGGGAGAAAGAGGATCTTGGAGGAGAAAAGTCAATCACCAGCACCATCGCCATCTCCATCACAAACTCCAGATTCTCCATCATCCCCGCCGTCACCATCTAGGCAGTCTGCCGAAAGTGGAGTGGGGCTCCAGGTTGAGGCCACATCTCCAGCGCACCAGGGACACACGTCGGACCAGGCACCAGTCGCGTCGACGTCCTCGCACCAGAAGCGACACAAGGCTGTGCGAAAAGCAGACTGCACACTCACCGAGGCCGAGGAGGAACTCATGCTTGAGTTCTTCGACGAAAATCCGCTTCTCTGGAACATCCGGTTGACGGCGTACCGAAGAACCGATATGAAGGCCAGATTGTGGGAGCAGCAGGCGCAGGTGATGGGGAGGACTGTTGCCCATCTCCAGGGGTGGTTTAAGTCATTGCGCGACTGTAATACCCAATTACACAAGAAAAAGAGTGGCGACGGGGCCCCGGTGCTGACTGAGAGGGACGAATGGGTGCTGGAGAAATTCCAGTTCCTGAGTGCAGTCGTGAAACACCGTCCAGAGCCATGCCGAAGTGTAAGTATTATACATTTTACTGGAAATTGTGACTTCCCAGCGTGTGCATTCATTGCAGTATATGATGCGTTAAATATAATCTATGAATTGTTTTTTTTCTGAAAAGGTTGTTATTGTGGTTGTGATAGTGTAAACGGTCGTTTTGTAATTATTTTTTGCGCTTAATGATTACCATTGTTTTTTGTTTTGTTTTTTTTAGGTTTCTTAATTTGCCGAATGGAACGAAATCGTAAATTCCAATTGTGTGCCTGTTTGTATTTACAATTGTCCTCAATACATATTCATGTCACTTAATCTGGTTTCTTAATTGTGTCTTGCAGGTGTTTGCCACGATCGCCACGTCCCAGGGGGATCTAGGGGCTGCTGAGTCGGCCTGCGCAGACCTCCGCATCCCGAGTGATGATGAGCCCCCCAGACGCCCACCACCAGCGCCACGAACCAGAGCCCAGGAGGACACTACCATCCTGGCTAACCTACAACATCGCATGGCGCGCTCGGGGGAGCTCCTGGAGAAGTTGCAGCCCACTGCAGCTCCGCAGATGACCGTTGAGGCGGCCTGATGACCATGACCAAGCCATAGGCGACTAAGGCACGGATGGGCATATGCCGCGCCCTCACAGAGGCCCTGGTCGATGACACGGACAGTCAAGTCGCTTCAACCGATGTGGCCCCCTAGTGCCAGTCCGCATCGTCGGTCGCGTCCTCTAGTGAACTTTATCAGCCGCCTCCACACCAGTGGAGGCACCAAGCACCACCAGCATCACCATGGGCCTCACAAACGGGTGACTACATGACCCAATACAGGATGCAGCCATTGCTCCCTGCCGCCCAGCTCACCCACCAGCATCAGATGGGACCACCGCACCCCAACCCGCCAGCCCAAGTACTGCCACCCCATGTACTGCCACATGGTATGCAGCCGATCGTGTTTCCGCAGCATGCAATGGTTCGGCCTCCACGGGTGGGGGTGCAGGCAGCAAGCACTCCACTTCGACCAACAACACCTACAACACCAAGAGCACCGACACCACCCACAGCACTGACAGCATGACCACCCACACCAAACGAACACAGCACCAGCACTACAGTCGGGGCATGGGTTGACGCCCAAGCCGTGCTGAACCGGTCAACTACTTCAGTAGGGGACACTTCTATTAATTTGGACGGCCTGTCGGCAATCTCCACGGGGTCCAATATAGACATTGAGGGGGAGGCGATGTTCCACATTCAACATGGCGGCCCACTGAACACCCCCACACCAACAGACATTAACCAGTAATATGTGGTGGTACATAAATGTATATAAATTGTTTCACCCTGTGTAAATATTGTATATATGTTGGTTTAGAGGTATATTATTGTATTGTTGTTTGTTTGTTGACATGTGTTCAGGTTTGTCAATAAAATTGTCTGTATGGTACTCAAGATTTACGTTTCTAGTGTAATTTTGTGTAATTGTTGGTCAACAGTATTTAGCCTTATGATACAAATGCAAATTGGTAACAATAAAAACTCACGAAATTATAAGTACACTATACAAAAGGTGATCTCACATAATAAGCACCACCCAAGCCCCTGTAAATTAGTCAAGAGTAAACTTTTTCCCTTCACAAGTCTTAAAGTTCCCCGTAAAGTAAACTTCCACTCCCTACTTTATGTCACATAATAAGCACCACCCAAGCCCCTGTAAATTAGTGAAGAGTAAACTTTTTCCCTTCACAAGTCTAATTGTTCCCCGTAAAGTAAACTTCCACTCCCTACTTTATGTCAGAGATGTAAATTTGTCTGTTTTTATATGGCCTAGTAGTTGTGAGACTGCAACACAGTAAGTTGCGTTTGTGTTTGTGTGTCTGTGTCTGTGTTTTTGTCTGTGTTTGTGTCTGTTTGGGTGTGTTTGTGTCTGTGTTTGTGTGTGTGTCTGTCTATGTTTGTGTGTGTTTGTATGTCTTTATGTATATGTGTTTTGTGTGGGTGTTTTTGTGGTGTGTGTGTCGGTGGTGTGTGTGTCTATGTGTGGGTATGTATGTGTGTATGTGTGTGAGTCACAGATGGACAGAAAGACAGACAGACGGACAGACACCCTGACTGACGCACCAATTGAAACACACAGACAAATACACTTATACAGGTAGGCCATTGAAAATAATAACAAAAATGTTAAGTATGGTTAGGTATCAACAACATATATTGAAACCTTTTTATTCAAACCAACTATCAATTTTTTTCAGTACAAGTTTCACAAAATATCATAAAGGACACAGATCAGAGCAAAAACACAACCATTAAATCATATTGTCCTGCCATGCAACGACACCACCTGCCGAGTTGGTCCACTCCTTCAGGAGATTGCGCTGCTCTTTTCCGGCCCTGGACCCAGTGTTCATGGCAGCTACAGGAACGTACAGGTCAGGCAGGTTGTGGCCATCTCTCCATTGTCCGGGTATCACGGTGTGCTCTTCATTGTCCTCACGGTCCAGCTGCTGGTTCTGCAGGCCCGGATATCGCATCCGCATCATGTTGTGCAGCACCAGGCAAGCGGTAACGATTAACTTCACGGTGGAGGGGTGGTGCTGCATGGTGGTGAGGAGAACCTGGAACCGGTTGGCCAGGATGCCAAAAGCATTTTCGACCACTCGCCTAGCCCGCAAAATCCTAAAATTGAAAATCCTTTCTTCATTCGTCAAACCCCCCTGGCTGTAGGGTTTCATCAGTGTCGGTCATAGGCCGAACGCATCGTCGCCGATGAGGTAGTACGGTACAGGGTTCTACCCCTCCATGATACGTTCACTGGCAGGGAAACCCAAATTACCTTCTTCAACGGCGGCCTTCAGCTCGCAAGCATTGTAAATCTGTGTGTCTGATGCGGATCCGCAGCCACCAACATCTGCCCAGATGAATTTGTAATCCGCATCAATGAGGGCAAGGAGCACGATCGAGTAGAACCCCTTGTAGTTGTAATAAAGGGAGCCACTCTTTCGGGGACACCGGCACGCGATATGTTTGCCGTCTAGTGCTCAGCATGTGTGGGGGAAGTTCCACCTCGACATGAACTTGTCCGAGATGGCACGCCATCCATCAGGCGTCGTGGGGCAGGTCATGGTGTCGTCGATGTATTCGTCGATGATTGCTTTGCAGACCTCGCGCACAATTAGTGATTGTGTGTTGTGGGGCATCCTCCACCCAAACTTCACGGATGCATAGGTGTTCCCAGAGGCGAGATGATGCAGAGTCAGTGCCAGCTTCAGGCCAGGCTCCAGGGGTTCGCAGTACGTTGTGTAGCGCTTTGTTATCCGCGGACCAACTCTGGCTAGGATGTCATCAAACATTGGCGGAGGCATCCGCATGAAGTTTGTGAAAGATGCCTTTTCTTCATTCGGTAGTTCGACCAGAAGCTGGTCGTAGATGCCGAACTGTCGCCGCCTCCGGATCCATGCTCTAACCCACTTTCTGGTCTGTCGACGTCGCTTGTTTCGTCTCAGATGGTAAAGGAGTACTGCTTGAACATCATGGTCATGTTGCAGAATGGCTAGTTCATATTCGCCAACTTGGTTTGCAAGGACATCCATCATGAATGAGCTGTAGTGTCCAAAGAAGGAAATCCATAGCATTATATACTCAAAGCCAACACGCTGACGACGCGTCAGCAGCACGCTGGCGCACCGCCGCCAACGCGCCAGCAACACGTTCACATGCGCCAGCCACAGGTTCAGACGCGTCAGCAACACGTCCACATGCGCCATCATCACATTCAACCCATCGAGACGCGCTGGAGCAATGCCAATAACGCGCCCCAAACCCGTTGATGGAATGTTAACGACGCGTTGCCTGGCCCGTCGCAAGTGTGGGAAAATTCCACGACGTTGCTCAACATTTCCTGACGCGCTACGAGCGGGCCGGCTACGCGCTGGTAACGCGTGTCGACGTCCTGCTAATGCGCCCGTAACGCGCTACCCAACATAGCGCAAAACTTTCGGCGCTGCCCGACGCGCGCCGATGTATTGTTTCAAAATCTACATGTACCAACGTGTACCGACGCGCCGGTTACGTGTTTGTAACGCGCCAGTAACGCGTTTCGACGCGTTCCGACATTTCGCCCAAAAACCCAACACGTTCCCACGCGTTGTCCAACGTTGGTGCAACATGTCGTAGTGTGACTGCTCCATAAACCAACCACCTCCCTAAATGGACCACTTAAATTTGGTCCCAAGGTTGGTCGATTTAGAGAGGTTTTACTGTATATTGAATTTGTTAGGCAGATTGCCTGTTGTTATTGTTAGTTAAAAATGGCTATGGTAATCTGCATCGTTCATGTATCCAAAATGTGTCGGGTGTGGATAACAAGAAAGATAACCTGATGCTGTGGTCTAATGGTTAAAGTATTGATTCTGCACACTGCATGTACGGGGTTCGAATATGAATGCTCCCCAGCCTTTTAAAATGTATATGTATATGTATATATATATATATATATATATATATATATATAAAGTTAGGCTATGTAATAGAGGAAAGAAGAGACGAGTGTTGGGTCGGACACTTTATTGAGCGTCTAGGGCATGCACAATAAAAAGGCATACCGGTAAAAGTTTGAAATCTGGAGGCAGAGTGACTGCCCGGGGCAGATATCGCCCGGTGGTGGCGCTCGGACCCGGCTAGCCGGGGCAAATCCCGGGCAGGTCACCGACTGGACAATAATATAACTAACAAAGTATACGAAATAATAAATAATAATGAAACTCCGCCTGTTTTTATATCTGCATAATTCATTATACATCCTATATTACTTCGAATAGACAACTATAAATAATTGGACCAAACTTATTTTTCTCTGGCAAGGAGAATCGGCCTTCCCTACCTCACAAAAGCAAAATAATTATTGTTGAAGTGGAGGGCAATCAGTACCAGTAAGGTCCGCAAGCGGCGCAACTGTCGCCGATTCAGACAGAGGAAGCCCTAGACTGGTGTGGGAAAAGGAGGGTTTATTCAGGTACATACATAAAGGTACATAGGTTAATTTAACTGTTACATGTTAAATGTCGCTTGAGGTCTGTGTTCAGTCCACCTGTTCGATATCGCGGATGGTATAGGGAGGACCTGGGAGCCCGAGGAGGTAGGCCCGGGATCCGACCCCCATGAAGTGGTGAGTGAAATAGAGGGTGAGTGGGTGTGGTAAAAACAATCCGCTTTGAAATTTGAGCCCGAATGCAGGTCAAGCGGTGTAGGTGGAGGAGAGGGGGGAGGCGCATGCGCCACTTGGTGATGTGAGCGTCTCGTGCTTCCCCGCCGGATCAACCACAATTCTAAAATTATGGGCCGATTCGGACAGAGGAAGCCCGAGACAGGTGTGGGAAAAGGAGGGTTTATTCATGTACATATATAAAGGTACATAGGTTAATTTCACCGTTACATGTTAAATGTCGCTTGAGGTGCGTGTTCAGTCCACCATATTCGATATCGGCGGATGGTATAGGGAGGACCTGGGAGGCCGAGGAGGTAGGCCCGGGAGCCGACCCAAAGCATAAGGCCAAGGCTCTCGGGGCATCCACGGGCACGACCTTGGGAACGTGCGCGTGAACTGCTTCCGACTCCCAGGTCCCCTGGGCCATGATGGTGGAGAGATCCACCCCCCTGCGAAAGGCGTGGAGGGTATGCCTGGCGGCCTCCGGGACTCCAGCGGCCTCGAGGTCGGCCCTGAGCAGGGGGGTGACGTCACGGGGGGGTTAGGGGTGTTCCCGGACGGGCGAGGAATGCTGGGGCATCGCCCGGAGCAGGCACCAGGGATACCACCCTTTCCCACGCGCGGACGGGGCACATGGGAGATCCGGGAAGCGCTGGGACGAAGAGCGACACCACCTGCGCCTGGGTGCGGATGGTCTTGGAGGACGATATCTGGATGCGGAGGCCACCCGGGGCACGCAGGACGTCATCGTGGTGCAGAGTGTGTGGCCCTCCCCACTGGGCGTGGGAGGGTGACAACAGGTTTGACTGCCGAATGAAGGTGAAGTAGGCGATGACGACCGCGGCCCACGGGGTGACCCCGAGGTGCCCCCGGGAGCGCATGTGGGCGTAGATCACGGGGATCATCTCGGGGGTGATGGCAGGGGCCCTCCTGACCGGGGTGGCGAACAGCTTCTCACCGCCCCTCCTGACGCACTCCTGTCAAAGGGGGCAACGCTCCTCCCCCGCCTCCCGGACCCAGGATCGGTGAATGAGCCGAGCCATGAAGGTGAATGAGCCAAGCGCCGCGATTAGCCATATCTCGCGGGCACACACTCCAAAGGTGGGATCCGATGCGCGGCCGGACTCGAGGGCCTGGGCCGAGGCCGCGTTGTCGATGCTGACGGCGACCTTGTACCCGCCCGGGGCCTCTGGCCTGAGGATCTGCACCGCCAGGACGAGGTTCACAGCCTCGAGCTTGTGGATGGTGGGGTAGGCAGCGATCATGGTGTCGTCGTAAGCTTCCGAGAAGCACAGGTTCATGGAGAAGGCGACCCCGCCTGTGAAGCACAAGTCACACTCGATGTCCCACTGGGCAGACACCGTTTCCTGTGGCCACGAAATCGCGGAACCAGTGGACGTCGCGCCTGAGGTTGAGGTCCACGTCAGCAGCGCCAGACATGGGGGTGGCCCACAGGCTGTGGAGGATGCAGCACATGAACTTCCTGACCGCCGGCAAGCAGGTGCTTATGTAGGCGAGGCGGCCCATGAGCCTCTGGAAGGCTTTCCTTGTGAGGGTTGGCCACGCAAACCAGCGCTCGCAGTCGCTGATGACCTCTTCCAGTTTCTGGTCAGGGATGCGGAGGACCAGGGCCTCTGTGTCGAGCTCTATGCCGAGCCAGACCAGCCGCACGGTCGGGGGGCATCACTTGTCGGGGGCGAGGGCTTGCCCGAGCGCGGCGCAGATCTCTCGGCATTGAAGGTGCGCATCGCATCCAAGAAAGACGCCTTGCACCTGACGAAGTCGTCCACGAATACGATGCTGAAGAACCCTCACCACTGGAGCATCCAGGACACTGCTGCAGTGACACAGAGACAGGCCACACCAGACTTGCGGCAGCCGAAGGGCAGCGCAAAGTACAGGCGGCCGTTGACGGTGATACAAAAAAGCGGGCTCGACAGAGGGCCCGTTCGAAGTTGCCAGTAGGCCCGGGAGAAGTCCGCGGTCCAGCAGAAAGTGCCCCTGCCCTCGAGCGACATGCGACGGCCCATGTAGGAGGCGGCCAGCAGCTTGTAGGCATGGGGGCGCCCCAAGTACTCTCTCCTACGGATGCCCGAGTTGACAATGCAGCCGGGGGGTAGGAGAGGTCCACGATGATGCAGTGCTTGCCGGGGCTGGACTTGGGGCTCTTCATTATGGGGCTGCACTGGGCCCATGGGGTGAAGGAGGGAACCGAGAAGGGGCCCAATAGGGCACCCTTTCGGAGCTCCTCCTCCGCGTACACCGTGATGTGGTGGGCGTAGACATGGTCTTCCCGGTGGGCCTGGCGCGGTGTAGTTGGCCATGAACCTGAACTCAAGGTGGTCAGCCAGGAGCTCGTCGTCATGCCCATGGAGCATCTCGCGCCAGGCGGAATGTTGAGGTCGGAGGTGACTGGAACTCGGGCGGCCAAGTAGTTCGGAAGGGCCGAGTTCCAGGCGGCGGTGTAGGCTGCCGCGTAGTCAGGGAACTCGGCCTAGTAGTCAGGGAACTCGGCCTAGCCCTCACCCTCGCCCTCGGCCGACAATACGGCCCAGCCCTCGCCCGACAATACGGGCCAGAAGCCGTCAAGGGTGGCTCTGTACTTGACAGGGGATGAGCCGCAGATGGACGCAGCCGCCAGGGAGTGCTGCAACATGTGGTCGATGACCTGCTTGACCGGCTTGCTCGCTGCAGGCGTGACGTCATTGCCGGGGGTGCCCGGACGGTGGGAATGCCCGGGGGGAAGCCACACGGGCTCTCTACAATGTCAACAAATAGTGGTGCTGCGCCTGGAGGCTCAGCTGCATGCGGGGAGTCGGGGTACAGGCAATGGATTCCTCTTCAATGGCACAGCGGGTTGGGGATGCTTCATCCGCCCGCTGGTGTATTAAAAATCCAACTGGGATGTATCACCCAGCTCCTAGCAGTCCTCGACAAGTGGACAGAAGCCCTCGATACTGGAAGCAATATTGATGCTGTATATCTAGATTTTGCCAAAGCGTTTGACTCTGTTCCACATCAACGCCTCTTGATGAAGATTCATAGCTTCGGTATAACAGGCAAGTTATGGTCATGGGTTAAGGATTTCCTCCATGCCAGAAACCAACAGGTGGTTGTAAATGGAGTTAAATCCTTGATTGCAATGGTCCTGAGTGGAAGACCACAAGGAAGTATCCTCGGCCCCCTGCTCTTCATATGTTTTGTAAATGACATGCCAGATGTAGTCCACGCATTCATCCATATGTTTGCAGATGATACAAAATTGTACATGGCAGTGAACTCACCTGAGGACACCGAGGCATTACAGACTGACCTGACTAAATTGGAACAATGGGTAAACCAATGGCAATTGAGATTCAATGCAGAAAAATGCAAGGTCATGCATCTAGGCACCAATAACACAAAATTTGCTTATACCATGCAGAAGGAGGGAAAAGCTGTAGAACTGGAAACAACAGATCTTGAAAAGGACCTCGGTGTATATATCGATCCAGGATTAACCTTCAGTGCTCACTGCGAGCAGAAAGTGAACAAGGCCAATAAACTGCTTGGACTAATCAGACGCTCATATGCTTACCTAGATAGTGATACCGTCAAGGCACTCTATACCTCACTTGTCCGGCCACATATTGAGTACTGCAACATCGCATGGACCCCTCGATATAAGAAAGATATGGAACTAATTGAAAATGTCCAATGCCGTGCAACAAAGCTTGCAAAATCTCTCGTACCATGATCGACTTCGTGCCTTAGATCTACCTAGTCTCTACTACTGAAGAGCTCGGGGCGACATGATTGAGACATATAAGCACCTGACAGGCATGTACTCTATGGACGCTGATTACCTAAAAATGGATGACACCAACACCAGAGGTCATAGATTCAAATTGAAGAAAGGGAGAACGAACAAGAGTGTCAGACAACAGTTTTACAGATATCGTATTGTCAATGCCTGGAACGGTCTGCCTCCAGAGGTTGTGGATGCGCCATCCCTGAATGCTTTCAAAACAAGGCTGGATAAGCATTGGAGGCAGTATAAGTATTGCAAACACCCAGTATTTGATGCTTATGACCCCGTTAAGTCACAGTTGGACAGGCCTCGACCTGATACAGGCTTATAGCCTAACCATAATCAGTAGCGGATGAGTATGAGTAGATACAAAGTTCAGTATAGTGTAATGACATTCTGTAGAACAGATGCTATAACAAATGCTTGGCACATGTACATAGACAATTTTCATTTAATGAGAGTAGTTTCCACTCAACATTTTCTTAAAGTTGCATAGTCCGATGGCTTTGAATTTCAGTTATTTTCTGAGATAAATATATTAGGTTGATCGTTGGAATCTAGCTTACTTTAGTTTGAAGTAACATTGCTTTAAAATGGCTAACTTAAGAGATATTTGAAGTGTAAACATGCTAAATTAATTGTGGCATGCTTGTCAAAGTTCTGACACTGATAGGCTTCAACAGTAACGTAGTGTGCCCTTCTATGCAGCAAGAAATTCTTAAGTGCACCAGCATCTATAGTGGATATGTAGGTTCAAATCGAGATAAGTGCTTTTCTCTTGAAAATGTTATATATTTATCGGAGTATGCAACTTTCATTTAGGACTATTGTGAATACCCTTTTGTATATATAATGAGTCAGCCTCACGAAAATGGGCCAATCGGTGGTCAATTGAAGATGTCGCCATCGCAATTCTTAAAAGTGTAGTGCATTTCTTTGTTTCATATTAAATTATCCTAGAAACAAATAAGGTTGTTGTATTTTCTCGACCTTTACATTCAGGATAAATTTAAGGACTTTCCAACACCTCTGTCAATGCTAAACTATAATTATACCGATCGACGCCGACATCCAATGATCGACGCCGACAACTTTAACAGATGTCGGCATCACAATTCATAAAGTGTGGTGCATTTCTTTGCTATATATTAAATTATCCTAGAAACAAATGAGGTTGTTGTATTTTCTCGACCTTTACATTCAGTATAAATTTAAGGACTTTCCAACACCCCTGTCAGTGCTAAATTATAATTATACCGACCGACGCCGACATCCATGCTCGACGCCGACAACTTCCTCCAATTGGCCTCTTTTCGTGATCCTGGCTCATATAAACCTGATGCTAAAATTCTGCTTGATTTCCTTTCCTGACAAGTTGTGTACCATGTAATCTAGTTGGCTTTGTGACTCTATTCCCAACAGGTGTGGCTGGGTGGCTCCTCGGTACCATATTTGGGCTGGTTCCGATGATGGGCTGGAATAATGGCTGGAATGATGACAATATCTGTTCATTTGTCCTCATCATTGATCTTAAGCAGCATATATATATCACCTTCTTTGGCACCATCATCCTTCCCCTTTTCATGATGATGCTCATCTATATCTTCATCTTTGTGGAAGTGCGGAGATCAGCACGCCAAATCGCGGCCCTCACCATCAAGGGAAATCTTGACCAAGAGGCAATGGACAGGAAGGCTTCAGTATGTAATGTTTGTAGTATCACATATTCTAATAGCTGTAGGCCTATGCATCTGGTAGGCTTTAGAACACCTGGTTCAATAACAAATAGCGTCATTGCACAAACAAGAACTGCTACTAGGTATATTGTTGCTGAAGTTGTAGCATCATATCAACTATATCTGCTATCCGATTTGCTATCTTTTGGTTTGATTGTCTTGAACTATTGTAGAGGTATCTGATCATTTTTCTTACAGCTGCATAGTCCGATGACAACATCAAATTTTCAAAACCAAAATAATTATCTAAATTGGATTCTATATATCTACTTTCAATACTGGTGCACTTATTAAACATTTGTCGCCACACAGATGGGAATAGTGAGGCAATTGAATAGAACCTATTACTGCGGAGGGCTAGCTTGCCAAAATTAATTTAGCATGGTTGCACTTCAAATATCTCAAAAGTTACCCACTTAAAATAAAAGTTACTTCAAGCTAAAGTAAGGTACATTATAACGATCAACCTAATGTATTTATCTCAGAAAATCTCAAAGACCCAAAAACCATCGGACTATGCAACTTTAAGCTGGTCGATGCTAAATTAATGCATAGGGATTAATGTTAGAAGGAAGCAGCTAGAGAATTATAACACTTAATACATCCAGGAAATACAATGTATAAAGTAAACCTTAAGGATACGTGGCATTCAATTAAAAAAATTAAAATTACCTGATCAATTTGAGTGGACTGAGCGTTTATCTATTGTAAACATGTCTGTGAAATGACACATAATTCTTCCATGACCATGGAAAGAATATTTGACTTAACCACATATATCAGATATAAAATAAAGTATCACAATACTAACATTTTACATCATAATAATATATTTAGACCGAATGCATCTATCTTTTACAGACCTCGGCTGAGATCAGGGCTGCTAAGAAGTTCACGCTGGTGATTGTACTATTTGCATTGTGTTGGTTTCCACTGGAGATTCAGAACTGCCTCATAGTTTGGTTTGGGCTGATCAACGTTGTGCTATTGTCAACGACGGTATGGCTCACTCATTTAAACTCAGCCCTTAACCCTCTCCTCTATGCATATGGCAACAGCGTTCTGCGGCAGGCCATGAAGGATGTAATTCTCTGTCGTGATCCCAACGTCAGCAGGGAGGCTGCAAGTTCTGCATAAGGAGACAGTTCTTCACTCCAAAAAATCTACAAAAGTGCTGAGATGCAACTTTCATTTAGGACTATTGTGAATACCCTTTTGTATATATAATGAGTCAACCTCACGAAAATGGGCCAATCGGTGGTCAATTGAAGATGTCGCCGTCGCAATTCTTAAAAGTGTAGCGCATTTCTTTGTTTCATATTAACTTCTATGCATAGCATGAACGCAACAATGCAAAACAATCTAGAAACTAGCCAGTTTTGTTTAGATACCAGTCAAACAATATTCGAATGGACAATAACCAAGAATGTTAGATCATTTGATTAGAATGGATAACTAGCTAGTTAACTTATGAAGTTGGTTAAATTCAACTGATGAATCAATATTGGACTGTCAGTTATAATAAGTAATTATGCGTATTAACTACATTTCTTAATGATGTGTAAACCCAAAGACATTTCATCATAAAATATGGAATTCATTAGGTTGATACTATATCCAAAATACCAACATTATTCCGCACATCTCTTAGAATAACTGCAGTTGTAGAAATGTGCACGGCCAGTTGTGAACCAAGAACTCTATACCTATACATCGAGGCAACCCTGGATCAACGTTATTGCGAGCATTTTAACCACGGGAGCTATTCTGATGTAGGCTTGCATGAACTCGTCAATTAAGTAAATTTAGAATCCTAGAATCGTGACTCATTAATGACTTTATACTGCCATTTCTGGAGTTGGGAGATGGGTGTTTACACATTTAGGGAAGACTGTGAACATAGCTAAAATATTGTCAATAGCACAAAACTGGTCTCCTGCATTCGTTGAGACCTACTTCTGAAAACTTAAGTAACATATTCCAATGTAATATGTTGGTCATTTCGCGTTAGAACATATTTTTAAATGATTCATGTTATACATATTTTTAAATGATTCATATGTTAAATATAGATATACCTGTTTCATTATGCCAATTGCAGTTAAAACATGAAATGGACAATTTAGAATATGCTACTTAGCTTTCCAAAATGTCTCAATTATACATCTATTTATTTAAGTGATAAGTATATACACAGGAATCACATGAGAGTACCATAGAGCAAGATTGCTATTGCGACTGAGTCACGTTGGGTGAATATCATCTGAGTGATATTCACACACAACGCCGCAAAGTCCCGTACAGTAATGCAATGAGTGTTCGTAGTCAAATGTGATTTTGTGGTTCCTCTAAAACAAGTGACATAGCTATGTTGTACAAATGTTGACCTCTCAGGTAAGGAGCCACATAGACAGGTAGGTACGGATAGGGTGATGACTTCAGGGAGCCGAGGTAGTGTAATGGTTATTAGCATGCTAGCTTCAGAATGGCAATAGGTGTGTGTGGGTTTGAAACCTGCTCTCGGATGCAATGTTTCCCATTTTCTTGACCCCGATGAGACTAGTTGCCCTGACCTGGAACCGGTATAAGTTATGCGCTGTATAGTTGTTGAACCTACTCTTTGTAATGTTGCCTGAGAGGTCAGTGCAGACTACTACATATGTATTTAATAATAGTAAATACCTGCATGTATGATGTAACACATGCATGCTAATATGGCCGATAACATGGTATCATATCGGAATGTCTTAACCTTTTGTACAACATAGCTATGTCACGTGTATGCAATTGTAAGCATTAAACGACATAAAGCATTTAAAAGAGGCACAAGTGTAGTAGTCTGCACTGCCCTCTCAGCAAAGGAGAAACATAGACAGGTGGCCTGGATTGTGTGATTACATCAGGGACTGTAGGTTGTGTAATGGTTAATACACTAGCCCGGAATGCAAGAGGTGTGGGTTTATGTCCATATATCGTTTAATGCTTACAATTGCATACAAGTAATGCATTACTTATATAAACATGTATACATATATGAAATATGTTGTGGCCGACTTGATGTTCACAGAGCTACTCTTGTTAAAGAGACACCTGCAGGTCACTAAATCCATCTGCAATGCGCGTAGACATACTGCACTTCGTGTTTAATTATATTTGTTGTGAATAAAACAATACAACAGTAGCCCTTCTGTTTAATAATATACATTAAATCTTGGGAGATAAAACGATTTTTTCCCCAAATATTGATCATCATTAACCCTATTTATTTCAACATATAGACATCCATAAAAGATGTGGTCCTTGCTTTATCTGCTTGTAATCCAGTTGGCATTGTCCGGTATATACCTAATACATTAGTGATGTATACATACGACAAGAACACAGCTTCATGTAATATAATCTGTTTTAGGCTTGTAATGTACCTTATTATATACCTATGTTCTGTGGGTTTCTTGACCATAAATATTGGCTCATAATTTCGAATTGTGGTAGATCCGGTGTCGCAGTTTGAGCGCCCTGCCACTTTCAGCTGACTGTCAGTTTCATGCGCATGCGTCAAAATCTAACAGCATTGTCACTAACCTTATGAATTTAATATAATGCTTTTGGTAAAGATGTTTTCTATATGTGTACCAAGCGATTTGTTTCTAGGTGGTGTGCTTTTAAAGATATTTCACTTTTCCTGGCGGAGGAAGCCGGAGACGCTCACATCTCAAGCAGCGCATGCGCCACCTCCCCTCCTCCCCGCTTGACCCGCATTCGGGACACAGATTCAAACGTCTACGGTTTCGGGCTCCCAGGTCCTCCCTACACCATCGGCCGACATAGAACAAGTGGACTGATCTGTTAATGACCTTCTTGTAACCCTCACCATTTAACTGCATGTACACCTGACACTGATTCAATAAACCCCCCTTTTACTCCTACTCCTTAGCCGTGTTTACACGGGCAATTGTGAAGCGATTTAGGCAAATCGATTTATATGAAGCGATGTAGTGGCGCGTTTACACAAGCGAGTTTTAAAGTGTGTCGGCGACCGGTGTCAGAGTTTCATTTCCCACCAGTTGAAATTCCCAAATATCGCTTCTGCGCATGCATCAGAATCCAACAGCGTCGTCTGCGCATGCGTCAAAAATGAACCAGTTTCAAATCCCAACCCAAGCATACTGTCGAAAGTCAACTAAACATATTACAGCGAAATCTATTCAATGCGATCATATTTGACAGATTTACATATGCAATAAATGAAATTTAATCAAATTAACCCTAAAATCGAACCGTTATTAACGGTGCCGCCGCATTGGTGGCATTATTCATATTGTCGAATCGACAGGGCTCCACTCTGGGACCCCTACTGTTTCTAATATTTATAAATGACCTACCTCTAGTTTCCAACAAAGCATCTTTCACATTATTTGCCGATGATGCAGCACTAACAATACATAACAATGACCTTGCCATAGCCGCAACCGAGGCTGGAATGGCGCTGGATGGAGTGAACACATGGTGCCATGAGAATAAACTAACGCTAAATGGCACTAAAACTGAATACATAATCTATGGAACCAAAGCCAGGAAGGTGAGGGCCCGGCCAATACAACTGCAGATGGGTGGCTTAGTGCTCCGTGAAGTGAACTCCTATAAGTACCTAGGCACAACTCTCGATGCGACTCTAACTGGTACCCAACAGCTGGCAAGACTTAACCAAACACTGGCACTAAAAATGAACACATTCAGAAAAATAAGGACATATGTAAGTGAGAATACTGCGCTGCAGCTGTACAAGTCAACAATATTACCAATTATAGACTACAATGATATCATCTATGGATTACTAACGAAGCAGCAAGAGACCAAATTACAAAGAACGCAAAACAGAGCCCTCAGAACAGTATTCCAAGGCAAGATACTAAGTGTGGTTGAAATGCATAGCAGAGCAGGGCTGGACACTCTGGATGTACGTAGGAACCTACACCTAATGACGTTGATGTATAAACGTGCGAGTGATGACAAATACATAGATCGCACAACCAGGGTAACGAGAAGGGGGACATCGACTCTGCTTGGGGTGCCCAACCCTAATACAAATAAGTTAATGAGAGCTCCGATTTACAAAGGAAGTGTCATGTGGAATGAGCTCCCAACCAAAACCAGAGAAGCGGGTTCGATCCTTGCCTTTAAAAATGCATACAGAGCTCACCTGGTTATTCAGGCCCAAAACCTGGCACTGCAAATATATAATACGACCTGCTGAACGACCCATTGACTTCGCCCTCTCTCATGCCTGCTCTCTCCCTGCGTGTCCGCGCCCCCTACCCATGAACCCCTCCCCCCCATCCACATTTGACAAAACAACTATTATAACTCAATGACTCGAGAATCACTACCCCATCTTTAGACCCATTACCACCACTACATAACTACATCTTCAACCAGCAATGCACACAATATAAACCACTATACATGCACAACATGGCACTATTTAAAGACTAACCGTTATTAAAACCAAATCTAACTGATATACACACACAGCATATGATTTAACCACTAGTGTACATTACTGCACACTCTATCTTGATGCATATAGATACTTTGCACTATGTTCAGTACATATGCTGTACACTATGCAGCATAGGCTGCTCCCCCACTTTCTTTTATGTTCAGAATGGGTTGTGCTGCACACAATGCAACACATTCCACTTCCACTATGTACAGATGAAATGCGACCACTCCGACGGCTGGAAGACCAGTGCCCCGGCGCTGACAAAATATGTATTCAGATGAATAAAAAATATTTACCAAAAAAAAAAAGTAAACAAATCGCCGCCGGTGTCGCAGTTTCAGCGCCCGGTCAGTTTCAGCGCCCGGTCAGTTTCATGCGCATGCGTCAAAATCTAACACCATCGTCACTAACCTTATAAATTGAATATAATGTTTTTGGTAAAGATGTTTTCTACATGTGTACAAAGCGATTTGTTTCTAGGTGGTGTGGTTTTAGAGATATATCACTTTTCCTGTATTTTCTGTATGAAGATTGCTAGCGACCATTGACAATGCCTTGAGTTTGACGGTACGCGCAGTGCAAAACCTTAGTTTTATTCAAAATTAATACTAATCAAGAACCCTAACCTTATAAATTTAATACAGACTTTTTGGTAAAGATCTTTTCTATATCTGTACCAAGCGATTTGTTAATAGGTGGTGTAGTTTTAGAGTGTAGTTTGCTGTATTTTATGTATGAAGATTGCTCACGACCATTGACAATGCCTTGAGTTTGAGTCTATACGGGCCGTGGAAACTGACCGGGCGTTGAAACTGCGACACCGGCGCCGAATCGGCGGCTATATATTAGGCCCAAATCTATTCAATGCTATCAAGTGCTCGCCGGCAACACGCTCAGAGAAATTTCCATAATGAATAAATTAATTCACATATAGCTAACACTCACTGTTTAAGCGCCCACATTTGGGAACTTCAACTGGTGGGAAATGAAACTCTGACACTCTGCAGTTTGCATTCGTCACTCGAATCCACGCATGCGCAGAAGCGACATTTGGGAATTTCAACTGGTGGGAAATGAAACTCTGACACCGGGAACCAGCAGCCTTAGTGTTGCACCTGTAGACGGCGAGCACTGCTATTTGTTTAGTTTACACTCGTCGATTCGATGCCGATGTAGCTGCTACGTTAATATCGCTTGGAATTTAAGGTTAATTTAATTAAATTTAATTATTTGAGTATGTAATTCTGTTAAATATGATCGCATTCACTAGATTTCGGCCTAATCGGGCCCTAACACTGCCGGGCACCAGCGATTAGTTACAGCTGAGCCTGTAGCCGGCGACCACCACTATTTTACATTATCGCTGCCCGGGAACCAGCTGAATCGCTTCATCTATACTACTTCGCGAGGTGGTTTACATGTACCGATTTATATGAATCGATTCAGCCCCAAAAACGCCTCAGAGTCACGTTTACACGGCAAATGTGAATCAATCTAGGCAAGTCGTTTTATATGAAGCGTTTTAAATCGCCCATGTAAACAGGGCTCTTGTCTCGGGCTTCCTCTGTACGAATCGGTATGCACTAACGTCACGCTAAGCGGAAGTGCGGCCATTGTGGAGATATAGCACAATAACAATCCCAACCTGATCAATGCATTGTCAATGGCAGTGAGCAATCTTCATACAGAAAAAGTTAAATATCTCTAAAACCACATGACCTACAAACAAACTGATTGGAATACACATAGAAAACATGTTTAACAAAAAGATTGTATTAAATTGATATGGTTAGGGTTCTGGATTTCTATTAAGCTTTTAATAAAACTGACGTTTTGCACTGCGCGTACCGGTGTCAGTTTCATTTCCCACCAGTTGAAATTCCCAAATATCGCTTCTGCGCATGCGTCAGAATCCAACAGCGTCGTCTGCGCATGCATCAAAAATGAACCAGTTTCAAATCCCAACCCATCTGGTCACACTGCAAACTCAATGGCTATGAGCAATCTTCATAGAGAAAAGGTGAAATATCTCTAAAACCACACCACCTGGCCACAAACCAATTGGATTAAATAAAGAAAACACATTTAAAAAAGAGATTATATTAAATTCATAAGGTTAGGGTTCTGCATTTCTATTAATTTTGAATAAAATCGATGTGTTGCACTACACGTATTGGCAAACTCACTCAGTCACTGCATTGTCAATGGCCGTGAGCAATCTTCATATAGTAAAAGTTAAATATCTCTAAAACCACACCACCTAGAAACAAGCTGATTGGAATACACATAGGAAACATGTTTACCAAAAATATTATATTAAATTGATACGGTTAGGGTTCTGGATTTCTATTAATTTAGAATAAAACTAATATTTTGCACTGCACATACCGTCAAACTCAAGCCGAATGTAAAGTAAACAAATCGCCGCCGCCGCCGCCGAATCGGCGGCTATATATTAGGCCCAAATCTATTCAATGCTATCATATTTAACAGAATTGCATACGCAATAAGTGAAATTTAATCAAATTAACCCTAAAATCGAACCGACATTTGTGAACTTCAACTGGTGGGAAATGAAACTCTGACACTCTGCAGTTTGCATTCGTCACTTGAATCCACGCATGCGCAGAAGCGACATTTGGGAATTTCAACTGGTGGGAAATGAAACTCTGACACCGGCAAACTCTATGGGTTGTTTACTGGTTGATATCGCTACAATGGCCGCGCATCTGGTTGATGACGTCACATGAATACCCTATATATAATTGAGCGACAAATTAACCAATTGAGTGACATCACATCGAAAAGGTCAGATAAAAATGGTTGAATCTCAAGGCTAGGTTTGTTGTTTTCTTAGTGTTTTTACATACCTTCATTTGGCATGTACACTATGGGTTTAAAGTTGCATAATCCGATATTTTCAAAACTAAAATACCTCCCTAGATTTCCTTCTATATATTCAACTTAGATATGAGTGTGTTAAGTAATCATTTCTCTTTGGCTTACCCCTTAGACTTGGAAACATTAAAAGTAGCTACCTGGGATAAGTGGAAAAGTGATCTAGTTACTGGACAATGGTTAGTGCGTCTACTAATGTGCATACACAAATTACCCAGATAGCAAACAGCCGTTGGCCCGACGGCGACTACGTCGTCGGCCCAACGGTGGAAACCACCGTCGGGCCTACGTTGTTTTGTCCAACCTCCCGCCGTAGGCCCCACGGCAGATGCCGACGTAGCCCCGACGGCGGCTGCCGACATAGGTCCGACGGCGGCAGGTTGGACAAAACGTCGGCCCGACGGCGGCTGCCGCCGTAGGCCTATGCATTAAATCTATATGTGTACCAAGCGATTTGTTTCTAAGTGGTGTGGTTTTAGAGATATTTCACTTTTTCTGTATGGGTTAGTGTTAGTGTTAGTGAAAAGTGAAATATCTCTAAAACCACACAACCTATTAACAAATCGCTTGGTACACATATAGAAAACATCTTTACCAAAAAGATTATATTAAATTTATAAGGTTTTCTATTAATTTTGAATAAATATATTGTGTCGGGCCTATGGCGTTTGCCGGAAAAAACCAAGAACAGGTGCTTCGACAACATTCCGTACCGAATAATTTAAATCGTATTAACACGAATAATTCCATTAATACGTCGTAATAAATTACAAAACTTTTACAAAATAATCTACACATATGAATAAACAAACCTGTTAAATAATTCCTTAAAATTCCTGCGATTTCTGGAGTTATTTGTAGAAAAAGAACGCTGCTCAACGAGCGCACGTCCTCCACTGGCGACTCGAAGTCAACAAACCATACCGGATAATTCAAATCGTATTAACACGAATAATTCCATTAATACATCGTAATAAATTACAAAACTTTTACAAAATAATCTAAACATATTAATAAACAAACCTGTTAAATAATTCCTTAAAATTCCTGGGATTTCTGGAGTTACTGGTAGAAAAAGAACGCTGCTCAACGATCGCACGTGTTCCGCTGGCGACTCGAGCCGGAAACCAAATTTATTTAAAGAACTGCACATGCGCAGCCCACCACCGTCAGCCCGACGGTGGCACAAATGTGCAAAAGATTGAAACCCAGCGGCGGGACACCACCTTCGGCCCGACGGTGGCTCAGATGTGGAAAATGAATGGCAACTAGCGGCGAACCACCACCGTCGGCCCGACGTTGGCTCGACGGTGTCCCAAATGTGCAAAAGTTTGAAACCCAGCGGCGGGACACCACCGTCGGCCCGACGGTGGCTCAAATCTGGAAAGGGATTGAAAACCAACGTCGGACCACCACCATCGGCCCGACGGTGGAAAGTCGGTGGCCAAGGTGCGATCAATAGCCGACGTCGGCCCGACGGCTGTGTGCTATCTGGGTATGCTTGCACTCCAAAGGTACTCTGAATTAAAGCACAGTATGGTGTAATTGCTAACCTAATAAAACTAATTATAATAACCTAATAAAAAGAATATTAAAAAATAATTATAAAATATTAAACAATTATAGGCAACAAATTCAGTTTGCCGAATGGTCTGAATGGTCTGGTCAGTTCCTACTGTCCCATACCACTTCCTGTTTTATGTTGCCAGTTTGTGGAATGGTCTGGTCAGTCCATACTGTTGTATACCAATTCCTGTTTTATGTTGGCAGTTTGTGGAATGGTCTTGTCAGTTCTTTCTGTCCCATACCACTTCCTGGTTTATGTTGCCAGTTTGTGGAATGGTCTGGTCAGTCCATACTGTTGTATACCACTTCCTTTTTTATGTTGGCAGTTTGTGAAATTGTCTGGTCAGTTCCTATTGCCATATACCACTTCCTGTTTTATGTTGCCAGTTTGTGGAATGGTCTGGTCAGTTCTTACTGTCCCACACTCCTTCCTGTTTTATGTTGCCAGTTTGCGGAATGTTCCGGGAAGTCCCCATTGCTCTTCTGGCTTGCCAGGCCGCTTCGACTCATCCACCCTGAAGTATCGCGCATTCAGCTCAAACTCAGGCTTGGCTTTCTTTATCGTCTCATGCCAGTTCCCTGTTAGGCCAAGATGTATGACAAGGTTAATAAACATCTTCATTTATCCAAAACATCGTTTTGAAAGAAATAATGGATCATAGAATTAAACGCGATACAATGCTTAGATAAACATGTTATATGCCTACATAGGAGGAACGTGAATTGTAATGTATTGCTCGTTATACAGTTTCATTTATGACATCTACTGCACACAAAAGTAGATAAAAAGTTAAAAGGGTTAGTATGAAGTCAGTAAATGAATAATTTTCAATCGAATAAGCTAAATATATTGTTCAAATACTTATCTATCATAGTGCATTACCTTTGGAGTGAACAATTTATTATATAGTGTAGATTAATATACCTTAAAAGTCAAATCGAGAGTATTCAGTGGCTGCTATCTTGTATTTTTTTTACATTCTCTCCCATTTCATCTACTCTACTTCAAAATAGATGAACACTGGATGTTCTAAGGATCTAAGAGCATGGAGCTCCAGCTCTTGTTTAACTGATTCATAGCAACGTAGTTTTTACTTAAATCTAGACATGGTTGTTTCACCCCTACTGTGGGTAGGGGTGAAAGGGTAGGAGTGACTATTTTATCTGATCCGGACAGAGGAAGCCCGAGGCGGATGTGGGAGTGGAAGGAAGGGTTTATTCAGGAGACAGGTACAAAATCAACAACAAATAAAGGGGTAGTACAGGTTATGCAAATGTTCTTGCGCAGGTCAATCGACCTCGTCCAAGTCCGCAGAGGGGCCCGGAAGGACCTGGGAGGAGGTAGGCCCAGGAGCCGACCCCCACACAGTGGCCTACAACAAGAGGGTGGGTGGGTGGGGTAAGTCCATTGACGTGAGGATATGAGGCCCGAATGCAGGTCACAGGAAAAGGCGGGAAGGAGGGGAGGGTCCGAGAGGCCCGGATGGGGGCGCCTCAGGCCCGGGAGCCGACCCAAAGCACAAAGCCAAGGCTCTCGGGTCGTCCGGGGTCACCCGACGGGGCACGTACGTGTGCACTGCGTCAGACTCCCATGTCCCCTGGGCCATGATGGCGGAAAGGTCCACCCCCCTCGAGGCACAAGCCTGCGCGGCGCCTCGGCGGAGCCCGTGCAGGGTGAACTCCTCGGCGTGAGGCATGTGGGCCGCGCGCAGGGCGGCTCGGAGGAGGGGGGTGACGTCCCGAGGAGTGAGGGGGACGCCGGCGCGGGCGAGGAAGGCCGGGGCGTCTCCCGGCGCAGGGACCAGGTCAAGGGCGCGCCGCCAAGCGCGGACTGGGCACAGAGGCGATCCGGCGAGGGCGGGCACGAAGATCGAGACGGCCTGCGCCGGGGCGCGGTTGGTCTTGGAGGAGGTGATCCAGAGGCGCAGGCCCCCGGGAACCGGCTGGACGTCATCCCTGCGCAGAGTGTGAGGCTGTTCGATTGCCTGAGGAAGCTGAAGAAGGCGATGATGGTTGCAGCCCAAGGGGCAACCCCGAGGTGCCCCTGGGCGCGCATGTGCCTGTAGATGAGGGGAAGCATCTCGGGGGTGACGGGTGGGGCGTGGCGGGTGGGAGCCGCGAAGAGCCGTTCGCCGCCATGTCTCACCCACGTCGCGAAGGGGGCGTCGAAGGGCGCGACGTCCCCCCCGCTTCCCGGACCCAGGAGCGGGCCCCGGGAAGGCAGCAGGCGGTGCAGGTGGGCGATGAACTGGCCGACGTCGTAGGGGGCGGGAGCCAGATGGTCGACTCCCCGCTCGACGGCGAACTCCAGGTACCGCCTGGCGTGTCGATCGCGATTGCGCCAGGTCCCGGGCGCGAGGGCGGCGCAGTGGAGCGTCATCAGGTGCTCGTGCGCGCGCGCGCCGTAGTCTGCAAAAGGTTAAAGGTCATGGGTGAAAATGTCCGGCGAGTGCCGTACACGTAATCTACGGATCCCCCTGCTACGGCATTCATTGCGGACTATGTCGAGGGCAACCCGGGAGTAGTGCACGTGGCTGAGGGCGTCCGCGAGGACCAGCTCGACACCGGGCTTGTGATGGACGGTGATCTCGAAGGATCCAAGCGCCGCGAGGAGCCAGATCTCGCGGTCGCACGCGCCGAGAGTTGGGTCGACTGCGCGGCCGGACTCGAGGGCGCTGGCGGAGGCAGCGTTGTCAGTGTTGACGATGATGTGGTATCTGCCCGGGGCGTCGGGCCCAAGGGCGCGCACCGCGAGGACAAGGTTCACGCCTCCAGCTCGTGGATGGAGGGGTAGGCTGTCATCATCTCGTGGTCGTAGGCCTTGGAGAAACAGGCTTTGGCGGAGAATGCACCACCGCCGGTCATGCAGGAGTCGCATTCGACGACCCAGCAGGGCCGCACGACCAGGGGAAGGAGGCAGACACCGTTGCCGGCGGCCGCGAAACCAGCGGACGTCCTTCTTGAGTTCCGGGTCGACGTCCGCGGCGCCCGCGGCCGGGGCCACACGGAGGCTCCAGAGGATCCGCCCCATGAATTTGCGTGGCGCGACTATGCAGGTGCTGACGTGCGCCAGGCGGCCGACGAGCATCTGGAGGGCCTTCCTGATGAGCGTGGGGCGGACGAGCCAGTGTTCGCATTCCCCGATGACGTCGTTCATTTTGTCGTCGGGGATGCGGAGGACCATGGCCTCCATGTCGAATTCAATGCCCAGCCATGTGAGGCGGACGGTTGGGGGGCAGCATTTGTCGGGGGCGAGCTCGAGGCCGAGGGAGGCGCAGACCTCCCGAAGGGTGTCAAACGCCCGCATCGCGTCAAGAAAGGACGCCTCCCACCCGACGAAGTCATCGACGTAGACCGTCGTATAGAAGCCGCGGCGGCCCATGATCCACGCCACCGCGGCGGTGACCCTGACACAAGCCACGCCTGAGGTCCTGCATCCGAAGGGCAGGGCTATGTCGAGGTAGGCGCAGCCGTCGACCGTGATGCCGAAGAGGGGCGTGGAGAGGGGGTCGGCGCGGAGCTGGCGGTATGCGCGGGAGATGTCGGCTGACCAGCAGAAAGCGCCCCGACCCTCGACAACGATGCGGCGGCCGAGGTCGGCCGCGGAGGGAAGCTTGTAGGGGTGCTGCCGCCCGAGGTACTCCCGCCTCGGGATGCCTGCGTTGACGCTGCGGCCCGGGGGGAAGGACAAGTCGACGATGACTCGCCGCTTCCCGGGGTGGACTTGTGCCGCGTCATGATGGGGCTACACTGCGCCCAAGGGGTGAAGGGCGGCACCGCGAAGGGGCCGAGGAGCTCCTCTGCCGCATAGTCGGTGATGTGGTGGGCGAAGCCGGGGTCCTCACGGTGGTTCTTGTAGGTGGGAGACGGGGGCCGGCCGCGGTGTAGTTGGCCGGGAACCCGAACTCCAGGTGGTCGAGGAGGAGGTCTTTGTCATGGCCGCGAAGCAGGCGACGCCATGTAGGAATGTTCAAATCCGAGGGGACCGGGGCTCGGGCGGCCAAATAGTTCGGGCGGGCGGCGGCATAGGCCGCAGCGTAGCCAGCCCAGCCCTCACCCGAGAGCACCGGCCAGAAGCTGTCGAGGGTGGCCCTGTACTCGGCGGGGGAGGGACCGCAGGCAGGGGCCGCCGGGAGGGAGTGCTGGATGACAGTGTCGATCACTTCCTCGACCGGCTCGTTGGTAGTCGAGCCGGGGGCGGGGCCGCCATGGGTCGCGTCACAGAGCCCACATGAGGCGACGGGGTCCGGAGCCGACGGGGTGGAGCATCTGTCGGGGAGGATCTCCGCGAAGCTGTCATAGGATGGAGTGTGTGCGGCGTGGCGGGCGCTGCCAGGACCGCAGGGCGATCGTGGGTCTGGGTGGCGTGGCCCCGCGTGCCGGGGTGCGTGTTTATGGTGTTAGTCAGCGGTGTCTGCTCCAGGCGGCGCCAGCGGGCTGGCGTGACGTCATCGCTGTTGGTAGTGGCGGGGGAATCCTCCAGGTGGCGGCAGGGGCGCGAGGCCGGCGTGACGTCATTGGGGGGAACCCCCCTCCGCTTCTCCGGTCTCGTCGGCGAGCGTGGCGCGGGGGGTCCGGCCGGGCGGGCACCAGCAGCCGTGACGTCATGATGGGAACTCCCACCGGGCCGGGGGGCGGCCGGGCTGAAGCCACAGGCGGCCGGGGCCATGTTTTTGTTCATAATGGCCGCGTGGCGTGGGCGGCGAGCCGCTACACGGGTAGTCCGGGGGTGGTGCGGGGTTCGGCGTTGAGTTGTCCGTAGGGGCGGGGCTGTGTCCTCCAGCCGGCCTCCTAAAAATCCCGGTGCGAAGCTTTCCCGGGGCGCTCTGTGGCCTTCTTCGAATAACAGCTCGCCTCGGCGTGCCCCGTGATGATGCGGCGCACGTTCGCGCAGTAACCGCACACGTGCATGACTTTCTGGGCGCCCGCCCCGTGCGAGGCTCCCTTTGCGGCCTTGGTGCAGGAGGCTGGGTCTTTATTCCATGCCTGGCAGGGCGCGCCCATCGCTGCCTTGTCGTAGTGTTCGCGGTTGTCGGCGCCGGACTTGTGCGGTTTTCCGGCCTGGTGGCTCTCAGGGGCGGGGGCGGGGTTGGGCGCGGCGTGAGCCGCCATCGCTATTATTTCTATCCTGACTGCGTTTAGGGCGGCCGCGTCCTTCCAGCCGTACGGCAGCCTCCCGTCCGCTATGCGCGTGAAGATCTCTTCCGAGTAGCGCCTTACTACCGGCCAAGCCAGCGCACAATTGTCTTGTGCGACCATCTCCTGATGGGCGGAGAGGGCCTCGAGTCCGCTCGCCGGGAATCCGCGCTGGCACTCGAGGCGCTTCAGGCCTAGCGTATACTCCTCCCTGGTTGCCTCACCCTTTTTAATTGCTTTCCCCTCGTCCCCCCCGTTCTACTAGGTCGTAGGGAAATAAATACTTTGTAGGAATACCTTTTTTTACATGTGTGCGCCTTCCCATCCGCCGCCGCTACGATGAGGCGCACGGCCTCCTCCACCGTTGAGCGCGCCCCGCGGCCGTAGTCATCCCCGTCGTGTTGTCGGCGGCGTGTGGCGTGTCACCCGGCGTGGGGGGCGTCCCGGAGCCGGGGGCGGTGTCGCGGCGGCATGGGTGAGGGCGAGGACCATGGGCTGAGCGGGCTCTGGTCGGCGCCGAGGGCGGGATGGAGCCGGTGCGGGTCCTGGTTTGGCGGCCACCCGCAGCCGAGGGCGATATCCGGGAGAATGAACGTGCCCGACTGCTGTGGAACCGCTCGGTTGCTGCGGGGCGGTGCCTGGCCGGCGGGTTGCGTGGTGTGGATGGGGGAGTCGAGGGGGCCCGGCGACGCACCGTCACGGGGGCCGCTGCGGTGGCTTCGGTCTCGCGGCGGCGCATGCCCGCAGTGGCGGCGGCCAGCGCGGCGGTGGCTTCCGCGAGCACCTTGGACTGAGCCGCGAACTGAGTCCGCTGCTCGGCCGCTTCCTTCCTGTGTGCGGCGGCTTCCCTCTCCATGGCGGTCCAGCGCTTCTCCATGGCGTTAATGGTGAGTTGCATCCTTGCCATGCCGTCGGCCTGCTTCGCTTTTAGGGTGGGCTTCCGGACCCGCTTCGACTGGCGAGTCGGGGACGGGGGCCGGGCCTGCCGGACGGCCTGTCTCGGGGAAGCGCCGCCATCTTGCGAGTCGGTTGATACGCTCAAGTCGGCTGTGGGCGTGGGGGATCTTTTCTTGGAGGCCCGTTTAGCGGGGCGTCCTCTGGGAGCTGCAGCTCTGCGGGTTCGCTGCATGGTTCCTTTTAACGTGGGTGACCTTTTAATAGCGTTACCGCTTTGTGACATGGGTGACGTGGGTGGAGACGGAGCTGTAGAATCTAAATCCATTGACGTGAGGATATGAGGCCCGAATGCAGGTCACAGGAAAAGGCGGGAAGGAGGGGAGGGTCCGAGAGGCCTGGATGGGGGCGCCTCAGGCTTCCCGCCGGATCAACCACAATTCAGAATTATGGGCCAATTGACACCTTTTCCCCTATTTTGAGCTGGAGAGTTGTAGATTTGTTACTAATCACTAAATAGTCGTTTTCAGTCACTAAGATAAAGCAGATAATCCCCACCCTTTATTTTTTTACTAGAAAAATGGGTACTTTGCAAGGTGAAAGTTTCCTAAATCTATGTAAATATAACATGCAACTATAATAAGGTAACTCTATTAACACATCGTCACTGAAAATAAAATTCTGATGAACAAACAAAGGCAAAATGGAAAGAAGAAAAATACATTCAGATTTCCCTCCACAAATCTGTTAGTCACAGATGAGCATCGCTGGTGATTGGGGGAGTGTGGCTTGGGTTTCTGACACTTTTCTTACACTTACTAGCTATGTCCATGAGTGGCCCCGCTTCCCCGCCGTACTCTGTGGGCAGCAGGCGCTTTGGCACCTCCGTGTGCAGCGACTGCAATGAGTCTCGGTGGAAGTGCAGCTGTCCGCAAGGGAGGGGGGGGGGGGGGATCAGCGAAGTAGAAGATGCAATTAGTGCTCAAAGTGTGTTTACTGGCATTAATTTCTTGTTCAGCTTCTCATGACAGTGGGCGTGTAAAAATAGACATGTAGTAGGCAGTAAAACGATAATTACAAAATTAAGTTGAAGTTTTACTCAACCCAGATAGCACACAGCCGTCGGCCCGACGTCGGCCTCTCCGTCAGGCCAATGGTGGAAATCGTCGTCGGGCCGACGTTGTTTTGTCCAACCTCGCTGCTGCTGCCGTCGGGCCTACGGCGGCAGCCGCCGTCGAGCCGACCGCGGGAGGTTGGACAAAACAACGTCGGCCCGACGGCGGCTGCCACCGTAGGCCCGACAATATATTTATTCAAAATAAATAGAAAACCTTATAAATTTAATATAATCTTTTTGGTAAACATATTTTCTATATGTGTACCAAGCGATTTGTTTCTACAGAAAAAGTGAAATACAGAAAAAGTGAAATATCTCTACAACCACACCACGTAGAAACACATCGCTTGGTACACATATAGACAACATCGTTACCAAAAAGAATATATTAAATTTATAAGGTTAGGCTTCTTGGTATCTATTAATTTTGAATAAAACTAATATTTTGCACCTGTACGTATTGACACTATAGTGACAGTGTCTTCTCGGAAAAACCAAGATGGCAGTCCTTCGTCAACATTCCGTACCGGGTAGTTCAAATCGTATTAACACGAATAATTCCTTTAATACATCGTAATAAATTACAAAACTTTTACAAAATAATCTAAACATATTAATAAACAAACCTGTTAAATAATTCCTTAAAATTCCTCCGATTTCTGGAGTTATTTGTAGAAACAACGCTGCTCAACGATCGCACGTGTGCCTATGGCGACTCGAGCTGGAAAACATATTTAACGAACTGCGCATGCGCGTATCAACACCGTCGGCCCGAAAAATGAATGCAAACCAGCAGCGGACCACCACCATCGGCCCGACGGTGGCCCGACGTGGCTCAAAAGTGGAAAGGGATTGAAACCTAACGTCGGAAACCACCGTAGGCCCGATGGTGGCCCGACGGTGGCTCGAATGTGGAAAATGAATGCAAACCAGCGGCGGGCTACCGCCGTCGGCCCGACGGTGGCTCAAAAGTGGAAAGGGATTGAAACCTAACGTCGGAAACCACCGTAGGCCCGATGGTGGCTCGAATGTGGAAAATGAATGCAAACCAGCGGCGGGCTACCGGCGTCGGCCCGACGGTGGCTCAAAAGTGGAAAGGGATTGAAACCTTACATCGGAAACCACCGTAGGCCCGACGGTGGCCCGACGGTGGAAAGTCGGTGGCGACGGTGCGACCAATAGCCGACGTCGGCCCGACGGCTGTGTGCTATCTGGGAAATTGTTCTGAATCTTACAGACGCCGGAACCAGTGATCAGGGGAGATATAGAAATAGACTCAGCCAGCTAGTTTGGATAAGCTTTTTTTTTAGCATACTTAGGAAAAATGGACTATTTCAACTCATAAATCCTTAAAGCCCCCACCCCCACAAGATCATTTTACCTATCAAAATGTAATACAAGCAAGAACCAAAACCAGTGATCAGATCAGCAACCAGACTGTATTAAAGTTGCATGGTCCGATGAAATTTTTTGTTCAAAACCAAAACACTTACCTACATTTGATTCTATGTATCCAACTTAGCTACTGGTTCATTAACTACGGCTTTATGCAGCAAATACAGAATAATTTATGACCCTATCCTTTGGGAAACTACTTTGAGACATCCATGAGGCAGAAAGACCACTAACCAATTAGGTCAATCTCGTGACCTTATTAGTCCTACCCTCATTTCCAGTACCATATATGGCATTAGTCAGGTTCCAGACTACCTAGACATTACTAGGTCATTCCTCATCACGTGATCATCACGAGATGTGAATCTGAGTCACAACAACAATACTTTTGACAAGCTTGCCGAAATGATATTAGGTTCTTTCAGCTCAAAATGCCTCGGGAATAATCAATAGTAAATTATAATAGTCAACCGGACTATCTCAGAAATGATGCAAAGATTCGAAATCCATTGGACTATGCAACTTTAAGCTTCACACTCATATTCCTAGAAGGGGATGCTGAAGCATCTCTCGTGCTATGTCTTTTAAATTTATTAATATCAATACCAGCCAGATATCCCAGGTAGTCTGACGGACTAAAGTAGCCCTAGAAATAGCTCTGAAAGGAGCAATATAATAGTAATGATCGTGATTAAACTTAGCTGTATGAGCTAAATAAGTATGTCAGGGCAAGAAGTGATTAAAACATTAAATCATAAATTACTCAAACTTAATACATGGTGCAATGCTAACAAAATAACAATCAACTTAAAAAAGTCAAGACTGTTTTCTTTCCAACAAAGAAAACAACTATTGAAAAAAAGTACACATGTGAACTAGGGGGGGAAGCCACTAGAGCAAGTTGACATGTACATGTACTTGGGACTAACCCTAGAAAAACACCTAAATTATAATGAATGCATAGAGGGCATTATCCCGAAAATAAAATCGGGTTACTATCCAAGATTAGGTTTTACATGACAGAAAGCATGGCCATCAAGGTCTTCAAATCTATGGTGGCACCATATTTTGACTATGGGGATATAATCTTCATGGGAGGGTGTAAGGCCCGACTACATAATCTGCAGAGGCTCCAAAATAGAGCACTAAAAATATGCACAAACAGGCAACAGGATCACCTAAAATTGTATGCACACAACAAATCTCAAACAAAAAACCCCCAGGAGGTTTCAAACAAGGTGCACAAGAAGCAACAATCGTCTGTTACTAGCAATGGTAAAATCAAAATGCAGTGCATATGATCACAGCATAGCTAACATGAGTGCCAATATTTGGAATAAACTGCCAGCTGCAACACGAAATGTAGAAAATGCAGCAGTGTTTAAGAATCTATTAAAAAAGAATCTAATCTAGAAAAACAAATGATGTTTAAATGGACTAACACAAAGTATAGTAAAAGCTGGATTTTGGACTGTTTGCAATCTACAAACAGTTAGAAGCCATAAATAAGAAGCAAGAAAACCTAAATTATTACTAAGACAACATTCAAAAGATTTAAATAAAATTGGATTAGTGCTGCCCAGCAGCTTATCCGTTATGAGCAGGGTAAATAAATTCATCACACAAAAAAAGAGAAAAAAGTAGTTATGGCCCTAACAAACCATAAAGCCTTAGACTTCAGAAAAGCATAGAAAGTGATAGAGTCCAATCGTTGACCCAATTGGGTATGCTTCAAAAACACCAACATAAGAAAGGTAGGCCTAATAGAGGATTTCCTACACAAGATCCTGTCCACCGTCAAATTAAAAATGGCATGTTCCCCTTATCACAGTGTGAGGAAACCAGCAAGATCAACAATATTAACTTGAAAGACAACAAATTCAATGACATGGCATCATTAGATTCTAAATTGAACCAATTCAACACATTGTCAACTGACCAAAAATTAGCATAGCGAGGCTAGGGGGTGCGGGCTCTGGAGCATAGCAACTCTTACAGCAATCTAGAAACAAACATGTATATTTCTGGAGTACCAAAAACAGACTATTCCACATGATTCTTGAGAATTCGAATCCTGGCTGAGTCAAACGAATGACTTACAAAATTGATGATTGTCCATATTGCACCCGTAACATGGATAATTCCAAATGCGCCATTCCGGTGCAGCGCGTCCATGGCTAACGGCACTTATAGTCAAGACGCCGCTCGACACCCAGATAGCACACAGCCGTCGGCCCAATGGCGGCCGCTCTGTCGGCCCGACGGTGGAAACCGCCGTCGGGCCGACGTTGTTCTCGACGGTGGAAACCGCCGTCGACTCGACGGCGGCTGCCGCCGTCGCCCCGACGGCGAAAACCGCCGATGAGCCAACGGCGACAAACGCCGTCGGGGCGACGGCGACAAACGCCGTCGGCCCGACGTTGTTTTGTCCAACCTTCCGCCGTCGACTCGACGGTGGCTGCCGCCGTCGCCCCGACGGCAGAAACCGCTGACGAGCCGACGATTCAAATCATATTAACACGAATAATTCCATTAATACATCCTAATAAATTACAATAAATTACAAAACTTTTACGTCGGCTCGACGGCGACAAACGGCGTCGGGCCGATGTTGTTTTGTCCAACCATCCACCGTCGACTCGACGGCGGCTGCCGCCGTTCGACCCGACGAGCCGAGAAGACACTGTCACTCTAGTGTCAATACGTACAGATACTACAGGGTAATTCAAATTGTATTAACACGAATAATTCCATTAATACATCCTAATAAATTACAAAACTTTTACAAAATAATCTACACATATTAATAAACAAACCTGTAAATTAATTCCTTAAAATTCGTCCGATTTTTGGAGTTATTTGTAGAAAAAGAACGCTGCTCAACGATCGCACGTGGTCCGGTGGAGATTCGAAGTAAACAAACCGTATCGGATAATTCAAATCGTATTAACACGAATAATTCCATTAATACTTCGTAATAAATTACAAAACTTTTACAAAATAATCTAAACATATTAATAAACATACCTGTTAAATAATTCCTTAAAATTCCTGGTATTTCTGGAGTTACTGGTAGAAATAAACACTGATCAACAATCGCACGCGTTCCGCGGGCGACTCGAGCCGGGATCCAAATTTAAAGAACTGCGCATGCGCGGCCCACCACCGTCGGCTCGACGGTTGACCAGATGTGGAAAATGAATGCAAACCTGCGGCGGCCCACCACCGTCGAGCCGACGATGGCCCGACGGTGAATCAAAAGTGGAAAGGGATTGAACCCTAACGTCGGAACACCACCGTCGGGCCGACGATGGCTCAAAAGTGGAAAGGGATTGAAACCTAACGTCGGAACACCACCGTCGGGCTGACGGTGGCCCGACGGCTCAAAAGTGGAAATTTGGATTGAACCCTAACGTCGGAACACCACCGTCGGCTCGACGGTGGCTCGACGGTGGATCAGATGTGGAAAATGAATGCAAACCTGGGGCGGCCCACCACCGTCGGGCCGACGAAGGCCCGACGGTGAATCAAAAGTGGAAAGGGATTGAACCCTAACGTCGGAACACCACCGGCGGCCCGACGGTGCACCGACGGTGGCTCGAAGGCGGAAAGGGATTGATTCCCAACGTCGGAACACCACCGGCGGCCCGACGGCGGCCCGACGGTGGAAAGTCGATGGCGACGGTGCGACCAATAGCCGACGTCGGCCCGACGGCTGTGTGCTGTCTGGGTCAGGCAACACGAGCTGACCTCCGATATCTAATTTTGACTAACTCCATCAAGATGCCGAGAGCCAACAAACGTCAAAGGAAAGAACCCGTGGAAGAGCCCGACACCCCACCACGAACACCTAGAGCAAGAGGACGCTTACGGTCAGTTGTAACTAGACCTGCCGCCGCATCAGTCATAGCAACCGCCGTTAACAACGAACCCGTTAACCGGCCCAACCCCACTCAAGCACAAATGGATATAATCAAGCAGACGATAGCCGACAACCTGGCCCAACAGATTCAAATCGCCACCACCGGACTGATGGATCGAATGGATGCGGCCGAGTCATCCGTAAAGAAAAGGAAACACTCCCCTAGCATTTCGGTGATAGGAAAGGAGCCGCAATGCAAGGACCCAAGGCCCACACCAGCACGTGGAAGGAGGCCCCGATCACTGGACCAGAGTACCAACTCACCAGATAATGGCTGCACCAGGTGCTCACCCGAGCGCAGACACTGGAGACACTCGCCCGATAACTATGCAGTAAGCCGGGAGGAACATGATGACCGATACCGTGATAGGAGGATACAAAACACCAGACACTCGCCCTCATCCAGGGCCATATGCATGGAGCGGTGTTAGCGAGCCAAACCGCGTTAGGGCGGGATTTCTGGTTTAGCGCCGAAAAGTCGCAATGCATGGAGCAGTGTTAGGCCAACACCGCGAGTTTAAAGTCAGAGATTCTAACACCAGACCATAGCATGTTTACAGCGCTGTTAGTGTTAGGTTAGGGCCAAATCTATTCAATGCTATCATATTTAACAGAATTACATACGCAATAAGTGAAATTTCATGAAATTAACCCTAAATTCGAAGCGATATTAACGCCGCAGCGACATCAGCTGCGATATTAATATTGTCAAATCGATGAATTTAAACTAAATAAATCGCCACCGCCAGCACAGTGCTCTCCGGCAACAGGCTCAGCAATAGCAACTGGCTGGTGCCTGGCGGTGTTAGGTACCAATTAGGCCCAAATCTATTCAATGTTATCATATTTAACAGAATTACATACTCTAACAGTGATATTTGATCAAATTAACCACAAATTTGAAACGATAACGGCGATATTAACGCCGCCGCTACGTCGGCGGCGATATTAATATTGTCGAATCGATGAATGTACACAAAACAAATAGCGGTGCTTGTCGGCAACAGGCTCACCAGTAACAAGGCTGCTGGTTCCCGGCCGCCGAATCGGCGGCGATATTGTGCAATACCGGTGCTCGCCGGCAACAGGCTCACCTTAACAAGGCTGCTGGTTCCAGGCCACCGAATCGGCAGTGATATTGGGAAATAGTCAACCTTTATTGGTTCTCACAGTCAAAACCAGGTGGCAGCACCACACTGTAGTCTGCTAATACTACATCTCCCTTTTTAGGATATCAATACATTTGACTTAACTGTCCTAAACTCTCATAGTTCTTAATCAGACTGAGTACTCTTAGTGTCCTTAGGAGTTCATCATTGGCAGACTGACCTCTGAACTCTGGGAGTATTATGCCCAAGCAGGAGAACTCATAGGTCTAACCGTTCAGGTGGTTTGACCATACGACCTGATCTGGTGGATGTTTGCTACTCACCAGCTGATGTTTTGAGTGGTGACGGCTTCACTGGTGATGGCATCACAGGGGTTGAACAGTTCTCTGTTGGTTCTGTTTCATTTCTCCCTGTGTGTACAAGTGCCTCTCGGTTTCTTCGGATGGAGGAACCTGTTTCTGTCAAGACTTGGTATGATCTTGGGCTGGACAGCTTCTCCTGGACAGAACCATACTTGTTTTGATCCCTGATCCAGACAGTGTCACCATTGGACAGGGAAGGAAGAGGGACTGTACGATGGCATCGGTTGTAGTCCTTCTTTGCTGTCTCCCGGTATTCATGTTCCTTGATCCCTAGGTTCACTGGATCCAGAACCAAGGTCTTTCTGAGCACCTCTCGTGTAGTAGGGAGTGTCGTTCTCAGGTTTCTGTTCATCAGGAGTTGGCTTGGGGAGTAACCATTGTGAATTGGCGCTGTGCGGAAAGCCAGAAATCCAAGATGTGGATCAAGATTCTTCTTCATAATGTTCTTAGCTGTTTGTACCCCATGTTCTGCGTCCCCATTTGACTGTGGATACAGTGGTGAAGATGTTACATGGACAAAGTGATAGTCTCTTGCAAAACTCTTAAAGCTGTCTGAAGAGTACTGTGGTCCATTGTCTGACACAACATAATCAGGAATGCCATGTGTGCTGAAGATGGACTTTAAAGCTTCGATGGCATGGCCTGATGTGGTTTGAGCCAGGTGTCGGACTTCTATCCATCTTGAGTAGTAATCCACTACTATGATGTAGGTTTTCTTCTCAATTTCGAATAGATCAGTTCCTACCCGTTCCCATGCATGGTCTGGGAAGGAAGATGAGAGGAGAGGCTCCTTTCTCGCAGAAAGATATATTGCACAGGTAGGACATCTGTTGCACATGGTCTCAATCTGTTTGCTGAGTAGTGGCCACCAGACACTCCCAATAGCCCGGGCCCTGCACTTGCTGATGCCCAGATGACCCTGATGGATCTGATCCAGTACCTCAATTTGAAGAGATATAGGTATCACGATGCAGTCATCATACATTAGTAGGTCTTTTTGGGTGGTGAGGTGGCGTCTCTTTTCCAGTAGGGATGGAGCAAAGGTTGTTGAGGCATGTATCCAGGCCATCCAGTCTTACAGTATGACTTGACCTCTGCACAGATTGTGTCCTCGTTTTGAGTGTCTTTTATTTGATTCAGCCGGACCTCTGTGGCTGGCAGATACTTTACTGTCAGTGAAACAAACTCCTCACCTTCCTGGATGAAGGTGAGGTCAGCAGATGTTGGTTTGCTGACAGGAGCCTGTGATAGGGCATCTGCTGTGGTTTGGTCTTTCCCCTGGACATGAACTACTTCAGGGCTGAACCTCATCATCCGCAGTCAGAATCTTAGAACTCGAGGTGGCATTTTGGATAAATCAGTTGTGGAGAGAAGTGGTACAAGGGGTTTGTAGTCAGTCTCTAAGACAAATCTCATACCAAGGATGTACTCAGAGAACTTTTCACATGCCCATGTTGCTGCAAGTGCCTCCTTCTCAATCATGGCGTATCGTACTTCATGATCTGCTAATGACCTGGAGGCATAGCAGACTGGTCGTCGGTTACCAGATGCATCCACTTGAAAGAGTATGGCTCCTAACCCATTTTGGCAGGCATCAGCAGCAATGATAGTCTCCCGCTTAGGGTCATAGTGTGCCAGTGTGTCTGTAGATGCCAATCTGGTCTTAATGGTCTCGAATGCCTCTTTCTGTGCTGGATCCCATGTCCACTGTTGTTCCTTTTGCAGGAGTTGACGTAGTGGCTCATTGATAGATGCCAGATCAGGGATGAACTTTGACAGTTGATTGACCATCCCATTGAACCGTTGTAGCTCTGTCACATTGGTTGGTGCAGGGAACTCTTGGATCGCCTTTGTTTTGGCTGGGTCTGCTTCGAAGGTCATCCGAGTCTTGGAGAACTCACACTTTTTCTCATTAAGCGTCAGTCCTGGATCCTGTAAGCAGTGTAGAACTGCTCTGACCCGCACGTCATGCTCTTCTTGGTTAGAGCCATGGACTAGAATGTCATCCATGCCATCAAGTCCCTGTAGTAGTTGAGACATTGTGCATTGGAATATTTCTGGTGCTGAGCTTATTCCAAATGGCAGTCTGTTGAAGTAGAATCGGCCGATGGGTGCCACAAAAGTGGTTAGTAGCCTGGACGCTTGATCCAAAGGTATCTGCCAGAATCCCGAATTAGCATCGAGTTTCGAGAAGATCCGGCTGCCCTTCAGCTTTGCAAGATTTGCATCAACTGTAGCCATAGGGTGAACTTCCCGTTGTACTACTTTGTTAAGTGGAGTCAGATCCACACAAATCCTAACTTTCCCATTTGACTTTGGGACGCACACCATTTCTTAGCACCAAGCTGTTGGCTCTTTGACTGGAGAGATGACCCCTTACTTCTGCATGAACTTCAGTTCGTTTTCCACCTGTTCTAGAAGAGGGTCTGGTACTCTCCTTGCCGTATAGAGTCACACAGGGAGAGCATCCGGTAGAAGTGAAATTCGATGGCTGTTTTTCAAGCATCCGAGTCCGCTGAAGAGTTGTGGGAACTCGGCACGCAAGTCTGGTATAATCTGAACGTCGTAGACAGATGCCACTGGCTTTAGAAGCTTGAGGTTTTCGCATGCATTTTTGCTTAAGAGGTTGTGTTCCTGTCCTTTCATGACATAGACATTTTCCACTACTGTCCTATCCCCGATTGTCAGGTGAGCCTTTGATATCTCACCAACGAGACGGTGTGTAAGAGGAACACCTCCTGGTCCTCTGAATTCTCTTGAAGTTGGGATTAGGGAGACCTCCTTCAGCCATGGCGTTCTATTGCCGATGATGGTCACACCAGCCCCACTATCTAGCTTGAAGGTGGTTGGTCGTTGGTTGACCTGCAGATCGGCTGTCCAAAAATCATTTGAATGAGGCTTGACTTCACCTAGAAATGGGATATACACGTAATCCACATTGTCTCCTTTCACTTCATGGACTGACTTGGGTTTGCTAGATATACATACATTTGCGTAGTGCCCAATTTTCCCGCATAGGTGGCACTTGCTCTCCTTTGCCTTGCACTCGCTCCGGTTGTGTCTTGGAGAATTTCCACACCATCTGCATGTGGCGTTGTCTGAAAGTTTCGCTTTGCTTGTTGGCTTGGACGTCTTTCCCTTCTGCCATGGTTTATTCTTGCTGTGTATATGGTCAACTGGTCCTATTTCCTTTCCCATTGACATCACCTGCCTGTGGGACTTTTGGAGCTCACTTGCTCTCAGGAGCTCTATGCACCAGTTGAGGTCAGGTACAGGTCTTAAACGCAGAAGACGGTCTCAGCAAACCTCATCTGATGTTCCTATTACAAGGCGATCCCGGATGAGGCTATCCTTTAACATCTCAAACTCACATGACTCCGCAAGTTGACGTAACCTGATCAGGAATTCATCTGCTGACTCATCCTTCTGTGTTGCAGTGTTGAACTTATATCGTTCGAAAAGGACATGTCGTTGAGGGATGAATTAAGTGACCTCTCAGCTCTTGAAGAATGCAAATCTCAAACATGGTGGCAGACTGGGACTGGCCTACATGCCTAGGTTGGTCAGAAAAAAAATCTTCACAATCATTGAGGACGGGAGATTACCAAGAGCATGGAGAGACACGCACGCCATTAAGGATGTGCAGAGGGATGCGTGTCTGACCGGGACCCGTGGCACCCATGCCAAAAAGCCCACCAAAAACGTACGTTCACCTTCAAGCAGCACAAACAGAGTGCTGGACAACCGAAACCATATGACCCACATACACACATTGATCAGATGCTAGACATCACCCGTACGCGCACCCCACACAACAGTAGCCCATGAGTCGATGCAGCGGTGGCTGTGAGGCCCAGCGGCGACCTCACGCTCAGACAAACTTCTACTGACAAAGACGACGACGAACATCCCCTCAACGAGTTATTAACCCTGGACGAGCCGACTGTCATTCAGATAGTTACACAATATGTTGATATTCTACAAGATGTCATTCAGATAGTCACACAACATGTTGGTATTCTAGAAACTTATTCAGATAGATACCCAATATTTTGGTAGGTTGGAAACTTCTACTTAGATAGTTACGGAGTATGCTAGCTAATGGAACCTGATATTCACATAGCTATGCCCTATGCTATTGAGATGAATAACCTTTTTTTTAACCAAAAATAAAAAGAAAGAAAGAAAATCTTTAACAATTTTATTTCAATATGTCAACAAAAATATGTACACGAACCCTTTTCCTGGTTTTATCCGTCATAAAGTACTTGCACAGCTCATAAAATGTGTTGAAGATGACACTAGTTTTAAAGTAGTTTACTGATTTGCTCCTCGTTGGGTAAACATCCTGCAAATATAGTAAGATTAAGCAATTAAACATCTTAGTGCGTGCCCCCATCCTTTTAAATCATGTCTATGTCAATTGAAACAAATCAATCATGAACCAAATGATAATATTCAACAAGTTATGCAATTGATTTTCAAATGACACATTTCAGGCACATGGTTATATTCAACATCTTATATGTACATGATTTTTCAATTGAATAACCTTTCAGGACAACCTTATATTTAGGACATTTCAATATGAAATACATCTCATGACAATAATGTTAATAATCTACCTTCATTATTCTATTAAATATAAAAGGGCTTGAGGACAGGCCCATGCAGTGTGAAAGTACAACGTCTGAACACTTTGACTTCTGGATACTGAATGGTTTATTTACGGCCTAGGGCACGCTTGATCCGCCTGCTAAACTTTCCATGACGTCATCTCATTTGCATATCTCTTTGTCCCCAACTCTGCATCTCGTTAACATATATTAACCACAGGTCTAGACATCTACTACGCATATATCACAACCCCCCTCAAAGTATTTCTGAAACATGAAATGTTACAAAATATCAATGAAGAACACAAAATATACAATATCAACATATATGCGCACTTAACTTGCAAATGTCCGAGTGCACAATGCACTTAAGTCCTCAATAGTCCAGCCATAATGCCGGACATCACAAATTGTCCATCATGTATCAACAGTAAACATAGCTGAAATAAACTTAACTGTACATGCACATGTTAACTGTGTAACCGTCGGAATCACACTGACCTCCTATAGATCTAACCTGCTCGCCGGCCTTATCAGCCAACCTGACCTACTTATATTAGCTGTACTGTTTACATTCGGCGCTGACGCTGACCCAGATTGTGTCTGCACGACTCCATCGGGCCGCCCCTCTACAGGGGCTCCAATAATTTGCACCCGGTTACGATATAACATATTGCCCGACTCATTTAAAATTTGATATTCTCTCCCAGAAACACCAGTCCGTCCCAAAACAACCCCTTTTTTCCATTCCCCAGCATTATTTTTGTACTTTATCTTATCTCCAACTTTCATAGGCTTGTGCGCCTTACCGCACTTCCGGTCATGAAACGCTTTCTGACTACTCTGCCGCTGGGCTGTCTGCCTTCTCTTAGGGTTCTGCGTTTCAGGCACCAAAATACCCTCTGCCATAGGTAATCTGCCTCTCAACCTCCTGCTCATGAGCAACTGCGCCGGAGATGCGTTCAGGACAGGCAACGGAGTATTACGATAATTTAGCAATGCCAACTGAAAATCAGCACCAGTTTTCTCACACTTCTTTAACATGTCCTTAACTGTCTGGACAAACCGTTCTACCTGGCCGTTGCTACGCGGATACTGTGGACTGGAATACACGGCCTTGAACCCATAATGCAGTGCAAACTCCCTGTACTCATGGGTCTTAAACTGTGGACCATTATTCGACATTACCTGACTAGGAATACCGTGTCTTGCAAAGTTGTCTTTCAACGCTTCAATAACAGTGATAGACGACGTATCGCCCAACAGCGTTACCTCTGGAAACTTGGTGTAGTAATCTACAGTTATCAGGTAATTCATATGATTTAACTCAAATAAATCGGCACCAACTTTGTCATATGGTTGACAGGCGATCGGGTGATTTATCAATGGCTCGTTATGCAAATTCTTCCGGTTGTTTTGACACGTGTCACACCAACTGACCTTATCCTCAATTTGCTTGTTAATATTTGGCCAAAACATACAGTCCCGCACCAACTGCTTGGACTTAGTCACCCCCAAATGCGTCTCATGCAATGCCTCTATCATTTCCCCACGAAGAGCTGGAGGAACCACCACCCGATTGCCGTTCATTACAAGATTATTTTCAACTGTCAACTCGTGTTTGTACGGAATGTACTGTCTCAGACATGGTGGTGTCTGTATGCGTGTAGTGTCCCACCCATCTTCAATGTGTGAGATCAACATAGACATAGATACATCTTTTTCATATTCAGTCACAATCTTACTCAACAGATTCGACGACTGCATGTCCACTGCAGCAATGCAGAACGTGTCATCGAACAGGCTATCATGACCTACTTTGGCACTATGCGCCCTGGACAACGTGTCTGCAAAAAACATCAAAGAGCCCTTCACATGACATAACTGAATATTGTAATTCTGCAATCACATTCGCATTCTCTGCATTTTAGCCAGCAGTTTATGTATTGGTTTTTGCATTATGGCCACCAACGGCTTGTGGTCTGTCTGAATCTGAACTTCTTTGCCAAATATATACTCATGAAACCTTTGGCATCCGAAACATATGGCGAGCATTTCTTTTTCTATAGTGGCATATCCACACTGAGCTGCGTTAAGCGCACGAGATGCGAGCGCGATTGGCTTACCATCTTGCATTAACACGGCTCCTAACCCTGACTGACAAGCATCTACTTGAATCACAATAGGTTTCTTAACGTTGTAATATGTCAACACAGGAGCAGTTCTTAATTTCTCTTTCAACTTATCAAACATGCCCTGCTGTTCGGCTTGCCAGTGCCATGCCACGTCCTTGGCTAGGAGCGTGCATAGTGGTTTGGCTATCTCGGACATGTTGGGTATGAACTTGTGTACATATCCAACCATGCCCAGGAACCTTTGGACGCCTTGTTTGTCACGCGGCCCTGGCATGTCAACTATTGCTTGTATTCTGTCTGGATCAGGCTTCACACCCTGCTGGGTAAGTTGATGACCTACATACTTTACTGTAGTCTTACATAGCAATGATTTAGTGTCATTTAACTTTAGATTAACCGACCTAGCTCGGTCCAAAACAGCTCAGAGCCGCTCGTTATGCTCCTCAACCGTTGACCCATATACCAAAATATCGTCTGTGACTATCCCAACAACGGGTATGTCGCCCATGACACGGTGCATCTCCTGAATAAAAATGTCACCGGCTGTTTTGATGCCAAAAGGCAAACGGGTATACCTGTACCGGCCCCACGGAGTATTAAATGTGCACAAACGTGAACTTTCGTCATCCAGTTCTATCTGCCAATACCCTGTCTTTGCATCCAAAACTGAGAAATGCTTTGCATCAGCTGTTTTGGCAATAATCTCATCAATGGTTTTGGTAGGGAAAGGCCCTCTTTTTATCGCTTTGTTTAACTTAGTCGGATCCAGACAAATCCTAATCTTATTTGTTTTTTTTACAATCGTAATAGAATTAACCCACTCGGTAGGTTCATCCTGTTCGACTATGACACCTAACTCAACCATCCGATCAAGATCACTACATACTTTACTCTAGGCAGATCAATGACAGGTTGAATAGACTTATCGACATGAATGACAGCCTTTGCTTTGATCAACCCCAAACCCTGAAACACATCTTTGTATTTGCTTACCAGCTTCTCTGCCCCAGCACTGGAACTGTTCGTCGGTGTGGAAATGTTCGCCGGTTTGCCAATGTTCGTCGGTTTGGATATGTTCGTCGGCACCTCATCCACCCGTGCCAGCAGGTTCAACGTCACACAAGCCTGCTTGCCCAAGATAGGCTGGCAATCCGGCACCACCTGGAACCGAAGCACCCTGTCGTTGACGTCGAGCTGTGCCTCTCCATCAGGCGGATCACGTCACCAACGAACATCTGGTGTTCGTCAGTCTCCCCGGAGCGACTCTGTCGAACACAAACCTTGGAAGCACGTTTGCCTCCGAACCGGTGTCAAGCTTAAACTTGACAGGACAACCGTTCACGCGAACGATTGCATGCCACAGCTCGGCATCCCGACCAGCACCGCGGTCAATGGCCCCCACAAACAGATCCGTTGCCAGTACATTGACTTCCGCCGGATCCGGGTCTTGCTCAGCATTGTGAGGGTCGGGCGCTTCGACGTGAAGTTCGTTGACTCTCCCCAGCCTGCTACTACAGACCTTCCCGAAGTGCCCGATCTTCTTACAGGCAATGCAAGCCTTTCCTTTCGCTGGGCAGACTCCCCGGCGGTGTTCATATCCACAGTTCTGGCAGCGGATCTTGAACTCTCCTGGACCGGCGCCGCCGGCATTCCAAGATGGCGATTTCCAAGATGGCGTCGCCGCTGACCGAACCGCCGGTGCACCAGTACGCTCATTAGCATAATTCCGAATGAAATCAATGTCTTAACTTTCGACGTCTGATTTGGTGTCCTCCAACAGATCTGAACTGAAGTCACTCATTTCACACATACTTATGCACCTTATCAATGTTAACTCAGTAGTTTGAAGCAATTTGTTCCGCAAATTCACATTTTTCACGCCAGCCACAATTCGATCGCGCAAAAGCGACTCCTCCACCATCCCGTATTCACAGTCCTTCACTTTGTCCCTTAACGCTGTGATGTACGTAGCCATATTTTCTGATGCTTGATTATGTGAATTAAATTTGTATCGTGTGATAATTATACTGCACTTTCCGGCACAATAAACTTGAAATGCTTCAGTTAACGGTTTGATCTTGTCTTGATCAGCGAGAGCAAAAGTCATATTGGCAAATACCTTTTGCGCTTCCTCGCCAGCAACGTGAAGAAAGATGCAGCATTGCACTCGTTCTGTCTTCAATATGACACCTGCCACAGTGGCGTATATATCATATGCTCTGATCCATGTTTTCCAGTTTGATCTCGCGTTGTTGCTGAGGACAAGCTGACCAGGCGGCCGCAAACCCGGCAAAGTATTTGCGGGCGGCATTCTTCCTCATCTGACACCATGTGAAAGTACAACGTCTGAACACTTTGACTTCTGGATACTGAATGGTTTATTCACGGCCTAAGGCACTCTTGACCCGCCGGCTAAACTTTCCATGAAGTCATCTCATTTGCATATCTCTTTGTCCCCAACTCTGCATCTCGTTAACATATATTAACCACAGGTCTAGACATCTACTACGCATATATCACATGCAGAGGCGGTTATCAAAGAAGGCTTCTGGACCGCAACCCAGGTCCCAGCGTATCGCCTGGCGCGGGTGGTCGTTCGGGTGGATGCAAATGGCCCTATATGCATCTTTAATATCTATCGTGGCTATAAAATCCCCCTGAACCATAATTTTTACGAGGTCGTCAACACCTTGGTAGGAGAATTTGTCGGAGACTTCCGAGACATAGTTATTTACAGAGAGGCCCAGGGGCTTGCTACAGTCAATAATAGTGCTGTAACCTTCCCCAGATGATTTTTTGATGACAAAAACGTTATGTGTACAAACCGGCGGAGCATTGGCCCTAGAGATATAGCCACACACTAGCTCATTCTCAAGTTTTTTTGGTAATAAACTTGTTATGTATATGGTTCATACTAAGCGGCTTGCCGCCTGAGTAGGTCGTGGTACAGGAATTATTAATAAGCTTAAAACCAAAAATAGAGCCGTGCAACATAAAATCAGTCTGGGTCAAAGTTGCCCCTAGCAAAACATCCCGAAAAAACGCGGCAAGGTTTGAATTGAGAAACATGGCCTTGAATTAAGTGGGCGCAATCACAAGTCGCACCAAGGCATGCACTAGTAACAGTAAATTTGGAGCAGAGACCGCTAAAGGTGTCTAAAGCCTCGACACACAGCCCCATGGCAAAAGGCGATTAACCAACCGTGGTCAATGGCATAGAAATTGGGGCGCCGCCATTGCCGGACGATTGGGTGACACCACATTGGTCGTTAAAATGATCACAACAGTTTACAGCATTACTAATAAAAATTAAGCTGTGAAGTAGGGGCGCCTAAATCGCGACGTTCAAACCCCAGCTCATTCCAGCAATGCACACTGTTAGTAAGCAATTCAGTCGGATAAATATCCGATACAAATTCACTAAGGGCCGTTTTAGTTGCAGCTATCACACAGCCTAAAGGGGGATCTGCACAGTCTGCAACACAATTCAAGCGGCGCCTCCCCCCCGGCCCTGCCTCAGCCCCTTGGTTTTCAGTCTTTGCGACAGTTACCCTGAATGTGGGACCTACTTCCACATCGGGAACACCAGTGGCCAAAATTGCACGTCTTATCATCGTGGCTACATCCCTCCTCTTTATCGAATGAAAAGCAGGGCCTCTTTCCGTCTTTCGAAAAGAGTTGTCTAGTTTGGCCCTGGGAATTTCTTGAGCTGCTACTAGCCCCTTTGGATGAGTTGGCTCGCATAGATTCAAAACCATAGTACTGCAGTGCCAGCTCCGGATTTCCAGCGAAGAAAGCCTCATAACCGTCAACTGTAACTAATGTTCTTATCGCTAGGTCGTAACTCGCGTGCGGCTGGTCCTGGAATTTCCCTGTCTTAGCTTTACCAGCAATATATTTAACATGCTTTACAAATCGTCTTAAGTCTTGTAGGTTTAAATCTTTGTTGTCAAGGACCCACCCACACGAGGACTCAATTAACTCGAAAGGTGTCAATTTTTTCAAGTCTTTGCGGTCCTCCAGATAGCGACGAATGGACCACTTACTTCTCTGCTTTCGTTCTTTGCTGGTCGATCTCTTGCTGGAGGAGGTCGAGGTGGTCAACCGTCGTCGACGCCGGCTGTGTCGTCGATCCGATCTAGAGCTGCGCCTCCTCCTCCTGCTCCGCTCCCTCTTTCGCTTCACCGCCATGTTCTCCATCAGCTCCTTCTCGCGCCTCTCCACCTCCACCAGTCACTTCCTCTGCTCCAGGGTCTTGATACGGTCGGTCACAGCCCTCTCCCTGTTGCCCAAGTCCCCGTCGTCCCGGAATTCCACCTCGGAGGAAGAGCAGCCCACCAGCTCCTCTTTCTTCGAAAGGTTTCTTCTCATCCGCCATTTCAACCATTGTTAATCCCAGATAGCACACAGCCGTCGGGCCGACGGCGTCCCGACGGCGGCCGCTCCGTCAGGCCAATGGAGGAAACCGCCGTCGGGCCGAAGTTGTTTTGTCCAACCTCCCGCCGTCGACTCGACGGCAGTATCCACCGTCGGCCCGACGGCGGCTCCCGCCGTAGGCCCGACGGTGGTATCCGCCGTAGGCCCGACGACGACGTCGAGCCGACGGCGGGAGGTTGGACAAAACAACGTCGGCCCGATGTCGGCTGCCGCCGTAGGCCCGACGGCAGCTGCCGCCGTAGGCCCGACACAATATATTTATTCAAAATTAATAGAAAACCATATAAATTTAATATAATCTTTTTGGTAAACATGTTTTCTATGTCTACCAAGGGATTTGTTTCTACGTGGTGTGGTTTTAGAGATATTTCACTTTTTCTGTACATGGGTTAGTGTTCGTGTTAGTGTTAGTGAAAAGTGAAATATCACTAAAACCACACAACCTATTAACAAATCGCTTGGTACACATATAGAAAACATCTTTACCAAAAAGATTATATTAAATTTAAAAGGTTTTTTTATTAATTTTGAATAAATATATTGTGTCGGCAGCCGCCGTCGGGCCTACGGCGGCAGACGCTGTTGGGCCTACGTTGTTTTGACCATTTTGCTGGAAAAAACCAAGATGGCGGTGCTTTGACAACATTCCGTACCGAATAATTTAAATCGTACTAACACGAATAATTCCATTAATACGTCGTAATAAATTACAAAACTTTTACAAAATAATCTACACATATTAAAAAACAAACCTGTTAAATAATTCCTTAAAATTCCTGGGATTTCTGGAGTTATTGGTAGAAAAAGAACGCTGCTCAACGATCGCACGTGTTCCACCGGCGACTCGAAGTCAACAAACCGTACTGGATAATTCAAATCGTATTAACACGAATAATTCCATTAATACGTCGTAATAAATTACAAAACTTTTACAAAATAATCTAAACATATTAATAAACAAACCTGTTAAATAATTCCTTAAAATTCCTCCGATTTCTGGAGTTATTTGTTGAAAAAGAACGCTGCTCAACGATCGCACGTGTTCCACTGGCGACTCGAGCCGGAAATTTAAAGAACTGCGCATGCGCTGATCAACACCGTCGGCCCGCCAGTGGCCCGACGGTGGCTCGAATGTGAAAAATCAATCCAAACCAGCGGCGGGCTACCGCCGTCGGCCCGACGGTGGCTCAAAAGTGGAAAGGGATTGAAACCTAACGTCGGAACACCACCGTAGGCCCGACGGTGGCTCGAATGTGGAAAATGAATGCAAACCAGCGGCGGCCCACCACCGTCGGCCCGACGGTGGTTCGAATGTGAAAAATCAATCCAAACCAGCGGCGGGCTACCGCCGTCGGCCCGATGGTGGCTCAAAAGTGGAAAGGGGTTGAAATCTAATGTCGGAACGCCACCGTCGTCTGTGTGCTATCTGGGATGTAGTCCACGCCTCCTGTCTTGTCTGCATTGAAGTAGCACACGCATCGTTAACCCGGCCTCGATATGTATAGCCACAGGGCCCGCAGTAATTTTCCGGCATATAAGTGCCAGTGCACCGGCGGTTTGAAGTTCGTGACAATGGCAGTTCAGCATTAGTCAGTAGTAGTATCTTCATGATCAAAGCCAGGTAGAAAAGGCATGATCAAAGCCAGGTATCTTTGGCCTAGTTAGCTCGACCAAGTGGGTCGCTGTATCTAGAAACTTCTTGAGTTTCTGTTTCGGAAGTGAAACCTTCATCGTTTCTGTATTTACAATGAAACCCAAACATTTAAGTTTGGTTGTCGGTATAAAAACCGACTTTTCTTGATGAATATAAAATCCCAACTTTGTCAGGAAATGGCAAAGATCCGTCACTGCAATCTGTCAATCTTTAAATGACTGTGCCATAATGAACGAGTCATCTATATAAGGAAACATAGTAAGTCCTTTCCTAGCCATAGCCAAAAAGACCGGCTTTAACAGTTTAGTAAACAGGCGAGGGGCGCAAGCCAACCCATTAGGCATACAGGTAAATTGGAAAGGTTTATCCTCCCAAATAAATCTCAAAAACTTTCTGTGTTCTGTGCAAATAGGAACTGTATAATAAGCGTCTTGTAAATCTACACTGGCCATCCAGGCCCCTGGCGTAACCAAATCCCTGGCAGTTTCTAACGAGAACATTTTAAAATGTAGGTATTCAACTAATTCATTTAATTTTGTTAAATCTAGGATCATTCTGATCTCACCATTTGGTTTAGGTCAGGAAAATATGTTAGAAATAAATTCCCCATGGGTGTGATCAACTTGTTCTATTATACCTTTAGTTTCAAAAAGTGACACTTGATTTCCTAATGCCTGTTTCTCTCTTGCATCAAATTTATAAGGAAAAGGAATTCGTGTTTGTATTGGAATTTCTGGAAATGGAATTCGTACTCCTGTAACTATTTCTAAAATGTTGCTATCTTTAGTAATTTTATCCCATTCATAAATATGAGTAGAAATGTTGCCTGCATTAAATTTCCTTACATCTGTTTGTGTTTCCTCTGTTACCATCTCTGCTACCACTGGCTTCGGAGTCTGTGTGGCATTGTCTATTTGTTCCCCGGGCATGGGAACGGTTGTTTGGGTGTGAACTCCCTGCGGAACGGGCGGTTCCCGTCGTTCCACCAGAAGGGCTGACGGTCTCCCCGTCCTCTGCCCGTTGGTTGAAACCCGTAGGAGGGGCCGGACCTCCCAGCTCTTGACCCCCGGCGATTCCGAAAATCCCCTCGGGGTCTGCGCAATCTGGAAGAGTTGTCCAGCTTACACTTACTTGCCTTCCATGTTCTTCCCGCTTTTGGCTTTGGCTTCGACCTGCTTAAAGAGGTAAGGAAGTTGGCCCCCGAACATTTTCGTTTTATCGAGTGGCTTGCCTTTGATTGGTTTTGGAGCCAGAAACAGCGTATACTCTTTGCCGTCATTGTCTGTCACTTTCTTCGACCTCGCTACCTCTTTACCGGCGTCGGTAGTGACAGCTTTGAAGACATTCTCGTAACGTCTGTAGCTGAGGAAGTTGCTCGCTGCTGTTAGTAATGCGATGTTTTTGTCTATCGAGCGAGCCAGGGAAGAGAACTTGTTCTCGGTTTGCATCCTATTGGCGATAGGTGCGACCGATGTTAGCGCACCTAACACCGCTTTGTGGATCGTAAACAGGACGTTCTCAAACTTTCGCCTGTCGTCACTGAGATGGACTCCCGAATCCATCTCCTTCACTACGGTCTCGGGAATCCCTTTGATTCCCGAGATCTGCTCTGTTAACTTAGTGATGACTTCGGCCAGTTTAAAGGTATTAAAATGACCTTTAATTGTCTCACGCATCATCGTAGTGGTCTTAACCTTCTTGGCCTTTTGTTTCGGGCACTTTTTACGGACTTTCCTGCCAATCTTAGTGTAAAGTCCCGTCCGTTCTGTTTCAGAGTCAGACTCAGTAGTGGACGAGTCTGAGGAAGAGTCAGACGAAGAATGCTTCTTCTTCTTGCTCTTCTTTTTGGTCTTCTTGACCTTCTTAGCCTTGCTGGCTTTGGTGAACTCGTAACCGGACGAGCTCACCGCTCTCTTTCGCTTCTTTTGTTTACTTTTCGGCCCAGCAACTTCCACAGCCGAGTCCGTCTCCTCAAAGTCTGACACTTCCTCCCAATCCGAATCCAGGACAGGGAGATGCCGACTTGTAGCCGCGTGTACGCTTGGCTGGAGTTGTTGGAGTTTGAACTCCACCATCTGGCTTATCCGGGCATCTAAGTCTACCGGATAAGTTGCCCCGTTGTCACTATCATGGTCCGACGCTATGTCTGCCCCGGGCTGGGGGGACGGGGGGATGGGGGAGCCGTCAACCCCAGTGACGAATCGTAGCTTGTGGGCGTGTGCCCTTCCGCTGCAGCGGGCGGCGGCTTGTTTCGCTTCGTAGCCATCGGTAGTCTGTAACCAAATAAACGATTACTGTTAAACCGGAATCAACTCAACATGAACACCAAAGTGACTCCAGGTTACGCCGGGTTGATGATCTATGTGGTATTGAGTAACGTATTTACACCGTTCTCAGTACAGGCATGATAAGCTAAGTGTATTGTCGTACGTTTGTGGTATCAAAACCGACCATACGAGGGGTAGGCCTCTGGGACCTCCCACGCTCTCTGTCCCATACACTTCTCCCTCCTGCGGCATTCTGCACCAGCAAGTTGGAGAAAATGCTACGAAACTCGGAGGTACGCCTCACAAAAGGGGAATCAATAAAAGAAACCCAGGATCATCCCCAACAACACCCTCTATTAGGGTCCGACGGAATCTCCACAGGAGATGTGACGGTGCCAACATCTCTACCCGTATGTAAACGGGTGTTGATAGAACCACAGTTTCGATTCATACACGAGCAATCCTTTGTTCTATCTGTATTTACAAAAACGCTAATCTTGTTCTGAACTTTCGTATCTAGATGCTATAACGCATCATAAACAAGCTAAACCAAAGTTTTCATTACTACTTACGGTCAATCAGCTTGTTGTAGACAAATCTTGCCAGAGCAACTTAACAAACGTCCTCCCGTCGTGAGTTGTTTATGCTAATTGCTGGACCCGGATGTGCTTCCTTCTCCCTAGCCTGCGGCTAGCCTGAGGCTTTATACCAAGGTAAAATATATATATAATAGCATTAATACTATTCTTAGCTGGACAAAAATACACTAACAACATTGTTTTGATCGCCTTTGGAACTTCCCTAAGTGTAAAAGAAACCAAGCTATATGTGGCAATGGAGATCAGGGTATAACGTGAGTACGGCGGGACATAAATATTTCCAGAGTTAGCCATGCCACACCCACATCAGTCCCAAATAAAGAAGAGTAGGTTAAGATAGACAGACACCTTCACATATTTATCTCAAAAGTATGAGAAAAACTCAAAGCCAACAGACTCTGACACTTTAACTAAAGCTAGACATTGCTATTGGAGAGTAAACAAACGAAAGGCAGTACAAATACCTAACAATGAACAACAAGTATGAATTACTGTAATAACATTAATGGGCCTCTTGTCGCACTCACCTGCCAGCACTTCATGCACTTGGCGATCATGTCACGTGAGAAGGTGGCCAGGTGTGTCATGGTGAACTCCCGGAAGTCCAGCACAATGGAGAGGCCGTGCACCTGAATCATCTCATCCATTTGAAGGCAGTCAGAGGTTAGGAACTCAAACCGCATGAGATCATTGAGGCAGACCTCCTTTGGATCATATGCACCTGAATTAGTTCGGACAGAGGGGTGTTTAGTGAAAAGTGTAATATATGTCCAAAAGGTGTAGTGACAGACAGCAATTATGACAGTGACAGCTATATTAAACGTTGTATGTATGTACACGCACCACGGGTGGGGGTGGGGGGTGGGGGGGGGGGGAGTGGTAATTCAAACATGAACGAACAGTTCACAGCGATGAGATATAAGGTATATTTGTGTGTGCCGCCACTAACTCTGTGGTCGTCCAAAAGGAACAAGGTATCTTTTTCCAAGTGCATTCTTTTATAATAATAATTAGAAAAATACATAATTGTCCAATACATACATGTGTTTCTTTCTTTTTAAGAAATTCAAGTAAATGCTGTGAATTAACTCAATGATTCGCAAGGAGGAAAGCCGGACACAAGGGTGGGAGAAACGGGTGTTTAATAAACTGAAAGTACATGAGCAAGGTCAATCACATCAATGTCAAGGGGAACTGGAGGGAGCGGACCCGGGAGCCTGACGAGGAGGACTCCCGAGCCGACCCCTTTGTAGTGTACGGTTAAAATAATGGTGGGTGGGCGGTGAGTGGGCGTGATAAACTGAAGTCTTTGATCAGAGTAGGCGTATGGAATGTGGGTCACTGGAGGGTGTCCGGGGGGGGGGGGGGGGGGGGCTTAGTGTTCGTCGGGCCCGCTTGGTTACGTGAGGGTACACCAGCTTCCCTCCCCAAATCAACCACAATTGGATATTACGCACCAATTTTCAAGAAAGGGCCCTAATTAGAGAGCTGGGAAAATAGTTTTTGGTCAAATTACTATGGTTAATTAATAATAGGTAACATCATAAAGTGTATTCCCTCATAACAACCTACTTCCACTAAAAGTAGGTGGCGTTCTCTGTGGCGGAGTGGTTAGAGTGTCTGACTTTCTTCTAGGTCAGACTCCTAATCTGAGGGTCGGCGGTTTGATTCCCCGTGCCCTCAGCTCTGCCAATTTGGATTTCCACTGGTGTGTATAACTTACAGCGTCATCAAAGGCCAGTTGCTCTCATACCATGTCTATGTGGTGTGGGAGGTTAAAAATCCCTTGGGTCGGTAAAAGTGTAGGCTCGGGCTTTCTATCGACCAGCAGTGGAATGAGGAAGACCAGTCGTCTATGACTGAAAATTCCCCTGCTTAAACAACTAATGGACCAAAAAATAAAGAAATAGGCAAACGCATAAATCATAAATGGATGTCAATAGGGAACTACATCCCAGAGTGGGATTAGGACCTGGATTTCTTCCATTCCGATGTGACTGCTTAGCATACACTGGTAGTGGTAGTATCAACCTGGTCACTGTGTATCTCGACCATTACCTGATGAGGTCAGATATTTAGTGTTATTTCAATGCCAGGTTTTCTACGGGAGTTTACATGCTAAAACAACATTATCACGATGCATGCCTTTATTTACATAGATATTGCATGCATGGATGGATAGTGTTGTTTTTCACTTACCCGTTCTCACAAGAATTACCTTCCGTCCTTGGTCATCTATTCCGGGTAGGGGTAAGCAAATCCTGAAGAAGAGAACAACCAATAAAGTGTTACCCACAAGCACCAATTCTTACACGTAGTCCTAGAAGCATTTATAAGTGAGCGTGGTAATGGTAGCTGTCCTCCGCCTCGTCCCAAGGGAACAATGTAGATCATCGCTTACATCTGCACAGGGGATTCAAACATCGGCCTACTCAAAATGTTAAAGGGAACAGAGCCCTGCCCACCTGACTTTACCCGACCCGACTTTACCCGCAATCACTTTACCCGACCTGACTTTATCCGACATCACTTTACAACACCTGACTTTACCCGACCTGACTTTACCCGACCCGACTTTACTCGACCCGACTTTTCCTGACCTGACTTTACCCGAAATCACTTTACCCGACCCGACTTTACCAGACATGATTTTACACTGAATGCACTAGCATATACGTCAAATATATATATATACATGGTACATACATACATACATACATACATACATACAAGCATTCATGCATACACATACATACATACATACATACATACATACATGTATACATACACTTTGTATATATGGCCTCTGTAGTCTAGTGGTTAGGGTGTTGAACTTGGAATCTGAAGTTGTTTGGTGTTGTGGGTTCAAACCCCATACAGTCCAAAACCTTTTTACATTCAACAACAACAAAATGTTTTCCTTCTATATGTGTTTCTGATTGAATTATGCAATCTGATTGTACTAACATATATTTTATAGTAAAACAAATATATTTCCTGTTTGAACTACTCTAACCCATCCATTTTCAAAACAATAGCTGCGGGCTACAGTCCCAGCCTCAGACCCCCCCCCACCCTGACCTCAGCACTGACCCACTTCTGGTGAAGTGGGTCCACTACTCTGCCCACACATATTTGGTTCTATGAATATAAAGAGTAAACAAGGTGTGCTTGGAGAGCATTTGTTGGAGTATCGTTCCTTTCTCAGCAGCCTATACCTGTTCCCTTTAAGATAATCTTCACACCTTACACATGGACAATACAAGGGTGAAGCATGACATTTAGGGGATTAAAACATACTCAAAATATAAGATAATCTTCACACCTTATCTACATGTGGAAAATACAAGTGTGGAACATTGCAATTTAGACGATCATTTCATACATCTGCACAGGGGGTTACTATATATTCAATTTCAAATTGTAAGATAATCTTCAGACCGTAACCAGACGGGATGGCCGAATGAGTTAGAGCACCCGTCTCCCGTGCTGGTAGATCATGGGGTCATGGGTTTGAACCCTGGTCGAGTCAAACCAATGACTTAAAAATTTATACTTGTCGCTTCCTAGCCAGGCGCTCGGCATTATTAGGACAGGGCAAGGACTGGTGTGCTCAGTGTCAGGATAATGTGACTGAGTGGGATACCAGGTCATGGTGCCAGTGGGCTGGTTTCCCAGTGGGACAGCACTATAAAGTTGCCATGAGTGCACACTGTCACAAGTCGGTACCCGTCCTGATATGACCTTAGATGTTGCTAGGACATAAAACAACAACAAACAGACATCTTCAGACCTTACAGATGGACAATACGAGTGTGGATCATGACATTGTAAACCCAGTATTACATCTATCTGCACAGTGGATTAATACATACTCAGAATGTAAGATAATCTTCACACCTTACACATGGACAATCCGTGTGTGGCTCATGGCAATGTCGAACTGGGAGAGAGTCAATATCAGGTCCTTTTTTTTTGTTCAAGTGTTTTTATTCCTCTGAATAACATGTTGTCAGTGCTAATGCACTGGTCTTCCAGCCCTAATCACAATTGCCTCTACACAGTAAACAAATCTACAACAATATACAAATAGACAATTACAGGAAAATAAGCAAAACATCGTTACATGAATGATAGTTAAAGAACAAGATAAGAAAAATAGAAACACATGCGGGGAGCACAGCTGGTTATCTTTCTAGTAGTAACATACTCTTTGAAAGGGTGATGGGGGATGTAGGGTGGGCCTTTGTGATTGAACTTACGTTCATGGTAATCTCAGGTGGGGCCTATTGAGTTAGTAAGTACGTTAATATTGATTAATCATGTACCTCAGTAGGATCCAACTACAATCATTTCCAGGCTCATTCCATTGTAGATGGGTTTTTGGTCTAGTTGGCCGCTACTGGTTGGGTTTACAGTGTTTGTTTGGGGGTGGGGGAGCGGGGGGACAGGGAAAGGAACGGCAACACCGACCCAGTGTATCATTGATCTGCTTTGGCCATATCCTCTTTTACATATTTTGTATTAAGCAGCAAACTTTTCATTTGCGAGTAAGCTATCTCCTTCTTTCCACCTGTCCCTACACGAGCAATTTTGATGTTCACAGCTTCGCGGATTGTAGTTGTGGGTATATGCTATGTGCGTGTCCATGGGGCATGCAATAGATGGCAGATGAGACCGGTGATACTTCAGAACCGGACGGGATGCCCGACTGAATTGAGTAGGGCCTATACTCACTTCCCATGAGGGGAGGAGGGAGGTCGTGGGTTCAAACCCAGCCCAATAAAACCAAAGACTCACAAGATTGATACGTGTTGCTACCTTACTTGGTGTTCGCCATTACTAGGATAGGATTATGACTAATTTGCTCTATGGTAGGGTAGTGTTATAGTGACATATTGGGTTCTAGTGCCGGTGTAGCCTGAAATTGCAAACCCCTGGAAATTGCACACCCTGACGTTTGCGATTTCCTAGGAAATCACAAACCCCCCTGGAAATCACAAACCCACGATGGTTTGTAGCATTTTGTAATATTCAACTAACACACTAGTAAATAATGGTTCATCGAGATATTTGGTACATGCACAATAAGAATTTGGAATATTAAAATGGTTCTATTTAGTGTCATTTTGCTAACGACATTGTTTACATTGCCGATCCTGAAACTGAGTGATAACACCAGGATATTGCTGCACCTCTTTACCTAGCATGGTCCCCTGGCCTTTGTTTCAACAGAGGTCACCACCTAGTGGAAAACATGGGTACTGGAAACCGACTACTCTTTACCTGGCCTTTAGAATGGCCACAGTGGCAACATCTGTGAATAAAGGCCATTTTCAGCACATGTGCAGTCGGAATTACGAACTGGACTATCGCCAAGATGTTTTCATTAGGATAAAGACTGCCAAACCTGGGGGTTTTGCAATTTCCAGCGGGGATATGTGATTTCCTAGGAAATCACAAGTGGGGGTTTGCGATTTACAGGGTTTGCATGATTTCCTGCTACACTGGCAGCATGGTGTCTTAGTGTGTCGAGCACTAGAAAATCGCCATGAGTACACTGTCACCAGTCAGCACAGATATGATTAAGCTGAAATGTAATGATAGAATAGAAAGCATAACAAGACGATAGGCATATTAATACAGTAAACAGAGGAGTTCGATAGAAATGTACACTGCAATCACTGTTTTGTGCAATCCATCTGAACCGTTAGGCTTTTTCAAAATTGGTTTATAAATAACTCGCAAAATAAGTGTTCATTTTTTAGAAGGCGATTTAGAGTTAGTTTTTTGGACTCACCCCAACTCAAGGACTCTTGCTAGTTCTGTACAGAATGGATTGAGGTCATTGAACCAATCAGGAACCCCTTGTGTTGGGCTGCAGCGTACAGTCAGGAAGTTGTCCAGCTTCTCTTGCGCACGCAGCTGGCTGAACTTGCCGAAACGGAGAAAGCGCAGCAGGAAGTGGTCATCTGCACATGGTGGAGACACACAGGGTGTGTCAGGTTGTATTTGTCAAAGACATTCCTTGTTTGCAGGGAGGTGACTTACTATCTATATATCTATATTTTACCTCGGTATTAAGCCTCAGGCTAGCCTCAGGCTAGGGAGAAGGAAGCACATCCGGGTCCAGCAATTAACATAAACAACTCACGACGGACGGACGTTCGTGGAAGCGGCCCATGCCGATGCCACACGACGAGTCTGAATGGGAGAATTACTCCGAGACAGACTTGGCCGATGAGGCAGAGGTCGTCCCGCATAAATGCAGGAAGAAGGCAAAGAAGCCGGGCAGCTCTTCTGGCGATGACTTCGCAAAGGAAAGGTGAAAGGCTACAAAAGTGAAGCGGAGGAAGCCCAAGTCCAAGAAGAAGAAGAAGAAGAAGAAGAAAGATTCTTCTTCGGATTCCTCCGCCGACTCCACTTCAACAGAGTCGGACTCGGACACCCAATACGATGCACTATTTGCGCACATTGGCGGCAAAGTCCGCAAGAAGGTGGCCAAACCAAAAGCGCGCTGGGTGAAAACCACTACCCTGATGAGGCAGACCATAAATGGCCATTTCGGGACCTTTAAACCCGCCGAGGTTATTGCAAAACTCGGAGAAGAACTGACGGGCAATAAGGGTGTCCCAAACTCCATTGTTAAAGAGATGGACTGGGATGTCAATATGACAGAAGACCGGAAGAAGTTTGAAGGGGTAATGCACACAGTGCATAAGGCCGTCCTTGGCACCCTGACAGCCATAGCTCCGGTCGCTAACCGGATGCAAAGGGAGAATAAGTTCTCGTCCCTTGCCAGAACTATGGACAAGGGTTTAGCCATGCTCACTGCAGCGAGCAACTACCTCTCGTACCGACGGTTCGAGAATGTATACAAGTCCGCCTTGCCCGATGCAGGGAAAGAAGTGGCAAGGTCCAAAAAGGTTATGGACAATGACGGAAAAGAGTACACTCTGTTCCTCGCCCCAGAACCAATCAAGGGCAAGTCACTGGACAAAACAAAGATGTTCGGTGGCCAACTGCAATACCTCTTCAAAGAGGTTGAAACAGCATCCAAGAGTGGCAAAAATATGGATGGCAAGAAGAAGCCGGAAACACCTTGCTTCAAGAAATCCCGAGGGGATTTTTGCACCCGCCGGCCCGGCAGGGGAGGCAGACCAGGCCAGACATTCGGCCAACCGTTCGAAGGTCGTTCGGTTGGAACAACAACAACAACCGCCAGTTCGGGCGCGGATACACCCCGAACAAACCCTTCCCCAAGCCAGGCAACAAGTAGAGGTTGCTATGCAAACCTCTAAAGCTGCCACACCACCAGCCGCTTCAACAACTACACAAACTCCTGTAAGCAAATTTGAAGCGGGCAATATTAAAAATTATTTGGATCAGTGGCACAACATTACTACAGACGTAAATATTTTAGACATTGTGCAGGGAGTGCAAACCCCTTTTACTGAGTTACCCATCCAGGATAGGATTCCCTTTCCATATATATAAATTTGATTCCACCGAACGAGAGGCACTGGCAAAGCAAGTACAAATTTTCTGTAATAAAGCGATTGTAATGAATGAATAATGAATGAATAAATGCATATCAGCACAATAAGGGCTATACAATGCCATCAAAATGTCTTAAAACCGGTTAAACAGTCCAATGTGCTTTAAATACGATAAAAATAAGGCAGTACTAACAGTGTCAAATAAACATTTCATACTTGCTACATTAAAATACTGCGCTCGAACATTTGCAAAGTCAATGCATTCAATCAAAATATGTTTCAGTCAGAGGCACTCCACATAATATGCATTCTGGCTGGTCTTCTGCTTTAAAAAGGTAACTATGAGTCAAATAGCTATGTCCAATTCACATATGCGCAACAACGGTCTCTTCGTGTCTATTTCTATGAAAAGCACCTGAAAATTTTCCAAGGGTGGGCTGAATTGCATGAAGCTTGTTCATGACAGCTTCATCCCATTGTAATTGCCACTTTTTCCTTATGAGTGCACTGATGTGCCTTTTGAGGTCCGTGTGAGGAATGGGAAGAGGTGTAATGCATTTGTCGAGAGCTTCTTTGGCAGCCACGTCTGCAGCCTCATTTCCTCGAATGCCAACATGACTCGGCACCCAATAAAAAAGCACAGTTTTGTGAAGTCCTGAACATAAATAATGTAGCCTTTCTAAAATCTTGCGGATCAGAGGGTTCTTCCAATCCTTGCTCTGAATAGCTTGTAGGCATGATTTTGAATCCGAACATATCACAAATTTTCTATGGGAAGAGGTTTCTACATGGTCAATTGCTAATAATATGGCATCAAGCTCTGCTGAATATATCAAAGCACCCTTTGGTAATCGCTCCGAGAAAGTGTGCTTGCCCATGACAGCTGCCGCTGCAGCCTTGTCATCCTTGTAAGAACCATCTGTGTAGATGAACTTATGATCAGAATGTATGTTTTTAACCTCCCTGAACATACTGTTGTAGATCAGAGGGTCAGTTGAGTCTTTCCTTGCTTCAGAGAGAGCCAAGTTCGCATTGACAGCGTATGTCCAAGGTGGTGTGTCTGGATATTGGAATTTTGCAATGTTATCTACATCAAACTCGAGTGTTTCTAATGATTCCTTAATACGTATACCGAAAGTTGGAATGGCCTTGGGTTTATTGGCAAAGAGTGTTTCATTGCCTGGGTTGAAAATGCAGTCATAGGCAGGGTTGCTGGGATTTGCTGCGATCTTGGATGCATACTGTAGAGCGAGCTTTTCTCTCCTCAGCGCAAGTGGAGGTTCCTCTGCTACACTAAGACTCTCCTCTGGTGAAGTTTGAAGTGCTCTAAGACAGAGTCTGAGTTCTTGATTTTGAATGGGTTTCAACATTTGGATGTATGACGGTCTGGCTGATCCATAGTCCATGGAGCCATAATCGAGCTTTGATCGGACCAGTGCACGATAGAGAGAAAGAAGAGTGGCGCGGTCGCCCCCCCAATTTGTATGAGCAACAACTCTCAGGAGGTCTAGAGCTTTTTGACATTTCTTTTTGACATATTTAATGTGCGAAATAAAATTCAATTTCTTGTCAAAAATGACACCCAATAATTTGGTTTCTTCAACCACAGGAATCTGTGTTTGGTTGAGATAGATCTCTGGGTCTGGAGGAAGTGGACCATGTCCCAGGAGAATTTATTTCTAATATATTTTCTCACCCAAAGCCTAATGGGGACGTTTGCATGATCCTAGATTTAACTAAGTTAAATAAAATGGTGGAATATAAACATTTTTAAATGTTTTCTTTGGAAACAGCACGCGATCTGATTACACCAGAAGCTTGGCTGGTTATAGTAGATCTGCAAGATGCATACTATACAGTTTCCATAGCCAAACAAGATCGGATATATCTACACTTTATCTGGAATGAACAACTTTATGAGTTCACCTGTATGCCCAATGGCTTGGCTTGTGCCCCTCGTTTGTTTACCAAACTCCTAAAACCAATTTGTTATGTTCCCATATATAGATGATTCATTTATTATGGCACAATCTGAAGCAGGCTGCGCTAAGGCGGTACTTGACTTGTGTGGTTTATTCACAAAACTAGGTTTCTATGTTCACCAGCAAAAGTCTGTTTTCAAACCGACAAAGGTGCTGAAATGTTTAGGTTTTATCCTAGATACAAAACGATTGACGGTATCTATTACGGAACCGAAACTAGATAAGTTTATGGTTACAGCGACCCAGATTCTTAATCTTACTAAGCCAAAGATCAGACAGGTCGCCGTCCTTATCGGCATAATGATAGCTTACGCACCCGCTATTCTATATGGGAAAGCCCATATTAAGTCGCTAGAGATAGATAAGAATTTAGCACTAGCACGTAGAAAGGGAAATTTAGAAAGAAAAGTGTTTATTTCGGAAGAAGGCTTGCAGGACATAGCGTGGTGGTTGAAACATATAAACACGTACCCCAATCCCATTCGTATGGGGGAACTCAATACTATAGTTACCACTGATGCTTCCTTGGAAGGATGGGGCACGCATCGCGACGGGGGGTAGATGGTTAGAAAATGAAATTTCAGACCATATTAATGTATTAGAACTAAGAGCCATCTACTTAGGTCTTGCTAGTTTGCTCAAAGTACCGAGATTTCATGTCAGAATTCTGACTGACAACACCACAGCCATGGCCTATATTCGCAATATGGGTGGTACAAAGTCTAAACCATGTAATAAAGTGGCTAAACAGATTTGGGACTGGGCACAGACTCAAAAAGTATGGTTAACAGGGGCACATATTCCAGGGTCACAGAATACGTTAGCAGACCGAAAAAGTCGGAAATTTCACGACCATTTAGAATGGTCTTTGGGTTGATTCATTTTTTATATTATTTGTCAAAAATGGGGAATACCAGAGATAGATTTGTTTGCATCGCGTAACAATAATAAGTTAGCCCAGTACGTATCATGGCATCCCAAACCGGAAGGCATGGAAGGTAGATGCATTTTCTTTAATTTGGGAAAATAAATTCTTTTATATTTTCCCACCATTCAGCATTATCAGCCGAGTGGTCAGGAAATTCAGCATGGAACGAACACACGCCATCCTCATAGTCCCCGATTGGGACACGCAACCGTGGCTGGCAGCAGTGACACGGCAAGCAAAAGACTGCCTCCGATTCCCAAGAAAACCCGGGAACCTGGCGCACCACAGACCTCTATCGGTCCATGGAGACGTGTCAATGACACCCCTTTTGGCATTCCTTTTTTGAGAAAACATTTGCAGGAATTTGGACTAGATAAAATTACTGAACAGAGGATAATATCGCATGCATGGAGGTCAGGAACAGTGAAGATGTATACCACATATCTAAAGAAATGCGGGGTACATTGTTTGCTGATGAAGGTGAAACCAGCAAACCCTTCAATTGCACAAGTGGCATGCGTTCTATGTACTTTAGAGGACGAAGGCCTAGGCTTTGGAGCCATTAATGCGGCAAGATGTGCGTTATCTATCATTTTGCCAAGAATAGACGGAGATACAATCGGAAAACATAGAGTGATACACTGGTTGTTACAATCCGTCTACGAGAGAAACCCACCAAAGCCGAAATATAGTCGCTTTTGGGATGTCTCTGTTGTATTTAAGTTGTTTAAGGCTTGGCCTCACAACTCTCATTTAGATGTTAAACAATTAGGTTTTAAGGTTGCAGTCTTGTTACTATTAGTAAGTGGACATAGTGGACAAACAATTGTTGCATTATCTCTCGATGGACTAGAGATTGATAAGCACCATGCAACGTTTGATTTGGCTCAATTATTAAAATCAAACAGATTGGGTGATCCATTATCCACGGTCCACTTAGATCACTTCCCGGAGGATCGGAAGTTATGTGTTGTGTCAGCCATAAGGGCATATATATCCAAGACAAAGGACATAAGAAACTCACAACAGCTTTTGGTGAGCTTTATTAAGCCCCCAAAGCCATTTCAAGAGACACTCTTGCAAGATGGATGATGACAGTGTTAAAAACAGCAGGGGTCGATACGGGAAAATACACTTCCCATTCGACCAGAGGTGCCATGGTTTCCAAGGCACGATTGCTAGGGATCTCAGTGAAGAGAATCCTTGCTCATGCGGGCTGGAAGACAGCTAAGTCGTTCGCAAAACATTATAACAAATGACTAGAAAAGCCCAGCGGCCTTGCCAAGCGCTTGCTCACCAATTAACAATAAGAGGTGAGACTGAATTTTAATATTTGTGAATGTATAATACAATGTAATAATGATATGATAATGATGTAATTAAGGATAAAAATGAATTAGGTAAAGGTCTCCCTAGCCTGAGGCTAGCCTGAGGCTTAATACCGAGGTAAAATAGTATAGTTATACTAGTCTTACCTGGGTATAGATGATGGATAACTGTTGTTTTCCCGAGGAATAAGCCTCAGATAGATGTGGGCTAGGGCCCGCCCACCACACCCTGCCACGTCTATTCCGTTATGGTACCAATACGGGAAATCATAGTATCCATTATTATTTAAAGGTAATTTTTATAGTGAATAAGTAGGTAAAGATTGCTGGACCCGGATGTGCTTCCTTCTCCCTAGCCCACGTCTATCCGAGGCTTATACCTCGGGAAAACAACAGTTATCCATCATCTATACCCAGGTAAGACTTGTATAACTATACTATATATAATTATTATTAATAGACAGGTTTGTATGGCAGTCAGTGTCATGTGCTAGTTTCAGCTCATTACGAGATGAGATGGCCGAATGATTTGAGCACCTGTTTCCAACATGGCAGGTCGTCCGGGTTCAAATCCAGCTGAGACAAACCAATGACTTGGGGGACATTATGATTTAGTGGTTCAAACAATTGCCATTGGCGTTGCTACTGAAACAGTGGGCCTGACGGTATGGTCCTGTACTGACTATTCCTGTGTCCTGACATACGGTGTAGTCCTGTCTTCTGACTGTAGTCTGGTGTACTGACACACTGACGGTATACTCCTCTGTACTGACTAGTCCTGTGTACTGACATACTGACAGTATGGTCATTTGTACTGAATGTAGGCTGGTGTACTGACATACTGATGGTATAGTTATGCGTACTGACTGTAGTCCTTGTACTGACTAGTCCTGTGCACTGACAAATTGATGGTATGTTCCTGAGTACTGACCTTAGTCCTGAGTACTGACATACTGACAGTATAGTCTTGCGTACTGACATACTGATGGTATATGTCTAGTGATTGTAGTCCTTGTACTGACATGCCATGTGTACATACATACTGATGGTATGGTCCTGAGTAATGACTACTCCTGTGTACTGACATACTGATGGTATGGTTCTGTGTGCTGACTGTAGTCTGGTATACTGACATACTGATGGCATGGTCCTGAATACTGACTGTATTCCTGTGTACTGATTAACCAAGTGTATTGACATACTGATGGTATGGTTATGTGTACTGACTGTAGTCATGTGTACTGACTGTAATCCTGCCGAGTCGCCTACTGCCATACTGATGGTGTGATCCTGAGTACTGACTGTAGTCCTGTGTACTGACTAGTCCAGTGTACTGACACACTGACAGTCTGGTCCTGTCTACTGACATACTGACTGTAGTCCTGGTCACTGACATACTGACAGTATGGTCCTAGGTACTGACATAGTGATGGTATGGTCCTGCAAACTGGCTGTGTCTTGTCTTGTAGTATCTCCGCTTAGGCCCACCAGTACCGATGCGCCACCTATCATCGGAAAAAATAACTACGCTAAATGTCCCCCCATTGATAGGCCTACGTGTCACTACCTAGCTTGGCGTTCGGCACAATAGAATTAGCACGGTGCAAGGAGCAGTAAAATGAGGAGAAATTTCCATGAGTTGCATAGGCCGATGGTTTTGAGTTTGTGTCATTTTCGGATTATGATCTACCTTAGTTTAGTTTGAAGTAACTTTGTTTTAACATGTCTAACTTACGAAGCATTCGAGGTGTAACTGTAAACATGCAAAATTAATTTAGGTGTACTTGTCAAAACTCTCAATCCATAGTAATAGAATTCAGCAGCATAACAGGTTCTATTAAATTGCATGACATTGGTTAGCGTCATGTCATAAGTTAATATAGTAATAATAATCAATACTGATTTTTCTTTAAATGCACAAACATTAGATCGTCTTTGTTTACTTGAAAGAAAATGTCTATAATATACCAGTTACCACTGTAGGGGCAGTCAGATATCCATGTGCACAGCCATACATGCACCCTTCTATGTTGCACAGAATACTCAATAATTGCACCAGTATCTAAATTCGATATGTACGTTCAAATTTAGATAAGCGTTTTGCTTTTGAAAATTTGATGCTTTTATTGGACTATACAACTTTAATCAACGAATGTAAATATAGACCTATACATCTTTTTAATGTAACCTCACTTCATATTTAATTCACTTCTACAACCAAATGCTGGGTCATACTCGCAGCTAAGCAGCCACAGACGTACCTGTGCGACAGGTGAGGTGTGGCTGTGCCTTCACCCACTTCCGGAGAGCCTCGATGTGGGAGGCCCTTTCTCGGGGGTTTTCATTGAGTTCTTCCGCTGCCTTTCTCTGTGTGGCCTCATCCAGCTGGCACACGTAGGTGCCTCCGTCAAGCATGCGACTGCCTTCACGAGACACGTGGGTATCCTCGTCAAACATTCTATTAGGCATTCCATAAACAACTAGAATTGTAGTGGTATCATTTCAACAAACACTAAATGCTATGTAAATAACGCTTGCTTTGAGATCAACTACGTCTATATATAGGCCCGAGCATGGCATTGGTTAGCATCATGTGATAAGTTAATATAGTAATAATAATCAATACTGCTTTTTCTATAAATGCACAAACATTTGACCGTTTTTGTTTACTTGGAAGAAAATGTCTATAATATACCAGTTACCACTGTAGGGGCAGTCAGATATATCCATGTGCGCAGCCATACATGCGCCCTGTTTTTTTTGTTTTAACCCCACCCCTAGATAAAAACAGATTCACCCCGTACTGCTGCACAGAGATAGTGGTGAATCTTTTATCTACCCCCCCCCCCCCCAAAGAAAAAGGTGCTGAGTAAAGCTACGGACAGACAGCACCCGTGCGTCGCGCGGGCGTCAAGTACAAGCGGGCGTCATGCGGTTCTCATTCGCAAATAGCGAACACACTGGATGCGTCAGGCGTCTGCCAAGCGGCAAATAATGCTATTTGTTTATTTGTTTTTGTTTTACGTGCTAGCAACATCTAAGGTTATATGAGGATGGGTATCCACACATACATACATCCACAGGTACATCCACATGCCACATATACATCCACACTACACACATACAAACAACATACCTAACGAACAGATGGGAAGAGTAGGACGGTCCAAACAGGTGCTCCAACCACTATCAAAAGCAACTACCTGTTAGGTATGTATGTCAGGGTTGTTTGTAACCTTACAATGGTTACCGGTTGCAGAACTGCAACATTAATAGAGAGGCTCTGATAAATCGGCCCAATCTTTGGTTGAAGACTTAACTTCAGGAGGGAGTGTTGTAGAAGCTGGGGACATCTTTACAACGTTGTAACGGCGAGGTGTTGGGGCGGCAGCAAATCTCTTCGGTCCGGCGGTAGTTGAGCGGTAGTTGGGCGGTAGTTGAGCACTTGTATCCAGTCGACAGCAGCAAGGGATTCGAGGAAGGGCGGGTAAAGATGGGTGCAGCGATGGTTCCAGTAACGAGAACAAGACAGAGAAATCGTAAAAGTGAAGGGCCCCACCCAAGAACACAATTACCCTGGTCAGGGGAAGAAGTATGCCTGGGAGAAATCGAAAGGGCAGAGTCTAGGAAAGAGAAATGAGGAGAGTTGAGTCAAAGGACCGTGTATATTTGCTCTATGGTGACCAACCAGGGAGCCATAGACACGGACAGAGTAACAGTAGAAAGTGAAATGCCGGCGGGCTCCCCCTCCTGAAACTCTTGTCAGACATATCAAGGAGGAGCAAGGCCGGCGGAGAGGAGATAGAGAGAGGTGTGGACAGAGTGCGGTCCGGATAGCAAGTGCCTGTTAGGTTATTATCATTGGGGGGTTTGTGACCTAGCGGTCACTGGCTGCAGAACTGCTGCATTAATAAACGGTGCCGTTAAAACGGCCCGTTTTTGGCTTTTTTTTTGGGGGGGGGGGCTTTGCTTCTCACTTCGTCCAACTTAAGGGGTGGTAAGGGGGAGGGGTGTGGTGCTCTTTGCGGTGTCTTGTGCTGTGGTGGTGTGGTGTGGTGGTGGCCCGGCAGGTGGCAATACGTTCTTGGGCCCACAGTCTTGTACCTCGACCGGAGATCAAAGCGGGATCCGGTGTCATTGGCAGCAGGGCCATGGCCCCCATTGCAGGGTGGGTGGTCCAGAGCCAGCGGGCTCCCTGGCTGGGACCTCACGGGGCTCCCTGATGGGGGACCTCATGGGGCTCCCTGCCTGGGGGACCTCATGGGGCTCCCCGGCCGGGACCTCTCGGGGCTCCCTGAGTGGGGACCTCTTGGGACTCCCTGGCGGGACTTCCCGGCAGGACCCCATGGGGCTCCCTGACAGTGGTTGCTAGTTGTCACTGCTGTTGGGTTCAGAGTCGTTGTCGATGGGTTCAGGGCCGCCGCCGATCTCGAAGGTGTGATAGTTTTGTCTATAGAATCTACCGAGTGGCTCCCATGAGGACTCGGAGAGCCTCGCGAGGATGGCGAGCGCAGCTCAGGTGTCAGACAGGTTGTGTGGTGGGCCGAGGAAGTCTCGGATGGCGGTCCTGTCAACGGCCACACATGACGCCAAGACGTGGGCGACGTTGAAGAGTTTGACACCGCATGGACATTGTTGCAATGCAGGGGTATCGATGAACCGCCTGTATCCAGTCCTGAAGTGCGTGACCGCCTCTTGCACGGATGCAGAGAGGTTTCTTGGGACTGGTAGGCGTTCCCTGACATTTTTGTGCCAGGCCCAACAGGGCTTTGGTGGCTCTAGCGTGGGTGGCTTTGAGCTTGGACAGGGAGTGGTCTATGACGAGGTCGATCTCAGGATGGCAAGAGCCGTCCAGAGCAGCTGAGTTAGCCTGGTCATTACCGGGGAGTCCTATGTGGGAGGGGACCCAGGCCAGCACTGTGTCGAGGTGAGCTTCATGCCTGGTGGCGATGGTGTTCTGGATCAAGGTGGCCAGAGAGTGGTTAGCTCAGTGGTCCTTGATTTTGCGGACTGCGTTGAGTGAGTCGGTGACCACTATGCGGCTGCTGTGTCGCAGGTGGGTCAGTGCATGGTGGATGGCGGCGAGCTCTGTATCGAGGGTGGAGGAGTAGTCCGTGACCCTGATAAGGCGTCTAGCCTGCCCGTCTGGTAGGAAGTAGCCAGCCCCGGCTCGGCCTATGTCAGGGTTGAGCGAGCCATCGGTGTAAACCATGGTGGCTTGAGGGAAGTCCTCTTTGGCCCGGGCAATGGTTTCCTGTGCCAAGGTTCTGAGGACTATGGTCGGGTAGTTGGTTCGGGTTGAGCAGAGGCTGGTGAGCCTGACCTCTACGGGCACGGAGTACCAGGGAGGTCTCGCCCAGAGGTCAGGGGCATCAGCGAGTGCCAGTCTGTGGGTTAGTTTCAGGGTGCGGATGGCCGTCTTCGTTCCCCAGGAGAGGCCAAGGCGCCGTCTTGAACCATTTTGTAGGTAAGAGGCTGCACTGCGGTAGAAGGTGGAATGGCCTGTGGACAGGGCTTGGCAGAGGTGGTTTGCCAGCAGCTGTTGTCTGCGTAGGTGGAGTGGTGGGAGGTTGGCCTCAAGGAGGAGGATCTCAACTCTGGATGTCCTGCGAGCTTGGCTGATGAGTCGCGCTGCCTGGTATTGGACTCTTTCCAGGGTGAGGAGGTCTTTGGTCAGGGTGCTACTGCGAGGGAGGCGTGCCTTACGGTTGTCTCTGCAGTAACCAATCCAGGACTGTAGAAGAGCTCCCCATTTGTAGAAGAGCTCCCCATTTGAACCCAGAGATTCTAGCCATTAGAAGAAGTCTCTTTGTAAAGTCGATGGCCGGCAGCTGTGGTTGTGTAGGCAGGTTAAAAAGGAAATCACTACAGGCAAGTATAGAGAAGGGAACTTGCTTAGTTTATTATATATATAGCTTTTAAAATCCAAGATGGCTGTACACACCTGACCAATCCCTCCAATCACCAACAGGCATTCCTCTATCTACGTTGTAATATTTTCCGATATATGAGATATGAACTCTGCTATAATAAATTGCAAAATTGTCTATAAAATGGTAAATAGAATTAAAACCAAAGGCATATAAGGTATATGTGGAGTTGGTGTTCTACTACTCATAAAGGATAGAAATTGTATATTAATATAGTGTAGAGAGAGAGGGTCACTTCTTGACCTGAAGGAGTGTCACTTCTTAGGTGGGACAGTCTTTGGGAAGTTGCCTCACATACCCCCTCCCCTCAAGAGTTATTTATGGATCCCCGCCACAGATACAGATCTAACCATGCCTTGGCAACAGGGATATTGAAGCCTCATTGGTGGATAGAGGAATGCTTGTTAGGGATTGGAAGATTGGATCACGTGATCACCACCATCTTGTTCTGGAAACTCTAAAAGTAATAGATGAGAGAGTCTCACTCTCCTACCTTTCACTCTTTGTCTACTTTTCCTTCTTGCCTGTAGTGATTTCTTATTAGCCTGTCCACACCACTCAAACCGCCAGCCGTCGACTTTACAAAATGGCGTCTGCAACGGAGTGCACTTTGTGACATTGGATAGAGTGTTCAACACTTACATATTCAACCACGACGTGTTGAAACCACCGGGGGTTTGAATCTTCATCAGATAAGTACTCATTATTGACTGTGAATATTTTGGTTGGTTTCAGTAGCATTTTACTTTATTTGTTGTTTAATACTATAGGAAAGAATATTACTGTATTGAAAATTGTAGTTAGCTAGTAGTTCAAATTAACTCATGGGGTGTTTTAATTTTGGTGTTAGGGATTGGGGCTAGGATTTTTTTTTATATAGATAATATTACTGGTAGTATTTTAATTTCATTTATATTGATGCTATTCTAAATTATAAAAACAATGAACTTTTTATGGGCTTCGACTGGTGGTTGATGGAGTGGATAGGTTAGTTTTCTTCTATTTGATTCTCCATTCTTTTTACTTTATTCAGGCGCTAAATTAAAGTAAATTGCTTTGTCAACGAGTTTTCGATGAAAGTGTCAATTCTTGAGGGAGACATTAGTCTTTGGCATCGATATTACTGTAATGTCGCATGTCTGAAGCCTCGTGTCGCCGCTAGAAATTTTTTCATTTCGGACTACTTTCGGTAATTTTCTTTAACCTTGAAGTAAATATGAGAATGTATTAATATATACGGGGGAGACTTTTCACTTTTCTGCTACATTACAGGTATATATTTCTCGGTTGGATACAATTCTTTATATTTATTTCTACCGCGCTTTTCACAGCACACTAAATTTGCCTATATGACCCGCTAAATGGAGGATAGCGTGAACATATTTGACTGTGTGATAAGTCATATATTGTATTAGGTACATTTTCACAACACACTCACATTGCCTATAACACGGCTAAAGGAGGATGCATTGCGTGAACAATTTGGTTTGTAGTTTGAAAGTCAAGTTGATATAGGTATTCTTAGTGCTGACTGTGATAAATTGGAAGCATGGAGAAAATTTATGGCTGATAGCTTAGAAAGTATTACTCACAAAAATGAAGAAAGAATATTGCAACTTACTGAACGTACAGAGGCTGATAATGACAGGGAAGAGCTTAGAGAAAGGTGTGAATTAGCTAGTCTAGAACATAAAAGTAATGAGACTAAAATAAGAGCTCTTAACACATATGCTGGATGGGACTGACAGAGGTGCACTGAGAGAGTGGGTAGATCTTATTGAGAGGATAGGAATACTTGCAGATGTGTCAGATTTAGATATAATTCGCTTCACACTTTCAAATGCAACAGGTACACTGCATGAAGTGTTATTCACTGCCTTCACAACTAAGGGTACTAAGTCATGGGATGATATCAAAGAAGAAATTGCTAAGACATTATTAACAGCAGATGAGAAAACACATTTAAAAAGTATAGAAATGACTATGGTACAGAATGAGGGTGAGAAAGTAGCGGCATATTGCCAACGGTTTAAAACAGCTACTAGTAAGGGGTGGAAACTACCTTCTGCTACCTTGGGGACTGACACCTTTGAAATTTTGTTATCACGATTACTTGATTCATTGTTGGATGACAACACTATGTGGTACGTAGAAACCAATAGACCAAAATCATTGGAGGAAGCTTTTACTCTCGCTATATTGAGTGATAGGTCTGTATTGAGACAGCAACGACGTGCACGATCACAACTGACAGATTTAAATATGACTAGTCAGGTAGATAGTCTGAACTTTAATTCTTCTAAATTGTCAAAAACAACTGCTTCTGGGGTAGTTCACACTAGTTCAGTAGCAGCAGCAGAGAGTCAGGCTCTAAAATCGCTCCAAAATTAAGTAAAATCACTAAGAAAGTGTGTAGAATGCTTCACGGTAACTGAGAATAAGTGTACACGTGCAGATGTTCATTCAGTAAACGTTATGTCACCGTATGGTGCCGGTTCTTATGCTACGGGCAGACGTCTTGAGTCGCCGCGCGTAAACATAGCGCTGAAGGGTGAGGTAGCTAATGCATCTAAAAATAGAGCAGGTTCACGGGAAAGCATGCACTGTCAACGCAACAGCGAAGTAGCAATGAGAAAGCGACGTCAGCTGTGCAGGTGCAGTCGTCGACGTCTAAAAAGGACAAGTGTATCGCCAGCGATCGCATGGGGCTGGGCGTGGTGGTTTGACTTGCTATTTATGTAACGACACACATGTAATGAAAGATTGTCCACATTTAAAATTACTGCGTAGTAACATTAGTTCTACTGCTTCGGGAAACTAAGTAGCGCACTTGATACTCGTCCGAGTATTGACATTGATTTTGTTTAAGTTAGATTAACTGGTCTGGTACACTCAGGTGCGGCTAAAAGTTTAATACATGTAAATGCATTTAGAAATTTAGTAGATATTGGAATAGCACATAGGCAATTGTATCCGGGGAGTAGGCTTAGATCAATCTCAGGTCATTTAATTCCAACTTTAGGTGTAACTTACATTTCTATTTATGATAAGTTATGTCCTTTCTTTGTAGTTGAATCATTAACTTTTGAATTATTAATTGGGACAGATATAATGGAAATGTGTAATGCTGAGATTTGTTACAGAAATAAGTTTGTTTCCTTATGTGACATTGTACATCCATGGAGTAGTTTAGAATTAATTGATAGAAAAATAGTAGGAATAGTTCTAGAAGTAGACTATTGGAAAAAGCATTTTCCCTTCTTATTTCCTGATTCTAATGAAAAACTTAAAGCTATTAAGGTAGTTGAAATGGATGTAGACACAGGTAATGCATATCCACTAAATCAAAGACCTTATAGAATACCTTTAAGTAAGAGACATATAGTAGAGAAAGAATTAAATAAGATGTTAGATGATGATATAATTGAAACTAGTTGTAGTCCTTGGGCTTCACCAGTTACTTTAGTGCCTAAGAAAGATGGTACTATACGTCTTTGTGGTGACTACCGTAAATTAAATGCAGTTACAATTAAAGATGCTTATCCTTTACCTAGGATATAGGACATTTTCGATCAATTGGTGCAAAAGTATGCAATTTGGATTAACGAATGCACCTGCAGTATTCCAAAGAATGATGAATGTAATTTTTGCGGAACATTTAGGTAAATGTTGTCTAATTTATTTAAATGATATTATTATTTATTCACCAGATGAGGAGAGTCAATGAGAAAGATGTGACTAGTACATTGACTATCTTGGAAAGTAACAATATGACTATTAAAGAATCTAAGTGTGAGTTTGGAGTTACTGAAGTAAAACTCTTAGGTTACGTTGTATGTTCAGCAGGACTGAAACCGGATCCTGAAAAAATTACTGCAATAAGAGATATGGCTTCACCAAAAAAGTAAAAAAGAAGTAAGACTTTTGTTAGGATCGGCAGGATGCTATAGACAATTAATTCCTAATTATGCTGATGTTGTCGCTCCTATAACTTATTTAACTAGTAATAAATGTAGTTTTGAATGGACTATGCATGGAATGTGAGATTGCATGGAATGAGTTGAAGACACTATTATTAGATTGTGTACTGTTGAAATTTCCTGATCCTTTTAAACCGTATAAACTGTATACAGATGCTTCTGAGTACAGTTTAGGTGCTGAGCTGGTACAGGAGGATGAGAATGGAATAGACAGGCCAGTGCATTTAATCAGTACTAGATTTTCTCCTGCTCAACGTAATTATCCTACTATAGAGAAAGGAGCATTTGCTATTATTTATGCTCTAGTAAAATTGAGACCTTACTTATATGGTGCAGAATTTACTATCTATACCGATCATGCTCCATTGAAATGTTTTTTCACTAAAGAAATCCGTAATACACGTATACAACGTTGGGCAGTATTATTAGCAGAATTTTCAGCACCAATTGTATATATGAAAGGTGTAGATAATGTCTGGGCTGATATGTTGTCTAGATTGAGACCTAATACATGTAATGTATGAGAGTTTATGAATGCCCCCTCTGCGATACTTTATGAACTACCTGAGTGCGGAGGTAGGATCATGTGACTAGACCCGAGTCGTAATGGTAAACCCTAAAGCATAATAAAACACTTCCGTACTAGAGCTTGCCGTGTCCACTTGTCAATACTTTACATGGTATCAGATGTACAACGGACAAAATGGCGCTCACTGGATTAAAGGCACCGGCGGCCTTGAGCCTAGAAGGCAACCTGGCAGTGAATTGGAGAGACTGGTTAAGAGCATTTGAGATATTTGCAACTGCAACAGGAGCATCGGGGAAGCCAGAACGCGTACAATGTTGTATATTTTTGCACATTGCCGGAAAGGAGGCACAAAAAATACATCAAACGTTCTACTTTGACGACTCGGAAAAAGATAAGTACGCGCCGCTAGTGGAGGCTTTCAGAAAATATTGTGCTTTTATTACAGAAGTCAAGAGCAAAATAGCGCAATGTAACTTCAGGCCGCTAGAAGACGCACTGTTATGTGACAAACTAGTGTGCGGCATAAAAGACGACACGTTAAGAGACAAGCTATTACAGACAGAAGAGTTAACGCTAGAGAAATATTTAACAATGTGCAGGCTAAGCGAACATAATACATCGCAATTGAGTAATCCAGCCAGTAATACCGAGGCAGTTAACAGTCAACTGGACGCAATTACACGTCAGCAGACAGCGCCTCGGTTAAATAGACAATACAGTATGGCCCGATTGCCGCCACCAACATGGAAACGTCCAACGCGCCAATACCAGGTCAAGGCCGCAGAACCAAAAATAGATTGTGGCCGGTGTGGATATCAGCATGTACGTTGGCAATGCCCAGCCAAGGACAAGGCCTGTATGGCATGTCACAAGATGGGGCATTTTGCAAAAGTGTGCAGGACCGCTCGAGCAAGTGGAAACTCAGTTAACGCGATAGAAGTAGAGAGCAGATACAAAGACGAAAGATGGACACAGGACGGGAGAGAAAATTCAGAGGACGAGGAACTCTTCATCAGAACAATACAAGACCACAGTACTGCAGGGGCAAATTTGTGGTACGCAACATTTCAAGTAAGCAACATGAACATTGATTTCAAATTGGACAGTGGATCAGAGGCAAACCTAATCCCAAAGCAAGTATACGACAAGTTGAAAGGCCAGAAATTAACCAAGACCACGTGCAACCTAGTCACGTACACCGGCCAATGCGTGATGCCCGTCGGCAAGACCGTCATCAACGTGCGGGGTCACATGCTCCGGTTCCAAGTTACGGACAGCGGCACACCATTGCTTGGAAAAGACGCGTGTGTCAAACTGAACCTGATAGCACGGATCGATGAGATGAGCCTAACAAAGAAGATCGGCGTGAAAGCAACACAACTGGTAACTGAATATAATGATGTATTTGTGGGATTAGGCATGATAAAAGTAAACGCTCATATACACATAGATAAAAACGTAACCTCAATAATTGACCCTCCCCGAAGAATACCGCACGCAGTAATTGATGATGTAAAATGTGAATTAGACCGTATGTTAGAGTTAGGGGTAATCGTACCACAAGCGGAACCAACTCCATGGGTGAACTCGATTACCATTGTACGTAAACCAGGGAAAACCCGAGTTTGTTTAGATCCTCCTAAATTTAAAAAAGCAATTTTGAGGGGCCCGTACCCAACAAGCACGATAGAGCAAGTGGTTGCCAAAACGTGTAGAGCATGTTATTTTTCGGTGCTTGATGCAAATTCGGGTTATTGGCAAATTGAGCTGGACCACGAAAGTTCAATGCTTTGCACATTCAATACCCCACGGGGGAGGTACCGCTACACTAGGTTACCATTCGGGATAAAAACGGCCGGAGATATTTTCATAGAACAAATGAATGAAATATTAAAAGATATAGAAGGAGTTAGTGTCATTACAGACGACATCTTAATTTACGGGAAAACAGAAGAAGAGCACAACCAAAGGTTAGAGCAGGTATTGAAAAGAGCAAGGGAAGTAAAGTTAAAATTGAATCCGGCAAAATCATGTATTTGTAAACAAGAAGTGAACTATGTAGGGCACATGTTATCAGCCAGCGGGTTAAAACCAAGTAAAGACCGTATACAAGCCATTGTAGATATGCCCACCCCTGAGGACAAACCAGCTCTGCAAAGATTTTTAGGCATGATAGGATATATTGGGAAATTCATCCCAAACCTTGCTACCGTAACCGTGCCATTAAGATTGGTATTAAAAAAAGATGTGGCGTGGCACTGGCAAGACAGCCAAGAAAAAGCGTATCAAAAGATAAAACACCTGTTAGTAAATGCACCAGTGTTGACGTTCTACAATGTAAAACAACCGATTGTAATGCAAGTTGATGCATGTAAATCCGGACTAGGGGCCACAATCTTTCAAAATTAAAAACCAGTGTCCATGGCATCAAAAGCCTTAAATCAGGCAGAAAAGAACTACGCCATAATTGAAAAAGAATTATTGGCCATATGCTTTGGCTGTAAAAAATTTCACGAGTACATTTATGGCAAACCTATAATTATTCAGACCGACCACAAGCCCCTAGTCTCAATCATGCAGAAACCACTCCATGTGTTGTCCGCAAGAATGCAATGTATGAGATTGCGCTTGCAAAATTATGATTTAACATTTACACATGTTCAAGGCAAATATATGTACTTTGCAGACACCCTATCACGGGCGCACTCCTTAAAGACAACACCGACAAACCTATTCGACAAGGACGTAACTTAGCCGAGATCAGCGTGGCACGAAGTTACATCCAACAAATCAAACAAGAAACCAGCAATGACACAGTGCTTCAACAAATAGTAACATTGACAAAAAACGGCTGGCCGGACGACAAAAGCAGGATAAGTAGGGAAGTGAGGCCATATTACACGTTCAGGAACGAAATTACAGTAGAACAGAACATGCTATTAAAGAACGACAGAATAATAATTCCAAAATCAATACAAAAACAAATACTGTCAATTATCCATGAATCTCACATGGGAGTAGTAAAGTGTAAACAAGTAGCGAGAGAGAGTGCCTTTTGGCCTGGTATTAACAGTCAAATAGAAGATTTAATCAGCAGATGTACTACTTCCCAGCAATTTCATAATGCCCAACAAGCTGAACCTTTAATTCCGCATCCTATCCCAGAATTACCATTCCAGAAAGTTGGGGTAGATTTTTTTCATGTACAACACCGCACGTTCCTACTAGTAGTAGATTATTATAGTAAATTTCCGGAAATAAGTGAAATGAAATCAACAAGTAGGGAAACAATTGAAGAACTAAAAAAGATATTCAGTAGACATGGAATTCTGGAGGTTGTAATATCAGATAACGGACCCCAATTCAGCAGTACAGAATACCATCAATTCACAAAAGACTATGGTTTTGCCCATTAATTTAGCAGTCCGATGTATGCACAAAGTAACGGACAAGCAGAAAGGCTCGTACAAACCATAAAAAAAATTATAAAGAAAAGTATCATAGAAAATGGGGACATCCACATAGCAGTCTTGAACTATCGAAACGCACACATGCAGGGGCTGAACGCATCCCCATCCCAATTGTTAATGTCACGAGAGCTAAGATCAAAATTACCAAAACTGAGGAGAAAGCTAGTGCCAGACACACAAACCCACATGAAACAAAAATTAAAAGAATGTCAAGACAAACAAAAAAAATGTTTTGATAAACGTGGGACAGTTGTACATTCAACATTGGTCGTAATGCGAGCATTGCGCTTGATGCTTGGAGAGGAAGAGACCCTCCCCCCGCCCTCCCGGTCGTCGCGCAGCATTCGCACCTCGCGCGACGTCCGCCCCTCACCCCGCTCTCCTCCCCCTCCCCCGGCCCGCTGCTTTCGCACCTCACCTGCCACCGCCCTCCTGCCCTCCCTTATAAGGCCGCCCGCCGGCCTCCCTCAGCCATTCGCCTTCCAGCCCTCCTCCGCGCTCTGCCCTGTTTTCTTCCACCCACTCACCCAACTCTCTTCAACTCTCCTTTTCCCTCCTCGCTGGTGGAGGGCTCCTCGGCGCCCCCCCTCACCTGAACTCTTTTACCTCTCTGATTTTTTGCTCCTTATGAGCCCCTTTACTTGTTTTTGTTCTGTGCTCCTCAGGAACATTACCTGCCTGTGTCATTACTGTGATCCTCTGTTTTTCCTCACTGTTGCTCTGTACCCCCTGTTGCCAGAGGCGGCACAATAAACGCCTCTTTTTTCCCACCTCCGCCTTGCCTTCTTCCTTTTCGTGCATCACAGACAGGGGATGAAGTCAGATACACAGACCACCACGAAAAATGGGCCAAAGGAGTGGTTGTAAGTCAGTCAAGTAAATACCCCAGAAGTTACAATATACAAACAGAAATGACAAGACAGTCAGGCGAAACCGCCGGCACATAATCAAGTGTCCGAGAATAGAAAAGTCCCAAAACAGTAGAGAAAGCGAAACAATCAAACATGCCAACCGGGTCCAGAGCGATCAAACAAAAGAACACAAGGGCCATCCAATCGGGTATGTAACACGGTATGGTCGAAAATGCAAACTGGTTGAGAGGTAGGTATCAGAGCGAACCATACCGAAAATTTGTAAGTAGTTAAGACTAGATTTAAGCAGCAAATAATTGTCGTTGGTGTTAATAGATACAAATTGAAACATAGATTCTTATAAGACTCATAAATGTTTTATTACGTGAAATAAATATGTAAACATCATGGTAGAATAAGTTCAACGCCGTTGGGGGAAAAAAAAGGGAGATGTAATGTATGAGAGTTTATGAATGCCCCCGGCTGCGATACTTTACGAACGACCCGAGTGCGGAGGTAGGATCACGTGACTAGACCCGAGTCGTAATGGTAAACCCTAAAGCATAATAAAACACTTCTGTACTAGAGCTTGCCATGTCCACTTGTCAATACTAATACAGAACCAAAAGAACCAGTAGAAATGTTTGCTTTTGATTCACTGTTAGCAGAACAGGCAATTCCTTTTGAACACTATGAACTGTCATATAATGAGGTAATTAATGGAACAGAAAAAAATGAAAGAGTATACATTAGGTGAGCATGAATTTAATTAATTCTCGTGCTAGTCTATGGGAAACCTATTTGCCTGATGTGATATATGTGTATCGTACTGTACCTTCTGATAGCACTAGCTATTCTCCTTTCTTTCTAGACCAGACGGGATGGCCGAATGAGTTAGAGCGTCCGTCTCCCGTGCTGGTAGATCGTGGGGTCGTGGGTTCGAGTCCCGGTCGAGTCAAACCAATGACTTTAAAATTGATACTTGTCGCTTCCTGTCGGCATTATTAGGATAGGGCAAGGACTGGTGTGCTCAGTGTCAGGATAATGTGACTGAGTGGGATACCAGGTCATGGTGCCGGCGGCCTGGTTTCCCAGTGGGACAGCACTATAAAGTCGCCATGAGTGCGCACTGTCACAAGTCGGTACCCGTCCTGATATGACCTTAGATGTTGCTAGGACGTAAAACAACAACAAACAAACAAACAAACCTTTCTTTCTAACCTATGGTAGACATCCAGGTACGAGACATAGTTCTGACAATTGATCCAAACTTAGCTTATCGTGTAGATTGATTGATTGATTGGTGGTTTCTTTACGCCGTGTAGCTTATCGTCGTGTAGATGATTTGTCTATGGCTTTAAGTAAAGCTGTTCAAAATCGTGAAGAAAGTCGAAAATATAATGTTGCTCGTCTTAGGAAAAAGGCGAATGCAGTTAAATTAACTCCTGGTGATAAAGTTCTTTTGTTTGTAAATGAATCTGGACCTTTAGAGAGAAATTAAGATCCAGGTTACATAGTCGTTAGATCATGAGGTTCAGTGGTAACTGTAGTTGGTCCTAATAACGATCGTAAAGTTGTTAATCGTGATAAAGTTAGATTGGTGGATTCTAACATCATTTGGGATGATATTGCACCAAGATTAACTAGAACTGAGAAAAGGAAAGGTATTTCGCAACCTTTGCCTTTCGATCCGATTATTTCTGATCAAAATCGACGCACTAATGAATTATTAGTAAATAAAACAAAAGTAAAACCTAAAGTATTACATTCGAGAGAAGTTGGTACTGGGCCATTCACGCGCCAGCAAGCGCAGAGGGTAGTTCAATAATTGGTAGTTCTAATTTATGCAGAAAAATTGACCAATCACAGCAAAGGACACCACGGAAGGATTGACGAATCCGTGGGCGTATGAGTGCTTCGGCTCATTCGACAAGAAATTTCTTTGTTCCTGCGCCACCAATAAATAACGATTGCGCCATACCTAACCATTGCGTTAATACGAAGCAAGAACTAACAATAGCGCAAGTCGACAGGTCTAAATCTAATCGACAGGTTTCGCGAGGTTTAGTCATAAGCAATGTTTATGTTCCTTACTAAACTAGCACCAACATTAATGCGTTGTAGCGTAAGTTGCGGCAGTAATTAGGTTACTAAATCTGTTTAATTACAGACATGTAGTTGATGGAATTGACACCGCAGTAGCATTGCTGTAGTAAGGTAAATTGACACTTTTGGCTTACCGAATGCTATTGAGCAGTTCTGGCAGATTAAGTAAATAAAGTGGATACTTTAGTCTAACTTGGTGACATATACTAATGTAAATTGTTATTCTACTATGACATAGAGCGAAAAAAGTTCACCTGTGGTGACTGGATGTCATACTAACAAATAACAATTTCATTTATTCTCCATTGACTTTTCTACTTATCTAAGTTAATTTTTTGTATGCCTACGTATTACGGAGTGAGACGTAAAACAGGTGTTACTCGATGGTTTGAGTTTAAGCTGCTTAGCTACTAAAAAGAACTAAATTTTGTCACACTAATGACTGAAATGTTAGATTCGCATGAAGTAATACTCTAGCACTTTTGCTAAGACTCTGTGGATGTTATATTTTTGGAAGTGGTAGATCATGCATGGGTAAGAATTGACGTTATTAAAGCGGATTAATTGCAATTAACCAAAGATGTTATATACTTTGTTTTCGGCACACCATTGAAATTGTATTATCTATTTTTAGTACAAAAATCATTATTCATTGGGCATGAAAAACCTAAAAACGCTTAAAATAGCACATTGATTTTGCATTACCATATTAGTTATATTAAATTCTCGCAGGCTAAGAATCTATTCTATAGTATTAATATAGGCATTGTCATCGAACCTTGACCACTCGATTGCGAGAAAGGATGGATGCGTAGGGTCGATGAAACAAATCTATTCGACGAGCATAATCTTTTCGCGAGTATACGGTAAGGTCGATAAGAAATCTAAGGTGCGAGCCGGGAGTCTATTTCTTATCGGGTGTCGACAGGCGACACGCGTGAAGCGATAAAACAAATTTATTCGGCGAGTATGAAGCAGTAGTTACAGATAATTCACCGAGGCGTGAAGCTAAATTGGACATAACATGATGGACATGATCGATTTGTCTTAAAATGTCGCTAATCTTCGTGGTGGTTGACGGGGTTAGGCGGAAGCATTTCGTCATTGACTGGAACTTTTGTAAAGTCCAGGTCTTATGTTTTTGTGCTAATAAATGCATAACTAATTAACTATGATACTTAGAAGCATGAACTAACTTAGCTAAGACATCTAAAGTATCTATTCTATGTTATGCTGTGTATTACAATATATATATTTTTTATATGATCTTCAAACATTTGTTTTTGTCAAACTGATCAGTATTTTTTAGGTGAACTGGGCACAGTTGGTCTTAAAAATGTGATTATTAGTTTTTATCATATACTTATTGAATTATCTAGAGGTATACTAGGCATAGTTGGACCTATGATTATCATTATGTATGATGATTCACATATCTGGCTTGAGGAAGTATAACTGATTTTCAGCAGGCTTCACAGTGAAGGGAAGTAACTGATGGCAGTAAGACAACAACTCTGAACTATTGGGGAATGACTTTCTGATCACTAAAAATGGCATGAACTAATTACTCTGTAACTCCATTGCAGGACAGATAGATGCATTTATGTTCATTTGTTATTTTGAAACCAGCAGGGCTGAAGAGTTAAATATTTTTTTTTTTTATGTTTCTGTAACTTGAGGACTGTAACTCAGCAGGGCTGAAGAGTAAATTAACATATATTTTTTTTGGAGATCATAAGCAACTTTTTGCAATATATCATACTATTATTATTAATTAATTAATATTGCTAAAGCTGTATAGACATTAGACTATATTACACTGCATAAGTGTTTTGCTATTGATGATACAGAATGATACAAGAGATGACTAAAAACAAAATTCTTTGAGGTTTGACTAGAGTTCCTTAAATGTTAAATTTATTCAAATGAATGAAACTTACCTGGTGGATAGGCCACATAAAACTTGTGTTGGATCGCACAGTCACATGGACTGTTGAACTCATGAGGTGAGATGACACTGTAGTTGGTTGTAGTAATGTCACCCAGTCTACTGCATTTCAGCAGGACGTTATGGAATGTTGTTTTCTGGAGTGGGCTATAATAATGGCACCCAATCTACTGCATGTTGTAGTACGGCATATTCTTTTCTTGTCATAAGACACAACACTAGCCAGTTCTTGTTCCATAGGGATAGAATAAATTTCTTGTCATAAGACACGACACTAGCCAGTTCTTGTTCCATAGGGATGGAATAAACTCATTATGTTACATGTTCTCATGTTGTCATAAGACACGACACTAGCCAATTCTTGTTCCATAGGGATGGAATACACCTAAGTTCTTTTGCTTGAGGAAGATCTAAACACATAGTACAATTTCAATAGTAGAATCTGATAATTTGGGATTTGTCGATCATAAATGAACAGAGCATATGAATATTATCATTATTGTCATGAAATATCATAGTCATAGGTTGTCATGAACTACTTATTGAAATGCATGGGATACATTATTAACATCAGTCATGAGATGTCTTTCATATTTGAAAATATCATAGACATAAGGTTAGCTTGAATATTTATTCATTTGTAAATTTTTGTACATGTTGGTCGTAATGCGAAGCATTACGTTTGATGCGAGGAGAGGAAGAGACCCTCCCCCGCCCCCCATGTCGCGCAGCATTCGCGCCTCACCCGACGCCTGCTGCTCACCCTCCCCCGCCCTCCCCCGGGCCGGCAGCTTTCACACTCACCTGCTGTCGCCTGCCCCCCCCCTTTTCCCTTATAAGGCCGCCCGCCGGCCTCCCTCAGGCACTCGCCCTCCTGCCGCCGTCCAGCTCTCTGCCCTCTTTTCCTGCTTGGGATTCTTCACCTCGGGCCGCTGCATCCCCTCGGACCGCTCCAGGATGCCCAGACACGGCAAAGGCACGGGCCGCCACAGCCCCCGGGCGACCGCCCTGGCCGCGCCGGGACCATCCTCGGGCGCGCCAGGAGGCGCGTCGGCCTCCTCGGCCCCGGCCTCTCCGTCGGCACCCTCGGGCACCGAGATAACTCAGGTTCTCAAGGCTCTCCTCGACCTTCGGGCCCTCCAGCGCGCCACCACCGCCGGCCTCCACGCACGCCTGGACGCCATCGAATCGAGGAGAGCCCGAGGGCAACCCTCTTGCACCACGCCACCGCCCGCCCCGAGGCGGACGGCGTACGGCACACCGCCCATCCCAGCACCTCGGGCACACGCCCCCACGGAGGCGCGCCCTCCCCCGCCGCCTCAAGCACCGCGCGGCAGCCGTCTCACCGCCGCGCCCGAGGGGACGCCCCCGCCCGCCCCGAGGAGGGGGCCGCCGCATCAAGCACCACGGAAGGGACCCCGGACACTGCCGCGGCCACGCCGGCCCCCTCCTCGGGCACGCCGGGAGGCGCCTCGCCCAGCTCGGCCCCGGGTCCCTCCCCGGCGCCGCGGGACCAGCCCTCGGGCGCCGAGGCTGCCCTCCGACACATCACGGCCCGTCGGCTTCGGACGACGTACAGCCCACCGCCCGTCACATCACCTCGGGCACACCTCACCAGGGGAGCGCACCCACCCCCCCCCACCACCTCAAGCACCGCCCCGGGGGGCACAGACCCCGGCCGCCTCGGCGGATTTTTGATCCGCCGGCCCCCCCCCGGCCGGCCCGGGGGGGCCCTCTCCGGCGCCTCACAACCACCTCGAAGCCGACAACCTCCTCACCCTCAGACCACAGCCCAGCCCAGCCCAGCCTGCCCGAGGCGCGGCCAGACCGCCGCCGCGGCACTGCCGACCTCATCGGCAACCACCTCCCAGTCGGGCCCCAGCGCCCCCTCAGTAAGGCTCCCATCGCCGCCCAGCGCCAGTCGCCCATCACCGACCACAGCCCAGCCCAGCCTCGCGAGGAACCCTCAGACCACAGCCCAGCCCAGCCCAGCTTGCCCGAGGCGCGGCCTGACCGCCGCCTCGGCACTGCCGACCTCATCGGCAACCACCTCCCAGTCGGGCCCCAGCGCCCCCTCAGTAAGGCTCCCATCGCCGCCCAGCGCCAGTCGCCCATCACGGACCACAGCCCAGCCCAGCCTCACGAGGCCGACCTCATCGGCAACCACCTCCCAGTCGGGCCCCAGCGCCCCCTCAGTAAGGCTCCCATCGCCGCCCAGCGCCAGTCGCCCATCACGGACCACAGCCCAGCCCAGCCTCACGAGGAACCCTCAGACCACAGCCCAGCCCAGCCCAGTCTGCCCGAGGCGCGGCCTGACCGGTCACAGCCTCGCCGGACCTCCTCACCGGATCCCTCCAAGGAGCGGGCCTCCTCTCAGGAGCGGGCCTCCCTTTTTTGGCCGCCCGCTCCCCCTCCACCTAGGCCCCGGACCTCCTCCCCCCAGGCCTCAGGAGCGGGCCTCCCCTTTTTGGCCGCCCGCTCCCCCTCCACGTAGGCCCCGGACCCTCCTCCCAACCAGACCTGCATCCCCGGGCTCCCGCCTCGGGCCCCCCCTGCCCCCGCCTCGGGCGCGCCTCGAGCCCTCTCCTTACTCTTTGGCGGAGGGCTCCTCGGCCCCCCCTCTACCAGAACTCTGACATTGCTCCTTATGAGCCCCTCCTGTATTTATCTTTCTGCTCCTCATGAGCCCCTCACTGCATTGCTCCTCCCGAGCCTGTTTATTTGCTCCTCATGAGCCCTTCCTTGCTTTTTTCCTCCTCAGCCTGCTTATTACCTTCCTCTGTATGCTCTGTTTGAGGCGTTAATAAACGCCTTTTCTTTCCACCCCCGCCTTGCCTTCTTCCTTTTCGCGCATCGGTCGTAATGCGAAGCATTACGTTTGATGCGAGGAGAGGAAGAGACCCTCCCCCGCCCCCCGTGTCGCGCAGCATTCGCGCCTCACCCGACGCCTGCTGCTCACCCTCCCCCGCCCTCCCCCGGGCCGGCAGCTTTCACACTCACCTGCTGTCGCCTGCCCCCCCCCTTTTCCCTTATAAGGCCGCCCGCCGGCCTCCCTCAGGCACTCGCCCTCCTGCCGCCGTCCAGCTCTCTGCCCTCTTTTACATGTTGGGTGTGCATGTGTTCATATTTATTCATTTTAAAGTCATTGACAGATGAGGTGTTGAATGTGCATGTGTTCTTATTTATTCACTTGAAATTCATTGACAGATGAGGTGTTGAATGTTGTATGTGTTCATAGTAAATTCATTTGAAACTACATAATATAATGAGGATGTTATCATAATTGTCATTAAATGTCATAGACAAAGGTTGTCATGAATGGTTCATTTACAATGCATGAATATGGTTGAATGTTATCAATATTGCATGGAGATGTGTTCATTGAAATTCATGGAGGTACATTATTAACATTATTGTCATGAGATGTCTTTCATATTGAAATTATCCTAGACATAAGGTTGTCCATAAAGGTTATTCATTTGAAAAATCATGTACATATGGGATGTTGAATGTTGCATGAAAGATTCATTTGAAAATTCATTGCATAATTGATGAATGTTATCATTTATTTCATGATTGATTTGTTTCCATTGACATAGACAAATGATTGAACATTGCATTTATTATCAAATAGTAATTAGCGAAAGCTATCATTGACATTATTTATGTTATAGGGACATAATAATGATCATAGTATGGAGATGTTCATCATTGACATTATTCATGTTATGAGAACATATTAATGATCTTGGTACTAGAGATGTATATGATTGACATTCTTCATGTTTTAGGAACATATTGATGGTCATTATATTACAAAAGCATCTAGTTATATAATCTATAGGGCTATAGATTTAAAATTTAAGAATACTTGGAGAATATTATTATTCTAAAATAATTTTATTGAATAGAAACATAATAATTGATATGTTACATCGATAATTTCTGTGTAAGAAGTCATCGGTTGCCTTCTATGACGACTACATCATAGGATCACAAGACCTTGAACATTAAGATCACATCAGAAATAACAATGGACAATGATCAATCAGTTCACGAGGAACTGTAGTATGTGCTGATGGTCGCTATGTGGACTGATAGAGTTCACGAGGAACTTTACCATATGTGACTGAGTCAGTGATTTCATAGCAGCAATGTGATGGACAATGCTAAGTTCACGAGGAACTAAAGCGTATGCTGACAGGTGCTTGGATCGATGACGTCTAGAAGTATGCAGCTTTAAATTGACTTCGCGATATCATCAATATCAACACAAGTCTCAGTTCACGAGGAGCTGTAGCATATGCTGATGGTCACTATGTTCGCAATAAGGTTCACGAAGAACTTTAGCATATGTGACTGAGTCAATGATTTCACTTCAGCAGTGCGATGGACAATGCCGAGTTCAAGGAGAACTAACGCATATGCTGATGGTCATTGGATTGTGTTAGCGATATCAAGAGCAGACATTTATTCAATACAAATTTGCCGTTTTGCCGGAGAAATGCCTAAACATCATAAATCTATGTCAACAAGGAGAGAACATTCTAATAATACTACAGTATGGTTGAAACTTGAGCAAGAGCATGTAAATCTATCATTATTTAATAATATAGATGTAAGCATTATGATTTTGAAGTTCGAATTGAACCACTGTCATTGCTTTGTTTACATTACGCCGCCGAGTTAATGCTGTCGTATATGAATTTCTATTGCCGTGATTATATTTGTTAATACTGATATTTGATGCTTTATCTTCGTCAGGAGGTACAAAAAGACATATTGATTCATCTTTTGCCTTTATCTCAACACAAAACGACTTAAAATTGGTGAAATCAAAGATTTTGGTCCTGATTTGCAAGAAAATAGTTCCTAAAACTAGGTCATCGATTCAAACCACTTAAGCCTTGTTTTCTCATTGGATTGAGTTCCGTAATGTTAATCCTATGAAGACCTGTCGAGCAACCACGCGTCTACCATCGACGTCCTCAGGTTTCTTCTATTTGACAGTCGGTAAAACAAAAACCTTGAAAAAGCGCGTTGATGTTGGAATATTTGACAGCAGATACCAAATCCGATTAAGCACTAATGTAAGATCAATGCTATGTGACTGGAGTGTACCTTTGAATCGTTGCAAAACGACCTCTAAACCGTCACAAACCTAAAAAATGCTCGGAATAAGCTAAAAATGATGGCAAATGAATCAGATGCTTCTTAAGACATCATATTAGATATCAGAAGAATGATATAATATTCGAAACATGGTAAAAATTAAGATTATAAAAATATAAATTTATTTTTAATCAAATTTCTTTTCTCAAAGTCAGATATACCTTATCCACTAACGCGACTAGTAAGACTTGAATTTATTATTGATGGTTGATAGAAGGAGACTTAGGGATGATATAACTACAACGTAGTATTGTGCATTTCTTTCTACGCTGCTGGGAAGGTGGTAAGAAGTGGAGGGCCGTTGTAACATTTTCCGATATATGAGATATGAACTCTGCTATAATAAATTGCAAACTTGTCTATAAAATGGTAAATAGTATGTAAAACCAAAGGCATATAAGGTATATGTGGAGTTGGTGTTCTACTACTCATAAAGGATAGAAATTGTATATTAATATAGTGTAGAGAGAGAGGGTCACTTCTTGACCTGAAGGAGTGTCACTTCTTAGGTGGGACAGTCTTTGGGAAGTTGCCTCACATACCCCCTCCCCTCAAGAGTTATTTATGGATCCCTGCCACAGATACAGATCTAACCATGCCTTGGCAACAGGGATATTGGGCCCTCATTGGTGGATAGAGGAATGCTTGTTAGGGATTGGAAGATTGGATCATGTGATCACCACCATCTTGTTCTGGAAACTATAACAGTAATAAATGAGAGAGTCTCACTCTCCTACCTTTCACTCTTTATCTACTTTCCTTCCTTACCTGTAGTGATTTCTTATCAGCCTATCCACACCACTCAAACCGCCAGCCGTCGACTTTACACAGCAATGAGGGTTCAATCCTTGTAACCAAGGCATGGTTAGATCTGGCTACAGTGCCCTGTTGTGTCTGGTGTGCAGCGATCCGTAAATAACACTTGGAGGGGAGGGGGGATGTGAGGCGACTTCCCAAAGACTGTCCCACATGTCAAGAAGTGACCCTCTCTCAGGTCAAGAAGTGACCCTCTCTCTCTACTATATTGATACAAAATTTCTAACCTCCATTAGTAATGGATCACCAACACCACATATACCTTATATGCCTTTGGTTTTACATACCATTTACCATTTTATAGACAAGTTGCAATTTATTATAGTATAGTTATCCATAGCCCATATCTCATATATCGGAAAATTTTACATCTTGTTCATTCTGGAGGCCAGTCGCTTCACAAGTGGACTCATGGTGAGTTTGTGATCGAGCCTGACTCCGAGGTAGTCGAAGGTGTCCACCCACTCGACATCCAGGTCTGCAGCATGGAGTGGGTGGGAAGTCTGATCGGTAAATATCATCATAGCTTTGGTTTTGTTTGTGGATATTTTGAGCCCCAGTTCACGGCAGGAGCTGCTAAGTAGGAGCAGGACATCTGCCGTGAGGAGGGGCACGTCCCTGGTGCGTGAGCGATGTCGTCTGCATAGCACAGGATCTTGACGCGTTTGAGCTTTCAGTCGGCTTATGAGGGCAGCGACCACAGCATTAAAGAGGAAGGGGCTGAGGACAGCTCCCTGTGGGACACCGTTTGTTTAGGTGGTTGAGGGGGGAGGTGCTGCCCTGGAAGCAGACACTGGCTCGCCTGTCACTTAGGTAGTTCTTCACGAATGCCAGAGGCTTCCCGGTGACTTCCAGCTCAACCATTGAGACAAGGATCACGTTGTGGTCGACCAGCTCGAAGGCCTTCTCCAGGTCGAGGAAGATGACAGCCACGCCAAAGCCTCGTCCTTTGGCGTGTACTATCTCCTCGAGGAGGGGGAGGACGGCATGCTGCGTGCCATGTCTGCCTCGGAACCCGACCAGCTCTTTGGAGAAGCCGTTGGCCGAGTTGCTGGAGAAGGTTTCGAGCCGGCCCAGTACAATTCTCTCCACTACTTTCCCAAGGGATTGTAGCAGCGAGATCGGCCTGAACTCGCCTGGGTCTTTTTTGGGGATGGGTACGATGACCGCGTCCTTCCATGATTGCGGTATAATCGCTCGTGTGTAGACCGAGTTTAGGAGGGGGAGCAGTGTTTCCCTGTTGCGTGTGGAGAGGCAGGTCCACACTGTGGTTGGTACACCATCTGCTCCGGGGGTTGTTTTCCTCCGTGGTGGGTGGAGTGCCCTTTCGAGCTCGGTCCTGGTGAGGGGGCGGTCAAAGCCGTTTGCGGAAGGGAGGTCTATGGCATTGTTTATGATGTCCTCTCGCTGGGGGGCGTCTCTGGTGAGGGTTTGTAGGTGTGTGTTTGGTAAGCAGAGTTGTGGGTCTGTTCTGTTGATGAAGGAGGTCAGTTGGTTTGTGGCTGTTTGGAGTGGGTTTGGCTCAAGGGTAGCACAGGGGATGGTCCCCTGTAGGTTTTTTAGTTTTTGCCAAAGCCGTGTGAGGGAGGTGTGCCATGAGATTTTGGTGCACCAGAGTTTCCACTTTCTGTCATTTTCAGATGTGATGAGCTCGTTCAACCATTCGGCTGTAATGTTAACTAATTTTTCAGTGCCTGGGTTGGGAGTTTGTTTTTGTGGCGATTGGCTCTCCTGATGGCGGGAGAGTTTTTGGTGCCCGGGAGGCGGTGGTTTGTTGTCTGTTGGATGGTGAACTCGTCGCATGTGTTGGGGGGGTTGGTGTGTGTGAGGTGTTGCAAGTGTTGGCCATGCTCCTCCTCGATATGTCTGAAAAGAGTTCCAGGAGGGGGAGCCCATGGCATTTCACTTTCTACTCTTACTCTGTCCGTGTCTATGGCTCGCTGGACGGTCACCATAGAGCAAATAGACACGGTCCTTTAACTCAACTCTCCTCATTTCTCTTTCCTAGATTCTGCCCATTTCAATTTCTCCCAGGCACACTTCTTCCCCTGACCAGGGTAGTTGTGTTCTTGGGTGGGGCCCTTCACCTTTACGATTTCTCTGTCTTGTTCTTGTTGCTGGAACGACCGCTGCTCCCACCTTTGCCCGCCATCCTCGAACCCCTGCTGCTGACCGGATTCAAGTGCTACACTACACTACACTACACCTACAGCTCAACTACATGCCGGACCGAAGAGATTCGCTGCCGCCCAACGCCTCGCCGTTACAACGTTGTGAAGATGTCCCCAGCTTCTACAACACTCCCTACTGAAGTTAAGTCTTCAACCACAGATTGGGCCGATTTAACGGAGCCTCTCTACCCAATGTTGCAGTTCTGCAACCGGTAACCGTTGTAAGGTTACAAACACCCCCAATCGTCATCCACAGGTACATCCACATGCCACATATACATTCACACTACATACATACAAACAACATACCTAACGAACAGATGGGAAGAGTAGGACAGTCCAAACATGTGCTCCAACCACTATCAAAAGCAACTACCTGTTAGGAAGCAGTCTCCATCCATGTGCTTAAGCAGCCTCAACTAAACCAGTTACGTTCACACATGCCACTTAGGCCGACAAAAGGTAGTTACACACATAACACGCTGTGTGTTACACATACATAACAAGCTGTGTGTTACACACACATAACAAACTGTGTGTTACACACACATAACACACCGTTTGGTACACACACATAAGACACTGTGTGGTACACACACATAACACGCTGTACACACTGTGTGGTCGGGCAAAGTCGGGCAAAGTCAGGCAAAGTCGGGCAAAGTCAGGCAAATTCAGTCAAAAGCCATGCATTACCACCCGTCAAGCGTAAAAAATCGCTCCAAAAGTGATTCATGATGCCCGTGCGACACCCTCGTGCGCCAGTGTGTTCGGGTTCTCTTTATCACATACATTTTGATTTTTGACGCACGCGCGACGCTTGACGCACGCGCCAGTTACGGGTCCAGTGTGTTCGCAGCTTTAAGCTCGTTGTGAGTAGGCCTATTGCATATATTTAAAGTCGCCAGCTATACCTGACCCAGATACAAATGAATCCAGCATCAAAAGCTCTCCAAACATACCTTTGCTTAGTTTGTTCAGTTCATTCCACTGAACATGTGGGAGGAGAGTTGAGGTCTGTGATGTATGAATGACATCATAGGTGGGATTCCCTCATCACATGACCTAGAGGGGTTCCCCACATACAGGGGAAGCCATGGCAACCACCAAGATGGCTACCACAGAAAACTCTCAATTCAACTTTTAAAGTCTATTAATCTGCATGATTTAATCAATTATTCACATAAAAAGTAGCTGGTTATGATAAATAAACATTTGAACTTTATATTTATCATTTTAGATTGCAATTTCTAAAAAAAAATTCTCTATATGGTTGTCTGAAAGTGTCAGCGCTGCTGGACTAAATAAAACACAACAGATGCAACCAATGTCAGCACTCTCCCCCCCCCCCTTCCCCCCTCCCCCCCCCCACATACACTGAAAACTGGAAAACGTATGCTTGGAGAGCATTTGTCGGATTAACGGCAGTGTCTCAGCGACCTATATCTGGTCCCTTTAAAGAAGTGATGTTTCAGTCGGAAAACGATAGTGGTATGAGAAGATATACACTGCCCACAAGAACGCACTCAGTTGATGTGTAGGCCTATGCAGTGCTGCGATCACAGGAACTTGTGACGACGACAACACTTCAACACTTGGAATATATTTATTGCATTTGCATAAAATCGAACTTTTGTTTACCATTTCAGCCTTGTTTTGAAATCAAGATTTAATCAATTATATATATTTGACTCAAATGCTATAGTATACTATATGTATATATACCATGATGTGTTGTCTTCATGTGAATAATGCTTATTAGCGAGTGTGTACGTGCTGAATTTTGCTATTACCCATTAAATTACTCAATAGTGACATAGGATTAAAAAAGTTATATACTTGTAAGTTGTGTACGTCGTTACGGCGTAGTAGTTTGGTTACGTACTTTTATTACACCCCTGCTATTACCACTTAATTGTGTTTTGTGTTGTGTTTGTACATAGTTATGGTCTTTTGTTCGACTGACTTTCATTGTTTGTGGTGATATCTTCCACTTTGAACCGAAGTCGGCAGCCTTAGCTTGGAGTTTGAGGCAATGTGATTTTGATAGTAATAAGGATGTCTCGACTGACATGCTAATTAGGGTAGTTACTGAAAGTATCTTACTCTTGAATACTGCATGACTGGTCTTTGGCACCTAAGGCTTAGCCTTGCATTAATAAAATATTCTAAATAAGATGAGTTTCACATTCTAAGATTAACTAAATCATATAATTGATTATTCAGTTTAATTAATTTACTCATTTACATTGTTTGCAACGGTTTGTATCAAGACAGGTTTATGTATTATATTCTATATACTGAATCAAACTTTGGATACCTACCTCCACTTGAGACAAGTCAGAAGTGTGCCTATCTCTTCCCAGATGGCGCGCCCTGATGATTGGTTCTGCACCCTGGTGAGAAAACTAAACACTATAATATAAGATCCTGTTGACATCAATGTTCTAAGCTGTAGCAAAACATTTCGAGAATACAATTTTATGGATGTACTCATTTAATAACGGTATGTATAATGCTGGTATATATTCACACAATGGGTATTCATAACAATGAGACTACATGTTATGAATGAAACCACAGCTATAGCGAAAAACATCGGTGTTTTGCATAAAGGCGATAACTGGGGATTTAGCGGTGTTTGTATTGCCTGCTGCAGTTAGGGCCCACACACGAACATTTTAAAACACAGAGTTGAAGTCCTTCAAATTCTGAGTAGAATACACCTTATTTTTAGTCCTATACTATAGAATTGTTAATAAAATAGTCATGATGATTTTCATTTCACTCCTTTGTCTTAATTCCTGGGCCAGTATGCACCAAGTTGTGCTAGTCTTAACCGGAGCTAGGCTAGGTACCCCAGTAACATTTTCAAATTATTCCAAACATTCAAATTATAATTTCATTGGAAGCTCCAATGAATCAAAAGCAATATGCTTTTTGAATTTTTAAGATATTCCAAAAATTGAATGAGATATGTGCATTTGAAGTTTGTTGAATTTAAGATTTTTTGTATTAGCTAATGCACTAGAGAAGTGCCTTATTTAGGGCTGTTAAATAGACTAATTATAACTACATTTCCTTGTAGTTTCTTTATTAATGATCCTATCCTGATCAAACTTCACACCAAGGTTCTTCTTCGTATACCAAATCACCCCAGCTTATCAAAACTGATATAAAAAAATTAGATCACCGGAAAATGTAGGTTTCCATGGCAACCATAATGCAATCACTCCCACCTACAATATGAGTCAACTGTAGCTATTTTTAAATAATGGTCAGATCCTGATGAAATTTCACATCAAGGTTCTTCTTGCTCTGTCAAATCACCTCAGCTTATCAAAACTGATATAAAAAAATTAGATCACAGAAAAATGTTGGTTTCCATGGCAACCGTAATACAATCATGCCTACAACTGCAGTTTCTTTATTAATGGTTTGTTCCTGATCAAACTTGACATCAAGGTTCTTCTTCTTATACCAAATCACCCCAGCTTATCAAAACGGATATACAAAAATTAGATCACAGGAAAATGTAGGTTTCCATGGCAACCGTAATACAATCACTCCCGCCTACAATATCAGTCAACTGTAGCTCTTTTTTAATAATGGTCAGATCCCGATGAAATGTCACATCAAGGTTCTTCTTGGTCTGGCAAATCACCTCAGCTTATCAAAACTGATATAAATAAATTAGATCACAGAGAAATGTAGGTTTCCATGGCAACCATAAAAATGTTGGTTTCCATGGCAACCGTAATACAATCATGCCCATAACTGCAGTTTCTTTATTAATGGTTTGATCCTGATCAAACTTGACATCAAGGTGATTCAAACAACCAACAATCAAACCCAGATGTAGCAGTCAATGGAGTGTGCCTGTGTTGCACTTGTGGTGCCATTTTCCGACATGACTGGGCTGCTCAGAAAGTCGCAAGAAGTTGTACGAGTTTTATCGCACCGGCGACAGTGGCGCTCCCGGCGGATTCCGGGGTACCTAACCAAACACCACCAAACACAACAAAACACCGTTGATCTAACGACTAACGTAGCCGACGCATCCCTCGACCCTCCCGCGGGGGCCGCGCGTGAGTCACTCAACTAGAGAATCCAGTCAAAACAACCAAACCAACAACCAAACAACCACCAACAACAAACCAACAACAACCAAACCAACAACAACCAAACCAAACACAACAAAACACCGTTGATCTAACGACTAACGTAGCCGACGCATCCCTCGACCCTCCCGCGGGGGCCGCGCGTGAGTCACTCAACTAGAGAATCCAGTCAAAACAACCAAACAACCACCAACAACAAACCACCAACAACCAAACCAACAACAACCAAACCAAACACCACCAAACACAACAAAACACCGTTGATCTAACGACTAACGTAGCCGACGCATCCCTCGACCCTCCCGCGGGGGCCGCGCGTGAGTCACTCAACTAGAGAATCCAGTCAAAACAACCAAACCACCAACCAAACAACCACCAACAACAAACCACCAACAACAACCAAACCAACAACAACCAAACCAACAACAACCAAACCACCAACAACCAAACCAACAACAACCAAACCAAACACCACCAAACACAACAAAACACCGTTGATCTAACGACTAACGTAGCCGACGCATCCCTCGACCCTCCCACGGGGGGCCGCGCGTGAGTCACTCAACTAGAGAATCCAGTCAAAACAACCAAACAACCACCAACAACCAACATCAAACCAACAACAACCAAACCAACAACAACCAAACCAAACACCACCAAACACAACAAAACACCGTTGATCTAACGACTAAAGTAGCCGACGCATCCCTCGACCCTCCCGCGGGGGCCGCACGTGAGTCACTCAACTAGAGAATCCAGTCAAAACAACCAAACCAACAACAACCAAACAACCACCAACATCAAACCAACAACAACCAAACCAAACACCACCAAACACAACAAAACACCGTTGATCTAACGACTAACGTAGCCGACGCATCCCTCGACCCTCCCCCGGGGGCCGCGCATGAGTCACTCAACTAGAGAATCCAGTCAAAACAACCAAACCACCAACCAAACCACCAACAACCACCAACATCAAACCAGCAACAACCAAACCAACAACCAAACCAACAACAACCAAACCAAACACCACCAAACACAACAAAACACCGTTAATCTAACGACTAACGTAGCCGACACATCCCTCGACCCTCCCGCGGGGGTTGCGCGTGAGTCACTCAACTTGAGAATCCAGTCAAAACAACCAAACCACCAACCAAACCACCAACAACCAAAGAACCAAACAACCACCAACATCAAACAAACAACAAACCAACAACAACCCAACCAACAACAACCCAACCAACAACAACCCAACCAAACACCACCAAACACCACCAAACACCGTTGATTTAATGACTAATGTAGCCGACGCATCACTCGACCCTCCCGCGGGCCGCGGGGGCCGCGCGTGAGTCACTGAACTCCAGAATCCAGTCAAAACACCAACTTTTGGCCATCAAATTGTAGAGTTGCGATTCCAGTTAGAGTCAATGTAAGACCAGATTTAGGAAGATAAAATGCTAAAGTTTCACTTTATCATAGTTAACATGCACTTTCCCGGCTTGGTAAAATGCCTTTCAAATGTCACACAGCACTGAAAATGGTCTCTATCTGTGCCCCAGTCTGTTGTGCTTCAAACCCAGATGTAGCAGTCAATGCAGTGTGCATGTGTTGCACATGTGGTGCCGTTTTCCGACATGACTGGGCTGCTCAGAAAGTCGCTAGAAGTTGTACGAGTTTTATAGCACCGGCGACAGTGGCGCTCCCGGCGGATTCCGGGGTACCTAGCTAGGCGCTAACTCCGGTCAGCTAGCTCCGGGTAGTGGGGGGTCCGCGAAAAAGATAAACTGGTATGCGCCAATGTTTTAGCCGGGGCGGATAGCTGACCGTGAGTTTATTTATAGATTTGGGAATTCCCTCGAGTCGACAATATGAATAACGCCGCCAATGCGGCGCTGGCGTTAATATGGGTTCGATTTTATGGTTAATTTGAATAAATTTCACTTATGGCGTATGTAATTATGTTAAATATGACAGCATTTAATAGATTTGGGCCTAATATATTGTCGCCGATTTGGCGGCGGCCATGTTTATTTGACGTTGGACTGTATGGATATCGACGTCGCTGCGGCAGCGGTGGTTTGTTTACTATACATTCGTTGATTCGAAAATATTAATATCGCCGCTGCTGCGGCAGCAGCGTTAATATCGCTTCGCATTTAGGGTTAAATTGATAACATTTCACTTATTGCATATTTAATTCTGTCAAATATGATCGCATTGAATAGATTGAGACCCACACACGCACACTAACCGCCCCGGCTAGCAGTTAAACCCGATTTGATAATGGTTTAGCTTAGCCTAGGCTACGGTCGGCGGTTAGCGCTGGCACCGATTGATGCATACGGATTTTCCACAGTTAGCCCTGTGGGGATAGTCAAACCGCGGTTAAGGCCCTAACTCCGATTGGTGCATACGGCCCCTGGACATTTGTCTATAGACTATGGTATGGGCCATATGGGGGAACTTGGTGAAACCACATGCTAATTGGGCATGACAAAATTTTTTTTAAATAATCAAATTCAACAGATTCCAACATAAACTATATCATTGCAAAGGTATTGGAAAGACCTTTCTAATGATACTTAAATCATCATCCTGTGACAATCATAAAGGAAGTTGTGACACTTTATAAAGCGGTGATCGGCGGTATTTGCACATACTATGATAATCATTTAACTATGTGACATAGCTGCAATGTAAACAACACCATGTCTCCATAGAATTTTAAAATCGTTTTTTACAAATCGACGTACCACACCTTACTACGGCAAGCCACAACATACACTCAAACATTGTTTAAAAGAGAACAGGTCTTAAGCCGTGTTCACACCTCGGCGTTAATTCGCCTCATCTAGTGCGCCTTATCTAAGTCGGCTCACATTGGCAGTGTGAAAGCAACACTGAGGCAGATTAGGGCTGATTCGCCTCATCTAGTTCGCCTCAAGTAGGCCGCGTCGCGAGGTGGTTTAAAAGAAGCGAACTAGCTTAAGTCGGCCCATATTGCCTGTGTGGACGCTAGCGGTTTAGATGCGGCGGATTAAGGACGTCACAGTCGAGACCTGAGTTTGTTGACTTTTTTGTAAATTTGGTCTATGAACCTGCTAGAGGTGCACAAATATTTTTTTCATCATTTATCTTTAGGGTTTCACTGCCCAACAGAAGTTTTGACCCTTCCAAAACAATACGATTCAGTCGAAACAGATCGAGGTCGAACCCACACTCTCTAGTGCCGACGTCGACTAACCGAAACTGGCGCTGGTTAGTTTGGACTTGCTCATGCGCAGATATCGATTTCCGCTTTAATCCGCTCTGTGTGTGGACACGACACTAGTTCACCTCATCTAGTTCGCCTTATCTAGTTCGGCCTAAAGTTGTGGGTGTGAACACGGCTATAGAATCGGTGTATACATAGTTAAGTTAGGTTAAACAAGGTATGATGTAGATTTAAGGGTAACAAACTTACCTTTCAACTTAATCTGTCTGCCGATTCCAGAAGAAATGCTCAAATATGCTAGTTTTTGGGCTGAAACTGTTGGGAAGACTGTTCAGAACCGTTAGTTCAAATAATCTGTATGGTATGTACTCCCACAATGCAATGCAAAACCGTTTCTCTGAGCATGGGTACCCTCGAAACCTCTACCAACTTTTCAATGGCCATGTTGACATGCGCAGAAAGCTGCGCAGCGTCGCCGTTTGCAGTCGCTACTGCAGTGCTGGTTGATGAAGAATTCAAAAATTGCACAACTACTAGATAAAAGATACTGTACTGGGTGCATCTTTTATCACACAACTACAAGTGTAAATCTTCTGTTTTTTTCCTTTAAAGAAGAAGACAAAATTAACATGGGGGCCGAAAGTGTTTTAGTCAGGTATACACTACAGGATCATTACTAGATAAAAGATTCATCCGGTACTTGTAGTACACAGGTGAATCCTTTATCTAGATCATTACTAGCCTAGGCACATCACATGAAAATTGTAAAATTGTTGCACACTACTGCAAATCGGTACACAGACAGAGCTCACAGAATAGATTATAGGGTTTTTTAATTCGAGTAAATGTGATTGCTCCAATTAGCATACCCATCCTATGGTTAAGTCAAAACTGCTGAGAATGAGTGCTAAATGGTGGTTAACAATCTACACAGATTTGTAGAGAAACAATTTTTATATGTAATATTATATTTTTCATAAAAAAAATATTTAGTAAAATCATGTTTTACAATCGTTCCAAATTTGTCAAACCTCAATTAAAAAAAAAAAAATCCCGCTCGAAGTTGGTCGTAATGGATACAAAACTAAAGCTAATGATCTCTACTTTACTGTGAAAGTAGTTATTCTTAGCTCTGATGCACTCACTTGCAGCAGACAACGTTCAAAGAGGGGTAGTGTGCTGAGAGCAAGTCTCCTATTTTTCACAATGGCCAGTCAGCATCAGCAACCATTCCTATGTTTGGAGTACCTATTACATGTCATAGTAAGATTATTTTATTACAGTTGCTGATTGCGTGCACAATGATAGTTTTGTAAGTAATGTTTTTGGTTTAACAGAAACTGAAGAAGTAGAAAGATTTGTTGTGCTTATTTATTAGGATTATTGACAGCAAATTGAACTTTGAACATGACATCGCTGCAAAAGCCAACAAATCAAACTCAATCCTGGTAGTGATCATACACTGTCCATTTCAATATAAGGATGAGAGGACTCTGGTCACATTATACAAGTCTCTGGTAAGACCACACCTGGATTTTGCAAATCAAGTTTGGGCTCCTCATCTGGTTAAGCACATTGTAGCTCTGGAAATTGTACAACATTGTGTGACACGGATGATCCCAGGACTTAAGTTACCAACATTGCCATATAATGGGTCGTTCTGAGAAGTTGTGTACCAATACTGTGACATCAGTACCACAAAATCAAAATGCTGTCAAAGTCCTATCGACCTATTTCATATGACGTAGGCATGGGTATTTAGGTCAGTGCGTGCACTGCTTGGCTGCAGAACGGCACACGGTCACACTGCAAACTCAATGGCTATGAGCAATCGTCATACAGAAAAAGAGAAATATCAACATTTTGCACTGCGCTTATCGGCAAACTCAATGCATTCTCAATGGCTGTAATCAATCTTCCTACAGAAAAAGTGAAATATCTCTAAAACCACACCACCTAGACACAACCCGCTTGGAACACACATAGAAAGCATATTCAATGAACAGATTATATTAAATTTATATGGTCAGGATTCTGTATTTCTATTAATTTTGAATAAAATTTACATTTTGCACTGCGCATATCGGCAAACTCAATGCATTGTCAATGGCCATAATCAATCTTCCTACAGAAAAAGTGAAATATCTCTAAAACCACACCATCTAGACACAATCCACTTGGCACACAAACAGATAACATGTTTAACAACCAGATTATATTAAATTTATACTGTTAGGTTTTTGCATTTCTATTAATTTGGAATAAAACTGACTTTTTGCACTGCGCGTATCAGCAAACTCAGTGCATTGTCAATGGCCGTGAGCAATCTTCTTACAGAAAAAGTGAAATATCTCTAAAACCACACCACCGTGAAGCAAACCGCTTAACACACAAACAGATAACATGCTTAATAAACAGATTATATTACATTTATAAGGTTTAGGTTCTGGATTTCTATTAATTTTGAATAGAACTAACGTTTTGCACTGCACGTATCAGCAAACTCAATGGCAGTGTGTCTTCGTTCTGCAGCCAAGCTGCACACACATACACGATGTTTGTAAGCATTGAAAGGGGTCTATATACAAGCTTCCTCAATGTGTATGTCCTTTTTTGTATCTGAATAATTGAAAATAAACATATTCTGACATTTTTAAGTAGGTCAAATGATGCTCACACCCAATAAATAGAAGTATAGCATGGAAACCAATCTGATTCCAAAATCAAATATTTTTCACACAAAGCTTGACATTTTTAGGACATTTCACATGCCATTTGCTTTATAAACAGTAGTAATAATAATTGGAAATCTCATTTCTATGGTTTTGTCTTATTTGTGATGATTAAAGAGAAAAGCAGAAAAATATTAGCCCGGTAACAGTCCAAGTGGAATCAACAATTTTACACAAATGTTTGGCTCAAATTTCAATGTTTAGGGGCAATTTCAGGATTGATCTTTTACTATACCATAACTGGGTCCATGCATAGAGTATCAAATGGTGAAAATAGTTCCCGTACTGTATCTGTACTCAGTGTTTGATACAGAGTTTCATAGTACTTGCAAGCGGAAACAAAATGTTACGATGTTAATGACTCCAGAAAAGGTTAACTATTTCATAATTCACAGCACTCGGACAAAGTAAGAAACAAGGATTCAAGATAGCAAGTTTAATCAACAATCTAGCATAGTATCATCGTTTATATAAATCATTATATTTATATAAATCATAATATCAAACATCAGTTGGCTAGCATATGACGCGATCGGTCATGAACAAGAAATGAGAATATCAATCAGATGTCAGAGATCACTAACATATAAGCAACAATAGTAAATCAAGATCTCGGTAAAGATCGGCATGAGTCAGGCTCAGCAAGTCGTGCGACAGGCGCGGTATCAAGGGAGGCTGGCTCCCGACATAACAGCAGTAGATGAGTGCTCGACCAGATGCAGCTGGTAATTCTGTACAATTAGAGCAGATATAAGTACACACAGGGAAATATAATGAAACAGAGAAATAACACCATCAGCACTTAACCCAAAAGTGAGGAAAGTGCTGATGGGGCTCTGGTAATCGGATTGGGGAGAAGGTAAGAGTTCACCGCCTCACTCCGCCATGACCCCGCCTCCTTCAGATCAGCGAGGGGAACATTAGCTGCTATACATGCTTGTGCTGCCCCACGTCTCAGACTATGTAGAGTCAAAGCCACCTGCGGTTCAAGGACCCCACCTGCTGCCAATGAAAGAACTAGAGCTAATGTTTTTGCAGAGAGAAACTCCCCAGAGGGCAAAAGGAACGCCGGTGAACCTGGCTGAGGGAATACCGAGCGAGCATACTTGAGCCACGCTGCACGCGGGCAGCAGAGGGAGGAGGGAGCGGCCTTTTGTGAAAACTGCAGCGGTGGGAGGAACTAAATCTAGTCTTAGTTGAGCGGAAGGAGACTAGCAGAGAGGAAGGGCGCACTATGACATCAGTAAACAGTAAGGTATGTGGGCCAATTAAGGAGGGTGAAGGCGCCACTAAGTTACTTTGGCGGGCTAATGTCAGGTAGCCTATCAGAATGGCTGCGACATACACACAGGCGGGTTCACCCAAGGCATTAAGGAAGAATACTATTTTCTTGGGTGAGAGGGGAACAGCTCTATTCACCACATGTAGGAGTTCTTCTTTATACCTTTCTTAAGTAATTTCACAAAATAGCTGTCAAAGTGCATGGCAGCACCCATTACTGCGGTGAGCCAGGTCTTAATTGAACTAAAATAGTTAAAGACCGAGCCTGGGGCCTTTAAACGTGTATCAAGAAACAGGAGGAACGCTAGAACTTCATAATGTTCTGGGTTGAGTGGATCAACCTTATGTATACGACAAAATTTGAGGTAAAGTTTTACATGTAGCGTCTTGTTCCTCCATGTGCCTGGGGCCAAAGAGTTCCTGACCGCGTTGACGAGTCTGAGATGTTGGATCACTGTGTAGCCTGGAAGATAGAGGCCAACAATTAAACCTATCTTCAAGGCGTAGGAGTACAGAATCATGAATATTGAGAAGAGCATGCCGGAGACTATAGGGTATGGGGAAGGGGGTGGGGGGGGGGGTGGAGGAGGAGACCAAACAGATTACAAGTCAAAATTAACTATATCCAGGGACGGTACCACAAGGATCTCTGACAGATTCCGCCTAGCACATTCTCAGTAGCCGGGGGCAGGACCTCAGCATTTGGTGAGGTGAAGGCCCTACTCAATGCATCCGCCAGAATCAACTCAGCTCCCGGTTTATATCTTACCGACAAAGAGGTGCTTGCAGAAGCTGCGATCAACCACAACTGCCTTGCGCATGTGCAAAGGAACGGCTCCTTCCCCGACCCTGACGCAAGCACCTGTTGTGACGTCTGGTTATCTGTATTAACTACTACCTCATAGTTATGGGGGTCTGGAGGCAACAGAAAAGACAATTCTAGGACTAGGTTATACGCCTCCAGTTGAGTAATCAGCGGCAACGCACTTACCACCTCTGGCGGGTACTGCACCATGTAGAAAGCTACTGGCGAGAACGCTCCCCCCCCCCCTGTCAAGGTTGAATCACACTCGATGACCCACTCCGGCGGCGGAGCTTGCGGTAATAAGACTACTTTGTTACACAGCGAGGTGAAGCGAAGGAACCACTCAAGATCCTTCAAGATCTCCAACGGAAACGGGTGTTGTCCTGCTGGAGGAAAGCCTCTCAGAGCTGCCAACACCCGATTCATAAAACGAGTTGCAGGCTTCACTCATTTGGCTACATGCTGCAGCTTACCTGCCAAGCTATGGAGCTGCTTCCTGGATGCAGTTGACTTACCCTTCCACTGTCGGCAGTCAGCAAGAACCTCCTCCACCTTGCCTTCTGGAAGAGTGACCGTCATTGCTATGGCGTCTACACTAAAGCCCAGCCAGACTAAGGACTGGGCAGGCGGAAAGCACTTGTCTTGTGCCAGCACAAGACCCAGATCTCACGTAATACTTTGGAATGCCTCAAATGCTTCAGTTGCCCTGCTTTGAGTTGCTTCTACCCCGACAAAATCACCGAGGTAGCACAACGCAAAGAACCCATGGTTCCTCAGAAGCCACACTACCGCTCTTGTAGTTTGTGCACAGGCTAAGGCAGAAGTCCTGCAACCGAACGGCGGTGCTAGATCTAGATATGTATTACCTCCTACTCTAATCCCTAAGAGCGGGACTGACAGCGGACATACCCGCAGCTGTCGATACTCTCGAGCTAAATCCCCAGACCAGAGCCAAGAACCTCTACCTAGTTTAGTAAGCTGATCTGACAAGGTTGATACCGACGGGAGAGAAAACGAGAACGGGGACCCTTGATAAACGATCCCAGCATTAACACTCCGTCCTGGCGGATAACTGAGATCAATAATAATGCGTTTTGCTAGCGAATTCTTTTTGGGCCTGGTCATTATGGGGCTTATCTGGCACCAGGGTACAAAGGGTGGGGCCGGAAACGGACCTAACAAAGCACCAAAACCACATTCTGTCTCGATAAACTTTAGAATATCTGGGTCAGACTCAGCCTGTCTCGTATGATTCATCCATGTAGGGGTAGGAAGGCGTTGAGACGCATAATCTATAGGCCAGCCAAACTCTAGCAGATCCACTAACTGTGTATCAGGATAATCACGGAGTGCCTGCCTCCACGCTGGAATAATCAACCCGGAGGGAACCGGACACCTAGCTAGCATATAGTTTGGCAATGACGTCTCTCTAACACGATTATACAGTTGCAAGTAGGGCTGTTCGGACGGTGCCGACTGGGACACCTTCGGCCACAACACTGCCACCGTTGACCTGTAGACAAGCGGCGACGGCGGAGCAAACTTTACCGGGGTATCTGTAAGTAAAGGAATACCATCAGAACTCAAGTTAAAACAATCAAGCGAAATTTCTACCGGCAGATTTAACCACTCATTAGTAATCGTATTATCAGCCGAAGCAATGGCAGACGGACCACTCACCACTGCGGGGGGCGTTTGACTGGGCAGATGAGTAGCAGAAGGGGAAGGTTGGGTGGGTAGGGGCGGTGGGATGGGGGAGAGCGGCACCGGCGTACACGGAGCTAATAACACCGGGCCAGGTTGGGTAACTGGGTCAGGTTGACCTAGAAAGGGTGTGGCCACCGGCACAGTGGTTGACATATTTTGAGACAGGAACCGCGGGACTAAGATAGGAAATGGCATGGGTTGTTGTGACAGAACACCGGGGGCGGGGCCAGCACTCATAGGCTGGGTGGCCGTCACGTGCAAGCGGGCGGGACTCAGACTTACAGAGGGCGGGGCCGCTGCTGCCTGCTCACCGGCGGCCTTCCTATCATTAAAGGCGCGTTTCTTCAAACAGTCCTGTTCTTTATGCCAGTGGATACGCTTTAACCGGTTCGCACACCAGCCACAGTTGTGAAGAAACCTTGCCGGTAGTATACCATGAGCGGCCGCGAAGCCACAGTCCTTCCCCCAATTCCAGAGTGTACATGGTTTCCCGTCCGTGTCTTTGTTGTAGTCATTCCTTGCGTTGATAGGCGGAGGGGGAGGGGCTGCACTAGGCTGAGACTCGGAGGGCGGGTTATAAACAGCGGGCATGTGAGGAACATATGGCTGAAAACCAAACTGCGGTTGAGGCACGGGCACTAACTTGCCTGCCGCCGTACAAAGTTCACGCTGTAAGTCTTTAATCTCAGCTTGGTCTTCCCAGCCATTAGGAAAATGACCGGTAGAAATAAGTTTGAAAACCTTCTCCGACCAACGCCGGCAGAGCGGCCAGTCCCAAGTGTTCGCCATATGAGCCAAATCCTCCTCATGTTTCCGAATAAACCTCCCCCACCCGTCCGGAAGAGCCGGGTCTGCCGCGAGCGACTTTAGTGCCTCAAAGTATTCGGGCCAGGTAGCCTCACCCATAGCAATCGACTTACACCCATCTCCTCTCATAATGAACAAGTGGGGAAGGAAAACTGTACCTTTTGGTTTCTTGAGCACTTTTGACGAGTCCAACAACAGGTCTGCTATTACCGCTGTGGCTTGTTGCGCTCTTGTCTCAGTAGCCGGGGGCAGGACCTCCTGTGTCACCGGCGCTACCGGGTCCAAAAACTTTGCCAAATAGTAGCGAAAACCTGGCGGGGGGGCTGATACGTAGCCACTGCCGGCTGCTCCAAGACAACCTGCGAGTTTTCACAGTGTGCCTGCTGCGCGGGTAAAGGGGGCGTGACACCGGGAGGGCGTACACCTACTGGCGGGGAGGTGGGCCCCTGGTCTGGAACGGCCGGTTGCTTATAGACTGCTACGACACACTCTAATGCGTTTACTCTTGCCACCAAATCTTTCGAAACCTGTAAGGCTTCCCTTTGCAACTCAAGCACTGTCGCCAAGGAACCTGTAGTTGGTGAGTCAGGAGGTTGAGACACACTCGGCGGGGACGACGCCCATTCTTGATGCCTCGGTGCATGGCTGGCAAGCGCCCTAGCCGCTCTCCGAAGGGAGGCCCGATGAAGCTGTGGGCGTAACGGCGGCCTCCCTAGACATTTAGCCGGTGGCATGGCTGTGAGCGAGAGCAGTAGGGCCAACAGTGGGGGAAGTTACCCGAGCAAGAGTCAAGCGACAAGTGAGAGGGGGCGGGGCAGGGGGTCACGTGATGCAGGTACACACTTTGCCTCGTGCGCGAATTAACCATGTTGCCTACCCAACATAGGTAATTTTCATAATTTTTTAAAGAAATAAATGTCTTCAACTTAATGAAGACATTGTATTGTATATGACCATTTGAAGTGGAATGTGCTGTTGTTCAGAGGTTTTCATTAAGTTTGTGACACTTTATTTTCAATGCTGTTGACAATGTCACAAATTAGTGATGTAATTTTCTATTTATTTAGCTACATCCATCCCAATAAGATACATAATACAGAATATTAACATTTACTTTTGATCTAAAATATCTCCCACATTATTGGGCTAAATGTTGAAATCTAAATATTGACACTTCAATAATGGGTTTCTTTGAAATATGCATTTCAAGTAGACTACCTCAAGTGGTACATAGTTTCTGAGAACGACCCATATCGTTGTCTCAAGGGAGATAGGATAGAGGCTTATAAGATTATTACTGGTGTCTATGACAGTGATGTCACAACAGGTTTGTTCAACCTCAGAACAAACAGTAAAACCAGAGGCCAGCTGTATAAGATCTTTAAGGAGAGGCCCAGACTTGAGGTCAGGAAACACTCATTTTTCTTTTGAGTGGCAGATCCATGGAACAGTCTCTCAGACCAAGTGGTTGAAGCACCAACGGTAGAAACATTTGAGAGAAGGCTGGATAGACATTGAAGAGGGCACCCACAAGTATATGACTTTAGAGCACCGTCAACCTCCATATGTGTGCACAAAAATAGTTCTTTTTTACTGTAATGATCTGGTGTTACAGGCCCAATAGGGGTTTGATCAGCTAGAAGAGGAACTGTAAGTTAATCTGTTAAGTTAGACTTAGCAGTAGGGCCTATCACCAGTTGATCTTACCTACAGTCATATGACACTAACAGTGGTAGAGACTTGCAGACAAATTTCAAATATTAGATAGGCTTTCAAACAACTGTATTCTGATAAAGCACTTTAAGACCTTTAATTTGAGATATGGATGGACTAAATAGGTCAAGATGAAGCAAAGTTATGGTGTGTAATGTACCCCAAAAATGGGCTATTTACCTCACAGTAAGTACATTGGTTTATAAGGGCAGGAATTTTTACCGGGGTAGCATCGAGCAGCCAAGGTAGGAATTTCTTTCAATGAAGACTACAGGTCTGGTTGTTGGAGTTTCACATCCTGGCAGCATCTAATTTCATATCAGGACAGGTATCAGCATGATAATGAAGTTGGTAGTGGAAAGCCAGCCTTATATACATCATGTAAGGATGCCTGGGACGGTCTGCGGCACGGTGCCAACGGATGAGCAGTGTCGAGGCATAAATGCCAATTGACACGAGGCAAAGGTGAGAGTGTTAGCAAGTGTTATAACTTTCAAATTGCACCATATACAAGCAAATCGCTTGGCACACACACAGATAACATGTTTACCAACCATATTATATTAATTCTTTATATATAAATTAGTGTGGCTGAGCTCTCAAAGTTGGGTGACCTTTGAGTTCTTTTCTCAGCTGAACTGTCTGGAAAATAACCTACCAGAATGTTGATGTGTTAACCATTTGAATTACCATTCACCATTTGTACTGTTCATACATAAACATGAGAAAAACAATGATTTATAAGGGGGTATTTGCGCTCTGCGCAGTCAACCTTTTCATATGGAGCGAGTCGTGAGGACCTGCATATGCAGATTTGCAATCTCTAACAGTGGCTTCTTTATTTGTCAATAAACAGTTCCTATAAAAATATCAGTTCTCTCAAATTTACTTTCATTTCTACTTAAAGGTGCATAGTCCAATGAAAACATCAAATTTTGAAAACCAAAACAATTATCTAAATTTGATCCTACACATCTAACTTAGATATTGGTGCACTTATTAAGCATTTCTTGCCACACAGAAAGGAATACAAAGTCAATTTAATAGAATCTGTTACTACAGAAGCCTATGGTGTCTGAGTTTTGGCGTGCATGCCAAAATTAATTTTGCATGTTTGCATTTCAAATATATCAAAGGTTAGACATTTAAAATAAAAGTTACTTCAAACTAAAGTAAGGTAGATTATAACGATCAACCTGATATATTTATCTCAGAAAATGACAGAAACTCAAAGTCATCGGACTATGCAAATTTAATATAGTGGACATGGGAGAATTTAAAAGGCTCCAGCCATGTATTTCTATAACAATTCCACCATTTACTCAGTGTTTGCAAACATGGACAAATAAAGGTACTCGCAGGTCGTCAGTTGGCACAGTATCTGGATAATTTAATGGGGACCTTTCAGTTTGCATCACTCTCTCGTCAGATGGCGCACATTGCCGGTCTCTGTAATGCTTTGGTTGGATAGAAGCAGTTCCTTCTACTGTCAAGTGTGTAAATAACAGGGAGTTGAGTCAGGGTTGAGGGGGTGTAGTTGGGTTGAGTGGTGTAGGTGGGTGTGTAGGGGTGTGTGTTGAAGGTGTAGGTGTGTGGTGAGGATGTTGGTGTGTGTGGTGGGGGTGTGTGTGGATTTAGGGGTAGGGGTGTGTGGTGAGTGGGTATGGTGTGGTTGGGGTGTAGGTGGGTGGTGGGGGCCTACGCTTGTGTTGTGGAGGTTTAGGGGTGTGGTGAGGATTTTGGTGTGTGGTGGGGGTGTATGGGGATTTCGGGGGGTGTGGTGGGGTGGGTGTGCTGGGGTGCACGGGTGTGGTGGGGGCTTAAGGATGTGGTGGGGGTGTAGGGATGTGGTGGGGGTGTAGGTGTGTGTGGTGGGGGTTGATGGTGTGTGTGTGGTGGGGGTGTAGGGGTGTCTTGCAGAGTGGCACCTCACAATCTTTAGCATCCCTAAATCCCCACCACACACCTACACCCCCATGATAGCCATAAACCCCCAAGACACACCCCATGACACACACCTAGCTATACCCCCTAGACCCCACGACACACAGCTATACCCCCAGTACCCCTTACACCCCCACCACATACCTAAACCCCTACCACACACTTACACCCTCACCACACACCTACACCACTACACCCACCTACACCCTCACCACACACACCTACACATCAACCACACACACCACCACCACACACCTACCCGACCACGCACCTAAACCCTCACCACACACCTACACCCCCACCACATCCCTAAACCCCCACCACACACCCCCACCACACACCTACACCACCAACACACACACCTACACCCTCCTATCCAACCATGATGGCCGACTTGGACCGGGAATGGGTGCTGCCACCTAGTGTAGCGAGAGAAATGGCTCATGAAAGGTCCCCATTGTATGTTATTTTGTGCCATGGTGTCAAAGGCACTGTATTCCATTTCCAGTCAAGAAAGACTGAGTATACACTGGCATTGTTCAAAACCGTCCTTATATTTAGTATAAGACCATAGAAAGTGCCGGGACGTAATGCAGAGTGTCAGCTAGGTAGCAACAAGTATCAATTTTGTATGTCATTGGTTTGACTCAGCCGGAAATTTCTATTAATTTTGAATAAAATTGACATTTTGCACTGCATGTACCAGCAAACTCAATGCATTGTCAATGGCCATAAGCAATCTTCCTACAGAAAAAGTGAAATATCTCTAAAACCACACCACCTAGAAACAAACCGCTTGGCACACAAACAGATAACATGTTAAACCAACAGATTATCTTAAATCTATACAGTTAGGGTTCTCAATTTCTATTAATTTTGAATAAAATTGACGTTTTGCATTGCGCATATCGGAAAACTCAATGGCAGTGTGCTTTCATTTTGCAGTCAAGGTGCGCGTGCATACACAATGTTTATAAACATTGAAAAGGTTCTATTGTGGGAGTTGATTAGGCGGAAGTGGTGTGTCCGCACAGTATTTTGAGATTTATTTCAAGCTTCTACATCACCGTGCTGTTGGCTGCCTGGTGTGGTTTGGGATTAAAACTGGTGAGTTCTGTTGTGTGTGCTCCCTGCGTGAAGTCGTCACATTTGCTTGTTGCAGGTGGGGCTGTGCGTGTGGTGGAAGTGGGCGTGCCCCGCTGAGCAGCTCACGATGCCCCGCGTCCCGCCCCTCGTGGTCGCTCTGGGGGCGTGCCTCGCCCTGCAAACTGCCGCCATCAAGCACGAAACAGGTACCTTCACCTTCACATGGGTCGCAGCCACCCCTCGGCCCCCTCCACATTCCATTTTAAAATTTAAAATTTGCTTTATACAAAACGTAGCTTATTCATTGAAGAATGTCTTTTGTCAGCGCCAGAGCACTGGTCTTCTGGCTGTACAATAAAATTGCTTTCAATACATAAATGAAACTATCAGTTATAACAATACACTGCATGAAATTCCAGCTCAATAATAAAAGTATTATGCATGTGGTGAGTATGTATTATATGGCATCACAACTCGTAATGTTGTGGATTTCATTTCACAATCGGAAAATTCATTAAATTTGTAGAGCATAGTGGGGAAAATGCTAGGAAATCCTTGAACAGTGAGAGTAGGAGGAGGCGGGACAGCAGTCAACTAGTGTTAGTTGGTCTCATAAGGACTTTCTATTCACGTTGAGTATAGTGTGCAGTGTGCATCACGAAGTATACACTGATTTACCTCACTCAGCTTGTGACCGCTAGAAACTATTAAATGTTTAACAAATAGTTGGGAGTGTATGCAATACGGTTGGATTCAAGCGATACTTGGCAAAAGAAAAAAGAAATAATAACCGAGTCTATGCCTGTCTTTTTATCGTCTTATAATCAATTATGTTCGAAAGAATATTTTTGTTTGGTTGGAATGTAATCTGGAATTTTGATAGGTTATTCAGAAGTAAGAAATAATAATGTTCCTTATGAAGTTATGAGCAGAATATTATGACAGATTCCACTCTTCACAATTAATCGATCATTATATTTTCGAAATAGGTTGCCATACTTTGTAGATGCAGCTTGATTAGTGCAACCTGATTATTCGAGGCCAGCTATGAGTCTACGCAATATAATGGCTGTATAGTGAGGAAAGGATTTGGACCTGGTTAAAATTACTGTAGTAGTGTAATCGAGCATTGACTGCTATCCAGGTGGGCGTTATATAATACTGGACTGTATTCACAAATTTGTTTGCTTAAGGTGGGTTTCTATTAGAAATCTCATTTGGTTGTCAATTTTGTCACATGGTGTCTATCCTTCCAGCGTCCCTAGGTCACCGTTATGGTGTGTTCCTAATTTTTTATTTTTGTTGGTAAATATTTTTATTCATCTGTATACATATTTTGTCAGTGCTGAGGCACTGGTCTTCCAGCCATTGGAGCGATCACATTTGATTTGTACATAGTTGAAGTGGAATGTGTTGCATTGTGTGCAGCACAACCCATTCTGAACATAAAAAGAAAGTGAGGGAGCAACCTATGTTGCATAGTGTACAGCATAGGTACTCAACATAGTGCAAGGTATATGCATCAATATAGAGTGTGCAGTAATGTACACTAGTGGTTAAATCATATGCTGTGTTTGTATATCAGTTAGATTTGGTTTTATTAATGGTTAGTCTTTTAATAGGGCCATGTTGTGCATGTATAGTGGTTTATATTGTGTGCAATGCTGGTTGAAGATGTAGTTATTGAGTAAATAAAACTAGCTTATGTTATCATTTATGCTGTATATGACATGTTATGGGATTGAAAGGCTATGTGGGGGAATGGGTGAGGACTTAAGCCATCTTTGTAAAAGGCATGCTATTATGTATTATATTCAACAGTTCATTGATATACTATTATAGTTGCCAGTTCACTGACATTTTCGTAGAAAGTTTATATTTTTTTAATGAGTTGCACTATTATGCAGTTGTTGCTGTCTTCAGCGACCCCTGTAATCGGCGAACCCCTGTCATGTGCAAACAGTTTTTCAATATGCAAGCCACTTTTGTCTCATTGGACCATCCCTCCAATGACGGAACACCTATGTTAAGACAACATTGGTCAGGATGCTAAGTTGTCCTTTGAAAACAGGTACAGGGTTCGTACGTGTCCTTGAAAACCTGGAAAATCATCGAATTTGATAATTCAGGATTCCAGGCCTGGAAAGTCCTGGAATGTGTCTAAAGATCCTTGAAAATAACAAAATTGGAAATCATGACAATATTTCTTTTAAAGTCTATTTTAATTGTTAGTCATAAAAGCGGGTGTGGTATGTGCATATTTCTTTATTCATTAATCAGTGATGTTTTGTATTTGATCTGATTTTTCTGGATTTGTTCTTCCTGACTCTTAATAGTTTTATATTAAAACTGTATGTATTATTTATGTAATAAGGAAATACAAACTGGGTTTTTTCGTAAGGAAAATGCTCATTTTTCTTGCCGTGATGTTTTCCTGATAGATTGTTCAATTCTGGAGCATTCTGTGTGGGTTTCACGTGTTCAGTGGTGCTGTCGGGTAACCAGACGATTCCCATGGTGGTTCCGATGGTGGGCGCCACCGTCATGTCGGAGGAGTTCTACCAGGACCAGGACAGTACAAACATCGTCATCATGATGGTAGGTCACCCGCTATTCTCATCTTAGTGCCAGGTAACTTCATATTGGTGCACTGGACGCAGTGTCCGAATCGCTAAGAGCGTAGACCACCCGTGTGGAAGGTTGGGAGTTTCTAGTCCCATCCGAGTCAAACCTAGCCTGGCACTCTGTTTTACTAGGATAGGGAAAGGGCTGGTTAGCTCAGTATCAAGATAATTTGACTGAGTGGGAAATTGAGTTGTGGTGGCCTGATCTCCCGATAGGCAGCACTATTAAGTTGTCATGAGTGCACACTATTGTAATTCGATACCAGTCCTTATATGACCTGAAATGTTGCTGGAATGTAAAACCCCAACAAACAAACATCATATTGCTGCATCGTCGATAATGGTTCCTTTGTGCCTGCAACTGTTCTCTATTGCATCGGGAACCGAGACAAGTTACACAACACGCTAGTCTAATTCATCGTGTAAAATCGTGAAAGTTATCTGGCGGTACTTGTTTCAGCTACATCATTGTTGCAGTGAATGTGTTGGTTTAAATTTTTTAAATTTATATTTAACTAAATTGCTAGACAAAGTGAGTAATTGCAAATAGAAATTTCGAATGCAAATATTCTTCAACTTATATGCAACATTTGTTGTAACTGCGCAAGATGATTATAGATTACATTCATTAGTGAGAATTGAGGCTGTTATGGCAACAAATTTATTTTTAGTTCGCTAACCGGCTGGGATGGCTGAATGGGTTGAACACCCGCCTCCCATTTTGGTAGGTTGTAGGGTTCAAACCCTAGCCGAGTAACCAATGACATACAAATTTATACTTGTGGCTACCTAGCCTGGTATTACTAGGATAATGAAAGGAGCGGGTAAATGAGGAAGACCAAAATGGGAGGTAGGCACTCGACTCATTCATCCATCCCAGCTGGTCCGTGATTGAAATTTACCCTGCTTAATCAACTAATGTACCAAAAAGAAAACAAAGCAAAAGAAAACAAAGCAAAAGAAAACGAAAGCAAAAGAAAACAAAGCAAAAGAAAACAAAGCAAAAGAAAACAAAACAACGCAAAAGAAAACAAAACAACGCAAAAGAAAACAAAACAAAGCAAAACAAAACAAAACAAAGCAAATGAAAACAAAGCCGGCTACTGCAACCTTTGCATCCACGTGTTATTAATATTAAACGGTGGTAAAAAGAAATAGGGGTACCTGAAGTGATGGTGCGTTGGCTGGTTGCAGCCGTACCTGAAGGACCTGGCGGCGTGCCGTCTGCTGGTGCAGGTGGTATATATGGACCTGCCGCGCACCGACCCCTGCCGGGACTACGTAGAGGTGTGCGAGCTGACAGAGAGCTGGGACCGCGAGCTGCTCTGTGCACGGAACCAGGTCAGCATGCCATCCACTCCGCTACAAACCACTCGCCTTACAAAAAAAAAAATTTTAAGAAAAAAGTTTAATGCCATCGCTAAGGCCGATTTTCACTTTCTTTTTCTTTAAAAAAAAAAATATATATTAGGATCGATCTGTTTTCCTGGGGTCATTTAATATAATTATTTAGATTAATGATGTTCTTTTGACCAGCTATGAATTATATTTCGAATATTTTAGGTGTTTTGTTGTTTTCTTGGGACGGGATGAGGGGAGCTGATTAAAAACTGAGGAGCCTTAGAAGACAGCGACCGTTAAGATCGTTATTGTCCGACGATTGCAGACCTGCCTACCCGTATGACTTTTGCGTATTTTGTGCAGTTATAAGTCGGAGTAAGTATATCAATATATATTAGGTTGATCGTTATAATCTACCTACCTTACTTTAATTTGAAGCAACTTTTATTTTAAACTTTTGAGATATTTGAAGTGCAAACATGCTACATTAATTTTGGCAAGCATACCAAAACTCTGACACCATAGGCTTCTGCATTAACAGGTTCTATTAAATTGCTTCAGTATTCCCTTCTATGTGGTGACAAATGTTTGATGAGTGTGCCAGTATCTAAGTTAGACATCTAGAATCAAATCTAGATAATTGCTATGATTTTGAAAATTTGATGTTTTCATCGGACTGCAGCTTTAAGCACACGATTCCCTTTTCACTGGCGTACCCAAATAAGAAATTTGGCGTATGCAAGACCTACCATACGATTTTTCCGTATTTTGTCAAAAGTTTTAAGCTGGACTACGCCAATGTGCAAAATTACACTTACTCCGGGGGGGGAAAAGAGTAGAAAGTACACAACTTTCTTTCACTGGATGACCCAAATAGGACATTTGGGGTAGGCAAGTCTGCGATGGCCATTGTCAACCTATTTGTGCCAGCTATTGCTAGCCTACTTAGATGGACGTAGTCCAGCCTAGTTAGCCGCGCATTGTCAGCCTACTCGTGCCGGCCATTATCAGCATAGAGGCACTCACCAGAACCCCCCAACCCCGACCACCTGCTGGCGATGTGTATTCCTGGAATGTGTGTGTGTGGGGGGGGGGGGGATATGCTCTGACATGCATCCCCTCCTCTATATTCAATGAAATGCCAATTATTGTGCACAATATTCATGCCATATAAAAAAGAATAATATTTTAATGCTTTTTTTGTGTGTGCAAATGTGCTACACTGGAAGCAGAAGCAGAAGATGCTGAACAACTTCTGCGGGCCGCTGGAGGACATAGTGCCGGCGAGCAGCACCAACGTGCAGTTCCGGGAGAAACAGCACTACATGATGACCCAGGCGTGCAGCAGCGTCAAGATACTCTTCCACACGGAGCAGCCGGCCGGTGACTTCAGGGGCTTCAAGTTCATCATCACCGCCTTCACCGCTTCAGGTACGGCCGGCCGCGCTAGTCGGCACGTTCGCCTCTGAACCCTGCTGGCGAGGGACCTGAGCCCCGTGTATTGGTCTGCCAGCCACAACATAAATGACACACAAGTTTTCTCTTCTTTTGATTTGTTTTCCTTTCTTTATATTTATATATATATAATGGCTGTCATATTTAATGATAGTGTCATGGGGGGTGATCAAAATGGGAAATATTGTGCCTAGAGCAGGATTAGAACCTACACATCTTGCCATTCCGGGGCTAGCGTGCTAACCATTACCCTAGCTAGACTCCCTCTTGCATCACCCTATCTACACCTACCTGTTTATGTGGCTCCTTGCCTGAGAGATCAGTGCAGACTACGACACTCATCCCCATGGAATTGTAAGTTTGTTTTAATGGTTTATGTCCAGAAGTCGTTTAATACTTGTAATTACATATACATACACAGGGTAAGTTCAACATCCATGCAGCGCGTAGCTTGTACAGGATCTTAGCCATAGCACCAGTATCGTGGAGGTGGTGAAAATGGGACATATTGTGCCTAAAGTTATATTCGAACCCACACCTCTTGTCGTTCCGGGGCTAGCATGCTAACCATTACCTTACCTAGACACCCTGTTGCATCACCCTATCCACGCCTACCTGCCTATGTGGCTCCCTGCCTGTCAGGTCAGTGCAAACTGCTAACATAGGTTAATTTACAGCTACTTTTAGCTTCTGGTATAGGACCAAAAATAGAAAGAATTTAGGCCAAGGATAGCCTCTCAAATTCAAACAGCACTAATTCAGTTAGTGATGCCAAGGGGCGGGGGGGGGGGGGGTACAAACATACTTTTATTTGTTTGTCTCATTCAATGTCTTTATCATTTTCACATAAATATTTATTGGGAGGTGGGGGAATTATTGGACAGTTGAGAGTACTTCCATTTACCTCGGCGCTTCTCCCGGCGCCACTGCCTGCTGGTGGTGGTGGTAGTGGTGGTTTTGTGGTGGTATGGTGGGTGTGGTGCTTTGGTAGGGGTGGGGGTAGGGGTTCGAGTGGTTTGGGGGTGTGGTAGGGGTGGGAGTAGTTTAGTGATGGTGATGGTGGTGGTTTAGTGGTGGGGGATGGGGAGGGGTTGAGAGAGTGGCTAAGAATTGACACGCCATGCACAGGCATGACCATTTCCCGCCAATTGGCTGGTTTCCGCCAATTAAATGCTTCCTGGGCTGAAATTTACATTACTTTTATCATATTCCTTTACATTTATTATAACAATTAAACAAGTATTACCATATTACAAGGACTGCCAGCTGAAGGAGTATAAGACAATAAATTAAATAACAAACTATTAACTATGGTATAGGTGTATTATTTATATTATTGACTTATCATTTATGCAAGATCACAAGAAAAACACTTCTGTATTCTTAGAGTACTGGTCTATATGCCTACTCTTACCTCATCTCACAGGTGAAGAGTGAAATTTCTCCCTCCTAAGTGGCTACCAAATTGCACCAATTGTGTCCTACTTGTAAACAAATTTCTCTGTGTTTTGAGGCATACGCCCACAATCACCTAATTTGTTTTACTTCTCTGCTCATGTCTGCATCCATTGCAGGTAGCTGCGAGCCGCGCGCCGTACAGTTCACGTGTGACGACGGCCGGTGTATCGGCGCCGACCTGCACTGTGACGGCATCGCGCACTGCCTCGACGGGTCCGACGAGGTCCACAACTGTACCCGGCAAGGTGAGTCCTCCTGTCACTGGTTCCCGCGCTGTTAGGGCTGCTGAGTTTGACTTATCGCCCCGTGGGCGCTTTGGCTGTCAGTTGGTGAGTTGAGTGTGTGCCTGGCCCTGGGGCGCTCGTCTCCCTGGAAGCACAGTGCCTGATTGCCTGATTGCGTTAAGAACTGCTTAGAAGGGTGTTTACACCATTGCAAAGTGTCAAGTAGTGGACGCATATGTGCATATACTAAGGGTCTTTGGTTTGCAGAATCATGAAAAGGTCTGAAATTGTGCCTAAATATGTTTTTAAACCAACCCAATAATAGGGGTTTTTCTTCTGTCTCTTCCCCCCCCCCCACACACACACACTTTACAAATAATTCTATTAGCAATAGTTTATATTGTATTATCAAGTAGGTTGCTTATTAATCAGTCTATAAGGATAAATAAACAAGGGGCCACGTTTATTTTGGAGGGGGGCCTTAATTCATGATTTGCAAAGGCCCTAAAAAGGTCTTATGTTCGGTGGCTGAAAATCTATGCAAGCCCTGTCTATTTTGTGTGAGTTTATACCTGTGAACAAAATGCTATTTCAGCGCCGAGAGACCAGCGTTCTGGCTACAGTTGGTACAATTATTTCCGCTTTAAAAAAATATAGCGTTTTCCTAGTTTGTTTTATATTTAGAACCCTATTTTTATTAACAAATATGGAAGTCTATTTTGTCTATATTCCTGAAGTGAGTGGTCAGTGGTGTCTTACAGACGCGTTGGTAACCATCACCTACTGTAGCGTCAGTCTGAGTGGGCAGTGTTGTATTAGAGTTACAGACAGGTTGGTACCCATCACATACTATAGCGTCAGTCTGAGTGGGTAGTGTTGTCTTACAGTTACAGATGGGTTGGTACCCTTCACCTACTGTTGTGTCAGTCTGAGTGGACAGTGTTGTCTTACAGTTACAGACGGGCTGGTACCCATCACCTACTGTAGCATCAGTCTGAGTGGACAGCGTTGTCTTACAGATGGGTTCGTACCCACCACCTACTGTAGTGTCAGTCTGAGTGGACAGTGTTGTCTTACAGATGGGCTGGTAGACAGTGGTACCCATCACCTGCTACAGCATTAGTGTGAGTGGACAGTGTTGTCTTACAAGTTACAGACGGGTTAGTACCCATCACCTACTGTAGCATCAGTCTGAGTGGACAGTGGTGTCTACAGATGGGTTCGTACCCATCACCTACTGTAGTGTTAGTCTGAGTGGACTGTTGTCTTACAGATGGGTTGGTAACCACCTACTGTAGTGTCAGTCTGAGTGAACAGTCTTGTCTTACAGACGGGATCGTACCCACCACCTACTATAGTGTCAGTCTGAGTGAACAGTCTTGTCTTACAGACGGGCTGGTACCCATCACCTACTATAGTGTCAGTCTGAGTGAACAGTCTTGTCTTACTGACAGGCTGGTACCCACCACCTACTATAGTGTCAGTCTGAGTGAACAGTCTTGTCTTACAGACGGGATGGTACCCACCACCTACTATAGTGTCAGTCTGAGCGAACAGTCTTGTCTTACAGACGGGCTGGTACCCACCACCTACTATAGTGTCAGTCTGAGTGAACAGTCTTGTCTTACAGACGGGCTGGTACCCACCACATACTATAGTGTCAGTCTGAGTGAAGTCTTGTCTTACAGACGGGCTGGTACCCACCACATACTATAGTGTCAGTCTGAGTGAACAGTCTTGTCTTACAGACGGGCTGGTACCCATCACCTACTATAGTGTCAGTCTGAGTGAACAGTCTTGTCTTACAGATGGGCTGGTACCCACCACATACTATAGTGTCAGTCTGAGTGAACAGTCTTGTCTTACAGACGGGCTGGTACCCATCACCTACTATAGTGTCAGTCTGAGTGAAGTCTTGTCTTACAGACGGGCTGGTACCCACCACCTACTATTGTGTCAGTCTGAGGGAACAGTCTTGTCTTACAGATGGGCTGGTACCCACCACCTACTATAGTGTCAGTCTGAGTGAACAGTCTTGTCTTACAGACGGGCTGGTACCCACCACCTACTATTGTGTCAGTCTGAGGGAACAGTCTTGTCTTACAGACGGGCTGGTACCCACCACATACTATAGTGTCAGTCTGAGTGAAGAGTCTTGTCTTACAGACGGGCTGGTACCCACCACCTACTATAGTGTCAGTCTGAGTGAACAGTCTTGTCTTACAGACGGGCTGGTACCCACCACCTACTATAGTGTCAGTCTGAGTGAACAGTCTTGTCTTACAGACGGGCTGGTACCCATCACCTACTATAGTGTCAGTCTGAGTGAACAGTCTTGTCTTACAGACACGCTGGTACCCATCACCTACTATAGTGTCAGTCTGAGTGAACAGTCTTGTCTTACAGATGGGCTGGTACCCACCACCTACTATTGTGTCAGTCTGAGTGAACAGTCTTGTCTTACAGACGGGCTGGTACCCACCACCTACTATAGTGTCAGTCTGAGTGAACAGTCTTGTCTTACAGATGGGCTGGTACCCCACTACTTGTGTCAGTCTGAGTGAACAGTCTTGTCTTACAGACGGGCTGGTACCCACCACCTACTATAGTGTCAGTCTGAGTGAACAGTCTTGTCTTACAGACAGGCTGGTACCCACCACGTGCTATTGTGTCAGTCTGAGTGAACAGTCTTGTCTTACAGATGGGCTGGTACCCACCACCTACTATTGTGTCATTCTGAGTGAACAGTCTTGTCTTACAGACGGGCTGGTACCCATCACCTACTGCGGCCCTAACGACCAGAACCCACTGTGCCGTGACCGGCGCTGGGGCGAGCGCTGGTTTGGATTGGCCATCCCTATGGCCATAGTGATGATCCTGCTTTTCTTTGCCATCGCCGTGAAGGTGCGAAAACAACTCTGCCACCCAATGCCTCTTGGTAAGTTACATTTTTATTATCTCAGCATGGATCCAGCGTCGCAGCTTTGGGGCTTTTTTTTTTGTTTCTCTTTTATTAGGAAATGTGAATGTGTGAAATAATGGACATTATGTAGGAACTATTATTCTTGTGTTCTGCTTTTGATCAGAAGTTATTGTCCTACGTTAATAAATAGCTTTAACGAAATGTACTGCAGAGTAAATGAGTTATTTGTTGTTTATAAGAAAGATGAATAGCCTACATTCCACGGGTTGTTATTTTTATACGAGGGAAAGTGTGTGTTGTATTTTCTCTACCTTTCTCATCATTTAGCATTCTCATCATTTAGCGTTGCCACAGTAAGGGGCCATCCAAAGTTTTCAACATTTTCAGTCATACAATGCGTACTACTTTCTAGACGCCCTCTTCTCCCCAAAGTAAGACATAGCAACATTTTACTACAGAACATAAAAACAAGAATATCAACATTTTATTAAATGATAAAAGTCATGCTTGACTGACACACCCCTACCCCTACCCCACTCCCCAGTCGTACACTTTGTACGACCGTGAAAATGTCGAAAACTTTCGATCTCCCCTGAAGTGTTTTTCTACATCGCAGCTAAGTAAGTTGAAAGAGTTCAACCAAGTGAGTAGTGGATAGCTAACTAAATGGGATGAAAATGGAGTGGGGTAGCAGTACTGCCCGCGTGACGTCACCGCCTCCTCCTCCACACTGTCGCAGGTTCCACATACTCGGTCGGTGCTTCGGGCAGCGGGGCGCGCCTGCACGTGGCCCACCGCCGGGAGCGGGCCGTGCAGGCGCCGCCCCTCCCGCAGCGGCCCATCATCGGGCCCGGCTGGATTTGCCCCCACGAGCACCTGGGCGACCACCTGGGCGACCACCTGGACCTGGCGCTGCCGCCCCCCGAGGTGGAGGTGGGCTTCACGGACGCGGCGACACTGATGCTGCTGCCCCCGCCCTACAGCCCGCTGGAGGACCGGCCGGCGACGCCGTACGCCCCGCCCACTGAGGGTGAGCGCGCCACCTTCTGTTTGCATTCTCAAAAGTAGCCTTAGCGGCAGGTTCGCAACGCGCCCCCCCCCCCCCCCCCATACCCGCCCTGCGAGGGGGCTACATACGCAGTCTGTTCAGAGACGGGTTGAGGGTATAGCAAGAAATATTTAACACTATTGTGAGCAGCATTCATGTAATAAACAGGGTACGTACGCGGCCTTGAAATCCTTGAACATGCTGGAATTAAACCTCCTCCAATTCAAGACCTTATAAGTGCTGGATTTGTTACTGTGTGCTTGAAAATCCTTCAAAACTGACACTACTACATGATGAACATTTTTTCAAGAGTAGAAGTTGGCATTAAATAGATGACCAACTACAGAAATTCAAGACCTAATGATGTACGTCATGTTCAATTTTATAGATGGTTACGTGTGCGTGCGTGCGTGCGTGCAGAAATATAGTGTGTGTTCTTAAAAATGAATATGTAAATGGCATTGAAAATCCTGGGAAAAACCATGAATTTTATCCTGACAAAGCCAACGGTGTATGCACCCTGAATAAAGTGTCTAAAGATTCTCCTCGGCTACAGGGTCGTAACAGGGAAGTTATCCTTCAACTCCAACTGAGTAGCGTTTAACAGGCAGCTGCTGCTCTTGTAGGTGAGCCTCCGCCACTGTACGAGGACTGCCTCTACCATACACTACAGTCAGAGAAAGCCGTCATGGTGGCGCCCCCTCCAGGCGGTCACGCGCACCACACGGCCCCGCGCCGCCCCAGCCCGCCCGCCTACCAGGTGCTGCCTCCCCGGGTCGTCAGCTGCTCCCCGGCAGCGCGCCGGGCCGCCCCGTCCACATCCACCCCGGCCTTCTGCCCGTCTACGCTGGTCGTCACGTCCTCGGGGGAAATCGCCCTCTTGCCGCCAGAGGGTGGGGGCCTGCTGCCCGCCCCGCCAGGCGGCCACTCCGCGCCTACTACTGCAACCGGGTCTTCGGCGCGGGCTCAGGCCTTTCCAGCAACTCCCCGGGCGCGAGGCCTGCTGCCCGCCCTGCCCCCCGCCCTGCCCCGCGGCCAGTCTTCGCCCGCCGCACCGGCCACTCCCCCGCCACGGGCACCACGTGCCGCCCAGCAGCCGACCGACTCTGAGTTGTTGTGAGGCTAGTTGAGCGCTACGGGAGGTTGGGAAATGTTGCTTGGTTCTTCATGTTGGTCAGTCACCCATGTATTCCCATATGTACTTAACTGATGTCAGAGAGAACGGTAAATACATGCTGCCATGGCTGCTACTATGCATTGTGCAGCCCCATAAAGCTGGTGACACACACTAGCACATTGGTGTCTGGTGCATCAGCACCCACATGGGCTGACTGAGTCATATAACACCAGTCTATAATGCGCTATTTCAGATTGTCAGTAGTTCATATTAATGCACCAGGAAACTGTAAATCTGCCCGGTACCGGTACTTCACACAATAACAAAATCCTAATCTGTTATATCTAAATTAAATACAAATAAGGCTAGTGAAATTTACATCATGTTTAGAAACAATAATTTACATTGTATATGTATTTAGTTTACTTCTTGCTATACCCGGTGGGTTATTTTTACCCGAGGCTATACTGGTAAATTTGCTGTCTGGCAATTCCAGTAATGGATGTATAAGTATATGAGATGAGGTTTTTCAAACTTCATGTAGACTCGTACCTTATGCCAACTACTATTGTGTTATCATCAGGAATGAAAGATCTCCCCGATTTCGCGGATTTCCACCAGGTTTTATATTAAGGTTCACAAAATGCCAATATATATAACAAAAATTGGTTAGTTTGAATCTTGTTCTTATATGACCTAAGATATTGCTAGAACATGAAACCCAAACAAATAGGTTGGCATGGGCAATGATAGTTACAGTAAGGACCGTTGAAATCTGAATTCCGACGTTTTCCCGCAATTCTCTGACACAGTGCTAATCATATGGGGGAATATATTCGTTTTTGCAGAAATTCGCCGTCGGTTCTACCAGAACCCGCTAGGTAGCGCCAATGTTTCGGCCTGATTTCCGCTTTTTTACGCACTTTTTTGTCTTCTGTATGTTAGGCTATTTTGTTAACAAAAGTTTTGGGTTCAAAACCATGTAAGTCTTTTTACAAATATTTCTCTAACATTATGACAAAGACTAACCCAATACTAACATGTTGACGGGCTTTGTGCAATACTGGCCGAACCTACAGTTGGTAGCACCCTGGACTGGAGTGGTTCACACTCATTCCTACCTGTTCATCACACAACCTATTTATTCATATCTATTGAGGGGTGGTATTACTCACACAACCTATTTATTCCTACCTATTGAGTGATGTTACAACCTATTTATTGTTTGCCTATTGAACAGTGATGTTACTCACACAACTGATTTATTTCTACCTATTTAGGAGTGATGCTACAACCTATTTATTTTTATCTATTGAGTGATGTTACTCACATTAATTTATTTCTACCTATTGAGGAGTGATGGTACAACCTATTTATTTCTGCCGATCGATGAGTGATGTTGCTACACAACCTATTTATTACTACGTATTGAGGAGTGGTGTTACTCACACAACCTATTTATTTCTGTCTATTGAGGAGTGATGTTACAACCTATTTATTCCTACCTACTGAATGATGTTATTCATACAACTATTTATTTCTGCCTATTGACTAGTGATGTTGCCACTTATTTATTTCTACATATTGATCAGTGATGTTACTCCCACAACCTATTTATTTCTGCCTATTGAGGAGTGATGTTATAACCTATTTATTTATACCTAGCGAGGAGTGATGTTACTCACAACTTATTTATTTCTGCCTATTGAGGAGTGATGTTACTCATGCAACCTAGTTGTTCCTACCTATTGAAAAGTGATGTTACTCGCACAGCCTTTTTATTTCTACCTATTGAGGAATGATTCTACTCACAATCTAGTTGTTCTTGTGTTGGAGAGTATTTGCTGAGTATACACTCTTCAGGATTTGTAACTGTTTATGTGTAGATATGACACCTGCTTATGCTAACTAGTTTCTGATGTGATCTGTAACCAAATGAACCCCAATTTAATTGTTATGGGAGCACTTTGGAGTATCCCTAGTCACTGACATCACAACTCGTATGGTGTGATGAGGTTTCATACCAGTGTCTATAATGTGGACCCCACCTGGCTCTTCATCTATTCGAGTAGCCGTGGTTAAGAGTTCTCTTGACCTGGGTGGGTAAAACTAACCACAGTTCATACCACGTTATTTCAATTAAATATTCCTAATTTCTGAAGAGTATATACCCTTAGTATGCACTGCCCAATGTGAAAGTAAACAAGGTTGTGTGAGTAACATCATTTCTTGAGAGGTAGGAGTGTGAAGCATTCATGTCCCGGGTGCAGCCACCCCTCAGATCCGTTAGTTTGTTGTGGTGTTACGTCCTAACAACATCTATGGTCATAGCAGGATGGTGAGGCCAGTTAGTAGTGCACATGTTCTACCATGTTAGTCTTATGATACATAAATTTATAAATGCTACCAAACACACCTGTATTTCTGAAAATGTCTGCTTAATATTAATATATGTCTTGGTTTCCACAATATTCATTCACCTTTAGTGAAGTATATACCCAAAGCAGCTGTAAGCAATAAATATAATAGATTGTGTAAAACACTAGGTTGGAATACTAATTCCCCACAAATAAGAGCAGGGAGTCACATGTATCCATCCCTTGTATGCAACAGGTGCGGTGTCAGACAGCTAGTGGACAAGTGTACTGATACAGCTCCCCTTTCCCTGAACTAAGAATAGCCTAGTAGCTGTAGTCCGAGGTGGTATCTATATGTATATATTATACATACACCATATATATGTGTGTCTACACACAAAAAAACAAGGGCAAATTCATGTATTGGAATGGTAGATTATTGACATACACAGCTTACCAGTAACTACAGTGCTGTTCATCGAGTTATCTGTGCTTTGTTGCCGCAATGCGTTAGAAGCTGTGTGCAATGGCATTTTGATGGCTTCCGTAGCTCTATTAAATGCATCGCATTAATACTTAATGCGGAGTGGTAAATGTGACTAGCTTTGAAACAACATGGCGAGGTGAGGCTGTCGTACCTACTGGGGCGATCACTGAATCTGGGTATGTTTAATTTGCGGACGCGTGTCCGTGTGCGTCGAGAAGGGGGGGGGGGGGGGATGTGTTGGTTGTGGAATAGGACAGTCAGAGATGTACTCTCTAAGACAAATACATTCTGGTAGGTTTTTACTTATTTCTGCAACCAAACGTGTGTAAGTGATGGGTGTGATATATCATGGTATGACGCTGGAACTACTCAAGTATCACCAAACAATTAATGTATTGTTTATGGGTTTTGAATATTGTTATGTAATTTCATTCTTGTTCCTTTTTCCTGCCCCACGATTCTGTCGCGACTTTATTCGTTTTTCCTTCCTCTTGGTTATTTGTTATTGGTGCTATTCTGTTATGTCCACTGTATGATAATATATTTATTTTGATCCACTACTGATTTGATAGGCTATAAGCCTGTATCACTACATGGCTGAGGTTATTGCTTGGAAAGTCAATTCTAAAACAAACAAAAGAAAAAGGTCAAGTCGCCATGTTTCCTTTCCTATACCATGCTGATGTGGCAGATGGCTATGCCCATCTGAGTGTCCTGAGCAGCGAGTAGCGAATATCCACAAGGATGTGTATACTTAAGTAGGTCACCAGGACCATAAACTAATCTAGTCTTAATTATTGCATAGTTAATTAATTGGCTCCGATTTGTTAGCATCATCTTGCGGGAAGGTACTTCCAGTAGGTGCAGACACAATAGTATACTCAGGGCTGTCAAACCGGGGGGCTGGGGGTCCCCAACAGGGTCTGGGGCAATGGGGACCCAGGATGGGGGCCAATGGGACGGTGCCTCCAGAAATTCATGAAATTTAAGCATTTTAAGGGCCTTAAAAGTAGCATTTTCAGCAGGAAAATATACATTTTCCATTTCTTTACACTTACAATTCAAACCCTTGCGGCCCCCTATATAAAACCAACTATTTTCCCCACCTGATCTGCACAAATCACAAGAATGACCATTTTCAATATTAATACCTCGGAAATCTGCGGTAAAATCACATCTCTATATATGGTCAGTATGACGTTGGCCGAGTAGCTAAACTACGGCAAATATTGAGGGAGAAAATTAGTTTAGCTATTTGGTTTATTTATATCTAAATCACTCGAGTGGTGGCATGTTCACATGTAGTCAAGTGTTGTTCCATAAGCCATTAAATCAGATTTGACAAGGCAAGGTTATCTAGTTAGTAATTACCCTCAGGTTCTGTCGAAACGGGAAATAGGCTTGTTCCAATGCTATATACCTATTCTGCACCTCGGGCGCGGCCTGTGTGCGCTTGACCGCGGCGGTCGCCTGGATGCCTATATACCCATGCGATCACAAAGAAAAGGTTGGTTGTATTTTGTCGACGAGGAGGTTGCAGCTGCTGCACCAAAAACCTTCTTGCGACCAAAATGGTCGCCCAAATTTTCTTAGTTGCTTTGGTCGCAAGGCGGTCGCCGATGACTGGGTTTTGTGGTCGTACAGTGGTGGCAAGCCATAGTGTGACTGGGTAGCTCTACCCTACCATTGTGAAGATACATCATCTATCTGAAAAACTGGTTAGTTTCTCCGAGGCTACATGGTGGCGTCACCACCCGCAGTGACTGCTTCCCAAGATCTAAAGGTGGGAAATTCCGCATACGAGGCGATTGTAACTTTGTTTGAACCGATTGTTTCGTATGTTTATAATTGATTGTTTGGTTGCTATTTATTGCTACTGTTTAATGGGGACCTTTCAGTTTGCATGAGTCTCTCGTCACATGGCACACCATGTCAGTCTCTGTAATGCTTTGGTTGGATAGACTATTAGAAGCAGTTCCTTCTACTATCAAGTGTCTATAAATAAGAGGGAGTGTAGTTGGGATTGAGGGGGTGTAGTTGGGTTGAGGTGTGTATGGTGGGGGCGTATGATTGTGTGGTGGAGGTGTAGGGATGTGGTGAGGATTTTGATGTGTGTGGTGGGTGTGTGTGGATTTAGGGGTGTAGGGCTGTGTGGTGAGTGGGTATGGTGTGGTGGGGGTGTAGGTGTGTGTGGTGGGAGCATATGTTTGTGTGTTGGGGGGGGGTGTTGTGGAGGTTAGGGGTGTGGTGAGGATTTTGGTGTGTGGTGGGGGTGTATGGGGGATTTATGGGTGATTGGGTATGGTGGCGTGGGGTGTAGGGGTATGGTGGGGTGTAGGGGTGTGGTGGGGGCTTAGGGATGTGATAGGGGTGTATGTGTATGTGGTGGGTGTTGATGCCACCACATCCCTAAACCCCCACCACACACCTACACCCCCACCACACATCTACACCCCACCACACCCCTAAACCCTCACAACACACTTACACACCCACCACACCCCTAAACTCTCACCACACAACGACACCCCCACCACATCCCTAAACTCCACCACACACTTACACACCCACCACACTTACACCCTCAACACACACCTACACACCCACCACACACATACCTAAACCACCACCACACACCACCACCACCACCACACACCACGAACACACACACCTACACCACGAACACACACACTTACACCCTTCTATCCAACCATGATGGCCGACTTGGACCGGGAACGGGTGCTGCCACCAAGTGTATAGCGAGAGAAATGGCTCATGAAAGCTCCTCATTGCTGTGACGCTGTATTGTGACAAACTGTACGTAGTGTGTCACATGTAAGGGCAATGTGTACCTATGTGTCACATATTAGGGCAATATGTACCTAATACGTCACCTACAAGGGTTATGTGTACCTGGTTACTTATTGGAGTTTGACATCTTCATATATGTAGACAAATCGTATATGACAAGATTTAAACCAAAAATGGGGTTTTGTGGAAGTAGATCCCGAGACATTTTCGCTCGGACTCTTGCAAGATATCCTGCTTAGGCTGAGTACGTTATAATCATTTTCTTTTGCAGACAGAAAATATAGAAGTCTGTAAGTAAAATCAGCCTTGGGGGCCTTTTTCCCTTATCATGTTGGTGTTTTATTATCATAATTAGATAGGACTTTGATCGTTCATGTTTTACCATTCAATAATTGATATCACATCTATCCATACTAGATAACAATGAAATATGTGGTGCCACTCAGCATCAGTGGGCCATAAAGAACTGTAAATGCATCTATAATCAAATGTACATTGGCTATCACTGGTGTCGTTTAAAAAAAAGATGCGTGCGTGTGTATAGGTATAGCATTTGTGTGAGTATACAATCGATTGTATTCAAAGTCAGTATTTTAATAATTACATACAACCAATCATATGGCGTGTGTATTGCGTCCGGTGTTGCAGTTTCTGCGGTACGCCAGTTTGTGAGGGACACATACATTCAAATGCATTGTCAATGGCCGTGAGCAAATCTTCATACAGAAAAAGTCAAATATCTCTCAGATTACACCACCGAGAAACAAATTGCTTGGTACACTTATAGAAAACATCTTTACCAAAAACATATTAAATTTATAAGGTTAGTGATGATGCTGTTCGATTTTGACCCATGCGCAAAACCGATGTGTCCCTCGCAAACTGGCGTACCGCGGAAACTGCAACACCGGCACCCACCGACCGTGCCCCCTTGTGGGTGGTCCACACACTGACGGTGCGGCAGATCAGGGTTGGGTAATGACCAAACCCTTGGTAAGGAACTGCTCGATAGTTGCACACACCATGTAGTTCCGCCCAAATCGGTTTACGGTTATTGCAACAGGCATGTATCTATATATATATCCCATGGAAGAGGTCTTAATTTCAGCTGTTCACACCAGGGGTTGCCGCTTGTGTCCTGCTTGCTCCTGTACCTTGCGCCTCCAAGGTACAGCCAGGTACAGGTTACCATAGAGGTGGAATTGAACCTCCACGTAGTGTTCAGGGCGTCAGAACAAAGCTGGTTGTCAATGAATAAACAAACCAATAAATCGATTAAATAAATAATTTACTGTCCTGTCATTTTTGTTACATTTTAAATGTAAATACAAGATATTTTTTTGTAAAATAAATTAGAAATACCATTAAACAAATAAATAAAAGCGACTATTTGACCTGCATCGGTGATGCTATTAATAACTCCCGTGTGTGTAAATTCATTGTTTTACAAACATTAAAACCTTACGAGTGCTAAGTGGTTGTGTTATTCAGCCGTGATAGTTCCGTGTCTGGGTGGGGGTGAATGCTTAATACGTGTGCTGTATTGCTGAGCTTCCTTCTCGGGCCACACGTTACATCCTGGGATAATTATCACGATCGTGGGGCTTAGGCTCGTCCAGATATTCATCAATAGGTTTGCTGAACGCCGAGTTCTTTCTGAAAGGCGAATCTTCCATCTTTTGTTGCGAAATGCCCTGTAATATAAATATTTAACAAATTTTTTAAAATAAAAAATGTTTTAAAATAAGAAGGGGGATAAGAAAGGTTACAAGTACACATGACTTTACATGAGGACTGATAAACAAAATTAAATTAGTATAATTCGATGCTTTTGAGTTTGTGTATTTAAAAAATATATATGTTAAGTTGATCGTTATAATTTACTTTCCCTTAGTTCGTAGTAAGTTTTATTATAATTGACTAACTTTGGAGGTATTTGAAGTGCAAAATAATGTTGGTATGCACACTGAAACACTGGACTTCATAGCCTTACAGCACTGACATGTTTTTACTGCACTTTATTTTCTCCTACACCGGAACAAAGTACCCCGTATAAATGACTGTAATGTGGACTATCCAGTAGTATCTTAAATTATAGCATCCATGACTGGCTATTTTAAACATGAGCACTTGATATAGGGAACAGAGCTCAAAGGCACAGATATGTAGGCCTACTAGGCTAAAGTTAATTATTGCCATATATAAAGAGAAATGTAAGAGACTGTTGCGAAGACCATTCTCGTTTGATCTATCCTTTTCTTTCCATTATTATTTAGATGATTATGTGCTCTTTAATCTATTATGGGAATATGAATAAGGACACTACCATCTTCATGTGAGACTTACATAGTATAGTTGACACATAATTGTTGCTTTACCGAGTACGAAGCCTCGGATATTTGTAGTCCAGTGAGATATAGCACTCCCGCCCAGTCAATCTTTAACTTACCTACCGAAATTATGCCTTTCATCCTTTATAACACTTAAGTTAATTCTCCTTCGGAATCCGTAGCCCCCCCAAACCTCCAACAATGGGAAGGGTGGGTGAGACTGGGCTACAAATATCAGAGGCTTCGTACTCGGTAAAACAACAATTATGTGTCAACTATACTACGTAAGTCTCACATAATTATTCTATTTTACCTCGTCCTCACCCTCTTGGCTATTTATAGCCCAGTGAGATGTTTACGTAGACATAATTTCGGCCTAATATTTACTCTAGCTATCTTCTTATAGCCTAAGTACTCATGACTTGCTTAACAAAGTCGAAGCCATGCTCTTATCTTTCTCTATCCGTTTGTTGTAATGCTTCGCAAATGATAGAGATGTTTTCCATCCTACATTCTTTAGAATGGTTTTAATAGGAACCCCCAAATTCCTGGCATTTGATGCTACTGCACCCCTAGTAGAGTGTGCTGTATACTTAATATCTATGCCTGCTGCTAACAGTATCCTGAGAGTCCACCTTGTTAACGTGTCTCTTGAAATTGGACCAAAAGGTTTAATGTAACTTAACAATAATTGCTTATTCTTTCTTACATTTTTAGTATTCAAAATATATGCCTTAATAGCTCTAACCACAAACAGCTTCTTCTCTTCGGAAAAAGCTTTCAGCGTGATCGAAGACAGAGGATGACCTGTCCTATTTGATTTCAATAACTTATCTAAGTCAAAAATCGCTTCTTCTTTTGACAACTCGATCTTATCTAAGTTTAACGCTAGTATCGTCTGGCCTCTGTGCCCTGTAATAAGCAGAATAAGTAATGCAACTTTAAACCCCAAATCCCTCATGGAAAGGTGTTTGTTATCTGGCCATCTCTTGAAAAGCTTGAAAACTAGCGAAACGTCCCAAAACCTAGAATATTTATGCTTTGGTGGATTTCTTTCATACACCGACTTCAGAAACCAATGTGTCAAGTAATGTTTCCCCACTGTTTGACCATCTATCCTAGGAAGAACCACTGACAAAGCACAGCATGCTGTATTAATGGCACCAAACCCTAGCCCTTCATCCTCCAGCATGCAGAGGAAACGAAGAACTTGTGCAAGAGTTGGGGTTAGACAACCAATTTTAGACAAGAGTACAAAATAGTTGCCACTTCTTAACATAGTGAGCATAAAGCTTAACAGTTCCAGGTCTCCACGCTGAAGAGACAAGAATTTGTACGGTCGTTTTATCGATCCCAAAGGGTTCAAGATGCTTCCTCAGAAGAGGAATGCAACCAAGGGTGTCGAATGGATGTCTCCTTTGGTGCTAGATGTCTGTTGTGACCAAGGTTGTGGTCGGAGCTCGTTGGAATGTCACCGACTCCCGTGACCAATTCCTGGCTGCTGCAAGCCAGGGCTGTGACTTCCAGAGAGGAGCTAGCAGGATTGCCTTCATCCCGCCGTGATGCATTTTCCTGGCCACCCTTCCCACCATGCTGAATGGTGGAAAAGCATAAAAGAAAAAATGTTTCCATTTGAAAGTGAATGCATCAACTCGTGATGAATTTGGCTCTGGTTGCCACGACACATATGTAGCTAATTTAAAATTATTTCTAGATGCAAACAGGTCAACATCCGGTATGCCCCAAATAGAACACAATTCATCAAAAATGTTTTGTGACACAGTCCATTCTAAATGGTCATGAAAACTCCTGCTCTTTGCATCTGCTACAACATTGTCTTTACTAGGGATATATTCTATTTTTAACCAAAGGGACCTGGCTTCTGCCCATTCCCAAATTTTCTTGGTTATCTCATTACACCTAGGAGACCTAGTACCTCCCATTTTCCTAACATAAGCCAATGCTGTACAATTATCGGTAAGAACTTTTACCGTAGATTTATTTGTATCCGCTAGGCTAGCTAGACCCAAATAAATAGCTTTTAATTCTAACACATTAATATGCTCATCTGCCTCATCAGGTAGCCATCTACCCCCCTATTAACTTCTCCCCCTTGAGCTCCCCAACCTTGGAGGGAAGCATCAGTAGAAATTAATATTTCCGGGTCAGTTATTTTAATACTTTTAGGAATACCTTCAATATTCCCTAGCCACCAATTCAAGTCCTCCAAACCACACCAAGAAATCTTCATGTTTCTATTGTAATTCCCTTTAGCTCTTGCTAAAGTCACATTTTTATCAATTTCTAGTGATTTAATATGTGAAGCTGCATATTGCACCCTTGGGAGTAAGCCACCATAATTCCAATAATAGCAGCCACCTGTCTAATTTTTAATTTCTTCCTTTTATTAATAACTTTACACGCAAACTCTCTGAAGTTTGCTATTTTATCAACTGTAAGCAAGACTTCCATATTAATAGTATTAATATGAAACCCTAGAAACACAATCTCTTGCTTTGGTTTTAGGACCGACTTTTCTAAATTTATCGTAAACCCTGCTTTTACCAGTTCCAATTTCAGAGCCTGAATGGCCAACATACAACAATCTTCCCTTTCTGCTGTAATAAACGAATCATCTATATATGGGAAACACACAAACCCTTGGTTACTAAGCTTAGCATAAATTGGCTTCAATAATTTCGTAAATATACGCGGGCATATTGACAATCCATTTGGCATACATGTATATTCATATAACTGTTTTCTCCAAACAAATCTGAAATATTTCCTGCATGAATGTCTTACCGATACAGAATAATACGCATTCTTTAAATCAATGCTGCCCATCCAAGCCTTGTGGGTTACCAAATCCAGAGTATTTTTAAGCGAAAACATTTTAAAATGAGTATAAGTTACTAATTTATTCAACACTGTAAGATCTAGAATTACACGATGCGAACCATTAGGTTTAGGCCTCAGAAACATGTTGGAAACAAATTGACCTTCTGAATATTCAGCCTTAGCAATAACACCTTGACTTAATAACTTATTTACTTCCAAATCCGCCGCTTCACTTTCAATTTTAGAAAATTTATACAGGTTTGGTATTTGTGTTTGGATGGGTATTTCATCAAACAGTATTTGTATGCCTTGTACATATGACAAAATTTCAGCAGACGATGTTAACTCTGACCAGTACTCTAAACAATTAGATACATTTTTAGCAACAAATGAAGCATTATCCTCCATTACCAGGACAGGTGGCATGACCTCGGGCGTGTGGGGAGAAGCAGTAGCTGCATCTACTTCGCTTCTCCCCTGTTGAAACCCTGCTGCCTTGGCTGCTGATTCGACTGGTAGGAGCTGGTACGACCTGCATCTCTCCAACCACCCCGGCCATGTTGTGATCGGTTCCTGAAGGTCTGGTTGTAACCCCCTCTCGAACCCTTATAGTAGGGTTTCTTACGAGGGTCAAACCTTGGTCGCTTGGCTCTAGGTTTGTAGTCAGACATCTTGGTCTTCATACCCATTTGCTTGACATTCTTCGTACCTGTCTCAGCTCTCTTAATCAGGTGCTGGAGCTGCCCACCAAACATCTGGCTCTTATCCCATTGCTTACCCGGGATTGGTTTTGGTGGCATGAAGAGGGTATATTCTTTCCCCTTCTTATCCTTGATCTTCTTTGATCTAGTCACCTCTTTGCCCACATCAGTAGTAACGTTCTTAAAGACATTCTCATATCTTTTGAACATGGCAAAGCTACTTGCTGCTGTGAGCACTTCAAGCCCATCATTGATAGTCGAAGCCAACGTGGTGAACCGATACTCATTCGCCATACGGTTCGCCACTGGAGCGATCGCAGCAATCGCTGACAACACCGCCGACTGCATAGTGTGCATGGCAGTATCAAACCTGAGCATTTGGTCATTCATAATGACATCAGAGTCCATTTCCCTTAGGAAAGACTCCTTCACACCCTTAACACCTGTGTGTTTCTCAGCCGCTTTGGCGATGACAGCTGCTGGCTTGAACGTGTCAAACCCCGCATCCAAAGCTGTCCTGAGGAGTGATCACGCCATCACCGACTCAGCCGACTCATGCCTCTTATTCTTGCCAACCTTGGCCAACTGTCTTTCCATCACTCCGTCCTCCTGTTTATCGGAATCAGATGACGGAAATGATGACTCAGTGCTTTCAGAGGAGGAGGACTTACTTTTCTTTGACTTCATACTCTTCTTCTTATGCTTAGGTTTAACCTTAGGTCGACGGTACTTGTCCCCTTCCGACAAGTCAGCGTCCGACGACATAGAAACGTTTTACTTATGTTTTCGGCGCTTTTCACCCCTCCTTTCCCGCACACACCTAGCCAGTGTATGCTGTGTGTGCACCGAGGCTTCCTCAGAGTCCGAGTCGGACAAGCCGTACGACCAGCCAAACCATGACCCAGTCGCAACTAAGTCCAGCTGTTGTTGGACTTTCCACTGCACCAGCTTGTCCAACCGTGACTGCATTGCCTTGTCCATTTGAAGTGGTTGGTCGGTCTCGCTCTGCCGCCTCTGAGGGTCGGGACTGAGCGTTACATCATCCTGCAGACCGTGCTGATTGCCCTGTTGGTCACCAGCCGACTCCGACTCATTCGAAAGAACCTCCAGTCTACGCTGAGTCTGCCTGGCCGCCATCTGCAAATATACTAGGTATATTTAGCTAAAGCCACATTGCAAGCAAATTTGCAATTTTTTACCCAGACTAAGTCTCGGCAGACTAATTGACCTACCAATATATCCTTTTATTCAAATAATTAACCGAAACTGGATATATTGTCTTACATTGTACGTCCCTACTGTGCATACATGTAACGGGGTGCCTATCCCCTCATTTTCGGTCACTCGCCCTAAACAAGAATTATTCCTTGTAATTTTGAAAATTCCTATCTAAAGTCAGAACTAAATACAAATGCCCTCGAGGGACTGGCACTAGCGAAGCGCACAAATCTATGTCGTAAAGGGCGTCTCGGGCCACTGTGGGTTAGGCATAACCGGGCTAACAAGTAATCCCACTGACAACAAACCCCCGGCACCTCCTATCGCGCCGGCGGTTACCAACAATTTTACATAACTTTAAGCTTGCAAAATGCCACTTTCCCTAACTAAACCTTTTAGGAAGGTTGCCAACTATGTTGGTCTTTTACTATTCTATATAACCAATATACATTGGTACCTTGTGTAGTGTAGGTAGTTGTAGACAACGGAGCTCACCGAACATACGTCCGTTCACGGCGAGCTGGGAACGCCAATTGACTGGGCGGGAGTGCTATATCTCACTGGGCTATAAATAGCCAAGAGGGTGAGGACGAGGTAAAATATATATATATATAGATAAATTAATCGGAAGCTTTTCCACCTCAGTTCCTCCTATGCTCCACTGTAAATAATTTACTGCAGGTTTCATCAACTACCATCTTCTGACAACCTCAGAGCCCCCTTCTGGCACCACCTCTACGTTCGCGTGTCAACCAGACTAGATGGCCGAATGAGTTGAGCATCCGGCTCCCGTTTTGGGAGATTGGGGGATCCAAACCCATTGGTTCGTGGGTTCGAACCCTGGTCGAGTCAAACCAATGACTTAAAAATTGATATTTGTCCCTTCCTAGCCAGGCACTCGACATTAATAGGATAGGACAAGGACTGATTGGCTCAGTGTCAGGATGAAGTGAAAATGGGGTATCAGGTCATGGTGCTGGCGGTCTGGTCTCCCAGTGGGGCAGCACTATAAAGTTGCCATGAGTGTGCACTGTCACACGTTAGTACCTGTCCTTGTTAGCACGTAAAACAATAACAAACAAAAACTGTATGCGTGTCAGTCAGTCCACGCATCCTCACTCTCACCTGAAAGTTTTAATATATTAGTATGATAACAATAATTATAAAGTCTTGTGGTAATTTATTTGGTAGACAATACTAATCGGGGCGTATAATTCAGCTGCACTAACTGTATGGTTGTATCATTTAGAGCAAAGAGTTCACTCACGTGAAGCCGCTCCTGGTGTTCGGTCCAGAAGGTGACTGGTTGTTCCCGTACCAGGTCGTGGTGCTGAAAAGGTACAACGGGGCACCCAGTTACACAAAAGGAGCTAGATAAAAGATTCACCTCTAAACAAAGTAGGGGGGAATGACAACTATAGCTAAATCTGAGCAAAACCTTCTTCAAATAGGAATTAACTGTGGAGGGGGTGGTTCCAATGCACAGTGTTGATCTATATTGATACAGAATTTGTTAAATGGGAGAGAATGCAAAAAGACAAGATAGCAAACCTCAATATTCTCTCAATTCGAGTTTTAAAGTTGTATTAATCTACATTATTTAATAAATTCTTGCTCCAAAAGTAGCGGGTAAATATAAAGAGTTATGTGAAGAATATATTTTGCTTCTTAGATTAAGAATATATATTGGCTGATTTCATCTATCCAGTTTTCCGACACTTTCTTTAATGGGTTGTTCAGCAGCCCTGTCCTGAGACAATGCTGCGGGAGTAACTACAAAGGAATCAGCAGGGCCTGGGAAAGGCCACTTGTAGGTTGACAAATGTCTCTCCATCAAGTGCTCCCCAGCCACGATTGATCCGGACAGAGGAAGGTCGAGACGGATGTGGGAGAATAAGAGGGGGTTTATTTAATCTAGACAAGGTGGTACATGGGTTACAGTAATACAGTGTCTGCGTCGATATATTTTAGTCCCCTTCGTCAATATCTGCCGAAGGTCGAGGGAGGACCTGGGAGCTTGAGGATGTAGGGTCGGGAGCCGACCCCCACGTAGTGGTCGTAAAATAGAGGGTGGGCGGGTGTGGAAGAATACAGGAGGTTTGCTGATGGTGCCCGAATGCGGGTCACATGGAGGTGGAGGAGGAGGCGCGCATGCGCGGCAAGTAGATGTGAGCATCTCGGGCTTCCCCCGCCGGATCAACCACAATTCGGAAATTATAGGCCGATCCGGACAGAGGAAGGTCGAGATGGATGTGGGAGAATAAGAGGGGGGTTTATTTAATCTAGACAAGGTGGTACATGGGTTACAGTAATACAGTGTCTGAGTCGATATATTTTAGTCCACTTCGTCAATATCTGCTGAAGGTCGAGGGAGGACCTGGGAGCTCGAGGAGGTAGGCCCGGAAGCCGACCCAAAACACAAGGCCAAGGCTCTCGGGGCGTCCTCGGGCACCCGCTTGGGCACGTAGGCGTGGACGGCGTCTGACTCCCAGGTCCCCTGAGCCATTATCGTGGAGAGGTCAACCCCCCTGGAGGAGCACGCTTGGGCTGCCCCCCTGAGTAGGCCATGGAGGGTGTACCTGGCGGCATCGGCGGCTTCGAGGGCGGCCCGAATCGGGGGGGTGATGTCGCGCGGTGTGAGAGGGGTGCCCTCACGGGCGAGGAAAGCCCGGGTGTCACCCGGTGCCGGCAGCAGCGACAGCGCCCTCTCCCAGGCGCGCACGGGGCAGAGGGGCGACCTGGGAAGGGCAGGGACAAAGAGCAACACCGCCTGCGCCGGGGAGCGGATGGTCTTTGAAGAAGAGATTTGGATGCGCAGGCCGCCCGGGGCGCGCTAGACGTCATCGCGGCGCAGGGTGTGCCGGCCCCCCCACGGGGCGTGGGAAGGCTACAGGAGGTTCGACTGCCTTATGAAAGTAAAGTAGGTGTAGGTGGGTGATGAACTGGCCTTCGTCGTACGGATGGGGGTCGAGGTGATCGACGCGCCGTTCCAGCACTATAAATTCGAGGTACCTCCTCGCGTGCCGATCCCGGTTCCGCCAGGTTCCGGGGGCGAGGGCGGCAGTGGATCGTCATGAGGTGATCGTGTTCGCGTGAGTCGTAGTCTGGGGAAGAGAGTTAAACAGTGTTAGAGAGGATGCTCGGGGAGTGCAAAACTCTAATCCGGGCAATCCCCAGGTAGCGACAATAATCGCGCACAATGCCTAAGGCGACCCGGGAGTAGTGCGCCCGGCTGAGGGCATCCGCCAGTACCAACTCGACGCCCGGCTTGTGGCGGACGACGATGGTGAAGGAGCCCAGTGCCGCCACCAGCCAGATCTCTCGGGCGCACGCACCCAGGGTAGTGTCCGCGGCGCGACCGGCCTCGAAAGCCGGGGCCGAAGCCGCGTTGTCCATGTTGACAATCAGCTCATACCCACCCGGGGCCAGGGGTCCAAGTGTCTTGATGGCCAAGATGAGGTTGACGGCCTCGAGCTCGTGGATTACGAGGTAGGCGGCGATCATGGCGTCGCCGTAGGCCTCGGAGAAACAGTGGTCGCGGGAAAAGGCGTCCCCGCCGGTCACCCAAGAGTCGCACTCGATCACCCACTGGGGACGCGACGGGGGCGGAAGCAGGAAGACGCCGTTGCCCTTGGCCGCAGAACCAACGGACGTTGCGCCGGAGGTCGAGGTCCACGATGGTGGAACCTGAGAGGGGGGACGCCCGGAGGCTGGCCAGGATCGTGCACATAAATTTCTGGGCCGCCGGGATGCACATGCTGATGTGTGCCAATCGGCTGACGAGCCTCGGAGGGCCTTCCTCGTGAGGGTGGGCGGGCCTAGCCAGAGCTCGCAGTCGCCAAGGACCTTGTCCACTTTGTGCTCGGGGATGCGCAACACCAGGGCCTCCATGTCGAGCTCTATCCCCAGCCAGGTCAGCCGGACGGTGGGGGGGCAGCACTTGTCAGGGGCGAGAGCCAGCCCGAGGTGGCCACAGATGTCGTGCAGGGTGTCAAAGGCGCGCATCGTGTCCAAGTATGACGCCTTGCAACCGACGAAATCGTCCACGTAGACCAGGCTGAAGAAACCGCGCTGCCGGAGCATCCAGGCGACCGGCGCGGTCACGCGCACACAGGCCGCGCCCGAGGTGCGGCAACCAAATGGGAGGGTGATGTCCAGGTAGCGCCTACCGTCCACGGTGATGCAAAAGAGCGGACTCGACAGTGGGTCCACCCTCAGCTGTCTATAGGCCAGGGAAACGTCCGCTGACCAGCAGAACGCCCCCCGCCCCTCGAGGGAGATGCGTCGGCCCATGTCTGACGCTGCCGGTAGGCTGTAGTGATGTGGGTGCCCCAAATACTCCCTCCGCCGGATGCCAGAGTTCACGCTTCGGCCGGGAGGGAAGGCCAGGTCCACAATGATGCGGCGTCTGCCGGGGGTCGTCTTGGGGCGCGTCATTATAGGGCTGCACTGGGCCCAGGGGGTGAACGGGGGCACCTCGAAGGGGCCAAGCCCGGGGCGAAGCAGGGCGCCCATGCGCAGCTCCTCCTCCGCGTAAGCTGTGATGTGATGGGCGTGGGCGGGGTCCTCGCGGTGATTGTGGAAGGTGGGTGTGGGCGGGCCGGCGGCGGTATAATTCGCCGGCAAACCGACCTCCAGCTGGTCAGCGAGGAAGTCGTCTGGGTACCCGCGCAGCATCTCACGCCACGCGGGGATGTTGAGGTCCGAGGCGACCGGAACTCGGGCGGCCAAGAAGTTAGGAAGGGCCGAGTTGCAAGCGGCGGTGTAGGCCGCCGCGTAGTCGGGGTACCTGGCCCAACCTTCCCCCGACAAGGCGGGCCAGAAGCCGTCAAGGGTTGTCCTGTGCTCGACGGGGGAAGGGCCCCAGGACTGCTGCAGGGTGTGGTCGGTGACCTGTTCGACCGGCTCGCTCTCGACGGTGGCCCCCGCGCTGTCATGACGGGCCGCCTCGGTCATGTCACAGAGCCCACATGGCGCCCCCCCCCACCGCGGATGGCATGGATGCATTTTGGCCGACGCGGGCGTGCCGGGGTGGGCCGAGTCACCGGGTACCAACCGCGGGCGTGACGTCATTCGGGGGTTCCCCGGGAAAACCCCTCGGCCGGGGACGCGCGTGCCCGCCGATATCCTATGGGGCGAACCGCCAGGCCGGGGACCAGCCGCGGGTGTGACATCACCAGGGGGGATCCCCGGAAACCCGGCGGAGCGGGGGCGCCCAGGGGGAAGCCAAGTGGCTTCGGTAGAATGTCAATAAACTGTCTAACGGCAGCGGGAGGGCGCTGGTACTGGAGACGCTTAAAGCCCAGGGTATACTCTTCTCGGGTCGCCTCTCCCTTTTTAATCGCCTTACCCTCATCCCCCCTCTCAACTAGATCATAAGGGAAAAGATATTTAGCTGGGATACCTTTTTTCCTGCTTGTAGCCTTGCCGTCCGCTGCCGTGTCGATGAGGCGCACTGCCTCTTCCGCCGAGGATCGTGCACCCCTAGCGTAGGCATCCTGGTCGGGTTGTCGGCTATCGGTGGCTCGCGGGCCGGAGGCCCGGCGGCGGTGCCGGCTACATGGCCAGCGCGATGGGGACGGGGACAACCAACCACTTGCCGGGCTTCTGTGGCATACATCTCGGCTCGCCCTGGGGCTGTAATCCCGTCTTCTCGCCGGGGCAGGGCTCGGGGACGTCGGAGATAAGGTCCTGGCTCTGCAGTGGCGGTATGGGTCCGCCGACCGAGCCTGTGCCGGGATGGGGTGAGTGCGTGGAGCCGATGGTGAGCGGGTCACCCCCCTGTGGCATGCGTTAGCGGTGGTGGCGGCAAGGGCGGCGGTGGCTTCCGCGAGCACTTTACTCGGTGCCGCCATTTCCTCCCGCTGTGTTGCGGCGTGCCTCTCGAGTTCTCCCCATCGGTTTTCGATGGCATCAATCGATGCTTGCATGCATATCATTCCGTCGGCTTGCTTCGCCTTCGCTGAGGGTTTTTTGGCCCGAGCCGATTGCCTTGCCGGTGGCGTGGGTGGGTGCGGAGATGCGCTGCCATCTTGCGAACCATTAGACTCGCTATGGTCGACTCGCAGGGAATGGGGCACTCTCCGGGTAGTGCGTTTCGCCGGTCGTCCCCATTGTAATGTGGCGCGTCGGGTCCTCTGCATCTTCTTATTTGACATGGGTGCCTTTTTAAAATTACTCCTGGAATGCTGTGTGACGTGGGACTGCGTGGGTGGAAGCGGGCTAGCAAAGAATACGGGAGGTTTGCTGATGGTGACCGAATGCGTGTCACACGGAGGTGGGGGAGGAGGAGGAGGCGCGCATGCGTGGCAAGTAGATGTGAGCGTCTCGGGCTTCCCCCGCCGGATCACCCACAATTCGGAAATTATGGGCCAATCGCACATGTTTGGAGAATGATATTTTACCGTCATATTTACATCGATATCTCACCGTTTGGTATTCAAATATAAAAATCTACTATAATCGCTTCAAATGCGACTTTAGAGATATTTGAAGTGAAAACATGCAAAATCAATTTGAGCAAGAACATCATTATTTGGAGACCATAGGTTCCAGCAGTAACAGGTTCTACTCAATTGATTTAGGATGCCCTTCTAGGCAGCGACAAATGCTTAAGTGCGCCAGTGTAAGTTGGAGATGTAGAATCAAATCTAGATAAGTGCTTCGGTTTCAAAAATGTTGTGCTTTCATCGTAGCTGCATGAACTGATGGTTTTGAGGTGTCATTTTGTTCCAGATAAATATATTAGGTTCATTGTTATTATCTACCTTACTTTACTTTGAAGTAACTTATTTTAAATGGCTAATTTGAATTTAATTATTTTAAAAAGTTTAATAGATATTTGAAGCGCAAACATACCAACATTAATTTAGGCTAGCACGTCAAACTATCATCTCGCTCTACAGTAACAGGTTTAATTTAATCCACTCCACCATCCCTTCTATGCAGCAACAAATGCTTATAATCTGAAGTTGTTTGGTGGTGTGGGTTCAAACCCCATACACTCCAAATCCTTTTTACATTCAACAACTAAAGAAAATTGAAAATACCTCAGTTTTTCACTCCCTTCTCTCCACTGACCCAGCCATTGTCACAACAATCTAGGTCACTCTACACCACCAAGTGGAAAAGTTCAGTACTAAGCATGCACCACCCCTGTGGCACAAATCTGAACTATTCCGAGTTTGTTTGTTTTCCCGACGACGTATAGCTCGCCACTTTAATAAGTGCATCAGTATCTAAGTTAGATGTATATAGAATCAAATTTGGATAATTGTTTTTAGTTTAGAAAATGTAATGCTTTCATCGGATTATGCTCTCCAAGCACAATCTTGTTTAGTTTTTTATGTTTAAAGAACCAAATATGTGTGGGGAGAGTAGGGGACCCACTTCACCACCAGAAGTGGGTCAGTTCTGAGGCTGGGACTAGCTGGCAGTTGTTGTTTTAAAAATGGCTGGGTGAGTGGAGAGAAGGGAGAGTAAAACTGGGGTATTTCAATCCTCTTTAGAGTAGTTCGATCAGGAAATATATTTGAGTAATGTAAAATATATGTTAGTACAATTACATTGCATAATTCAATGAGAAACACATGTAGATGAAAAACATTTTGTTGTTGTTGAATGTGGAAACATTTTGGAGTGTATGGGGTTTGAACCCACACCACCAAACAACTTCAGATTACAAGTTCAACACTCTAACCACTAGGCCACAGAGACAACACATCATTACTAGTCTCAGTTCAGGCTATTTGTGTATAGGACGTCACATATACAAGGTATGTATGTATGTATGTATGTATGTATGTATGTATGTATGTATGTATGTATGTATGTATGTATGTATGTATGTATGTATGTATGTATGTACGTACGTACGTACGTATGTACGTACGTACGTACGTACGTATGTATGTACGTATGTACGTATGTATGTATGTATGTATGTATGTATGTTTGTTGTTTTATGTCCTAGCAATATCTAAGGTCATATCAGGACAGGTACCGACTTGTGACAGTGCACACTCATGGCGACTCTATAGTGCTTCCCCACTGGAATACCAGGCCACCAGCACCATGACCTGATATCGCACTCAGGCACATTAGCCTGACACTCGGGCAAAGTCAGGCAAATTTGGTCAAAAGCCAAGTGGCACCACGCATCAAGCGTAAAAAAAATTGCTCCAGAAGCGATTCGTGACGCCCGTGAGGCGCCTGCATAAGAACCCCCCGTGTCAGTCTGTTCGGCTTCTCTTTATTACATACATTTTTATTTTTGACGCACATGCAACACTTGACGCCCGCGCCAGAAACGCGTCCAGTGTGTTTGCAGCTTTACTGACAAATTTCAAACGGATGCACGCAAAACATACATTTACATACATACATGACCAGATGGGATGGCCGAATGAGTTAGAGCGTCCGTCTCCCATGTTGGTAGATCGTGGGTTTGAATCCTGGTCGAGTCAAACCAATGACTTTAAAATTGATACTTGTTGCTTCCTAGTCTGGTGCTCGGCATTATTAGGATAAGACAAGGACTGGTTGGCTCAGGATAATGTGACTGAGTGGGATATCAGGTCATGGTGCTGGCAGCCTGGTATTCCAGTGGGGCAGCACTATAAAGTCGCTATGAGTGTGCACTGTCACAAGTTGGTACCCATCTTGATATGACCTTAGATGTTGCTAGGTACTTAAAACAACAACAAACAAAACAAACAAACATACAAACACACCTTGTATATGTGACTTCCTATACACAAATAGCCTCAACTGAGAGTACTAATCATGTGTGGTCTCTCTGGCCTAGTGGTTAGAGTGTTGAACTTGTAATCTGAAGTTGTTTGGTGGTGTGGGTTCAAACTCCATACACTCCAAAACCTTTTTACATTCAACAACAAAAAACTTTGTCATCTATTTGTTTCTCATTGAATTATGCAATGTAATTGTACTAACATATATTTTACATTAAAGTAAATATAATTCCTGTTTGAACTACTCTAAAGAAAATTGGAAATACCTCAGTTTTACCCTCCCTTCTCTGACCCAGCCATTGTCACAACAATGTCACTCTACTGTACACCACCAAGTGGAAAGGTTCAGTACTAAGCATGCCCACCCCTGTGGCACAAATCTGAACTATTCCGAGTTTGTTTGTTTTCAAGACGACATATAGCTCGCCACTTTAATTAAACGTTAATGCCAATATGTAAATCGGTATACCGATGTAGACAACTGAAAGTTGAGAAGCCACGTGCTAAGTAAGTAAATGATTATTTCGGGGTGTTGACTGAACGACTGACTACCTCGGTAGGTGGCACTTTCTTCGAGACGAAGTCTCTGTTGAAGTCCGACGTGGTGACTGATGAGTACTTCTCTATCTCTTTAGGAGGGTTGAATTCTTCAAACACCTGCCGCCTGAAACAGTCAAAGCCCGCTTTTATTTTTCATCAATATGTCCCATGACGGTGCCGGTCAGATTACATAGTTCCAACAAAGAAGATACATTTACGGTCTAGACTATGTATTCTTCATGTACGTGTCAAGCTAGGTAGCGACAGGCATACATGTTCTAAGCCATTGCTTTGATTTGACTGGGGTTGGAACTCCCGACCTACTGTACGAGAAGCCTGCACTCTTACCGATTCGACCACCTGACAAGTAGCAGAAAGTAAAATAGTAGTCTACGTGTAGGCTATAGACCTCAGCATGGGTATTTAGGTCAATGCGCGCGCACCTTGGCTGCAGGATGACACACTGTCACACTGCAAACTCAATGGCTATGAGCAATCTTCATAGAGAACAAGTGAAATATCTCTAGAACCACACCATGTAGAAACAAACAGTTTGGAACACATATAGAAAACAGATTATATTAAATTTATATGGTTAGGGTTCTGCATTTCTATTAATTTTGAATAAAATTGACTTTTTGCATTGCCCGTATCGGCAAACTCAATGCATTGTCAATGTCTGTGAGCAATGTTCATATAGAAAAAGTGAAATATCAAAGAAAATACATCACTTAGATACAAACCGTTTGGAACACATATAGAAAACATATTCAACAAATAGATTATATTAAATTCACATGGTTAGGGTTCTGCATTTCTATTAATTTTGAATAAAATTGATGTGTTGCACTGTGCGTATCGGCAAACTGTCAATGGCCGTGAGCAATATTCAGACATAAAAAGTGAAATATCTCTAAAACTACACCACCTAGCAACAAACCGTTTGGCACACATATAGAAAACAAATTCACCGAAAAGATTATATTACATTTATAAGGTTAGGGTTCTGCATTTCTATAAATTTTAAATAAAATTGACGTTTTGAACTACGCGTATCGGCAAACTGAGTGCATTGTCAATGGCCCTGGGCAATCTAAATACAGAAAAAGTTAAATATTTCTAAAACTACAACACTTAGATACAAACCGTTTGGAATAGAGGGGGTGTAATGACGTCACGAGGCAACTTTCGATGGGCATATTGGATGACATACAGAAGGCTTGCAACTACCTACACTGTGGTTATTTACTGATTTGTTGGTTTATTTGTCACTGTTTTGAGCAGTTTGGCCTCAGAAGTTGCTGCTAAAGTGCTGTAAGTAACACACTCGATGTAAACTGCCCAGAACCTCCCATAACACAAGAAAACTCTGTTTTACTGCATCTGCATGCATTCACAACATGGCTAGGGAGGGTGCTCGTAATCCAAGATGGAAGTCCGCTGATTGCTAAGTAATGACGTCACCTGCACTCCCTCTATACCTATAGAAAACATGTTTAACAAAAAGATTATATTAAATTGATACGGTTAGGGTTCTGCATTTCTATTAATTTGGAATAAAACTGAGGTTTTTCACTGCGCGTATCGGCAAACTCAATGCAGTGTGCCTTCGTTCTGCAGCCAAGCTGCGCGCGCACACACGATGTTAGTAAACAATGAAATAGGTCTATAAGGTTACTGTGCGTAAAGCTGACTCCATGGATTCTCGATGTCGGACATCCGGGTACTTTTGGGGTTCACGGTGTGGCGGTTTCAGCGTGTTCCCGTGCTCAGCCGTGTCCCGTTGCTTCTGCGCATGCGCGGATTTCGCATCAACTCGGATCACCCGAGACACTTATTGGCGCATGCTGGGGTCGAATAATCGAATATGCTTCTCCGCGCTCGGGTGGACAATTTTTTTTTTTTAATAACCGATAAAAAATACAGCAAAATAGGATTTAAAGTATTTTATGATGGCCTAGTTTACCTATATTTCCATTTAATTAATCTAAGTTATTCTTTTTTTGCACACGGCACGTGTATTTGTCGACTCCACTCGCCGTGTTCTATTTGAAATTCTGACGACTGGGATGACCCGAGTCGCCCGGGTAGTGTTAATCGATTACGGCCATGTTTATTAGATTCTGACGCATGCGCAGAAGCGAGGTACACGTCTGAGCACGGGAACACGCTGAAACCGCCACAATGGCGCGCGAAGGGTAAAACAAATGCCAGTCTCATAGAGACAACATTAAAACTACCCTAACTATCACAGTAATTTGTGACTTTTGGTGCTTTGTAAGCAAATTTCTCTTGTTTCTATTAAATAGTTCAGATCTTTCTCTACAATTTCACATTCAGCTTTCTTTTTATCAGCCAATTGGAAGTTCTTGAATTTATTTTGCGAAAATAGTTTTTGAGGCCATGATCTGGTAAGGCTAACACAGGCAGTGACACTCAGAATATCCCAACTTTCACTATTATCTCTGTTTTTAATACTTTCAGAGTAAATTGCTCTTAGGTTACATTAAATACTTCAGATCTTCCTCTTCAATCGCGCATTAAGATATTTTTAATCGATCCAATGAAAGCTTTTAAATTTATTTGACAAAAATAAATGCTTCGCATAGACATAGCATTGCTGCACCGCACAACACTGCAGTATTTTAGCCTTCGCGGGCTAGTTTCCGGGTTTGTGACGTCATGCCGACCTAGTTTGGTACTAAATATCTATTACGTATCTGGTATAACGTGCGCTTATTTGTCTAACCGGCCGGTAAATAAATACGACTAGAAAACTAATCCGATTACATAATCAATTGTTTATACTTAGTTAAACCCTACGGGGCTAGTGTTAGAAACATGCAAACTTATCCACATAGATTGGCAATGGCTACTAACTATATAGGGTATGCACTGACGTCACGCAAACCGGAAGTGCGGCCATTGTGGCGATAGTAACCACAATAATAACGCACTGTCACACTGCAAACTAAATGGCTATGAGCAATCTTCATACAGAAAAAGTGAAATATCTATAAAACTAATCCACCTAGAAACAAATCGGTTGGTACACATATAGAAAACATGTTTACCAATAAGATTATATTAAATTTATACGGTTAGGGTTCTGGATTTCTATAAATTTGAATAAAACTGACATTTTGCACTGCGCGTACCGGCAAACTTCCCGCGAAGGGTAAAATACGGCAATGCTATGTCTATGTGGAGCAATTATTTTTGTAAAATAAATTTAAAAGCTTTCATTGGATCGATTAAAAATATCTTAATGCATGATTGAAGAGGAAGATCTGAAGTATTTAATGTAACCTAAGAGCAATTTGCGCTGAAAGTATTAAAAACAGAGATAATAGTGAAAGTTGGGATATTCTGAGTGTCAGTGCCAGTGCATTGTCAATGGCCGTGAGCAATCTTCATACAGAAAAAGTGAAATATCTCTAAAACTACACCACTTAGAAACAAACTGCTTGGTACACATATAGAAAACATATTCAACGAATAGATTATATTAAATTTATATGGTTAGGGTTGTGCATTTCTATTAATTTTGAATGAAATAGACGTTTTGAACTGTGCGTACAGGCAAACTCTATGGGTTGTTTACTGTCTGATATCGCCACAATGGCCGCGCATCCGGTTGATGACATCACGTGAATACCCTATATAGACTACATCACGGTTCCAGCGGCACGGTGCATTGTGGGATGCATCAGAGCAAAACATACCCCCCAAAAGCACATGGCACATGCTAATACACTGGATGCAGCTATGAAATGTGCTAGTTTCAGATCATCTCAGCTCTTGTTTGGAACATAGAATACCAGCTAAAAAATATATATAATAAATTAAGATATTAATCTTTTATCCAGCATTGCATTTACATCAATATAATCAGCAGATCTTATGCCATGTGCATTTAGATTTAGAAAGATCTAGGCATTCAGACTAGTGTTGGAGCCATAGCCAGAGTACTCAATGCATTGTCAATGGCAGTGAGCAATCTCCATACAGAAAAAGTAAAATATTGATAAAACCACACCACCTAGAGACAAACCGCTTGGAACACATATAGAAAACATGTTTATCAAAAAGATTATATTAAATTGATATGGTTAGGGTTTTGGATTTCTATTAATTTTGAATAAAACTGACGTTTTTCACTGCGCGTATAGGCAAACTCAATGGCCGTACGCCTTTGCTTTGCTCCCAACGCCGTTTTCAGCGCATGCGCAGTCGGAACCGTGATCTAGTTTATTCACAATATAGGGTATTCACGTGACATCACGAACCGGATGGGCGGCCATTGTGGCGATATCAACTCGTAAACATCCCATAGACTTTGCCTGTATGCGCAGTGGAAAACGTCTATTTCATTCAAAATTAATAGAATTCCGGAACCCTAACCGTATAATTTTAAGAGAATCTATTCGTTGAATATGTTTTCTATATTTGTACCAAGCGATTTGTTTCTAGGTGGTGTGGGTTTAGAGATATTTCACTTTTTCTGTATGAAGATTGCTCACGACCATTGACAATGCCTTGAGTTTGCCGGTACGCGCAGTACAAAACGTCTATTTCATTCAAAATTAATAGAAATCCAGAACCCTAACCTTATAAATTTAATATAATCTATTCGTTGAATATGTTTTCTATATGTGTACCAAACGATTTGTTTTTAGGTGGTGTAGTTTTAGAGATATTTCACTTTTTCTGTGTGAAGATTGCTCACGACCATTGACAATGCCTTGACTGGCTTGAGTTCGCCGGTACGCGCAGTGCAAAACATTAGTTTTATTCAAAATTAATAGAAATCCAGAACCCTAACCTTATCAATTTAATATAATCTTATTGGTAAACATGTTTTCTATATGTGTACCAACCGATTTGTTTCTAGGTGGATTAGTTTTATAGATATTTCACTTTGTCTGTATGAAGATTGTTCATAGCCATTGACTTTGCAGTGTGACAGTGTGTTATTATTGTCGTTACTATCGCCACAATGGCCGCACTTCCGCTTAGCGTGACATCAGTGCATACCCTATATACGCCTCTTTGAATTACCTGCTAGTGCTACATGCATCAACTAAATGGGCTTGTGACATTTGGTAGTGTCCAGCAATATCACAAAGGGGAGCACACCCAAAACGAAAGATATTTCAGCTTTGCTATTTTGGTGTTTTTTTCTTTGGTTGGTTGGTTATTTGAGTTTTACGTCATTGCAACGTCTAAGGTCATATCAGGACGGGTACCGACTTGTAACAGTTCACACTTGTAGTGACTTTATAGTGCTGCCCCACTGGGAAATCAGGCTGCCGGCACCATGACCCAATATCCCACTCAGTCACATTATCCTGACAGTGAGCTAACCAGTACTTGCCCTATCATATTAATACCAAGCGCCAGGCTTGGATATTAATACCGAGCACTAGACTAGGAAGTGACAAGTATCAATTATACGTCGCTGGTTTGACTCCCGATCTCCCGCATGTGAGGCCCGCGCTCTACCGATTCGGCCACCGCGCCCGGTTTTTTCTATGGTAGGCTACATTAGTTGATTACGTGGGGGATTTTTCAATCGCAGACAATTGATCTTCCTCATTACACTGCTTCTTGCCCTATCCTAGTAGGCCCTAATGCAGAATGCCAGGTCATCAACTATCAATTTGACTTGGCCATGGTTAGAACACGGGGATTCAAATCTCACAACACACCAAAATGGGACGCGGACGCTCAACTAATTTGGCAAGCCCATATGGTTAGTTAATAAATCAAATTGGGAATGTGTTTGTTGAATAGTGTTGTTGGGATCCGTATTGATTCGTAGTATGATAAATAAAAAAAACAACCAACAAATCTCGGTCCCTTTCCCCAAGAAGTGACATAAGCCGTGTTCACACGGGAAAAATGTGAAGCGAATTAGACAAATCGATTTATATGAAGCGATTTAGCTGCCCGTTCACACGGGCAGCGCTTGAAGGCGGAAGTGGATATCTGCGCATGAGCAAGTCCAGACTAACCAGTGCCAGTTTGGGTTCGTCGACGTCAGCACGAGAGAGTGTGGGTTCGACCTAGTTATGTATGGACTGAATCATATTGTTTTGGAACCGTAAAAACTTCTGCTGGGCAGTGAAACCCTAAAAATAAATGATGAACAAAATATCTGTGCACAGCTAGCAGGTTAATAGACCAAATTATATTATATAGTGTGACATCCTTAATCCGCCTCATATAATTCGGTTGCGTTCACACGGGCGAGATGGGCCGACCTAAGCCAGTTCGCTTCATATAAACTACCTCGCTAGGTGGTTTATATAAAGCGAATCATATGAATCGATTCAGCACTAATCCGCCTTGACGTCGCGTTCACACGGCAAAATGTGAGGCGAACTAGGCAAGGCGCTTTATATGAAGCGGATTAAATCGCCCGTGTGAACACGGCTATAGACATAGTGAATTATATTTGTTCCACCCAACACTAGCCGTCAGTAGTTTCAATACTACTGTGCCGCACTCGTACCTTATTTCGTCGTACATATTCTTTTCTAGAAGTTCCTGTTTTGTACCTGAAATAAACACAGTTACGATCAATGGGGCATTTAAGCGAAATACAACTTAGCCAGAAATACACCAGAATCTAAATTTGTTCGATCAAGTAGGCCTATTACTAACGAATTTATTGACTACATTATTAACCCTATGTGTTATTTATAGTTATTACATAACTGAAATCATACTTTATATACATGTACATGATGATATTCGCCTTCCCTATTACTTCACAATTTCAGCCGCTGCGTTCAAGTTATCAAGGATATCATTTGAATTTTATGGCTGTAGGGAATGGGAAAGATAACTTATGGCAAAGACCCGGCCTATAACACTAAGACGGCTCGCTCAGCCTGTATTGTGTAATCAAGAGAACAGCCAGCGCACCAGGTGGTGGGTTTGATCATTTTGAATGTGTTATAATGGGTTGTGCGAATGGTGTGTGTGCTTGGGCGTGTGTGTGGTTGTCAGTGTGCTGGAAGAAGGATGTTGGGGGAATGTGTATATGGTGGCAGGGGTGGAGGTGTAGGGTGGGGGTAGCGGTGGTGGTGGTGGTGGTGGGAGTTCTATAGGAGTAGTAACATGCAACCAGTGGGCCCCCCCCCCCCTCCCACGCTTACATCAGGGAGGGGGGTCGTGAGGTGTGGTATGAGAGCACCAACTGAGGAGGGGGGAGGGGGAGAGTGAGTGTGCGGGAGGAAGGAGGAGGGGGAGAGGGAGTGTGTGGGAGGGAGGGGGAGGCGGGGGGGGGGAGGGGAGGGAGGTGAGAGTGGATGAAGGGGATGGGAGATTGGAGGGTGAAGGGGAGTGAGGCCGGGGGAGGATGGGGCGGAGGGGGGACAGGTGGTGAGGCCGGGAAGAGGGAGGGTCGGAGGGAGCGTAGGGCGGGAGGGGGAGAGAGAGGGGGAATGAGGGAGGGTGGGGTGGAGGGAGGTGGGGACCAGGTAGTAGGTGCAACATCGGCATCCAAATGACAGGCAATCTCTGTCTTTAAAATTTTTAATTCACCCTCTCGCCTTGTATGTGTTTACATGTGAAACACCAGCCAGCAGATGGGCTGATCAAACCCACGACAAGATGGCACTGCAAAATGTACATTACCATGGGAGAGATAGGGATTGAGCCCTCTTAGTATTATAGGGTCTTTACTAAAGCTAAGATTCCTTATACGCAGTAAGCGGCATGCGAATGCGGTATGCGCCATAGGTACCCATGCCGACCTCCAATAGTCGATGTCTTCTCTTTGTTTTTTGGGGGTTATTAAACAAACCAAAAAAACAACAACATACCAATCCAATTCTTTTAGTTTTTTGCTCCAAATTTGTGATGGAAAGTCAGTTACTATTTTTTTCTATGCCAAACGCAACAGCATTCGCATTCGCCCCGATCGGTCCATGGGTCGATCCATTTGCTGCACCCGCATTCGCGTTCGGACATATGGAAGCACTACTATGCTTTTACATGCTTTTTGATTTTTTGCCGCATTCGCATTCCACATACCGCGTATATGGAATCTTAGCTTTATGGGAACTAAATTCTAGCGAGCACCTTGTACGTTGTAATTTAAATCATAACCAATTACACACGTTTTAAGCGCGATGGAATTGTATACATGTAAAAATGTAATTAGTATGGTTAATACGAATATTATTTGAGTGATACATGACAAATAAATCCTGTCATTGAAGGCTTTGCCCCAGCTAATCGTAGGACAGGGAGAGTGAAGCATTTCCGATTCAAGTAACCATTACATAAGAATGTTGAAAATGTGCATTACAATTATGCGAGTTGTTATAAATTACAGGAGTGTAATAGAACAAAGTACAGGCAAAAGTTTGAAGTAACCGGTTAGTAAGAAACTGATTGCGAACTCGATGCCCTTAGGTTATAATGCGTCATCGGTTTTAATGGTAGTTACTCCCGCAGCACTGTCTCAGGACAGGGTTGCTGAACAACCTATTAGAAAAAGTGTCAGACGGTTGGGTAAATGAAATCACCACACAAATTATTAATCTCTAAGAAGCAAAATATATTCTTCATATACCTCTTGATATCTACCCGCTATTTTTGAAGGAACACTTGATTAAATAATGTAGAGTAATAGAATTTAAAACTAGAATTGAGAGCATTCTGGGGTTGCCATCGTGTCTTTCTGCGTTATCTCCCATTCCACCAACTCTGGGACAATATAGGTGAGTAATGTGCACTGGAACCACCCGCTACACAGTTAATTCCTATTTGAAGCAGTTTTTGCTCAGATTCAGCCATAAGTTGTCAGGCATCCCCCCCCCCCCCACCCCTTCTCTGGGTAAGGGTGAATCTTTGATCTAACTTCATTGTAAACTGCATGTGAAGATATCCCAGTTAGCGGACATTCAAATGTCCTCTTTCCCACCAATCAGGACACCTACTGAGTGGCACTATGTGGTTTCTGGCCATGTGGTGACACTTTAGAAACACGAGGGGAAAGTTGCAATGGAGAAACATTGTAACGTTACAATAACCAGAACTTCATATACTGACCTGTATTCATAAAGACATGGAGTTAATATTCAGTTAAGCACCATGCCCAATCCGACTAGCGTTCACATGCCAGGATGTTGTGTCACCTATGCCCAATCCTACCATATATTTAACATTAACATGACAGGATGTTCTCATGCAACATGCCCAATCCATCCATCGAATAACTAACTGCAAAAGGAGTAACACATTAAACTACACTCACAAATAGACACGTCACATTTGTACAACGTTATAATAAGTCGTTAAACCCTAAACTTAGGTAACACGTGTGGAAAATACTTAGTTGACGTTGGAAATGAAATCCTCCATTGGTAAAATTGCTTCACTCTCCCTTTAGTGCTACGAGTATGAGCATCCAAGCTAGAGACTGGGGGCGGGGTATTAATATCAAATCATGGAACTTTAAGTACACTTCGAATAGACATGCGTCACGTGTAAGCAAGATTAGAGTATCACACTTACGCTAACATTAGGATGAACAGTGGCACTCCACAATGAAATGATGCAGCGATACAACATCTATCACATAAACATGCATGTATTAATATATATACACATATAATACGAGACATCACTTCAGGAGAAGATGGATAAAACAACTTAGAAGAATGTGAAAAAAACACAAATATATGCATTAAAGGCTATATAAGCGATGTTATATCACAATTTTAAAAATAAGCATATATCTTCCATTGCCCAAATATGCGTCATTTTTAGTCTAATCTAAAACAACTGCGGTGCCCTTCCCAAAGTATTCCGCTTTGAGACATAAGAGCCAATATATGTGGTTCTTTCACGACCATAGTCGAACGGGACTGTTTTCGCGACCGTTCCATCGGTTGCTGCTAATGAGACTAGTAGTAGTAGCATTTGACCAGTGCCTTCAATTTAGTCAAGGTCTAACTGAATTAGTTTGATACTCCAAAATCGCTGGCTATAAATATACGGCAAGAAACAATAACACTACATTTCTACCTGAAAATGAAAATAACTGCTGACAAAGCACATACATCAAAGCAAATGTTATTTCTTGATTTTCTTCTCAAATAATCGTGGATTTGCTTTCTAGGGAACGGCTATTTCAAAAGTTACTTTTCTGTGTTGGTTTGTTTTTGAAACGGAGAAAAAAAGTAGTCCCTGTGTTATTTGAAGTTAAGTAACTAATCTAAAATAAATTAGTACAAATTTGGCATTGCTAAGACATTTTAAAAACCTAAATATTTTGGTGATGGTCTAGGTTGATATCAATTCGCGATAGGCACGTCCTGTAACTCTAACATTGTAAAGACATTGTTCAATATATAGACTTTATTTCTGACATAATACACCCTACACTACCACTGTCGAGTTTATGAGGGACAGGCACAGTGCCGAAATAGTGTAAATAACCCCATACTTTACTGTTCATGTAAATCCAGACTAAATGGAATATTGGAATCAATGACAGGAGACTGATGAATATGGATTAGAAAACGCTTAGATAACCTTTAGATTCCCACTTCAAGATAGGACTGAATTAATGCATAGGAGACAAATTCATTTTCAGCACAAAAAAGTACATATAGGAGAGAAATCATTTAACTTAGCATACGTGTTTTCCATCTTTGCGAATCGTCGGCTGGATTAGTATTAGCACATAATCATTTCTTTTTCCTCTTGGCCATTCATCATATAATGCAGTATTAAAACACACTGTGGCTACACAGTAAAAGTCTTACTGTTGTGTACCCAGGACAAATTTGGTATTGCAACTCAATTCTAGCCAGTTAAGTGCATTCAACAATATTTCTAATGGCGGGCTGGGAACCAGAAACATCCGGTAAGTGACCTAAAATCCTCCATAAACGTGTCAACATTTTATTAAATTTGAATAGTTGAAAACTGGAATCATCCATTTGTAAATGTAATGTTAGGTATATATGCCTGATCTAGTGTTTGCGCTGTTAATAGTGTGGTATTACCAAATCGAATCACATTAGTTATGGGAACTGCATACACACCCTTTATCTGGACGCGGAGTGTCCGCGGTGTCCGGTAGGTGTCCATAGTTGTGCTCACACCTTCAATGGGTTGGTTCCTGGCAGTCTCCAGCAGCCCGGAGTGTCCATGTCTTAATTCTTTAGCCGATCTGATAAACTCAGGTTTCTGACCAGGCTCCTCAGTTTCAGCCACAGCTCGCTGGAAATGTGAAATAATTTACTTTGTAATTTGAATGTTATAAACTGCTGGCCTGAGAGAGATATGGGGCGGATCATAATTTAACTATATTTTTCAGGGTATTAGGTGCAGTGATGGTACTGCCAAAAAGGAAAGCTTTTCAAAGAAAGTTACACCGGGTATCCAGGAGGCCCTCTGACAGGGTCATGGGTCAGAAACCTTTTGTCGGTGTCTGGGGGCAGCACCCCCTGAAGCTATTGAAATTACAGGATTTTAAAACTACCACCTACTTTCTCTTCCACTGCCTTGGCCTGATACCAGTCTGGGTAGGTGATTTGAAATAAATAGTAGATAGTTACGCACATAGACATAGGTTAAGGCCCTACACATCGAGTACAATCACATTGAATTACAAATGTACAACTGAGCTATCCTTGGATTATTTAAACATTAAATTTTAGTTTTAAATATACTTGTCTTTTTTGTTAGGTAATTATATCAAATATGATATAAATGCAACGATACTAGTTCTAAAAATAAACAATTTGCATTTCGACCGAATAAGATAAATACCATCTAAACCAATCTGTTTGTTGGGGTTTTACATCCTAGCAACATCCAAGGCAATATCAGGATAAGTGCCGACTTAATTGTGACAGCGTGCACTCATGATGACTTTATATATAATTATAGTGCTGTCCCACTAGGAGACCAGACCACCTGGGACAATGACCTGATTTCCCACTCAGGCACATTAGCTAACCAGTCATTACCTTATCCTAGTAATGCTGAGAGCCAGGCTAAGAAATGGCATGCATAAATTTGGTACGCCCCGGAATCGAACTCCTGACCTTCACACGGGAAGTCTGTGCTCTTAGTTCGGCCACAGTGTCCGGTGTGGCCGTCTCAGCTGCCACAAGGCTGATTTGCCATGCCCAACTTTCACTATTATCTCTGTTTTTAATACTTTCAGAGAAAATTACCCTTAAGTTAAATTAAATACTTCAGATCTTCCTCTTCAATTGCGCAATAATATATTTTTAATCGACTCAGTGAAAGCTTTTAAATTAATTTTGCTAAAATAAATGCTCTGCATAGACATAGCATTGCTGCAGTGTTTACCCTTCGCGGGTGGTAAAATACGGCAATGTTGTTTGTGGGGTTTTTTTTGTTTTTTTTTGGTGTTTTTTTGGGGGGGTTGGTTTTTGTTGGTTTGTGAAAGTATTAAAAACAGAGATTACGGCCTTTGAGACTGGCCCAGTTTTGACGCATGCGCAGACGACGCTGAAGCGACATTTGGCATATGAGCCTGGTGGCAGCTGAGACGGCCACACCGGTCCAAACATGTGATTATAGAGATGAGAAATACGGGAAGAATTTTGAAAACGAATGTAGTCAATGTAGAATATGACAATTCAAATCCAAAACAACTCAAACAGAATTCTGATTATTTTAACATAAACATTAGTCTCGTGCCAAATAATAGAAATATATGTATTTTGACAGACTTTTCACTTGAAGTAAGTCTTACTTTAACGGCGGACTTGAACCTAGTCATAGGCATAGCAACAATAATCCTTTTTTAAGCAACCCAAACAAACCAACGAACCATAAGATGTTAGCTCATTGGATCCTTTTCAAATTGATTTAATATTTAAAATGGCACCAACTATCAGTAAGTCGGCTTGCGGTGCCAGCCTTGCCCTGCCCCAAGGCCTCGGCTAGGGCGAGGCCGAGGGCTAGCTAAACTTAGTCTTAGACTAAGTTAGGGCTAGAGCCTAGGCTAAAGGCTAAACACTTCATTGACATAATACCAACTGTTTTAAAATTCTTACCTCTTCCACCCAATTTTCCATAAGACATTTTGCATCCGAATTATTGACGCGTATTTCATTCCTGCCATCGCTTAAAACCGACATGCTTATAATTAACAGAAATCACGAATTCTAAATTTGACGGTGTTGTTGTCGGAAGCAGTATGGCGCTGTTGCTACCTTGAAGCGGAAACAACCATTAAACCACTCAGCGCCGATGTTCTCTGATAAATATTTTCTTTCTGTAGTTCGATAACCGGACGCCAGGGTTCATTTCTTCTGTTTGCCGCTTTTAAGAAACGGGAACCAGTTCAGTGTGCTAGACAGCATCCGTGTAGGCGAAATGCATTCTATCAACAAATATAGTGGCTTTAATTTTTTTTTAATTTCTCTTATCCGTTTTATTCGAATTCAAATGCTCTCTTTTTGATATTTCAGCTTAGTCGGATTAGTCCTTTAACAAAATGGCAACGTGCACATGACATGGGTACCAGTTTGGTGGAGTCATCTGGCGGTAATATAGGGAACCATACACTATCTGGGGTTGCAGTTTCCGCGGCACACCAGTTTGCCTTGTTCTACGTGTCTTATGTGTTGCTAGCTGAAAGAATATAGTATTTCAAAGATCTGATAGTGACATACGTGGTGTCCAAAATGCACGTATTTATCATTTCCAACCAACCACGTGGAGATGCAAATTTGGCGTCAGTATGTTTAGCGTCCCTGACAACACGGTAGAGGTGAGTGATAATCGGGAGTTTATATATGTAATTCGCTCCCACTAGGGGCGTAATCGATTAATCGACTCTGGTCACCCGAGCCACTTTTTGGCGCATGCGCACATCCTACAGACTCGGGTCGAATAATGGAATACGCTTCTCCGCGCTCGGGTGGACATTTTATTATAATTTTTTTAATAATCGATAAAACTACAGCAACATAGGATTTAGAGTATTTTATGATGGCCTAGTTTATCTATATTTTCATTTCATTAATCTAAGTTATTCTTTAAAAAAAACATGTATGACTGGTACTGGTGGCTGTTATCCTGCAGGACGGCACCAGCGCAAATGTGACGTCATCGCTCATAGCCAACCCCAGCTAGGAGGTGGGTTACTTGGGTCGGATCGTTTTGCACACGGCACGTGTATTTGTCGACTCTACTCGCAGTGTTCGATTTGAAATTCTGACGAATCGGATGACCCGAGTCGCTCGGGTCGTGTTAATCGATTAAGTACCGGGTGAATCTTTTATCTAGCTCCCACCTAGATAAAGGATTCACCCTGTACTCGCAGAACACGGGTGAATACCAGCCCTATTATATATAAAAGCTGTTGAAAAAGCGGAGAAATGAAATGAGAGCCTAATTTCACAATGTAAGAAGCAACAATTATTCTTTATATAGGACTTCTTATTTCCCCGCTACCTTTGAGTTGAAAAATATAATAAAACATACTATAGTTTAATACCGACCCACCCACGGGGAGGCTAATGACTAACACGTGTAAATATATACACATATTGAGACATAAACAATACTCGTACTGAACATGACTTCGCCAAAATCCAGCAAACGGAAACGGAAATAGCCTTCTATGGGCGCCGCCATTTGTAAACTCGTATGAATAACAGAATAATCCATATCCAGCAAACGGAAACGGAAATAGATCGTCAAACTTCGGTACGGAGCAAGCAGGATGGACGACAGCGGTTGGCCTAACACCTGGTCCCCTAGCCCTTGTGCCGGAAACAAGTTTAAACGGGCTCAAACGAGTTCAACCGTGGCTGGTTGGGTCGCACCGTGGCTGGTTGGGTTGCTCCGTATAGCGCTGAATATGCTTATGGAGAAATGCCCCGCCGCAGAGTAGCACAAGCCAAGTCGCGGAACAACAAACCTGGTCCCTCGCTACAGATATTGTTTAATAATATATCAAAACAAATGCCCGCTGCCATAGAATTTGCCGATACGTGCAGTTCAAAACTTAGATTTTATTCAAAATTAAAAGAAATAAATAACAATTTGGCCTAAACATGGGTGCGCAAATGAAATATTAATAGTTTACTTCGCGGAAACGACGGCCGTATTCGGGTCACCCGAGTTTATAGAATTTCAAATCGAACACCATGAGTGGAGTAAAAAAAAATCATAAAATACTTTGCTGTAGTTATATCAGTGGGTCGGTCCTAAGCATTGCTTATTCATATTAGAATTTAAAGGTGAAATCGATGGTGTTCTATCGCTGCCATATAAGGCATATTGTCTTTTTGCATTTTCTTCCATTTCACCTAATCTGTGCCAATATAAGTTCCCATTTGATACTGGAGCCAGGCATTCTACTTCCTGTTCCATACTAAAGCTATTTTTGCCTGTATTTATACCATGTTGTCGTTCACCCGTGTACTACAGGTACAGGGTGAATCTCTTATCTAAGTCTAAATACGTAATATGAATAAGCAATGCTTAGGACCGCCCCCGGGTCATATTCGATTAACACCAACAGGTGTTGTGGTTTCCGAGGCACACCAGTTTGCCAGGGACACACCCATTCAAATGCATTGTCAACAGTCGGGAGCAAATCTTCATACAGAAAAAGTCAAATATCTCTCAAATTACATCACCTAGAAACAAATCGCTTGGTACACATATAAAAAACATGTTTACCAAAAAGACTATATTAAATTGATAAGGTTGGGGTTCTGGATTTCTATTAATTTTGAATAAAACTAATGTTTTGCACTGCGCGTACCTTCAAACTCAAGGCATTGTCAATGGTCGTGAGCAATGTTCATACAGAAAATACAGAAAAAGTCAAATATCTCTAAAACCACACCACCTAGAAACAAATCATTTGGTACACATATAGAAAACATCTTTACCAAAAACATTAGATTAAATTTATAAGGTTAGTGATGATGCTGTTCGATTTTGACGCATGTGCAGAAGCGATGTGTCCCTGGCAAACATAAAATTTTCAAAACAAAAACAATTACCTAAATTTAATTCTACATGTCTAACTTAGATACTGGTGCACTTATTAAACATTTGTCACCACGTAGAAGGGAATACTGAGGCAATTTAATAGAACCTGTTACTGCAGAAGCTTATGGTGTCAGAGTTTTGGCAAGCTTGCCAAAATTTATTTTGCTTGTTTGCACTTCAAATATCTCAAAAGTTAGCCATTTAAAATCAAAGTGACTTCAAACCAAAGTAAGGTAGATTATAACGATCAACCTAATATATTGATTTCAGAAAATGACAGAAACTCAAAACCATCGGACTATGCAACTTTAATATTGTAGAAGCTCAGTAAGTTGAATCCATCCCATAAGCTGTAACTAGCCAGATCAGGTTTCAGGCCTAACTGACTTGGAGTTGTTGACGCCTTGGAGTTGTTGACGCCGAGAGTGTTAGTTATTGGGGGGTTTGTGACCTGCCGGTCACTGGCTGCATAACTGCAGCATTGATAAACGGCACTGTTAAAACGGCCCGTTTGTGTTTTTTTTGGGGTCTTTCTTTTTTCTCCGTCCAAATTTAGGGGTGGTAAGGGTGGGGGGGGGTGTTCTTCGCAGCGTCTTGCGCGGTGGTGGCGTGGTGCGACGGTGGCCCGGCAGGTGGCAATACGTTCTTGGGGCCCACGGTCCTGTACCTCGACCGGAGAGCAAAGCGGGATCCGGTGTCGTTGGCAGCAGGGCCATGGGCGGCACATTGGTCCAGGCCCCCGTCGCAGGGTGGGTGGTCCAGGGCCAACAGAGCTCCTGGACCGGGTTGTGGTTGGCGTCCGCAGCACCCACTCCATCAGTAATCGAAGCGTAACCGACGTTGTAGGTGCGGGAGTCGAGGCTGTCACACCCGGTGTATCTGGAACCGCACGGGGCTCCCCGATGGGACCTCATGGGGCTCCCTGACAGGGGGAACTCACGGGGCTCCCTGACAGGGACCTCACAGGACTGACTGACTGGGGGACCTCCCAGGGCTCCCTGACCGCCTGGTGGTGGTTGCTAGTCACCGTCGTTATTGTCGGGTTCAGAGTCATCGGCGATGGGTTCAGGGCCGCCGCCGATCTCGAAGGTGTGGTAATTCTCTCTATAGTATCTGCCGAGTGTCTCCCAAGAGGACTCAGAGAGCCTTGTGAGGATGTCGAGGACAGCTCAGTTGTCGGACAGGTTGTGTGGTGGGCCAAGGAAGTCTCGGAGGGTGGTCCTGTCAAAGGCCACACATGACGCCAGGATGTGGGTGACATTGCAGATTTGGTCACCGCAGAGACATCGTTGCAATGCAGGGGTGTCGGTGAACTGCCTGTATCCAGTCCTGAAGCATGTGACCGCCTCTTGCATGGACGCAGAGAGGTTTCTCGGGACTGGTAGGCGCTCCCTGACATTTTCGTGCCAGGCCCAACTGATGGAGTATGGGTTCCTGATGGTGGTGCTGTGGAGGGAGGCCTCCCACAGGGCTTTGGTGGCTCTAGTGTGGGTGGCTTTGAGCTTGGACAGGGAGTGGCCTATGACAAGGTCGATCTCAGGTCGGCGAGAAACCGTCCAGAGCAGCTGAGTCGGCCTGGTCATTACCGAAAAGTCCTATGTGGGATGGAACCGAGGCCAGCACTGTGTCGAGGAGAGCTTCATGCCTGGTGGCAACGGTGTTCTGGATCAAGGTGACCAGAGAGTGGCCTGCTCTGTGGTCCTTGAACTTGCGGACTGCATTGAGTGAGTCAGTGACTACTATGCAGCTGGGTTCTTCTTTGCTGCTGGTCCTAATTGGTTGGTCCTCACATTGTAACTGTTTTCGTCTAAATTAATTCTTCTTTTCATACCAAATGAAGAAAATTCCTTTTATTATACCCCAAAGAAGCAATGACAGCAATCCAGTGAGATAAAAATGTTTGGTTTATTTTTTATTGCAAAAATAGATTCATTTGTCACGCAAATATGACAGTTAAAAATGGGAATGGTGAAACGGTACTACTTGTGTTGGAAACTACTTCATTGTAGACCAAAATATTCAAACATAGCTAGTTTATTTGCAAAGTTGTAACATGCAAAAATGTCAGAAAACTAATTTTAGGACTGTTGAGTGTCTGTGTGTAAAACAACGATGCTTGAAAGTGAGCATAACGCGTGTTTCATGAGATGTCACGTCATGAAACACGCGTTCACCTTCAATTTTCACAATATCCAACCATGCAAGCCAGGAAAAACCCTGCTGCTTTAAATAGGATAGCATCATAGATGCCTAGTTCTGAACACAAAAGTTATAATATTATTTCCTAAAATGCATTAAAAGTGAAATAAAAACTTTGTGTCACGGGTGAAACACGCGTAACGGCGAAAATTTATTTTGCGATACAAAATCCAACAATGGATCAAATCTCTTCTCGCCATGATTTTCAAATATATCGTGGGCATCTACACACCTACTGATGATGTGGTGTCAAGTCATAAACAGGATGTTGCGCTATGATGCTATTAGTGTGGCGTGTCACACTTCGATGAAGATGAAACACGCGTAACGGCGAAAATTATTTCGCGATACAAAATCCAATAATGGATCAAATCTCTTCTCACCATGATTTTCAAATATACCGTGGGCATCTACACACCTACTGATGATGTGGTGTCAAGTTATAAACAGGATGTTGCGCTATGATGCTATCACGCGTTCACCTGTTGTCATCTTCATCCTCTAAGTCATCACAATATCTTTTTCTACATAAGAAAACTTATAACACTCAAAAGAAATATTTGCATACATGTAATGTGTACAAATAATGCCCTGAACAAATACATTTTTTGCATGCTATTAGCAGTGTCTAACCTAAGTCATTATTGAGTGTCACATGAAACATGCGTTACATGTTACATGTGTTACAATTCCAAGAACATCAGAAGTTAGGGAAGTGTTCCAAGATTACTTTGAAATATGTCCACAGCATCAACAACTAATAAGCATAAATATTTTCATCATCTGTGGTGCTTGTTTCATCATGAAGGAACAACTTTTCCTTTCCATGTAACGCATGTTTCAGTGTCACAATTTTATATCTTCTCTGTTCTACTCTCAAGTGGACGAACACTCATAAAATTGCACTTAGTTACTCCTAGTGACTGCTGTTCAAAACCTAACTAGGAAATAATAAGGGTCTTGTTCTAAATATTACATAATGAAGGTTTTTGTGTCGGCCGAAACACGCGTAACATTCTCCACTTGGTCATGTTCAAAGCCACCCTGACTTGCAGTCTGGGTCCAAATTGTTTTTGTTTTAAATTGTGTCTTAAAATTGGATGTATGTGGAACACAACAAGCCTAATTGGGATAGGCTGTAACATATTTCAGTTTTGACCTCCGATTCCCCCTTTTTAGGACCAAAACTGAAGAAGAACCCATTATAAGCAAAACTTGTAACACTCAAAAGACATACTTGCATACATGTAATGTGTAGAAATAATACCCTTAACAAAAACTTTTTGTGTGTGCATACTGTTAGCAATTTCTGAGCCAAGTTATTATTGAGTGTCACATGAAACATGCGTTACATGTCACATGAAACATGCGTTACAACTCCAATAACATCAGAAGTTATGGAAGTATTACAAAATTACTTTGAAATATGTCCACAGCGTCAAAAACTAATAAGCATAAATACCTTTTCATGCTCTGTGGTGTTTGTTTGATCTTGAAGAAAAAACTTTTCCTTTCCATGTCACACATGTTTCAGTGTCACAATTTTATAAGTCCTCTGTTCTACTCTCAAGTGGACGGACCCTCATAAAATTGCACTTAGTTACTCCTAGTGAGTGCAGTTCAAAACCGTACTAGGAAAAAATAAGGGTTTAGTTCTAAATCTGACACTAGGCGGCTTTTTGTGTCACACCGAAACACGCGTAACGTTCTCCACTTAGTCAAGTTCAAAGCCACCCTGACGTGCAATCGGGGTCCAAACTGCTTTTCTTTTAATTGTGCCTTAAAATAGGATATATGTGGAACACAACAAGCCTAACTAGGATAAGCTGTGACGTATTTAAGTTTTTACCCCCGATTCCCCCTTTTTAGGACCAGCAGCAAAGAAGAACCCAGCTGCAGTGTCGCAGGTGAGTCAGTGCATGGTGGATGGCGGCGAGCTTTGTATTGAGGGTGGCGGAGTAGTCCGTGACCCTGATAAGGTGTCTAGCCTGCCCGTCTGGTAGGAAGTGTCCAGCCCCGGCTCTGCCTGTGTCAGGGTTGAGCGAGGTGTCGGTGTAAACTGTGGTGGCTTGAGGGAAGTCCTCTTTGGCCTGGGTAATGGTTTCCTGTGCCTGGGTTCTGAGGACTATGGTTGAGTAGTTGGCTTTGCTTGAGCAGAGGCTGGTGAGCCTGACCTTTACGGGCATGGAGTACCAGGGAGGTCTCGCCTGGAGGTCAGGGGCATCAGCGAGTGCCAGCCCGTGGATTTGTTTCAGGGTATGGATGGCCGTCTTCGTGCCGCAGGAGAGGCTGAGGTGCCTTCTTGGACCGTTTTGTAGGTAAGAGGCTGCGTTGCGGTAGAAGGTGGAATGGCCTACAGACAGGGCTTGGCAGAGGTGGTTTGCCAGCAGCTGTTGTCCGCGTAGGTGGAGTGGAGGGAGGTTGGCCTCAAGAAGGAGGATCTCAATGGTTGTACTGCACTCTGAGGTAGTCAAAGGTGTCCACCCACTCGACGTCCAGGTCTGCTGCATGGAGTGGGTGGGGAGGCTGATCGGTGAACATCGTCAATGCTTTGGTTTTATTTGAGGATATTTTGAGCCCCAGATCTCGGCAGGTATCGCTAAGTAGGAGCAGGACATCCGCCGTAAGATGGGGCACGTCCATGCCATTTTTTTTTAGATGATTGAGGGGAGAGGTGCTGCCCTGGAACCGGACACTGACTCGCCTGTCACGTAGGTAGTTCTTCACGAACACCAGAGGATTCCCGGTGACTCCCAGCTCAACGATGGAGGCAAGGAGCACGTTGTGGTAGACCAGCGGTCGAAGAATATGACAGCCGCGCCAAAGCCTCGTCCACTGGCCAGTTCTTTGGGGAAGCCACTAGTCAGGTCGCTGGAGAAGGTTTCGAGCCGGCCCAGTACAATTCTCTCTACTACTTTCCCGAGGGATTGCTGCAGTGATATCGGCCTGAACTCGCCTGGGTCTTTTTTGGGGATGGGTACAATGACCGCCTCCTTCCGCGATTGCGGTATGATCGCTCGTGTGTAGACCGAGTGTAGATGGGGGGAGCAGTGTTTCCGTTGTGTGTGGAGAGGCGGGTCCACACTGTGGTTGGTACACCATCTGCTCCGGGGGTCGTTTTCCTCCATGGGGGGTGGAGTGCCCTTTCGAGCTCGGTTTTGGTAAGGGGGCGGTCAAAGCCGTGGGCGGGAGGGAGGTCTATGGCGTTGTTGATGACGTCCTCTCGACAGGGGGTGTTTCTGGCGATGGTTTGTAGGTGTGTGTTTGGTAAGCAGAGTTGTGGGTCTGTTCTGTTTATGAAGGTGGTGAGTTGGTTTGTGGCTCTTTGTAGTGGGTTTGGCTCAAGGGGTGTGCGGGGGTGGTCCCCTGTAGGTTTTTTAGTTTTTGCCAAAGGCGTGTGAGGGAGGTGTGCCATGAAATTTTGGTGCACCAGAGTTACCACATTCTGTCATTTTCGGATGTGATGAGCTCGTTCAACCATTTGGTGGCAATGTTTACTAACTTTTCGGTGCCTGGGTTGGGGTTGGAATGGAGCTTGCGGAGGAGTTTGTTTTTGTGGCTTTTGGCTCCTGATGGCCGGAGAGTTTGTGGTGCCGGGGAGGCGGCGGTTTGTTGTGGTGTGGCGGACAAGTGTGGTGAACTCGTCGCAGGTGTTAGGAGGGTTGGTGTGTGTGAGGTGTTGCAGGTGTTGGTTGAAGGCTTCCCAATCAGCTCCGTCCAGGTTGAATCTGGCTGGGGTTTGTGAGGGGGGGGGGGGGGTCGATCTTGGAAGCGTTTGTGCGTAGGAGCACTGTGTGGTGGTCTGAGTACAGGTCAGTCAGTTCCCATGAGGCTGTGGCCACGAGTTGTGTGTTTAGGATGCAGAGGTTAATGGACATGCCACTGTGATGAGTGGGCGAGCCATCATTCATTAGTGTGTGGTTCGCCGAGTCAAGGACCTCTGCAAGTAGTGTGCATTCTCTGGCGATGTCTGTGTTGTTGCGTCCCCAGATGGAGTGGTGGGTATTGAAATCTCCCATGATTATTTGGTGTGTTGTTGCGTTGCCGTGTGCTTGGAGGATGGGATCGAGGGTGTATTGGGTGTTGCAGGGGTTGTATATGTTGAAGGTGTCTATTGTGGTTTTGGCCAGTTTGAGGCGTACACGCAACGTATATTATGGAACCCAGTGGGTCACTGGCTGTTCCTTGGGGGAGACTGTCTTCAATTGCCTGAAGTATGTCATGGGGGTGTGTGGGTGTAGGTGCAGGAGTGGGTGTGGGCATGGATGTGGCTGCGGGAGTGGGTGCGGGCATGGGTGTGGTTTTGGGTGTGGGTGTGGTTTTGGGCGTGGTTTTGGGTGTGGGTGTGCATGTGCATGGGGTCTGGGTGCAGGCGTCACACTTGGGTGTGGTGGTGTTGACCTGGCTGGGGATTTGTGTGGCGATGGATCGTGTGTGTGGGCAGTGTGTGGTGGTGGGTTTGCTGGGGTATGGTGGGTGTGAGTGGAGGGAGAGGAGAGGTGGGATGTGTGGGTGTGGGGTTGGGTTTTGGGTGCGGGTTGGCAGGAGTGGGGGGGAAGCTGGTAGGGCGAGATTTGGGTTGGGGGTTGTCGGGTGTGTGGTAGGTCTGGTTGAGTTGGCCGGTTTGGGGGAGTTTATTTTTGGGGGGGGGGGTTGATCCTGCTGCAGAGCCTGCGCTTCTCTGGGCAGCGGGGGTCTCGGGAGGTGCAGTCGCCCCCGCATGCTGTACACCTGGCGTTCAGCATGCACCCCTCCACGAGATGGCCTGGTAGCGCACAGTTTGCACAAATGACATCTGTGGCACTACACTCTCACTTGTATTGGCTGTACCTCTGGCACTGGGTGCAGTAGGTGGGCCGCTTGAGTGAGGGGTTGCCACCCGTAGGGGGCCGAAGTCAAGCTTGGCGGAAGTGCTGAGGGGGGAGGTGGCATGGACATTTACGCAGTGTGTGGGTTTGCCGCCTTTAGGGGCGATGCGAGAGGCACATATTATCCCGTGTTGTCCAATTAAGTCAGAGGGGTCGGATAGGGGGTGGAGACCAGTTACCACATAGTGGTGGGTCTTCGCCGAGCCTCTGATCTCGGCGAGTTTGGGAGCTGCGCGGAGACTCTCAAGAGACTCCAGCATCCGGACCCCAATGACCATGTGGTCAGGGTGTTTATCCAGGGACAGGGTGTCTGTGCCAGCGGTCCTGTCTGTAAAGAACAAGATGTGTTCTGGAAAAGGGCCCTCAGGGTCTCCTTTGCATCCCCACTGCATAGAAAAAGTGGAAGGAAATGTTTGGGGCGGCATGCGTCAGGGTGGAACTCTGTAGGGGAGTTCTTTTTGGAGGGGGGCAGTTTTTTTTGGTCCGACCAAGGTGGACCATTCGGTATCTACCGAGGATGGTTCATTGGATGAGGAAGGGGTGGGGTTGCTGGTGCCCGGGTTGGGGGAGGTGGTGGTGGAGGCTGTAGGGGTTCCGCAGGTTGGTTTGGAGGATTTCCCCTTTCCTTTGCCCTTCCCAGTTGGCGGAGCTGGGGGTGAGGGCCGTGTGGTTTGGGGTTTTGGGGTTTTGTTCATGGTTGGGGCTGGAGGGGGGGGGGGGGGGGGCTGTGATGGTGAGTGTGGTGTGTGTTGGGGAGGGTGGGGGGGGTGATGGTGACCCTACATCAATGTCAGACTCATCATCTGAGCTGGATGATGAGTCACTGTCTTCTGCAGACTGGTTAGGGGGAGGGCCGTTGGTGTAGGTGTGGTCAGCACCTGGTTGGGGGCCTTGAGGAGGGTTGTTTGGGGGTTCCGCAGGGTGGGTCTCCTCCCGGGGGGTGGTGTGGGGGTGTGTGGCCCTGGTGGCGGGCCGGGTGCGAACCCCAGCAGGGTCGCAGGGGGTGTCCGGATGTGGCATGCTGCGCCCTTGTTCTAAAGGGGGGACCGTCCTGTGGGCGAATAATATCGACCCTGTGGCGGCAGTCATGGGGGGGGGGGGGGAGATGGGGTAGTGCATGGGATGTGGGGGGATCAATCAGCAAAAATCACAAAAGAAACAGCAGCAGAAAAAAAGCATCAGTAATAATAATAATAAAAAGAATGGCTATAAGGAGGGAAAAAGAAAGTATCACTGGTAGGTAATGGTATAGGGATAGATGAATCATCCGGGTATCTGGGGAAATTGGTAGTTGGTATGCATGTGGGGAGGTGGGGGGGTGAGGTGTGTGTAGGGATGTGTTGCTCATCAGTAAAAAAAAAGTCAGATTAATCAGGAGCCTATCAATAACAAGGAGTAGCCCGTCAACCCATGCCCAGTGGTAATTGATCAATACCCCACCCGAATCGGTCAGTAGTCGTTTAACCCGCCCATCCAAAATGGAGTAGTGCCCAATCAGGTATCAGGGATGAGCTATCAATTCAAATAGGCAGCTAGTCCCGAGAGTGGACTTGGACTTGTGGGGTTGTTCGTAACCATACAACGGTTACTGGCTGCAGAACTGCAGCAATATATAAAGGTGCCGATAAATCGGTCCGATTAATCTTCAGTAGGGACGGTTGTAGAAGTTGGGGGATCTCTTTACAACATTCAAAATGGCGAAGCATTGGGGCGGCCCGTACTCTATCCGGTCCGACTCGTTTGCCGTGAGTCGCGGCTCGTGTCGGTGGAGGAAGGGATCCTGGTGCCTGAGGACTGCAAGGGGCCAAGGCTCCTTGTGGACCAACACTGCACTTTGGCCCCGACTTCTTCATCTAGACGAGAGGTTGGACTGACCCGGTCCAATCAATCGGCTGGTCATGCCAAGCCCTAGGTAGATTAATGGAAAATGGATATATATGTCGTACAACAACTGTATTCATATTTATATTTAGACAATTACCAAGTCATTCTTCACTTCCTAGAAGGCGGTGGCTAGGGTCAATCTAGTACTGATTATGCTTTTTTGCCTCCATGCTAGAGTATATTATCCTTGTATCCCTGGTGTGTATGTGTCGGTTACCGCAGTGCTACACACCCCAATTTTTAGGGCTCCGTGGTGGGTGGGGAGCAAGGATGATGAACCCAAAACAACTCAATATGGCTACACAACCCCCCCCCACCCCCCCCCCCCCCCCCAAAAAAAAAGATTATTGGAAATGGAAACGGAAACGAAATCGGACTCGGATTCGGACTCACGTCTGAACACTGATGATTGGCCACGGTTCATTATGATCGAATCGTTGAATGATGAGGCATCAGTTGCCAAACTTTCCCCTTTTGCCATTCACAAGGCCATTATGGGAATCGCTGGCACAGTTAAAGACTTGAAGAAGCTACAAACTGGACATATTCTGGTGGAGTGTGCTAAGAAAGCGCATGCCAACAATCTGCTACGTGCAATCAAGCTAGCAGGCATCGGCATCAAAGCCTCTCCTCATCGAACTCTCAACTCTAGCAAAGGAGTAATCCGAACTAGAGATCTTGATGATGTTGATGAGGATGAGATAGCACATGAGCTCAAGTCTCAAGGATACGAAGAATAGTTATAAAGAGGGATAACAAGTCCATAAAAACAGGGATATATATCCTCACGTTTGGTGAGCCTTTTCAGCCCAAGAATTTGAAAATTGGATACCTTAGTGTGAATGTGGATGTCTTCATCCCAAACCCACTTCGGTGCTTCCAATGCCAGAAGCTTGGTCATGGCAAGGATAGATGCAAAAACGAAACCATCTGTTTTAAGTGTGGTCAGAAAGGTCACAACAACACCAGTTGTCAAAACCAGGCAAAATGTTCCAATTGCCTGGGTGACCATATGGCCATAATAATATATCTAAAGACTGTCCTGTCTGGAAAAAAAGAAAAGCTCATTCAGCAGATCAAAACTGAAAAGCGGCTAAGCTACCCAGAAGCTCGAAGGCTGGCTGAGGCAAATACTCCCTCACCAACCACCAAGAGCTATGCTGCGGGAGCCAAAGTCTCCAACAGGACAATTGAATGCCAGACTGAACTGACGTGGTTGACTGGGGGGAAGCCCACTACCTTCACCCCAGTCCCGAATCCGACTCCGGTTTTGACCCCAAAAAATAATAATAATAACAGTATCGCGGTGCAGACGCTGGCCGAGGCGGCGATGCCCAAAAAAGAAGAAGAATTTGTCAGACCGAGTTCCGAAGGGATCTTTGACCCCGACGGACAAAACGTCCAGGGGGTCATCGATCTCCAAAAATCTAACATTAAATCAATATCAGGCGCTGGCTGATATTGAGATGCCCGAGACTGCGGTAACCCGCAGTCAAAGTCTCTTACCCCAAACCAAAGGCGAGGGGGAGAACACCTGTCACTGCTCCAATATGACAGTGACAGGTGGATCTCTTATTCAATGGAACTGCCGAGGTTTTAGGAGCAACATCAAAGAGTTGTCTCTTCTTTGTTGCAACCTCAATCCACTTGCTGTTTGCCTACAAAAGACTTATATAAAAGCTTCTGAGAGTTGTAGTCTTAAAGGCTACACCATTTACAACAAGCACGCGCCAGGTGGAGACCGAGCCGCTGGCGGCTCCTCCATCTTGCTCAGACATGATGTGGTATTACGCCAGTGGCGTTAGACACAACACTACAGGCTGTAGCTGTTCGTCTGACACTGCATAAGACTGTAACTCTTTGTTCCATTTACATTCCCCCAAGCTCCGTTCTCACATTACAAGAACTGGATGCCCTTGTGGACCAGTTACCGTCCTCATATTTACTTATGGGTGACTTTAACGGCCACAACCCATTATGGGGGTGGGACAATAGGAACACTAAAGGCAAGAGAATTGAGGACCTTGTGGCCGGTCATGCTCTGTGTATATTGAACGATGGTTCATATACATATTTGCATCCTGGCTACGGAACATACTCTGCCATCGATCTCAGCATTGTAGAACCAGAACTGGCCCTGGACTTTTCGTGGAGGGTCTGGGACGACCTCTGCGGGAGCGACCACTTCCAAATTATTCTTGATTGGGAAGGGGCATCTCCCGTAGAGCGAGAGAGGAGCTGGCGGCTTCATAAAGCCGACTGGCCCACCTTCCGGACCCTATGTCGTGAGGAGTTCACTCCAGACATCAGTGACATTGATGCCTTCACTGAGATGCTGAGATGGATCGCATAGAAAACTGTTCCGAAGACCTCGGCAGTTCCCAAGCGTCTGACGCCTCCGTGGTTGAATGAAAGAAAGCTCAGCGTAAATTCCACAGGAGACCGACTGCTGAAAATCTGGCGCTCTCTAGAATTCTGTGCGCTCGTGCTCGCAGAACAATAGCGCAGAGGCGGTGTTGGAGGCAATTTGTTTCAAGCATCACCATGCGCACGCCGTTGGGGAAAGTGTGGACAATGATCAGGAGAATCAAACGAAGGGGAGGTGATTCCTCTGTAGTCCAGCACTTGAAACACAACGGCACCATTCTCACATCACTCGACGAAATAGGTGAAGAATTGGCTCATGACTTTGCTGGAAACTCGTCTTTAGCAAACTGCCTCCCGGGTTTTCTGGCTGTCAAGGAACGCCAAGAGCGATAGCTCTTGGACTTTTCCTCTGATGGCGAGGAGCACCACAACTCCCCATTCAGTATGGGTGAGTTGAGGTGTTCTTTGGAAAGCTCGCATGACACAGCAGTTGGACCTGATGGAATTCATTATCAATTTTTGAAACATCTCCCCGAACCTGCGCTGAGACTTTTGCTTCAACTCTTCAACAACATCTGGCAGTCGGGTGTCGTCCCTGCCTCTTGGTGGGAGGCGAGAGTAATACTGATTCCCAAGCCTGGTAAAGACCGGAGTGAAGCGAACAACTATCGTCTCATAGCCCTCACACGCTGCATCTGTAAAACCATGGAGCGTATGGTAAACAACCGCCTCATCTGGCTACTGGAGTCAGGACACCACCTGTCCAACCTCCAATGTGGCTTCAGACGGGGCCGCAGCACCCTCGACCATTTGGTTCGCATGGAGACATTCATAAGAGATGCTTTCCTTAAGAAGGAGCATGTTGTGACTGTCTTTTTTTACCTTGAAAAAGCCTATGACATAACGTGGCAGCACGGCATCATGGAGGATCTCCACGCAATTGGCCTTTGTGGCCACCTGCCAATTTTCATCAGGAACTTTCTAGCCTTCAGGCATTTCCGCGTCCGCGTCAAGACTACCTATTCCAGCCTACACTCACAGGAACTAGGAGTACCTCAAGGCAGCATACTGGCCGTGACCCTTTTCGAGGTCAAGGTCAATGGTATTGCTGCTGCTGTAAAGTGAGGGGTGTCCTGTAGTCTTTTCGTGGACGACTTTGTTTTATATTACAGTGGTGCTAACGTGAATGTCATAGAGAGACAGCTACAACTAAGCATAACTGGGATCCATCGATGGTCAGTTCTGAACGGATTCAAATTTTCCAAGACCAGAACAGTCTGCATGCACTTCTGCCTGTTGTGTAGAATGCATGCGGAACCGGAGCTGACCCATGATGGGGTTCCCATTAAAGTTGTTGAGGAAACAACATTTTTGGGCCTCATTTTCAACGCAAAACTGTCTTTCGTTCCACATATAAAGTACCTGAAGACAAGATGCCTGAAAGCGCTAGATATTCTGAGGGTGCTGTCCAGCTCAGAGTGGGGAGCGGACAGAGATGTTCTGCTCTCTGTGTACCGAACCTTGGTTTGGTCACGGGTGGATTACGGCAGCATAGTATACGGTTCCGCAAAGAAATCGGGCATTGGGCTGCTAGACACGGTCCACCACCAGGGGCTACGCCTGGCCCTTGGGGTCTTCCGCACCTCACCGGTTCAGAGCCTCTACGTCGAAGCCAAGGAACCATCACTTAACAACAGGAGAATCAAACTGATCATGCAATATGTAGTCAAGATCAAAACTAATGCATTGAATCCTGCACACAATTGTCTATTCGAGCAACATGATGAATCCAGGTATGAAGCCTGGCCGAATTACATCCGGCCACTGAGGCTCCGAATGAAACCTCATTTGGAGGCCTTAGGCGTGGATTTGAGCATGTTGGAGGATGCCAAAGTCCCAGAACATCCCCCGTGGTCGTTGAGGAAGCCATCGGTTATCTTCCAACTCACGGAACTGAGGAAGTCTGGGACACATCCACTCGAATACCAAGGACTGCATCTAGAGATCCAAGGGCAGTTTGCAGACCATCTCTCCATATACACTGATGGTTCGAAAGACCAAAGCCGGGTAGCTGCTGTGGCTGTCTGCCAACACACAAAATTTGGCGTACGCTTGCCCAATCAGAGCTCAATTTTCACTGTGGAAGGCCGAGCACTCCTTCTCGCATTGGAGTGTATCGAGGTATCCAACCACACTAACTATGTTATATACAGTGATTCGTTCTCCTGTCTCCTGGCTGTTGCTGGACTGAAAACAAATCACCCTATTCTAGCAACGGTCATCTATAAAATGAACCAACTGGCAACGGATGGGTATGACATCCACCTGTGCTGGGTTCCTGGCCATGCCGGCATACAAGGAAACGAACGAGCTGATCGGGCTGCGAAGAAGGCCCTGAACTGTGATCTTGAACCGTGTCTGATCCCTCACTCTGATCTGAAACCACTAATAGCTACTGACATAAAATCCAAATGGCAACATGAGGGGGATGAAAACATTAATAAACTTAAAGAAATTGAACCATCTGTGGGAAACCCACCACAGACTCATGCGCGAGGTCGGCAGGACCAAGTGGTCCTTAGCCGCTGCCGTATTGGCCACTCGTGGCTTACACATGCTTTTCTGCTCAAGGGGGAACCTCCCCCTGAATGTATCGGGTGTCAGTCCCCGCTGCCACTCAAACACATTTGACTAAGTTGTGTTGATTATTTGGCCCTGCGCCAACAAATCTACACTGCAGACAGTATGCATGACCTTTTTACTAAAGTAAAACAAGAAGATATTTTGGCCTTTTTGGGGGCAGCTGGTCTGTACTGCCTCATATAGTTCATTAAAACAATTTTTATCAATTAATTCTTTCATTTAAGAGACCAGACGGGATGGCTGAATGAGTTGGAGTGTCCGTCTCCCGTGCTGGTAGATCGTGGGTTCGAACCTTGGTCAAGTCAAACCAATGACTTGAAAATTGGTGCTTGTCGCTTCCTAGCCAGGCGCTCGGCATTATTAGGACAGGGCAAGGGCTGGTGTGCTCAGTGTCAGGATAATGTGAGTGGGATACCAGGTCATGGTGCCGGTGGCCTGGTTTCCCAGTGGGACAGCACTATAAAGTCACCATGAGTGCGCACTGTCGCCAGTTGGTACCCGTCCTGATATGACCTTAGATGTTGCTAGGACGTAAAACAACAAACAAACAAACGAGCGGTAGCAGAGCATTTGTATCCAGTCGACAGCAGCAAGGGTTTAGGAGGAAGGGACGGGCAAAGGGGGGTACAGCGGTTCCAGCAGCGAGAACAAAGTGAGAGAAACGATAAGGTACAGGGCCCCACCCAAGCACACAACTCCCCTGGTCAGGGGGAAAAGTATGCCTGGGAGAAAGAAAAAAAGGGTAGAGTCTAGGAAAGAGAAATGAGGAGAGTTGAGTCAAAGGACCATCTATTTGCTCTATGGTGACCATCCAACGAGCCAAAGACACAGACAGAGTAAGAGTAGAAAGTGAAATGGTGGCGGGCTCACCTTCCTGGAACTCTTTTCAGACATATCAAGGAGGAGCAAGGCCAGTGGAGAGGAGATAGAGAGAGGTGTGGACGAAGTGCGGTCCGGATAGCAAGTGTCCCGAGAGTGTGTGATTACACTCCTTATATAATTGCTGGGTAGGCCAGTCCTAACGAAGAGATGGGACGTGTGCTGTAACCACTATAAAAGTGCTGTAACCACTATAAAAGGCAACTACCTGTTAGGAAGCAGTCTCCATATATTCACTGCTATGTTACACATCCAACACCAGGATATTATTAACCAATCGCTGTCATCCACCCTGTTTGCTGCGAACCAACGTTCAATGAGCTATTTCCTTTTCCGGTTGCTGGATTCTGGTGAATTAATTTTCCACCTCTATGAGTATGGCTATTGTTTGTATATATACATGTCAGTCATTAGCCTCCCCCCCCCCTTGCATGGTGGGGGGGGGGTATTAAATTATATTTTTCAACTTCAGGTAGTGGGTAAATATAAAGACATATGAAGAATTACTGCAAGTACGGGATGAATCTATTATCTAATGCAAACCAAACAATTTAAGGCTAGGGATAAGCTATTTAGTGTATGGTGTGGAATGAGACTTTGTAATAAAAGAAAAAGGGGGGGGGGTAATTCCGCTATTTCAGGAATATTCTCGCATTATGCCTGAATGACCCATTAGAAAAGGTGGCAAAAGGCTGGGTAAATGAAATCAGCACATCAATTCTTAATTTAAGAGGGAACATATATTCTTCATATACATCTTCACATTAACCCTCTACTTTTGAGTTGAAAAATATAATAAAACATGTAGTTTGATCGACTTTAAAAGTGAAATCAATAGCATTCTGTGGTCACCATCTTTTTGCATTCTCTCCCATTTCACCAACTCTCAGCATGGGATGGGATTTTAAAACATCAATAAAAAAACTTCCTACTCATTTTTTTGCTTATACTTTTCATATTCATGTTCAGATTTGATGAAAGAAATAAGGGAAATAAAATAAACTGTGTGCAACTTTGGTCCTTTTAGTCATGAAGTGTTTTTGTACCAAAGAAGCCCATTTTACAGTCAGTCATTTGTAACATGACATATGGGACATGGTTGAATCCTTATTAACATCTTGTATTGCATTGATATATCAAACAAAACAGTTCCCCAATCAAAAAGGAAATATTTATTAACATGTATGCATGCCTAAATTTAACAAAAATTAATTTTGTTGTCGTCAAAAATAACATTACAAATTTCCGTCACACGTGTAACCAGTGGTGTCCTGATGCCACACAAATACTGTACACTAATTATTCAGTGAATAAAGCATGGCTGGGAATTTTTTTTTTTTATCAATATAAGCACTACATATTTCTGTATATTGTGCCATGATTAATATGCTTCGAAGTATGATATTATACCAGACGGGATGGCCGAATGAGTTAGAGCGTCCGTCTCCCGTGCTGGTAGATCGTGGGGTCGTGGGTTCGAGTCCCGGTCGAGTCAAACCAATGACTTTAAAATTTATACTTGTCGCTTCCTAGCCAGGCGCTCGGCATTATTAGGATAGGGCAAGGACTGGTGTGCTCAGTGTCAGGATAATGTGACTGAGTGGGATACCAGGTCATGGTGCCGGCGGCCTGGTTTCCCAGTGGGACAGCACTATAAAGTCGCCATGAGTGCGCACTGTCACAAGTCGGTACCCGTCCTGATATGACCTTAGATGTTGCTAGGACGTAAAACAACAACAAACAAACAAACAAACATTTAATTGTGATTAGATTTTGATTAAGCAGACTGTGTGGTGTCCTAAACATGTGTTACACGTGTGACACACATGTTATACTGCCATAAGACATAGCTTAATCATGGACTACACCTTTATTTTTTATCTCATCAATTTATATTTTACAGAGATGTAAAGGGGAGATTTCCAGCTTTCATTTGCAACCAAAAAATCCAAATATTAGATTTTAACTCTTCATGTGACACTTCTGGCCAGTTTACAGGAGAGTGACCCATATACATTAGATACTGGAACCAGGAATTCCTGTTTCATTCAAAAGCTATTTTCACCCGTATTTAGACTACATTATCATTCACCCATACTCTGCGTATGTGTGAATCTTTGATCTAAATAAAAGTTAGCATTGGAGCAAGCTTTGAAAAAGGTTTTAAATGGTTTCCATATGGGTGTACATTGACTATCAAGAAATATATGTAAATTTAAAAATGGCAAAGCTGTATGTCTAATTATGTCCATTTGTTCTAGTAAGTCTCAGCAAATCTGACACCCAAATTCAAGTCAATATTAAGAACTTTATATTAATAAGAAGTGAGGAAAATCTGTCTAATTACCACTGATTTATTCTATAGATATTAAAACTAACTCATAACTTTCGTAGTATAAACATTATTTAAATGAGTAATTTACGTGAATATAGCTTTATAATTTATATGTATGGGCTATGAGAAAAGGAGAGAGACAAGGAGGCGATGGGTAGAAGTTTGAAAGCGAGCCAGAGACTGACTGCCCGGCAAGCGCACAGGCCGGAAACGGCCGGTGGTGGCGCTGGCATAGGCAAGACTGGGGCAAATACGGGCAAGTCAGCGATTGGACTAATAATAGTCGAGCAAAGAATAATAATAATCATAATTATTAGGCTAGAGCTCCGCCCCTTTTATATACGCATAATAAATTATACATACTCTTGTGTTCGGCCGCCTGCCTCTCCAGGGTGGCCGATCGCTTCTCGATGGCCTCAATGGAGGCCTGCATTCACAATAATCTGTCGGCTTGCTTTGCTTTCGCCGACGGTTTCTTTATGCGAGCCGAGTCCCGGGCTGGTGTTGACTGCCGGGGTTGCTGCGGGGAGGGGGCCGCCATCTTGCGAGCCGATCGACTCGCTCGGGTCGGCTCGGGGCGTGGTGGTTGCTTTCCTAGTGGTGTGCTTTGCGGGACGGCCTCTAGGAGCTGTGGCTCGTCAGGTTCTTTGCATGATGCTTTTTGACGTGGGTGCCTTTCTAAGTCCTTAGTTGCTTTGTGACATGGTTGATTCGTGGGTGGAAGCGGGAGTGCAGGAAATAAAATCCATAGACGTTTGAGTCTGAAGCCCGAATGCAGGTCAAGCAGGGGTGAGGGGAGGAGGGAGGGCGGCACATGCGCTGCTTGGTGATGTGAGCGTCTCGGGCTTCCCCACCGGATCAACCACAGTTCGAAATTATGAGCCAACTGGCTGGGAAGTTGGCCCAGTCCTTGAGGAGATTATACTGCTCCTTTCCTGCTTTGGAGGCGGTGTTGTGGAAAGGTAGTTGTGCACCTATGTCTGGCAGGTTTCGGCCCTCTCTTCATGGTCTGGGGATGAAGTTGTGGTGGAAATTCTCTGCATGGTCTAGCTGCTGGTTCTGGAGCACAGGATATCGCATCCTCATCAGTTTTTGTATAACCATGCATGTGGTGACGACCTTCACTGTGGAGCGGTTGTGCTGCATCGAGGTGAGCAGAACCTGGAATCGGTTTGCCAGGATGCCGAATGCATATACATGTCTTTATACATTGTTTTCGGTTATAGCGCTCTAAAAGTAAGAGTAGACCTCATTCTGTAAATGTATGTAGAGTAGCTAGTATATTTTGAAAGGCCAATGCCAAAACTGGCAAACGGTTTTGAACAAAACTCGGTTGAGAGTCGCTAGAATGAGTTGACGTGGTAGCTATTCACCACTACGTTATAACAACAGTACCACCTACTCCACCGCTGACCTGCCTTGCTCAGTAGTATAGCCAGTTGTTGAGAGTAGTTCTGAATACCTGGTACTTATAATCCCAATATTATATTGTTACTGTCACTTCTCTGTATAATTTTACCATTTGTGGATTTGGTTATAAAATCCAACTAAATACCAATAAAAGAATATCAACTAATATCCTTAATCCAATTAGCCTCTCTAATTACATACTATCTATTAATAATTGTTGACATTCTTATATGATTAATGCTTTATAGGGGTTCCCTCAAATGCCGTCTTACAAGGTCAGCATTCTTTGTGTACACGTTTTTATTCATTCTTTTTTTCTCTGATTTGAGATAGGAATATTACAATTTTACATAGCGGGTAGCTGTACCACCTTCCTTCATAGTCTTGCACATATAGGTGTTAACTGTTGTTTTGTCATGTTAACTATTGTTTTGTCAATTTGATTGGAACGCATGATATTATCATGATATTATCATTGATAGTAGATCGGCTTTACTCGCATGTCCCTCATAGTACTGTAACTACTGGCTGCTCTGTTTCAGATGCATCTATTCACGCCCAGTAATGCTGGGGTTTGACAGCAGACGTCGCTCTGCTCATGGACCAGCAGGAGGTGGAGAGAATGATAGAGGAGGCCTCGCGGAGCCACCAGACCGTCGTTAACCTGAGTAACCGCGGCCTGTCCGTCGCCCCACCCAGCCTGGGACGACTCAGTGGCCATATACAGGTTCTCTGCCTCAACGACAACAAACTCATCATGCCGCCCTTGGAAATCACTGAGCTGCCGGGGCTGGAGCAGCTTATCCTGGACGGTAACCAGCTGACGATGCTGCCGTCGGGCATAGAGCGCCTGCACCGCCTGACGACGCTCAGCCTCAGCGGCAACCCGCTCACCGTCCTCCCGCCGCAGCTCGGCCGACTGCAGAACCTTGTCGACCTGTGGCTGTGTGACACCCACATCGACGTGCTCCCAGCGGAGATCATGCAGCTGACACGGCTGCAGCGCCTGGGGGCACGCCGCAATGGGCTCACCTCGATACCGGACGAGATTAGCCAGCTGAAAAGTCTGCAGTGGCTCCACCTAGGAGAGAATAAGCTCACCCAACTTCCTGCGGCAATGAGCATGCTGGAGAAACTGGTGTTTCTGAATGTCGACAGGAACCAGCTGACGTCGGTCCTGATGCTGCTTGCCGAACTGCCGCGCTTGGTGACACTATCAATGCGCGGGAACCCCATCACCAAGCTGGACGACGACACACTGTTAGGGTTAAGCAGACTGCAGACGTTCGACTTGAGGGACACTCGTATTCTCCACCGACCTGCGCACTGGAAGGTGAGTAGCTGGGGTATATCCCCAGAGGCACATGTAGTATGTAAGGCCTACTGAGAGCTAGCCAACTATTGTTTAATCTTATAATATTATGAATACAGTATAACCCCGTTAAACCAAGCTCGGTTAAACCAAATGATCAGTTAATCCAAACTTTTTTTCGGCGGCCCGGAAAAATACTACTATTTATCATATAAAAAAAGTTGGTTAAACGAAAGTTGGTTAATCAAAACAAAATTGTCGGACCGCAGGCCACTCCGGTATGGTTAAACCAAACTTTCATGTGGTTATAAGGTCATCTGAGACTTTTTTATATGATAAATGGTAGTATTTTGCTGGGCCGCCAAAAATAGTTTGGATTAACCGATCGTTTGGTTTAACTGAGCTTGGTTTAATGGGGTTATACTGTATATTCTTACATCATCTACGAATACGTAAAGCCAATGTCAGGGGAGAGGGATATAAATAGACCACGCTTGTCGATCCCACTTGCTATCCGGACCGTACTTCGTCCACACCTCTCTCTATGACCTCTCTGCCTGCCCGACACCTCCTTGATATGTCTGAAAAGAGTTCCAGGAGGGGGGCCCACCGGCATTTTCACTTTCTACTCTTACTCTGTCCGTGTCTATGGCTCGCTGGATGGTCACCGTAGGGCAAATAGACACGGTCCTTTGACTCAACTCTCCTCATTTCTCTTTCCTAGATTCTGCCCATTTCGATTTCTCCCAGGCACACTTCTTCCCCTGACCAGGGTTGTTGTGTTCTTCTGTGGGGCCCTTCAACTATTATGATTTCTCTGTCTGGTTCTTGTTGCTGGAACGACCGCTGCTCCCACCTTTGCCCGCCTTCCTCAAACCCCTGCTGCTGACCGGATTCAAGTGCTACATACACTACACTACACACACCTACAACTCAATTACACACCGGCACAGAGAGATTCGCTGCCACCCCGATGCCCCGCCGTCACTACGTCGTGAAAGATGTCCCCAGCTTTCACAACACTCCCTCTATGAAGACATGTCTTCAACCACAGATTGGGCCGATTTATCGGAGCCTCTCTACCCAATGTTGCAGTTCTGCAACCGGTAACCGTCGTAAGGTTACAAACACCCCAATTGATTGATTGATCCCACTCAGTCGCGAGCCGGCAGTCGGACCACCAGCATCGGCGGAGCACAGGTGAGTGCAGTAGTAGTTTGATAGTCTGGGTATTTCTATGAACATTCAATCAATCAATAGTTCCATCCTCTAGTCGAGGGTTGGATGCAATGGTTCTCCACTTGTCCCGATGTTGTGCTGTTCTGATAGACTGTGAATAATTCAAGCCTGTCCACTGTGAAATATTTGTAAACCATGATGTTCTTGGTCTCCCTCTCCCTCTGCTGCCATTCACCTTCCCTTCCAACAATGTACGGTATATTGAACTCTGACGAATGATGTGGCCAAAATAAATAAGTTTCTTTGTCTGTATAGTGGCAAACAAGCTTTTCTTATTTTTAATTTTTCTGAGAACTTCTTTGTTGGTGATCTTCTTTGTCCATGATATTTTCATCATCCTTCGATAAGTCCACATCTCAAATCCTGCTAAACGTTTGTACATTTTCTTAGAGATTGTCCATGTCTCTGCCCCATACATTAGAGTAGACCACACATAACACTGAAGAATACGCTTCCTTGTTTGTATTAATATCTTACTTGATGTTAACACTCTATTCATTTTGGAGAATGTTGTTCGGGCTATTGTTATCCTTCTTTTAATTTCTTCCTCACATCTCCCATCATTTGTAATCTTTTGTCCGAGATATATGAATTCGGATACTTGTTCTATGTTTGTGCCATCTATGGTTATATTGACATTTGGTTTATCTGTCTTTTTACTTATAACCATTGTTTTGGTCTTCCTGGCATTCATCTTCATGTTGAATAGTATTCCAGCTTTATTGATTCTATTCACTATATCTTGTAGGTTTTTCTCACTGTCTGCTAGTATTACACTGTCATCGGCATATCTAAGATTGTTGATGTTCATGCCACCTATTGTCACTCCCTTGCAATCTTCAATGTGTCTGAAAATCATCTCTGTGTACAGGTTAAATAGACATGGTGACAATACACACCCCTGTCGAACTCCTCGTTTAATCATAACTTCATCCGATAGGCCCTGCTCCATTTTTATAAATGCACGTTGTGTCCAGTATAAGTTCACAATTAGTTTAATGTCTTTGCCATTGACACCAATATCTTGTAAACATTTGATTAACAGTTCATGATTGACTCGGTCGAAGGCCTTCTCATAGTCAATAAAGCAGGCATAAACATCCTGGTTCACTTCACAATAACGTTCACAAATCATTCTCATATTGAAAATCCCTTCATGTGTACCTCTTCCAGATATAAACCCACTTTGTACGTTACTGATTTGTTCTTCAATTTTCTGTCTGTTTCTCAGTAAAATTATTTTCAGGATCATCTTCAACATATGACTCATCAGGCTTAGTGTTCTGTACTCAGTACACAATGTTGGTTTTAGCTTCTTTGGGAGTCGTACAAATATGGATTCATTCATATTCAATGGTATAAATCCAGTCTCATAGATGTCAGTTACTAGCTTATGAATGATTTGAATCCCCACTTCATCTAGTCCTTTTATCATTTCTGATGTTATCTGGTCACTTCCAGGAGCCTTACCTGCCTTTAGATCATTGATAGCCTTCTCAACCTCTGATACTAATATAATATTCCCATCTTCTTTCTCAATTGTGGGTGGGTTCCCTCTGTCATCATTGTATAGTTTGTTTACATATTCTTCCCATCTGGACTTTATTTCATCTTCTTCAAAGAGCATTTTGCCGTCTTTGTTCTTGATACATTTACTGCTTCTCTGTCTGTATCCTTGACCTGTAATCTCTTTCACTTTCTTGTGCATCTCTCTTGAACGATGTTGAGACTCAAGTTGTTCCATTACTTCACACTTCTTATTCCACCATTCATCTTTAGCTTTTTTGCATTCATCTTCTATTTCATTCTTCAGGTGTTTGTATTTAGGTGGATCAGTGGTTTTCACTTTCTTCCTTTCTGCCATCTTTTCTAGTATGGTTTGCGTCATCCATGATTGCTTTGGCTCTCGTTTTTTATTATGTTATGTTTTAATGTAGTTTATGAAGTTTATATGAGCTTGCTTGTATTATGTGGAACTTGACTATAGTTTGAGAACTTATACTATTCTTTAATACACTCTTTTATAGGATGAGTGTGAAGGTTACAAAACAGTAATTACACAGTGTTCCCTGACCCGAAGCCAGGCCGTGCAGTCACCGTGGTAGTTTCGTGTGGCAGGAAGATTACATACGGCTTTGCTATGTCAGCTCCTGATGTGACTAGACATGAGCCTCATGTATTAAGTGATTCGGACTCTTTGAGTTACCTATTATTTGAAAGAAGAAACGAGTCATGAGAAAATCAAAGATGGCACCTGTCAAGTCACCACCGGCTGCCTCTAATGTTACCAATGCTCCCACAAACCAGCTTTCCCCTGTGCTTGCTGTTGTTACCCAGGACAGAAAGGAATTGGCAGAAATGCGCGCCATGTTCGCTGAGATAAAAGGCCTTACTGTGAAAAATGCTGCTTATGTTGAGTTAATGGCCAAGAATGAGCAGGCTAGGGCTACACCGGTATCTGCTGCTACTATTACACAAGTTGTGCCTGAAGTTGTGTCTGAAAGAGTTGTTAATGTTGAGTAACCAGGATATGAGTTAGATAATCCTTTACTGCAGGATAACAGGGAATTAGATACCTGGGCTGTTTTTAATAACCAGAGGTTGGCAGACAGAGGAAGAAGGAGATGAGGATGAGTATTATATAGATGATTCGGTATTTGTTTTGGAACCTCAGCCACGCCTGGGATGCCAGGCTCAGGCTGCGCCGCTCGCGCAGCCGAAGTCGGGCCCTGCCACGAGTGCAGTTAAAAATAGTCCTAGCATAGAACTGGGTAGAATTCACCCTGTGTACACATTATCGGAGAACCTACGGGAAGGGGTTATGCATTCCGAATTATGGGAAATCTATAGGAAAATCAGGAAACCTACTAAAGACAAGATAGAGGTAGATAATGATTTAGCAGGGGCTATTGCGCACTATAATGCCTTTAATAAACAAAAAAAGGCTCGTAACGATCTTGCGAGGCAGTATACGGGTATTAAGAATATTCCGGAGGCCAGGGTTAAAAAATTAAATGAAGAAATAAAGTTTATTGATGCAAGAAAACGTGCTGAAGATTCTATGTTATGTGCGACAAAAGGGGTAGTAGTAGCTCTCACTGCCGCAGCGCCTACAGTAGCATTGATTCTGTCACGAGGGAAAGGTGATCATGAGTTAGATGAACAAGCACTAAGAATGTTGGATCTTGTCAAAATTCTAGTCTTAGCGCATAGTCAGTTAACTGGGGATAGACTACAGAATGTCAAGAAAGTAGTTAATACTTTTAGGGGAAAAGAAGTAATTAAACCCAAAACTGATGCATATGGGGAAAAAGAATTGCCAAGAGACAATTTGTTGGGTGAAGATTTGGTTGAGAGAAATAAGAAAATAATCAGAAGTGCACGTGGGTCTGATACTGTAATGAATACCACACTCGCACCAAGAAAATGGCGCAGGTTGAACGACTATTACCAAAGGTCATTCCAATCCTCATTTAGGCCTAGGGGTCAGTGGAATCTCATGGGTCAAATCGTAACCGGTAGAGGCATGCCTTATAATTGGAATGCTCGACCAGGTATGCAGTGATGGTTCAATAGGCTGCCAGGTGGTTATGGTGCAGGGCAATCACACCAGAACAACCAACGCTTCACTCGAGGGAGAGGGGCCCCGACCCCACAGCTGGGTTTTCAAAAGTAGAATCACCCAGTCAGGTGAGTGATCAGTTGAGTGAGGTAATACCTGTGTTGACTAAAATAGTACCCAAAGCCGGTAATATAATTAATTATAGAACGACTTGGGATAAAATAACTACTGATCCATGGGTGCGCAATTGTGTCATGGGGTTGACTATACCGTTTTTGTCTACACCGATACAAAAAAGGGTGCCGACACTGTATAAGATGAATCCACAGGAAAGGGATTTTGTTGATAAGGAGATTGTCGGTTTGTTAAATAAAAGGGTCTTGGCGAAGGTTGAACCAGTTGAAGGTCAATGGATCTCTAATATTTTTCTTAGACCGAAACCTAATGGGAAATTTCTAATGATTTTGGACTTAACAATTTTAAACGATCAAATTGAATATAAGCATTTTAAAATGTTTAGTTTTAAAACAGCCATAGATCTGATTGCGTATGGCACTTGGATGGCCAGTGCGGATTTAACGGACGCATATTATTCAGTCCCAATTACAGTGGAACATAGACAATTTTTTAGATTTGTTTGGAAGGAAAGTCTTTATGAATACCAAGTGCTTCCGAATGGACTCGCACCAGGACCCAGATTCTTTACTAAGTTATTAAAACCAGTATACTCCTACTTGGGGGAATTAGGACATGTGTGTTTTCCGTATATTGATGATAGTTTTATTATGGGGAACACAAAAGAAGAATGACAGAAAGCAGTCGATGACATGGTCAAGCTATTTAAAAGCCTAGGGTTTACAAAAAATGAGGAAAAGTTTGAACTAACTCCAAAATTAATGTTAGAATTTCTTGGATTTAAAATAAACTCAATAGATATGATGGTGTCTTTAACGTTGGATAAAATCGAAAAGTTTAAAGGAATTGCTCAACATGTGCTTAACCTAGAGGAACCTCTAATTAGAGATATTGCTGGGTTAATAGGACTCATGGTAGCCTATACACCGGGAGTAGATTTTTAGTGCGGTTCACTACAAAGCGATAGAGAGGGACAACATTTTAGCCTTACGTAGAGCTAAAGGCAATTTTGATGATATTATGTGGCTGTCACTGCAAGGCAAGTCAGGTGTAATTTGGTGGTTACAAAATCTTAAAATTTCGAGAAAAATCTGGAGAACTGATCCAGATTTCGAATTATTCACAGATGCCTCGTTAGAAGGTTGGGGGGCGCATACCAATCAAGTTGAAACAGGTGGAAGATCGGATCCAACTGAAATAGAACACATAAATGTCTTAGAATTAGAGCAATTTTGTTTGGACTGAAGAGTCTGTGTAAAGATAATAATATACATATAAGAATAAGAACAGACAGTCAATGAATGAAACTAGACATCTGAGACTGGGCACAGTAAAATAATTGTTGGTTGTCAATTACACATATACCGGGCATACTAAATATCCTGGCAGATTTTAAATCATGGTGTTTTAAACAAAAGTAGAATGGGAGTTAGCACCAAAACTTGTTCAAGATGTGTGTAAATTCTTTGGTATGCCAGATGTAGATTTGTTTGTATCCAGATTAAATCATAAACTACCATTTTATGTCAGCTTGGAACCAGACCCAGGCAGTTGGTAGGGAGATGTGTTTTCCTTCCCATGGATTGATATGTTCTATTATTGTTTCCCGCTATTTAGGATTCTGCCTACAGTGATTCGGAAACTTCAGAAGGACTTCGTCGTAACCCCGCATTGGACGTGCCAGGCATGGTTAGCCTTACTAAGGAGGCTAGCAGTGAGAAGCGTGACCTACACGAGGAATCCCTTAAACCTAATTGGGCAAGGACAATTAAGCAGAAGTCCAGATGCAGACTTGGTACAGAGCGCAAAGCTATCGGCATTCCTTTTTTTGCCAACTCGTTGAAATGTTATGGGTTGAATAATAAAGTATTGAGTTCTTTTAGGTTTACCTGGAGAGACTCCACGAAAAGAGCATATGTGACCCATTTAAAAAGATGGTCCTTATGGGCGTATGAGCGGGATGTATCGGTATTAAACCCCACGATAGCAAATGTGTTGGAATTACTTAAGAATGTATTTTGAGGCTGGAGTTGGGTATGGGGCTGTAAATGCAGCTAGGTGTGCATTGAGTTTAATCTTGCCAAAATTCCAAGGAGTGACAGTAGGTAGCGAAGTGGTTTTGTAAGAGCTGTTATACGCAAAGGCCGCCACAGCCACGTTATTCGGATATTTGGTTGGCAGACATGGCCTTAGTTTGGTTGGAGATTTTGGATTCTAATACCAGTTTGTTGTTGAAGTTGTTGTCATTGAAATTAACACTGTTGATTTTGTTGGTGTCTTACCAGAGGGGACAAACAATTTTGAATTTGCAAGTGGACCGTATGGTTGGCAGTAAGGAAAACATAACTTTTAAAATGAAAGTGTTATTAAAACACAACCAGGTAGGCCAGCCTTTGGATGCTGTAACGTTGTTTGCTTATTTGACAAATAAAAAAATATGCATAGTACGTATGTTAACCAGATATTTGCAACGGACAGAAAAAATAAGGAGAGGAAACTCTCAGTTATTACTGTCGTATATTGCACCACATAATCCAATATCAAGGGGCACGTTGGACGTTAGTTGCGTTAAATTTGGCAGGCATTGATACAGACAGGTACAAGGCACACAGCATAGAGAGGCGCTGTCCTGCAACAAGATAGCTATGAAAAGGACTTGGGTGTAACCTTCGACTCCCAACTCTCCTTTCAGAAACACATGAGGACTATCATCTCAAATGCTAACCAGAGAGTAGGAATAATTAAAAGAACCTTCCATCGCCTCAACAAGAACAATTTTCTCATTCTATTTAAGTCTCTTGTTAGGCCAATTTTGGAATACTGTCCACAAATTTGGAGCCCAATTTTTCGGAAAGATATTCTGGAGATCGAAAAGGTTCAGAGACGTGCAACGAAACTAGTTGCAGTTATAAAGGACTTACCCTATGAACAAAGGCTCAGGAAATTGAAACTTCCTACCCTTTCCTACAGAAGGAAAAGAAGTGACATAATTGAAGTATTTAAAATTATGAAAGGTTTTGATAAAATAGATATGAACCAATTTTTCACCTTGAATAAAAGAGAAGGCAGCCGGGGCCATACTCTCAAACTAGTAAAACCCAGAGCCGTTTCAAAATTAAGGCAACACAGTTTCTCAAACAGGATCATAAATATATGGAATAGTCTCCCACAAAATGTTATAGATGCCGGCTCAATAAATTCATTCAAGAACCGATTAGAAAAAGCATGGGCTGATGATACACGGAAATTATTCACCACATGCTACTAATTTATTCCTTGTGTTGCTAATTACTTGCACTCAAGCAAAAATGAGAGACAAATAAGTGTTCACACTTCCTGTCTACCGATCACTATATCACTATAATGGCTAGAGATGGGAGCTAGTCTCAATGCTATTATGAGGAACGCATCATGAAAGATGCAAAATCCTTTGCGTTATATGATCCAGGCCAGATGCAGAGTGCTATTCTGGAACTGGCCGATAGAAGGAGATAAATTTGGTAAATTTGTTACGGATGTGTGTTGATTTATGGATAGATTGTTCAACTGTTACCATTGGATTGTGGAAAGGATTGTTACAACAGGAGGTAATAAAAAATATTAAAATGTTAAAAACGAAGATATTGGATAACGAGACTTGTGTTCATTTGTTAAGAATTATATATGAGAAACCTTAAAAAGTAGTAATAATGAATGAAGTAAATGAAAATAAAAAGTGAAGAAATAATAATAATAATAATGGATAAAGAAAGAATTGGAATAATAATAATGCTACGAAATCTCTCCCCTGATGTTGGCTTTACGTATTCGTAGATGATGTAAGAATATTACAGTTAAAATAGACTTACCTGTAAGTTGAAGTATTACTTAGATTCTTATGAATCTATCAAATACAAAGATGATGATCAGGGGCCCACCCACTCACGCCATAGGGTTCGATAAAAAATAATGAGGAGAAAAAATATAATAAATAAATTATGTGGGAGCGAAAAAGTCGGACATATGGTTGTGGGGGAAGGGGGGCAGTTAGATTAGTTATTATTCCTCACACTACGAATGCTGAGTGGGATCGACAAGCGCAGTCTATTTATATCCCTGTCCCCTGATCATCATCTTTGTACTCGATAGATTCGTAAGAATCTAAGTAATACTTCAACTTACAGGTAAGTATAATTTAACTGTAATATACATAAAAAACAATAATCAGTGTCCACATACATTGTATATTACATGTGCAATACACGCTTACTCAAAGTCAAAGTCAAAGCTCGGTTAAACCAATGATCAGTTAATCCAAACAAATTTCTAGGGTCCCTTCAAGTTTGGTTTAACGGGGTTATACTGTATTTGGAAAGTTAACAGGTAGTAGAAACCCCACTTGTGAGATACACTATATGCCTACGTGTCGCTTATAACTCCTAGTTGCATATAATTTCCATTTAAACAGCCAGAACCATTAGAGACTGGTGGGGGGGGGGGGTGTCATCATAGTAACTAACTGTCCCGTCAGCGTGTGTGTAAATAGGCATGTCATGACCAGCAACTACATACAGTATAACCTCGTTAAACCAAACTTGAAGGGATCCTAGAAATGTCTTTGGATTAACCGATCATTGGTTTAACCAAGCTTTGGCTTTGACTTTGACTTAGAATAAGAGTGTATTGCACATGTAATATACAATGTATGTGAACACTTTGATTTTTTTTATATGTATATACAGTATAACCCCGTTAAACCAAGCTCGGTTAAACCAAACGATCGGTTAATCCAAACTTTTTTTCGGTGGCCCAGCCTAATACTACTATTTATCATATATAAAGGTCTGTGGGGTCTCAGATGACTGTTATAACCACATGGAAGTTTGGTTTAACCATACCGGAGTGGCCTGGGGTCCGACAATTCTGTTTGAATTAACCGATAATTTGGATTAACCGACTTTGGTTTCACCAAATTTTTTACATGATAAATGGTAGTATTTTTCCGGGCCGCCGAAAAAAGTTAGGATTAACCGATCGTTTGGTTTAACCGAGCTTGGTTTAATTGGGTTGTACCGTAGCTAAGTAAGAATCTTATCTCAGCCACTGGATATGGTGGCCCAATCAGTTGAGTGCAGGCTTCCCTGTGGAGGTCGAGAGTTCAAAATTCACCTGAGACAAATCAGCACTATAAAGTCGCCATGAGTGCGCACTGTCACTAGTCGCGACCCGTCCTGATATGACCAAATATACTGCTAGGATGTAAAACCCCAATAAACAAAGCTAATCTCAGCCATGGTAGGTGGACACAAGGTAGGGCTACAAACATCAGCACTTGAGACAGCCTTATCATTTATATGATCTCAGGTAGGCTCCCCTCACCTCAAACGAGTCGGTGTAGAACAAACCACTAATTGGCAAGCAACTGTTACCGTGTTACTGAGCCGGGCATTCAGCCCGTGGAGCAGGCTACCCGTGCGCCCCGTGATCACTGACCGCCCCCTTTTAATCCGACAGGGCCTGGAGTACATCCGGCTGGCGGACAGTGAGAAGAACGAGGCCATGCAGGCAACCAGCTCGGCGCAAGCAACAGTGCAGGGGACGAAATCAGGCCAAATGGGCCAGGTAGAGTCGGATACCGGCGAGACGATCCCGCACAGGCGACATACTCTTGTAGCGGAATGATTCATAATTAATGTAATTGAGTCATTCTCTGAAACTGGGCACTACAGTGTAACATGGAAACTAAAAGTAAAAACCTTTCAAATAATAGCAGAAAACGTTCCAAATAATAGCAGAATCCATATTCATATGAAGGTTTATATATTATTATATGTCAGATTTGAAATATTTCTTTTTCACTTTTTGATTTTGATCTTATGCAAATTGAGAAAGCCATTGAAATTAACTGTGTAACGTCCATCCATAACATCATTTCAACACACATGCATAACTTCATTTTAACACATGCAACAAATTCAAACATGTTATTGATTACAGTTAAGTACAAAAATAGTCTTATAAGAAAAAAGTTTGAAAAACTGTTTGGATAGATGCATGCTGTCAGTATGCACATTTTCACTTTAGCACAAAGTCATGCAAGCATTCTTTTGATACATGTTGTGGGATAGATTAAACACATGTAGTATTGCTAACATACATAACACACAGAGACAATATTAACTATTTGACTTGCTACCAAAAGAAAAGAAGAAGAAAAGATCACTATTGTTATGTGGAAACCAAATATCTTTGTACTAAATGTAGTATTTTATTCAGCGAATAACGTCTTTTGTCAGCGGCAGAGCACTGGTCTTCCGGCCGTTCATTGCAATTTGTTGGTACATAAATGACAATATCAGTTGCAATAATAACCACATGAAAATCCTGTTCGATAATAGAAGCATAATATAAATGGACTATTAGTTGTAATAGTAACTGCATTACAAATACCTAGGCCTTGAGTTGGACAGCCAACTAAACTACAACCTATGTATAAATAAAATTATACAAAAAGTAAACCACAAACTGTGGCTATTTCCAAAGCTAAGAGTCTACATGACACAAGAAATGTCAATAAAAATCTTCAAAGGCATGGTGCTCCCCTATTTTGACTATGGAGATGTAAACTACATGGGTGTGAGAAAAGAACTACTAAAAAAACTGCAAACACTGCAGAACAGAGCCCTAAGAATCTGTCTAAGAGTAGACAAGCTGCACCCTACCTATGACATACACAAAAGAACCAAAGTGAAATTACTAGAAAATAGGAGAATAATTCATTTGAAAACATTAGCTATAGTCAAAACATTAAACTTCTAACAAAACCACAAAGGACTACTAGAGCAAATAACGCCACTACTAAAGCAGACCAGAAGCCAAATAAAAGCTCATGAGAGAAGCACGCTGGTAATGGCTGCCAAGGTGTGGAATGCCCAAACGGTAAAGGAACAACAAATTCCTGACCTAAAAACTTACAAAAAATATCTCTGCAAAATAAGGCTAGGAAACCCCCACTAAGCTGCACTGCAAAGGGGCATGTGATATGTCACGGCCCACCAGCAGGACGCCCAATGGAATGTAACCATGCCAAAAGTAGCCAGATAACACACCACACAGCTACGTACAAGCCTATGATATGTAAATAGGAGTAGGCTAGTCTAGTAATAAGAGTAGAAAAAATAAATACATATATGCCAAGAAAATCCAAAAAAAAATAACAGGCTATTAACCATACCAACCAATTATCTATCTGCTACTGAAATGCAGGCAATCAAATACCTTATCAGCAGCCACTGTGTGGTAAGATAATACCAACACTACAACTGGCCAGCATTGAAAACAAGCCTGGGTACCCGGGCTTATATGCTATGGACAGTATAAATACAGCCTCAATAAAAAAAACTATACAATTTTTTTTCCAGTTCAACATATGTATTATGCATTTGGTGAGTATGTATCACATGGTATTGCATGAGTCTAGAATTGTCTATAAACACTTCTTTCTTCCTTTGTCTTTCTCTCTTCTTTTTTCTCCAATACTTGTATATATGTTATATTGTAAATATGTAAATCAGTAGATCCAATCACCAATACCAAATGCAAGAAACCTGCCCATTTTTTAATCCCATCACAGGTGTTCCGGTTGTGGTACCCACTTTCAGAGAATGACCCAATTCGTTGCCTTTAAAACAATTATAAGCAGAATTACAAGAGCGGTCACGTGACATTGCTGACTAAATGATCCTATATCTTCAGAAGCCGGATTTAGACTAGATGGACAGTTCTGTTCTCCCGACAAATGCTCTCCAGCATATAAATATAACCTCCCTGTTTATATACCCGAACATATGCTGGGAGGCTGATGGGAGCAATTAGTAACACACAGTTTTTGTTTTAACTGTGTTTAGATGTATATAGTGTTATTAGCGTTTGAATTGTGTCATTTAAACGAAACTGTCTCAGGACAGAATATAATTGGTGGTTTACAAAAAGAAAGAAAAACAGAACCGAACATCCTAGTCCACATTCAGTACTTCTGACCTTTCTGCAGCTGTTGGCAGTAAAGCTTTGTCTAGAGCAAGACACTACCAAGACAAAATTCTCGAACTGGATCACTAAATTAAACTAGACTTGTTAAAAGTGTCACACCGTTTGTGCTAATGCAATGCGGTGTTCCTTTGAGATGTAAATAGTATATCAGAATATTACATCAGAATTAAGTGATAAATTATTCACGATTTGACCTTGCTCGACCTCAGGTGATGTGATTTTTTGGGGACGTTCGTTCAATGCGTTGTGATGGCAAGGATTCCATGAGTAACTAACCTCAGCGTGTCCTCATTAAGGTTGCATAATCCGATTGTTTTGAGTTTTTATAATTTTTTCTGAGATAAATTATATTAGGTTGATCGTTATAATCTACCTTACTTCACTTTGAAGTAACTTATATTTTAAATGGCTAACTTTTGAGATATTTGAAGTGCAACCATGCGAAATTAATTTAGGCAAGCATGCCAAAACTGAAATCAGAGGCTTCTGTAGTAACAGGTTCTATTAGATTGACTCAGTATTCCCTTCTATGTTGCGGCAAATGTTTATTAAGTGCACCGGTATTTAAGTTAGATATGTAGAATAAAATCTAGATAATTCTTTTGGTTTTGAAAATTTGATATTTTCATCGGACGATGTAACTTTAAAGCTTAATCTGTGTTTCAAATGGAATAGAATGCCAGATAGGTCATTAGGTGAGTCCAGACGTGTGTAAACGCGCAGAAGAATACATTAGTATGCGTCATGTGTGAGCAACATCCGATTGTAAGATTCCTTGTGGGCGTTTACACAAGTCTGGGCCCACCTAATTCACCCATATCCAGTCTGATGTCCTGTGCATGCCGCTTTACGCACACTGAGATGCATTAAAGTTGCATAGTCCGATGAAAACATCAAATTTTCAAAACCAAAACACTTATCCAAATTTGATTCTACATATTCAACTTATTAAGCATTTGTTGCTGTATAGAAGGGCATAATAAGTCAATTAATAGAAACCATTACTACTGAAGTCTATGGTGTCAGAGTGTTGGCGTGCTTGCCAAAATTATTTTGGCATGTTTTGACATCAGATATCTCCAAACTTAGCCATTTAAAATTAAAGTTACTTCAAACTAAAGTAAAGTGGATTATAACGAGACTGGAACTATACTTTGACAACCGCTCCCCAAGCACACCTTTTGAGTTTGTGTAACTCAATATATGGAGGGAGAATGCCACAATGGCTAGTGTGCAAGCTCGACCTAAATGGGATTCCCGGTGTTCCCTCGTCGGAATTTCACCGGTTAGTCCGTCTTATCGGAGACGACGTACACATGACGTGACTGAAGGCACGTTAGGCAAATGGGCTGTTGTCCTGGACATGTCAGGGTCTGCCAGTTTAAAGGCCCGTATACACATTCCGACTTCTACGATTTGTGAGAAAGAAAGAAAAAGAAAACAGCCCATGGTGTGTATTCCAACAGACTGCAGGATCAAATCTGCAATTATACACAGGATGGTTAATGGTAGCTCGGACCAGACGGAATGGCCGAATGAGTTAGAGCGTCCGTCTCCCGTCTTGGCATATCGTGGGTTCGAACCCTGGTCGAGTCAAACCAATGATTTAAAACCAATGATTTAAAAATTGATACTTGTCGCTTCCTAGCCTGGCACTCGGCATTATTAGGATAGGGCAAGGGCTGGTTGGCTCAGTGTCAGGATAATGTGACTGAGTGGGATATCAGGTCATGGTGCTGGCACCCTGGTTTCCAGTGGGGCAGCACTATAAAGTCGCCATGAGTGCGCACTGTCACAAGTCGGTACCCGTCCTGATATGACCTTAGATGTTGCCAGGACGTAAAACAACAAACAATTAATGGTAGCTCAAATTGCATGAATAGATAGATGGTGCTTACCTGGGATAACGGTTGGTGTATCTATTCTAATAAAATCTAGGTTTCCTCAGTTACTGCTTGCATGATTCCTGTATACGCGAAAATCGGCTAGTGTATCTATGCTGCTTTAGAACCTGGGTAGACGTGGACTCTGGAACCAGAACAAAGTCTGCATGCGGCAAAGATTTAGATGTGTTATTATACTCTTTTCTATTTATTGTAATGTGATGGGGCCCCTTGGTGGCCGCCCGGAACTTCACCCTCACGCTGTAGACCACCCAAGCAAGCAGGAGAACGAGTATGTTTGCTTCTTACGTCTTTAATCTCCGCTCACTGCGGCGTCCACGATCAAGTGACCCGCCTCTGCCCTGCCGGGTCCCACGTCAACTTCCTCGGGGGAGGTTACGCTAGCTGCATGCAGTAGGTGGCAGCCCTGTCGCGACACTGCCTGGCGGCTACCGTACCGCCACATATCACTGTAAACTGCGACGGTGACAGAGCAATCCTTGATGCCACTGTATGGTAGTGGAGCTCATGTCTGGACTACTACAGTAATAACCCCCCCCCCCCCCAACAAAAATATGGTTTCCAACAAATGTAGAACATTATTTATAGACCTTCAATAATATAACTTACAAAATGGATAATTGTCGCTACCTAGCCTGGCACTCGGAATTACTAGGATAGGTTAGCTCAATATCAGGATAATGTGGGTGAGTATACAATCTGGTGGCCTGGTCTCCCAGTGGGGCAACACTATAAAGTCGCCATGAGTATGTACTGTCACAAGTCAGTACCTGTCCTGATATGACATAAGATGTTGCCAGGGTTTAACCCCAAGAAATATATAATAATTAATCAATTTATATCAGGTAATATGAAGGGTTTGCTTTTAAGTTTTAGAAGAAAGAATTATGTATTCCCCTGACAGAAATTTTCCTCATGTGATACACTATCATTGTCAATTAGTCTTATTTAAGGAGGGAGGATCAAGCGTAGAAGTGTGCTTGGAAATACAAGAAAACGTGTGGGTAATTTGTTATGTTAAAACTAAGTTAGACAATTTATTTTTTAAAGGCTAGGAATGGTTTAGATTTCAATGCAACGTCTGCAATAACAGGTCAAATACACGATACAAGCAGTCTTGTTTACACATTTACTTATTACATTTCCACAAAGGGAGCTTTAGAGAGCCAACAGTTTGGAAACAACAAATGTGAAAAGCGCGAAATAGAAGCATAGCCTACCATCATTCACATTTCGGCGCTAAATGAATAGGTTCGATTTAAAATCAAATCATACAGCTATTGATTCAAATCAGTTTATGTGTCCTACTAAAGTTCATCTACTGAAGCATCATAGCGCTAGACCGATGAATAATAAGGGGGAAAGCTCAGATACATTACAAAATGCGTCCACTTGGTTTAGACCTGCCTACCATTCAGATTTCCCTGAAACCTTCCCATTTTTAGATTTTAATTCAGTTTCTGCCAAAATCTCGATCATTCAATGATGTTGGTTTGTCACCGGATGTGGTGGTCTAATCAGTAGAGCACAGGCTTCCCGTGTTGAAAGGTCGGGAGTTCGACTCCCGGTCGGGTCAAAGCACTGACTTACAAAATTTATATTTGTTGCTACCTACCCTGGCACTCGGCATTAGGAGAATAGGGCAAGGACTGGTTAGCTCAGTATCAAGATAATGTGACTGAGTGGGAAATCAGGTTATGGTGCCAGCAGCCTGGTCTCCCAGTGGGGCAGCACTATAAAGTCACCATGAGTGCACTGTCACAAGTCGGCACCTGTCCTGATATGTTGCCAGGATGTAAAACTCAAACAAACATGATTGCATTTAAACATCGAAGTTATCCATATTTGAATATATTTAGTAGCGTTCTGTCTTAGTCATTTTGCAATTTGATTATGTAATTTTGTATAAAGTTTGAAAAATAATGATATGCATCATATTATTTTGGGTGTGGATGTGTCACCATGGTATTCATGATCCTATTTTAAATGGAACAAGTGCTGATGAATGTCTATGAGAGACTATTGTGATGTCCGTGCAATCCATTCTCTTTTTTTCTTGAAATGAAATGTTGGCAGGTCTGCAAGCAACATTATTTCACCCAGAGGTTATATAGCTTATACTGATATAACAAAGCATTCAAGTAAATGTTAAGTACAATCTGGTACCATTGTAAGCAATGCCTTATAATTATCAAATTCACCATGACAGTTGGTGCTCCTTGTTCACGATTACTGCATTACTTATGCCTCGGTCACACATGTGTTACGGCATGCTTGCAGCGACCGTAACTCGCCGCATCGGCCAGACCGTACGGTGACGGTACGGTCGCCGTACGCTGACCGTACGGTTTTTTGCTCACCGCAAGGTGTTGCGTTTTTGTTAAGTCAGAGTTCTCTTAACTTCGCAAAATCGCAATGTCGCAGGCTGCAATGACATCACAAGACCGTACGGTCACCTTTTTTTTTACATCAATGAATATCGATATGGTACAATATTCATGTTTGTGTCATCAATATTAAGAAAGTTATATTTTATATATTAAATACGTGCATAAAGAACAAACCCCAAGGTGCACTGCGGTGATCGTACGATTTGTGAATAGATAAACCGCAGACCGCAACATTTGCAAAAACTGCAATGCAGACTGCAGCACCGTACGGCGACCGCAGCATTTGTGACCTAGCCATGAGTAGTTTCTTGGCACGAATTAAGCCTTCCTCTAGCAGAATTGGGGCACCCATGAAACATGATTGTGATGAAAACACGTGACCTCTATACATTCCTAGAATGTACGCTTGTCCTGTGTTGCACTGTTTTAGAATATTCAAATTGAAAACTATCTGGCATTAGGCCATTCCGCACACAGGCTTTCATTCGCTAAATGGTAACATTATGTGCTCTGTAAGCGTGTATTCAGTGACATGGGATTCTCTGTACAGATGAAAGACAATATGTAAAAGTAAATGAACGAGTGTGACACTAACGTGATAATGGTCAGTAAATTATACACTAATGGTGAGATACAATGAGGTGGAACCCTCATATCAGGCTGAATAATACACTGACTTCCACCCCAGCAGCCGCGGGTGGCAGTGCTACTTATAAGGAAGGGATAGAATTGCACACATTGTTTCTGTTTAGATCTCTTTATGGATCGGGTTTGTAGTGTGCGCTTACTAGAGGGTTTGCTGATCTGTCCTCTCGACGAGGGTAGGGAGGAGGTGTTGCAGTGAAGCCAACGGTTCTACCCCAACCCGTCCAAAATCGACCCGCTCTCCACACCAACTCCAACAAGTTTTCGGGGGGCGGGGCTAGTAGAGATAAATGTCAAAGTCACTGACATGACTCCAGCTCAGACATTGTTATATCTACAACTGAAAGTGACAAAACATGGGGAACCATGAGACAATTCCTGTCTAGCAGTGAAAACAAGTCACCAGACTTAACCGTTATGGGCAGCATAAATACACCGCCACAAATTAAAAAAAATATATATCACAGACCAGCCACACAACACAACTGAGTGCTTAGTTAGTGTCAATCAGGTACTGCTACCACTAAACACCCACAGTACACCGCCGCCCACCCCCTACAAGTCCCGGTGCCGCTTGTTGGAAATTCCCTCCACGGCAATGTCGAGTTCCATGTCCTGCCATTGCCGCTTACCCGGGAGGTGCGTGTTCTGCTCGCCGAGCAGCACCACATCCGGGTCACGCCCCCCTTCCAGGCCGTCCCCGATCACGTACTTCAGCGACTCGTAGTGCAGGTAGCCAGCCTCTTGGGGGTTGGCGTCCAGCAGGTCCCGCGTGTCGTTGCTGATGACGCTGCCATTGCTGATGTTGCTGCCGTTGCTGCTGTTGCTGCCATTGCTGCTGTCGCTGACGTTGATACTGCTGTTATCAGGTTGCTGCCCTGGGCGCGGCGGGCCAGTCTCCTGATTCAGGCTCATGGCGACGATCTGTGCGTCGCGACCGACCTCTTCGGTCAACTCAACACCGTCCTCGAGGACGATGTGCTCGACGTGGATGGTCTTCTGCGCTGGCACGTCGTCTGGGACGGCTGCGTACGTGTGGTCCACGTCGGCGGGCTTCCCGAGGAGGGTGCGCGAGCGGCCTGTGGACACAATCGAACCGTCAATCATACTCAGGGGACAACACTATATTTTACTTTTACCAAACTCAAACAGTTCACCAAGTGACCTGGATTAAATAAGGGCGGGTGGAGGGCCAGTCTCACCTGGAAACCCGTCGGGTCGTCCTACCATTGAGAGTCTAGCCTCTATTATTATTATTATTAGTATCATCATCATCATCATCATCATCATCTCTTCAGATACATATACTTGTCTTCAACGAAGTATTCTACATCCAGACCAATGTTGTCCTAACATAGGTGTCCTGTCATGGGAGGGACAGTCACATCTGACTAAGGACAGTTTGTACATTGAAGAATTGTCCGCTTATGGTTGGGGTTTGCAGATCGCATGGGTCATTGAAAACAAGTACTATTATACACACAATATACTAAGAGTTGTAGTTGATCAGGGATGAAAGTGGTCTCCGGGAAAAAAAAGCGGAAATGCTGATATTCTCCCATAGGCTTAGCATTGTCAGGGAATCGCTGAAAATTCCCGGAAGTCGGGTTTCATACATATTGGTATACGCTGATAGTGCTGCGGCATTAGAAGCACATATTAGTACTATACGCTGATAGTGCCGCACCATTTGAAGCATGTATTAGTAGTATACGCTGATAGTGCCGCGCCGTTTGAAGCACGTATTAGTAGTATACGCTGACCCTGCTGCGCCGTTTGAAGCCGTTTGTAATATACGTTGCTAGTGCTGCGGCGTGAAACAAGGTATTGGTTGGTTGGTTGTTGGAGTTTTATGTCCTGGCAACATCTAAGGTCATATCAGAATGGGCACAACGTATTAGTATACACTTATAGCTACAGGAAAAATAAATCCCGGAAATCCGCGAAATCGCGGAGATCTTTCATCCCTGGTTGATTAATACACTCATTGATTCTATCCAGTGATTGTACTGTGAGGTAAAAATAAAACCACTTAAGATATGTACGGTTTAAGACTATTCATGGAGAAAACACAGATCTGATTGATTGGACAATTTAACCTCGTAGCTGGAGCATTATATGCTCTACCGGCAAATCTTAAAATGAAGGCAAAATCCTGATTGCGAGTGTGATGATTCAAGTGGACTAGTGAATGAAACGCTCGGTGGTGCGCTGAAATCGCAGTAGCAGCGGGGCAAACGGTTGTCCCACATCCCGGACTGACAAACACACATATGGTTAATATATAATACTCCAGAGAATAATAATAAAACCTCCGCCTCATTTATATATAGGATATATAATTTATTATGCGAATATAAATGGGTACAGTTGCTATTGTCTATTTAATTACTAATTACTCACCATGAATACTTCAGTGTATATTTATGCCCAATCTCTGCCAAGCTTGCGATTGCTCCGTATGGACACTACTAGGGCCACCAGCGAAGGTTTCCGGCAGTTTTCGGGGAAAACCCCGTCACTTGCTATTCAAATTGCAATTTTGTTGGTAACTGGTATAACCTATATTTGTCAAGACGCAAATAAATAGTGTTCAACCCATCACCCATTTGTCTATTCTTATTCTCTTAACATAGCCTGATTTATCCGGCACTAAGTGTGTACATACAGGGGGCAAAGCTGTGCCCCTCACTAATTTATACAGCCCTAAATATGTACATACCCGGGGAAATGCGGGTCCCCTCACTGATTTATACAGACCTATATGTGTACATACAGGGGAAATGCTGTGACCCTCACTGATTTCTACAGCCCTTAGTGTGTACATACCGGGGGCAATGATGTGCCCCTCACTGATTTATACAGCCCTAAGTGTGTACATACCGGGGGCAATGATGTGCCCCTCACTGATTTATACAGCCCTAAGTGTGTACATACCGGGGGCAATGCTGTGCCCCTCCTGTGAGGAAGACCGTGCTCGGGACAGGAAGGGGTTGATGTTCGGCACAATGAGCAGAGCGAACGACAGCAGCAACACCTGAGCAAGAGAAAACAAATTTACCACGGTGCCGTGCAGGGATGATGAAACCTGACGGAAATCAGGCCAAGACCATGATGCCACCTAGCAGGTTCTGAAAGAACGAACCTCAAATTTATGTGAAAACGGATATATTCTCCTATAGGATTAGTACTGTGAGGGAATCGCGGAAAAATGTCGGAAGTGACGATTCAACTCTTGTTGTGGCTATATCGTCGCCCATGCCAATCGCTTTTTTTGTGTTTGATTTTAACGATACGATGGTGCTAATTAATTCTTTCAATTTTTTAGGTAGCAATTCAAATAGTTATTTTCTCTGTATGTTAAGTATGTTAGCAATATTACATGTATTTAATCTATCCACAAAATGTATCAGAAGTATGCTTGTATGACTTTGTGTTAAAGAGAAAATTTACACATAAATACCATTGCTTTTAGCCAAATTTCTTTGAAATCTTTTTCTTGTAGGACATAATCTTGTTTGCCTAACTGTAATCAATCAAATCCTTTTGAATTTGTTGTGTATGTTTTGGATGTGTGCTTGATTTCCATGTTACACAAGTGATTTAGGCGCTCACCATTATTAGGATAGGGCAAGGACTAGTGGAATGCGGAAGACCAATTGTCCACGATTGAAATTTCCCCTGCTTAAACAACTAATGTACCCCCCCCCCCCCAAAAATGTATTCTCAACTTGTATAAGATCTGAATCAAAAAGTGAAATAGCTTCTTCTTTTTTTTTCAACTCTGACATGCACAACATGTAGACCTTGATACGAACATAGATTCTGCTATTATTTGGAAGGTTTTCACTTTTGGTTTCCAAGTCACACTTGACTGCCCAGTTTCAGAGAATGACACACATGGACGGATACACAGGACTGGTAGCAGCCTGCCAGTGGCTGGTGGCGCTGTGTGTGACACTAATGTATAGGGTCTATGTAGCAGGCAGTCCGCACTCACTGCGATGCACGTGCTCGTCTGCACCGTCTTCACACTCGTGTTGGATATCAGCACTTGCAGCTTCTTCAACTGTGACAGCAGTGACCTGCAATGAGATAAGGAATTGATGATGACGAAGGTACTAGCGAGGAAATTCTAGCAGGCATTGTAACGCTTATATCAGGGATGTGACTTTTCCCACAGATTTCCGAGTTTTTAATGAAATTAGTTATTTTTGTGATTTGTGCAGATCTGATGAAAAGATATTTGGTGTTATATAGGGGGTTAAGGGCTTGACTTGTGCCCGGGAAGCCAGCTGTTTTGCCGGTATTACTGGCTTGCACAAGACTTCAGTATATTCAGTTGCTGACTAGATGGCTCTCCTTGTAAACCTTCTTTGACAAGGCCAATTCTTATTGGCCAAACCTAGGCAGTTACAAACCAGCGGCCTAACTTTCAGAGTGTTTTGCTGGTGACCAATCATGAAATAACTAAACAATCTATATCCAGAGATATAAGTGATCTTGGAGAAAAAGAGTGAAAATTAACAACGAGGTGGGCAATAATAGAATCACAACCCTGATAGAATGAAATTATCCAAATACATTACTTTTTTTTTTTTAAATGTTGCGGATTATAAAAAATTGCTGAAATTTCGAAATCACGGAGATCTTTCAACCCTGTATATACAAATCTTATATTCCTGAATGTATGCATTCACACAAGACAGCAACTGTCGAACCTACATGTTCTGTTTTTCTAGCGTCTGGACTTTCCTCTGTAGCTGGACGTTCTGTGCTGTGCAAGCCTTCACTCGCTTCTCGAGACCATCTACGTAACCTTGCTTCTTCTTTCGGCTTTCCTTCGCCGAAATCTATAAGGATTTACATATTTAGAGGACATTCTTTTAAGAATGCAAATGGGTGAAATATTTAAACTAATTTTTTTTTTAATTGTTGACAGTAGTCATCTCCACAGTTTGAAGAGCAGACCCCTTATTAAAAGAAGTATTATTAAAATTTGCAGCACAATAAACAAATACCGTGTATACATATGGCCAGAACTTCTGGAATTTTCCATAGACTTGAAAGTCGGCCCTAGTATTTCACGAAATACATGTCAAGATTTGTGGGTTAAGGTAGTATCTTGTACATAGAAATAATAAAAAGTCATCATAAATTTAATCTATTATCAGAATTTGCTTTAAGTAATGAATGCTTGTAGTAAAACACGAGTAACTAGTAAACCCTTGAGCACTACACGTCTGTTTTGACTCATATCAAGCATAAGTGTCATCCCTTCGAAAACAGTAGTTGTGTAATAGTCGACCCCCCCTAATTTCAGGTTTTTTCTAAAAACGCCAAAAAAGATTCGACTTTTACACGGTAATATTTAACCAATGACCTCCCCGAAGATCTATCTAAACAACCGCAAAAACCAATAAACATATACAAAACCCCCCACAAAAAACATTCAAACTAAAAGAGAAACTATCAAACTCAACCCAGAAACCTATTAATGAAGAACAAATAATTAATTGTCTTATACAAATGGAGACTCCACGAATAGGTGCACAACTAATTGGTTGTCTTATACATATGGAGAGACCTCATGAACAGGTGCACAACTAATTGGTTGTCCTATACATATGGAGAGACCCCACGAACAGGTGCACAACTAATTGGTTGTCCTATACATATGGAGAGACCCCATGAACAGGTGCACAACTAATTGGTTGTCTTATACATATGGAGAGACCTCATGAACAGGTGCACAACTAATTGGTTGTCCTATACATATGGAGAGACCCCACAAACAGTTTGCCCTCCAGTCCCACCTTGTTCCTGATCTTGCGGCGTACGGCCTTAAGCATGCGCTCCTCCTCCCGGGTGAGCGCCAGGTTGCTGGGCAGCACGATGCCCTCCTTGGCGAGCAGAGTCTTCTCCTCGTCGGACAGGTTCAGCGCCGGGCACTGCACACTCATGTCGCAGTCCACGTCCTTCAGCGTGAACGGCAGCGTGGCACACAGGGGCTGGGTGCCGGAGTAGGGCGACCCTGACCCCGACCCGCCGTCCCACCGGTCCACGTCGTCTGAGTCGGAACCTAGTGTGGAAACACCACAGGGGCTGCATTCAGGGTACGCCACTGAGTTGACTCCGAGATGTCTTTTTGGCATATAACTCTTCATGCCCGCCTCGGAGTCGCCTCGCTTTTCATGTAGGGAGGCAAAAAGCACCTCGAAAATGCCCGCCGGATTCAGTGGTTTCAGCCAATCAGAGGTCTTCTTTTCAATTGCAAATGGCTTCCCCCTATGGGGGCCGCCATTTTAAAGGCAACGGACTGCTCAAGTCATTCAGACTAGCACAACGTCCGGAATTTGTCCGAGGTGCACCCTGAACGTGGCCCTGGTGACGGAGTATGGAAACTGTCCTCAATGTCCCCAGATATGTCAAATGTTTGCTTGGAGCTTTACATCCTAGCAACATCCATGGTATTATCACGATGAGTATCGACTTGTGACGGTGCACACTCATGGTGACTTCATAGTGCTGCCCCACTGGGAGATCAGGCTGCTGGTGTCATGCTTAATATCCCACTCAGTTACATTATCCTGATACTGAGCTAACCAGTCCATGCCATTTCCTGGTACTGCCAAGCGACGCATAAAGGCCCGGTCACCCTACGATGTATGGCATCAGCGCGTGCTCAACATTAGAAAATTTGCCAGTACGTCGGCATTCGTCAAACTTTTCAGCGGTGGCGGATAAAAATGGGCGTATACACAACGCACGTAACATATGCAGAACGTATCTCTGACGTATGGCCAGCATATGAGAGCGTTCATGTGCCTCGCAAAGTGTTCACAAAATGCTTGCATACGCTCACGGAACGCTGACAAGACAAACGTTACTCCATCGCTAGAAGTATGGCGTATATGTTAAATACGCTGAGATATGGCAGGCATACGTTCGAAGTACGTTAAGAGTACGTAATGCATCCGTTGGCAGTACACGGACTGCACATCCCCACCGACTGAACGTATGGCTAACGTGCAGCAATGTATACCAACGTATCCATAACATACTCCCAACATACGCCGACATATCCAGAACACATGTTCAACATATGAGCCACACAGCGACATGCGTCGGGAAATTTTTAGCACGCACAACATTTTTTTAGCCTCGACGCACGGCGATGTAAGATAACGTATCCGGAACGTACCCGACGTATGCCCAATGTATACATAATGTATGACGATGTATGCCAATGTGTTGGTCGAAAATCACATACGTCAGCATACGCTAAGACTATACGTCGTAGTGTGACAGGCCCTTTAGGTAGTGATAAGTATCAATTTTGTAAGTCATTGGTTTCACTCAGCCAAGATTCGAATGCCTAACCTTCCGTATGGGAAGCATGTGCTCTATTGATTCGGCCACCGTGTACGATGCCCAGATATAGGACAGGCAGCCATCAAGTACTTGGTTGTGTATAGTGACCCACAGTTAATGTAAGATATAATAATGTATTATAAATATATAAATGGGCGGAGCAGGGTATACTCATTTTGATGTATTTAATTAATTATTATAATTAATGAATGAGATGTTCAATGTATCCTATGTCCTTTTGCTGCGGGCCAGCTGGCTGGGCCGCTCGTGGTGCCACCACACAGCCTGATCATGTGGTGCTACCTGTACTGAGTTGCCATTCGCACATGAATTTTTCTTTATAATGCTGCCCCACTGGGAGACCAGGTCGCCAGCACCATGACCTGACATCCCACTCAGTCACATTATCCTGACACTGAGCTAACCAGTCCTTGCCCTATCCTAATAATGGCGAGTGGCAGGCTAGGTAGCAACAAGTATCAATTTTTGTAAGTTATTGGTTTGACTCGACCGGGAATCGAACTCCCGACCTTCCGTACGAGAAGCCTGCGCTCTACCGATTCGGCCACCGCGTCCGGTCGTGAAAATGCACATATCGACACCATGCACAACCTTTTTTCTTGTAAGACAATCATTTTTGCTTAACTGCCAGTGTGAATTTGCTGTGTGTTAAAATGGTGCTGTGTAAGTGTTAAAATGATGTTATGGATGGATTTTACGTGATTAATATTAATGTTTTTCTCAATTTTTATAAGATCAAAATCAAAGCAGCAGAAAGACTCACCTATATTGACAGATATGTTGGCCTCGTCGAGGAGTGACGTCATCAGCAGGTTCTCCTCCAGCAGGTACGAGGCGTCGAGCGTCTGGAAGTTGATATCGGTCATCTGCAGCTCCTCCACGCCACCGCCCAACGGGCTCGACATGGTGGTGCTGCCGCCGCTGTCGGCCCCCGGTGACAGCGGCGACTTCAGCGGGTCGGGGCCCGGGGCGCTGGGCGGGCTGAGGCCGCCGTCCGGCCCGGCGTCGTGCTCGAGCGGTGACCGGGAGTACTGGTGGTCCAGGTCGGCCGGCTGCGGGGCGTCGGATGTGAGGAAGGCCAGGTCCTCAATGTTCGGGGTCTCTACCTCCTCGGTCATCAGCAGCGAGCCAGACTCGTCTAGAAAGCTCAGCAAGTCATCGTTCAGATCCGCCTACAAGAAACAGGTCAAGAAGAAAAATGCACTGAAAATTAGGATAGCGTGTTATTCTATAGTTACATGGTCCGAGGAAGCACATTTTTTCTCTTTCTCAAAATCTCAACACTTAGCTATGTTTGATCTTATAACACCAACTTACATATTGGTACATGGATCAATAACTTGACCGTTGACACAGCATAGAAGCAATAATTAGTGAATTTATTAGATCATGAGTTTGCACAACTACCTGGGGAAGCCTTAAACTAATTCCAAGAACCACATCCCAGATAGCACACAGCCGTCGGCCCGACGGCGGCCTCTCCGCCGGGGCAACGGTGGAAATCGTCGTCGGGCCGATGTTGTTTTGTCCAACCTCCCACCGTCGGCTCGACGGTGGCTGCCGCCGTAGGCCCGATGGCGGCAGCTGCCGTCGAGCAGACGGCGGGTGATTGGACAAAACAACGTCGGCCCGACGTCGGCTGCCGCCGTAGGCCCGACACAATATATTTATTCAAAATAAATAGAAAACCTTATACAGAAAAAGTGATTATCTCTACAACCACACCACGTAGAAACACATCGCTTGGTACACATATAGACAATATCGTTACCAAAAAGATTATATTAAATTTATAAGGTTAGCGTTCTTGATATCTATTAATTTTGAATAAAACTAATATTTTGCACCTGTACGTATTGACACTATAGTGACAGTGTCTTCTCGGAAAAAACCAAGATGGCGGTCCTTCGTCAACATTCCGTACCGGGTAATTCAAATCGTATTAAGACGAATAATTCCATTAATACATCGTAATAAATTACAAAACTTTCACAAAATAATCTAAACATAATGATAAACAAACCTGTTAAATAATTCCTTAAAATTCCTCCGATTTTTGGAGTTATTTGTAGAAAAAGAACGCTGGTCAACGATCGCACGTGCTCCGGTGGCAAATCGAAGTCAACAAACCGTACCGGATAATTCAAATTGTATTAACACGAATAATTCCATTAATACGTCCTAATAAATTACAAAACTTTTACAAAATAATCTACACATATTAATAAACAAACCTGTTAAATAATTCCTTAAAATTCCTGCGATTTCTGGAGTTATTTGTTGAAAAAGGACGCTGCTCAACGATCGCACATGTTCCACTGGCGACTCGAGCCGGAAACCAAATTTAAAGAACTGTGCATGCGTGGATCAACACTGTCGGCTTGACGGTGGCTCGACGGTGGAAAGGGATTGAAAGCCAACGTCGAACACCACCGTCGGCCCAATGATGGCTCGACGGTGGCCCAAATGTGGAAAGACAATGGAAACCAGCGGCGAACCACCACCGTCGGCCCGACGGTGGCTCGAATATGGAAAATGAATGCAAACCATCGGCGGGCTGCCGCCGTAGGCCCGACGGTGGCTCAAAAGTGGAAAGGGATTGAAACCTAACGTTGGAAGACCACTGTCGGGCCGACGGTGGCTCAAAAGTGGAAAGGGATTGAAACCTAACGTCGGAAGACCACCGTTGGCCCGACGGTGGGCCGACGATAGAAAGTCGATGGCGACGGTGCGACCAATAGCCGACGTCGGCCCGACAGCTGTGTGCTATCTGGGATATTATAGGATAGTCAGGTTCTAGGATGCTCCCTGGCTGTTTGTAAGTCCAGAGCATACCTGCCAACTATTACGATTTTGGCGGAATAATTACGATTTTTTTATTCTCATTCCCCCCTACGAATTATAAACATATTATTCCGCTTTTTCAAAATCAAATAATTTCTTTAATAATGTGCCTAAAATGTCTCTGAAAATGCACCAGAATGCACCATTTTTTATGTATTTTTCAAATTTTTCCGGGGGTGGGGGGCATGCCCCCGGAGCCCCCTAGAACGCTTGCGCGCCTCGCTTCGCTCGGATGGATTTCTATTATTAGGATTTTCGTTTAACAAAAGTTGGCAGGTATGCCAGAGGTGTCCTGCACAAGTCTAGATTAGTTCAGAGTGTTCTAAACAAAGTGTAAAATATCCAAATATTTAGGAATATGAAAAAATCTGTGGGAGCGAGGGGGGGGGGGGGGAAGGGGAGGTTAAATGAGTGCCAACTAACTGTGTGGAATTTACCTAAATTAAATACATAAGTTGCTGATATTGTGGCTCCACCTGTGGGAAAACAGGATGGGACCAGGCAAGCTATATTACTAGGTCAGCCCATCACATAGCCCTTTGCCAGATGGTAATCTGTGTCATAACTACAGGAGTTTTGAAGTGCTAGCCAAAGTTGAAGTGCTAGCCAACGCTTTGATTTCAAATGGCTCAAATTTAGCCATTCATCACAAAAGTTACCCCATACTAAGTTCATCATGTATGAAGAATAGGTCACAATGTTCAACCTAATATGTGTATCTTAAAAATGTGACAAAAACTCAAAATCTATCGGACTATGCAACTTTAATTGACTTCGTAGCACTGTCAATTAATATGAAGCAATTTTCCTAAATGCATTTAATACTTATTAATCGATGTTTAGTCATTTAGTTTCAAGCTGAGTTTGTACAAATTTCTAAAACTCGTCAGTCCAGATTTGGCAAGTAGGTAGTCGTTAGTGACGAGTTTCTCAGTCACTATTGATATAAATAAAAACAGACCTATTCACAAAATCCCGATATATTAGCATGATGCCGTCGTCGGTGATTTCCTGTTCTTTCAGCCCCCCCCCCCCCCCCCCCACGTGTGTGTGGGGGGGGGGGGGGGGGGGGCGTTTAAGCATGTCCTATGATCATGTCGTCTGTTGAGCAAGCGGACGAGACCATATGCTTGCCTTGTCGATAAAAGATTCACCTCACCCCCTACTCTGGGTAGGGTTGAATCTTTTATATATAATATGCTTGCTTGATGTTTAGGTGGTAGCAGATCTATAATCATATTCATAGACATAGTTACGATAGTATACGTCACTATTACGTGTCGAAGTTCCACTTCCAACTCTTCAACCGTCCCCTGTTATGACGTATTATTGACATATGTGCGCAATGAATGTGGAGCATTATCTAGATAGAAGATTCACCCCGTACTGCTGCATTATGATTATCATGACATACTATGATACTTACAAATTCTAAACTCGGCATGTCTGTAGAGAGTGTCTTGCCGAATGTAGGTGTGTTTTGTTCTAAGTCTAAGAGAACACCATTACTTGGATCGAACAACAAATCCAACACTTCTTCTGAAGAAGAACTGTCATTTCTCAGAGATGGGATCGCATTGAATGCCATCATAATCGGTTGCCAGTTTCTGCGTTTGTAATAGTTGGTGTGTCACAGACGTTGACGTGGCTACAGCACGGCGAGGGTCACTTGCTGCTTAGCCTTACGGCAAAACCAATTGCTGAGTTGGCCTGCCTCGAGTGAACCGAGGATCACAGAACACGCACTTGCTGTGTAACAGTAGTGTGCGTGCCGTAGCAACAAGGCAAACTACTCCGAGTAGTACTCACGATATCCTAGTCCACAATCCAGCTAGGTAAATGTCAGCGGGTTTCAATTAGTCCCACAGATATCAATGAACGATTGTTTACACTTGGCTATAAACTGTCTTCAAATTTACTGAATAAACAAGGACATTCCTATCCATATGTTGCTAAATATAGCATTGAGTCACGCCTCTTCCAAACGCGTGACGTGGAGGCCGTTTGACCCGGATATGCTACTTTTACGTCTATAAGTTATTTTTTTTAAACCTTCAAAAACGTATGGCCATATTTAGTATGTACTATTCTTAATTCTTTTTAAACGTACACTCCTAAATGCCTTTCAATTTCATCGGTACCCACCAAGTACCAGTTTCCATGTGACCTTGACCATGACCCCAATGCTTCGCTAAAGTTGTCAACAAAGTGCTCGTATAATTTGTAAGTTTCTTTAGAGTTATTATTATTGTCATTCGTTTTGTTGTTGTATTTATTGTCTATATTTGATATTGTAATCACAATAAGAACTATATCCTCTGGGTTATAGGTACTTGCACATTTGTAAACGTTAAATATAGCACTCGGTCATAGACATAGTTTAAATGCCACAAATGTGGATATTCTCGATGTCGGACATCCGGGCACTTTTGGGGTTTACGGCGCGCGAAGGGTAAAACAAATGCCACTCTCATAGAAACAACATTAAAACTACCCTAACTATCACAGTGATTTGTGCTTTTTGGTATTTTGAAAGCAAATTTCTCTTGTTTCTATTAAATAGTTCAGATCTTTCTCTATAATTTCACATTCAGCTTTTTTTTTATCAGCCAATTGGAAGTTCTTGAATTTATTTGGCGAAAATAGTTTTTGAGGCCATGATCTGGTAAGGCTAACACTGGCACTGACACTCAGAATATCCCAACTTTCACTATTATGCATGTTGCCGGTAACATGATTAATTCACGACATTGGAGACCGTTTTAGTGTTGCTTAGTGAAATACCAAGTCACGGTGGTTTCATATGCTTAGGATGCACATATCGTCATAGCATCGCTGTCACTAAGGTATCGAAGATTTCTTGTTACGACAACGCTAACGGTCCAGCACTCGCTACTGAAGCAGCAAGCCGGACGGTTTGAAATTAATATACTCCACCGTTATAGGCAGTTCAGTGATAAAAGAAAAAGAAACTTTGTCCGGAAGAACAGTAATTGGGATTGCTGAGCACAGTACAAGAGGTCACAGGCATCATGTCGCAGTTGAGAGGAACTCGGCGTATTTTCAAGTCTCGGAAACGTGCGTCAATGGAGGGTGATGGTGGAAATGTCGGTTGTGCTTCAAGGGGAAAGTCGCAGCATAGGAGGTCAGAAGTGCCATCTACGTCGGCACAAGGGAGTGATGTACAGTCTGAAGTAATTCCGTCAGTGGTAGCTGTGTCTTACCTTGAAGAGAAGTTGAAGGCGCAGTTGGATGTAAATAATCAGTTATTATGTGATCGAATGGAACGCCTTGAGTCAACATTGGCGAAGACGACGGATGGTTCAGCGCGCAAGGAGCAGGACGGTAGCAGCGACAACGTGAAGGAGGCGCCATCTAGAGGGAAGGGAGGGCGTGACGACTCTAGGAGGAAGCAGTCGGAAAACAGCAGCGAGGAGGATGTACCGTTGTCGCCGCCTAGAGAGAAAAGGTCGAGGAGGACGCATAATATGGCGTCGGTGCATGGATACAGTCGACATCGAATGCAGCGACACAAGTACAAGGAATGCTGGACGAGTGACTCTGAGGGTTCACTGTCTGAGCTTGAGAGGGACGAATCGTATGAGGTGATTCGATGTTCGTTGAGGCGGCGGGGAAGGTCAATCAAGAAAAATCGGGGTAAGACGGCGTTGTTGCCCCATTTATTTGTTATTCGTGATGATACAATGGGTAATGTTAATAAGGGATGTGCCACATGGTACGAGTATATGTCGGCGGTTCATAGATTGTTAGAAGAACCGATGTTACCGCAGCATTGGATTAAACATATTCGGCGGCATATTGTCGATATTTCTGATATGGCTGCCAATTGGGACTGGCAGACAGTGTTACTGTGGTCGGAGAAGGTTTTTTCGATGATTAATGACGGGCGTATTGAGGACGGGTGGGCTGACCGCGCAACTATCAAGGACATACAGAGGGATGTTTATGCTATAGGGACAAGGCTTGATCTAAAAAGGGATAGGAAACAGGAGGGTACTAGTGGATCGGGATGGGTTGTAAGGGAGATTAACGAGTCGGTTGACGGGAAGCCGTGCGAGGAATGGAATAGGGGTAACAGTTGCGGGTTCTTTACGTCTCACGGGTCTACCCCTAATCGTTTCTGTCACTGTTGTGGTTGGTGCTCTAGGAGGTTCAAGCGGCTTAACTACCACCGTGAGGTCGATTGTAACAATAAGCGCAGAATGCAGGATAATACCGGGACGGGAGCCAGTGGGCATGCTGATAGTGCGGGCAAGCAGGTTTTTGCAGGGTAGGCCTCTCTGAGGCCGCTGAAGTTGGGGTTGGGTTAGATGAGGGTGTTATGGTGATAGAAGGTTTTGAGTCAGGTTGCCATAGTGTTGCCATTACAGATCTCGGTGAGGATATGGATGGCAAGCCCGGGGTGGCTAGTAGTGTTGTTGAGGGTAGGATAGATGGGGGATATGGTGTACATCGCTGTGAGGTAGGGTTGTTGTCGGGTGATGATAATTCAGAGGGTAACCGGTGTTTGATACAGGGTTCTACGTTACACATGCCTCATAGTCCACGGTTGTCGGGCTCTCCTGCAGTTTCTAGGATTGTCTCACCTACCCGTGCCTTACACTGCTCTGCTGTACTCCCAACTTTCAATTGCATTAACCAAACTCAGGCGATTGATCATGGTTTTCATCCGCACGGTACACTCAATCCTCATTCGTTCACCGACGATGCAGTCGTTCCATCACCATTAGTGTGTCTGAGAGACACTGTAGACCAGACCTCATGCTCCTCATTTTCACGTGTCGTGTGTAACGTAGATGCTGGGGATGTGATAATTGACTCTAGTGGGGGGGTGGGCGGGTGCGCCGATATGTTGTTACCGGGCTTGGTGAGCACTGGGAGGGATGAGGGGGGGATGATAGCAGTGTGGGCCGGCGGCTCGGGCTTACGCTCTTCTGATAAATCGGTTAGCGATGAGGTGGGGACAGTGCATAGTGGGTTGGTTAGGGGTATGATGGGCGTTGAGGTGGACGGACAGACAGAATGATCGCTGAGGAGTTGGAGGGCAAGGGGGGGGGGGGATGGACGTCCTGGCTGTGGCGGATAGGGTGTTTGCTGGGGCCGCGAGTGAGGTGGCCAGAGTTGCAGTTTCACCGTTAGAATTTAGGACTAGATTGTTAGAGTTTTGGCCGGTGTTAGATGTGCGAATTAGTTTAGTGGAGTTTGGTTATTTGGGAATATATAAGAGTGTACGGGAGACGGGGGTGCCAAATTACCTAAAGGCTAGGATACCGGTGCCTTCGGGACTGAACATGGAAGTATGGAGGAGAGAGTTGGCGGAGTATGGTGATAGAGTGATATTGGAGTATTTGGAATTTGGGTGGCCAGCTGACTGTGTGGGTAGGGATCCCCCAGTTCCAGCAATCAGAAACCATGCAGACTGTGACAGGAATGAAGTTTGGGTTAACGCGTACATTGCAAATGAGCTGAGGGAGGTCTCTCTGTTAGGGCCGTTTAGTGTTCCACCTTTTGTTCCGTGGGGCCAGATAAGCCCATTAATGACTAGGCCTAAGAAAAATACGGAGGAACGACGCATTATAGTGGACTTAAGCTATCCACGAGGTAGGAGTGTAAATACAGGCATTATGCATGGGGTTTATCAAGGGTCCGATTTGAGTTTTAAGCTGCCTGGGATACTGGATCTGGCGAAAGAGGCTACTAGGCTGGGTTGTAATTCAGTTTTATGGAGTGTTGACTTAGCTAGAGCGTATCGGCAACTGAGGACGTGCCCTCTGTCGGTGCCGCTCTTTGGAATCAAGTCTAAAGACAATCTTTACTTTGATATAGCACCGCCATTTGGGTGCCGCACATCCGCCTTGGCTTGTGCCCGTACTACCTCAGCGGTGGTATACCTTATGAGACGGGCTGGTTATTTTACGGTGTGCTACTTGGACGACTTTGTGGGTATAGAAGGGTCTCTTGAGAAAGCTCTGGAGGCCTACGCGTTCATAGTGGTATTACTAGAGAAGTTAGGTTTGGTTAGATCAGTTAAAAAGTGTTGTGAACCAACTATGTGTAATATTTGGCTAGGTTTCCATATTGACACTACAAAAATGGTTATAACTATACCGAAGGAAAAGTTGCTGGAAATCTTGCAGCTGTGTCATCGTTGGGAGGTGGGGCAGTTGGTGTCGCAGAAAACTATCCAGAGGCTCGTGGGAAAACTCCAGTTTATTTCTAGATGTGTTATACCGGCTCGCCGGTTCATGAATAGGCTACTAGAGTTTCTGAGGGCCGTTCCATTTAAGGGGAAGATACCAACTACACAGGCGGCCATGGACGATGTTCGTTGGTTTCAGGATTATGCCAGTTCCTCGAATGGTTTGGTGCTTATGAGGCCTGATCCAGTACATGACTGGGTGATTGAGTGTGATTCGTGTCTGACAGGGGGAGGGGCATTCTCGGAGTCGCATTTTTTCTCGGAACAGTACAGTGAAGAGATACTAGGCAAGGGATACCACATTGCGCAGCTTGAGGCTCTGAACTTGGTGGCGGCTCTGTATGCGCTGGCGCCGAGCCACCCGGAGCGGTTTAGGGTTATAGTGAACACAGATAATGAAGCTTCCCAGTTAGTGCTATCTTCAGGGAAGGGGAAAGACAGAGTCCTTTGTGCGTGTGCCCGGAAGATTTGGCAGTTCTCCGCGGAATTTACATGCATGGTGGAAGTTAGACATAAACCGGGGGTTGAGTTAGTCCTAGCTGATGCTTTGAGTCGCTATCATATGACGGCCAGCTGCAGGGCGAAAGGGGATGCAATGTGTCAGCAGTTGGGTTTGTCGAAAATCAAGGTTAACCATATGTTCACCGTTACCACCGTACTTTGTGATCCATAATTGACCTAGGAAGATCGCTCTTATTTGCCTCTCTCTTCCTAGGTCACCTGTCACTGCTACCCAACAATATCATTGAGATTGTAAGAGCAGGGCTAGCAGCGGGCACATGGAGGAATAAAATATACCAAGTAGATTGCTATGAAAAATTTGCAACGCTGAACTCTTTTGATGCATACAATCCAAATAAGGAAGACATCCTACAATACATTGTACATTTGAATAAGAATCTAAAGTCTCCGGGAGCAGTTAACAACTACATAAGTGGAGCAAGAATGTGGGTTTTAATGAATGAGGGTAATACAAAAGCATTTGATTCGTACATAGTACACCTAATGAAAAAGGGGATAGCAAGGTTGAGTGTTCATGTGCCGGTCCAGGCGCTAGCTCTGACAATAAAGGATGTTAAGAACATTATAGTACTATTCAGCAAAGAAAAGGAACCTGCATATGTATTATCCATAGCCACACTGATAGCATACTACACGTTCTTACGCCAATGTAATTTATTCTTTTCAATGAGGGAAAATGACGTGGACCACACGCTAAGGGGAGCGGATGTAAAGGTACGGTCGAACAAGCTACTGATTCGAGTGCGCTCCTTTAAGACAGCGAGGGAAGGACAAGACATGTACACGGTGATGCTACCGTGTGTACCGGGTTCCTTATGCTGCCTTGTTCACGCCTGGAAGAGGTACAAGAGAGCTACACCTGTTGGACACGATGGTTCGGCCTTTCTACATCTGGATGGGTCACCACTGATGGCGTCGACCCTGCTGCAGGCAGTGCGTCGAGCGCTGGAATTGATGAGACATCCGCAGCCGGACGCGGTCGCGCTCCACAGCCTAAGAAGGGGCGGGGCTCAAGCCAGTGCCAAAGGAGGTGCCTCGGTTGAAGGGGTACGAGAGGTTGGCAGGTGGCGGTCCAATGTGCTCTTCCGGTACGTGAGCAGGCAAGTATTCTCGGAAGCACCTCAGACACTCTCCAATTTATTTGGCTGAGTGTCTGAGGCGCTTGTCTTATTTGAGAGAATTCCCAGTTAGTAGTACTTTTCAAGTAGATTGTTCGACCTGTCTAAAACAGTGATAGTCTAATCATAATATACATGACTGCTGTTAAGAATTGAATATAATTATTATACAAAGAAATAGTTGTCAAAGGAGGCTGGATTGATGCAGCGTTGTGATATTCTACTGTTATCTAAATGTTCCTGTGTGACTCCAAATATGTCTGCAAGGGAGTGTTAATGATGGAAAGTTATTAATATAAGGCGCACAATCACCTGTTAATAATGACCAGTATTTACAAACAGTAATGTTGTATGAATCGAAATATTAAGTGATGATCTGTGACATAAAATATGCCGTTCAAGGAAGAAACTTGTTTAAACTAAATGTTAAATGTTGTATCACTGGTGCAAAATAATTATGAATACCAGAAATACTGGTTGTTGACTTCATGTTTCTGTAATAAAGAGTTTGTTGCACTACTTCTGTCTCCATCATCGTGAATTATCTCTGTTTTTAATACTTTCAGAGAAAATTGCTCTTAGGTTAAATTAAATACCTCAGATCTTCCTCTTCAATCGCGCATTAAGATATTTTTAATCGATCCGATGAAAGTTTTAAAATTTATTTGGCAAAAATAAATGCTCCGCATAGGCATAGCATTGCTGCGGCACAGATCGCTGTGATGTTTTACCCTTCATGGGCTAGTTTCTGGGGTTGTGACGTCACGCCGACATCGAGAATATTCTTTATTCAAGAGACGATTTTAGGTAGATCAGCTAAAATTTCAAAACACAACAAACAATATAAATTTGAGCTCTTTCAACAGGTCTCGGTGAGAAAAACTCAAATCTGTTGTAATTATGAAAATATCTTCATAGGGGAGAAAGTTATGGCATTTCTAATGTCAGCTTAATTGTTCAATTTAGACTAATTTTAGTCTGGATTCACCATATAGAGGGGGTGTAATGATGTCACGAGACAATTTCCGGTGGCCATATTGGATTACATATGAAAGGCTTGGAAGTGCTTACATTGTGTTTATTTACTGATTTGTTGGTTTATTTGCCACTGTTTTGAGCAGTTTTCCCTCAAAGGCTGCGGGAAAAGGGTTTTTTGATGGAGGCGAAGTATTTGATTAATCATGTAGCCTTATATCTTTGCTAAAGAGCAGTATTTTGACACTTTGGATGCTCTGTCAACGAATTAAGCCCCGTTCACACAGCACAACTTTAGGCCGAACTAGATAAGGCGAACGAGAGGAGGCGAACTAGGCGTCCTGTCCACACAAGTAGTACTTGGGGTGGTTTAAGGCGGAAATCGATCTCTGCGCATGAGCAAGTCCATACTAACCAGCGCCAGTTTCGGTTTGTCGACGTCACCACGAGAGAGTATGGGTTCGACCTAGATATGTATTGACTGAATCGTATTGTTTTGGAACGGTCAAAACTTCTGCTGGGCAGTGAAACCCTAAAAATAAATGATGAAAAAAATATCTGTGCACTTCTAGCCGGTTCATAGACCAAATTATATTATATAGTGTGACGTGCTTAATCCACTTCAAGTAAACCGCTTATTTTATTCATGGTATGGTTAATGACATATGAGTAGGGTTAATCAGATATTGGTTATTTTACCTCTGTACTAAGCCTCGGCTACTCGAGGCCGCGGGAGAAGGAAGCAACATCCGGTACAGCAATTAGCATGTTCCACTCGTAACGGGAGGACGTTACGAGGTGTATGAGCAGGTTTTGCAAGAAATATACGAGTTATCGAGTGAGTACATGTTAATAATTTGGTAGATACGAGTATGAATGTTTCACGCACATATTTGTCGCTTTGTTTAGCGGTTTTAACGACTTTTTTGTCGTTTTATGGAGTTGTGTGTGGATTTTGCCGGTGCGTAAGGCTTTTGTCAACACCGCCATTTGTTTTTGCCACCTGTTGCCCAACGGAGAGCGGATTGACTGGAGTCAATCTTAGTTTTAGTTAGAACTGGGAATATTAATAGATTTCCCAAGGTAAAGGCGAACCTCCGAGTGCCATAGCATTTTCTCCAGCTTGTTGGTGTAGTAGCCACAGGAAGGAGAAGTGTGTGACACAGATAGAGTGGGAGGCACCTACACTGGTCCTACCCTGTCGTTGGTAAACGGTATGGAATGCCCAGCCATGTTGCTTTCGATAAGAAATTAGCTTTCACACCTTGCATAAACCGATGTAAATACGGTTTCGATATAGTGCTTCTTAGCACGTGTAGCCTTGTCCTGGTGCTCAGATGCAACTTGATATCGGTCTAAAATACGGTTTCCGTTGGTTTTAGACGATTCGACATGGCCGCGAACCCGAGTCATGACGGTGTACCAGTTACGGAAAGCGACACGACCCCTGCACTGGACTCGGGCCAGTCGGCTGCGTCGTCGCCGAAGGCAGGGCTCTCCACAAAGGACGATAGAGTCGTTCAGTTAATTTGAGAACAACTTTTGCAGTTGTTGCCCGAGACGCAAAAGAGACGACCTTCTAGTCATCAGGTCTCTCTGTCTCTGAGTGGGATGATGCGTCTAAATGCCAACAATCTACTGATTTAGAGGAAGAGGTTCCAAAGAAGAAAGCTAAGAAGGATTCATCCGAAGGAGATGAGTACTATAAGGCACGGAGTAAAACTCGGAAACCGAAAAAGTTAAAGAAGTCCAAATCCAAGAAAAAGAAGAAAAAGTCTTCTTCAGATTCGTCGTCTGACTCCACAACAACGGATACCGGTTCAAAAGAGCCGCATACCGGGAAATATTCGGACATCACTACTAAGGTGATGAAGAAAATCAGACTGGAAAAGCGAAAGATCAACACGTGTTTGTTAATGCGTAAAAATGCTTGAGGCCATTTCCACACTTTCAAACCAGTGGAAGTGATTAATAAACTCGCGGAACAGTACACGGGCATTAAAGGGCTTCCGTGAAACCATGAAAGAGATGGATGCGGATGTGACAATGAGTGAAGAGCGCAGGAAAATGGAACTTTGTTTGAGCACGGCTCATAAAGGAGTGCTGGTAGCGCTATCGGCAATTATGCCCATTGCCAATCGGATGATGACCGATCGCAAATTCACCACGCTTTGCGAAGACATGAATGCAGGGGTGGCAGCTTTCACTGCAACGAGCAATTTCCTGTCATACCGACGGTATGAGAATGTCTTTAAATCAGTTACGACTGAGGCAGGCAAAGAGGTGGCTAGGTCAAAAAAGGTGGTGGATAATGATGGCAAGGAATATACGTTATTCCTGCCTCCGTAGCCGGTTAAAGGCAAGAGTTTGGATACTACAAAAATGTTCAGGGGTCAGCTGCAGTACTTGTTTAAGCAAGTGGAGACAGCAGCCAGACAGTCAAAGCATCTTGATGGGAAGAAAGACAGTGTTGGGAAGTACGAAAGTACCGATCGGATTTTCGCGGCAGACAAACCGGACAACGGCCATGAGGTCGGGGCAGCACCAGCTCCTCATACCAGGGGAGAGGACACGGACAGAGGAATCAGTATGGTTGGAACGACAGCAACCGTCCGTTCAGAGGAACTCCGTCCCATAAGCCGCTTCCCAGGCCTGGCAACAACAACAACAAGTAGAAGTTTCTACCCAAACTTCTGTAAGCGTTTTTCGTGCGGGAAATATAGCCAACCACTTTTTGGCGTGGCAAAATATTACGAGTAATTACGAAATACTAGATATTGTAAAGGGAGTTGATATTCCGTTTACAGAAATCCCTATTCAAACGCAAATACCTTTTCCTTATCATCTTTCGTTAGACGAACATCAAGCTTTAGATAAGCAAGTGAAAAATTTCTGTCTTAAAGGAATTGTTGAGCAAGTCCAACATATTGAAGGAGAATATATTTCTAATATTTTCTCTAGACCTAAGCCTAATGGTGATGTTAGAATGATTTTGGATTTAACTACGTTAAATAAATTAGTAGTTTATAAACATTTAAAAATGTTTTCTTTAGAGATGGCGTGGGATCTGGTTACACCAGGATCTTGGCTTGCTAATGTGGATTTAAGGGATGCTTATTACACTATCCCCATTTCTCTAGCTTATAGGAAATTCCTGAGGTTTTTATGGGAAGGACAACTCTGCACCACGGTTGTTTACTAAGTTGCTTAAACCCGTTTTTTTCTGAAATGGCCAAGAAGGGTCATGTAATGTTTCCCTATATTGATGATTCTTTTATTGTTGCACAAACACACCAAGAATGCTTGAAAGCCATAAAGGACTTATGTGATGCTTTAATACAAGTAGGGTTTTACATACATAGTACTAAATCAGTTTTAATCCCCACAAAGAAATTGAAGTGTTTAGGTTTCTTTATTGATACTTAACATATGATGGTGTCCTTAACGTCAGATAAGATTGAAAAATTCACAACCACGGCTTGGTAATTACTGGGGTTGAAAAGACCAAAAATAAGGAAAGTAGCTGTGCTAGTGGGGATTATGGTGGCTTACTCACCCGCCATTTTATATGGTAAGGCACATATTAAATCTCTGGAAATAGATACAAATTATGTGTTATCCAAGAATAAGGGTAATTTTGAATGTCTCATGACCATTTCTGAAGATGGTCGAGAAGATATTGAATGGTGGCTAAGCCACGTTGCTAACTCTCATAATCCTATTAGAATGGGGGAACCTAATACTGTGGTTATGACAGATGCCTCACTGGAAGGATGGGGTGCCCATAGAGGGGTTCTCGCTACAGGGGGCCGTTGGCTAGATGAGGAAAGAGATGACCACATTAATGTCTTAGAACTTCGGCCATTTATTTGGGCCTAAGGAGTTTAGTAGAAGTGCCTAAAGCTATTGTTCAAGTTTTAACAGATAATACTACAGCTATGGCGTATATTAGAAACAATGGGTGGCACAAAGTCCAAAGCGTGTAACAAATTAGCAAGAGAAATTTGGGATTGGGCTAAAAAACAACAAGTTTGGATTACAGTCGCACACATTGCAGGTAGTCAAAATACTTTAGCGGATTTTAAAAGTCGCTGTTTTCATGACCATTTAGAATGGTCTTTGAATGTTAATATTTTTGATGAAATTTGCCAAAAGTGAAGAATCCCAGAAGTGGATCTGTTTGCATCTCGGAGGAATAAGAAAGTTGATACATTTGTATCTTGGCATCCAGAAGCCTGGAAAGTTGATGCTTTTTCTAAGATATGGAATGATAATTTTTATTATATTTTCCTAAGATTTATCTGGGAAGAACAGCTTTATGAGTTTACATGTATGCCAAATGGTTTAGCGTGTGCTCCACGCCTATTTACAAAATTGTTAAAACCAATTTTCTCAGATATGGCACAGAAAGGTCATGTTATGTTCTCATACATTGATGATTCGCTTATTGTTGCTCAAACACAACATGATTGTCAAAATGCTATAGACGATTTATGTCAAACATTTCATAAATTAGGATTTGACATACATAATACGAAATCCATGCTTATGCCAATCAAAATATTAAGATGTTTGGGATTCTTTATCGACACAGTAGAAATGACAATTTCGTTAACACCTGATAAAATCGATAAATTACAAAATACAGCATATTTATTATTACAATTAAAAAGAACAAAGATACGGCAAGTAGCAGTTCTTATTGGCATTATGATAGCTTATGCACCGGCAATATTATATGGTAATGCACACATGAAGTCACTAGAGATAGACAACAATTTAGCCCTAGCCAGGACAAAGGGCAATTTTGAAAGACTTATGAAAATTTCGCAAGAAGGCTACCATGACATTCATTGGTGGTTAACGCACATTGACTCTGCACAAAATCCTATTAGGATGGGTGAACCCAATACAATAGTCACTACAGATGGATCATTAGAAGGTTGGGGTGCACACAGAGATGAGCAAGCAACAGGAGGTCGCTGGTTAGACGACAAAATTTCCGACCACATTAATGTATTAGAATTACGGGCTATTTATTTGGGATTGCATAGTTTAGTGTGTGTGCCTAAGTTTCACATACGAGTGTTAACAGATAGCACAACCGCAATGGCCTATATTCGCAACATGGGAGGGACAAAGTCCAAATCATGTAACAAACTAGCAAAACAAATTTGGAATTGGGCACAAAAACAAGAAATATGGCTTACAGTAGCACATATACCAGGTAGTCAGAACACACTAGCAGACACAGAGTCACCATTTCCATGATCACTTGGAATGATCGCTAAATACCAACATTTTTTAGATTATTTGCCAAAAATGGGGATTCCCAGAAGTCGACTTGTTTGCATCATGAAACAACAAAAAGATTTCTAAATATGTGTCTTGGCATCCTGAACCAGGCGCCTGGAAAGTGGATGCTTTTTCTATGATTTGGAACGAAAATTTGTATTATATATTCCCACCATTCAGCATTATCAGCAGAGTGGCCAGGAAGATCAGGCTGGATCAAGCACATGCGGTGCTAGTAGTGCCAGAATGGAACACTCAACCCTGGCTAGCAGCAGTATCATGGGGAGCAAAACACTCAATAAAATTCCCCAGAGCACCGAGGAATCTACAACACCAAGGACCTTTGACAAAGGAAGGGGACGTGCCCACCACACCCCTATTGGCCTTCCTTTTCTAAGTAAATACTTAAATAAAGTTGGTATAGATAAAATTACACAGGAAATACTCATGTCAGACGCATGGAGACCTGGAACGGTGAGACTATATTCAAGCTATTTAAAGAAATGGGGCCTCATTACGTTTGCTTGTGCCAAACCGGAAACATTAGGAGTATCCATACAATTAAACTCATTTTTATCCTGAATAATTAGGTGAAGATTGCTGGACCCGGATGTTGCTTCCTTCTCCCTAGCCCACGACTATCTGAGGCTTGTACCTCGGGAAAACAAGAGTTATCCATCATCTGTACCAAGTTAAGAACCGTATAACTATGCTATATATATATATATATTTTACCTCGGTACTAAGCCTCAGGCTACTCGTAGATGAGGGAGAAGGAAGCACATCTGGGTCCAGCTCTGTGGTTCAAGGTTAGTTTTTGCTTAATTTCATGTCATTAAGGAAGTTTTTGACATAATTTGTGACATATTAATGTAATTTTATGAACCAAGAATAAACTGCAAACATATTCTTGGGATATTCAGTTTTAATTAGTTCAATTTTAATGTTCAAGTGCTGAGTCGACTGAGTGATAATAGGCTCGCACAGTTTAGCGTCCTGACCTATATCCTTTGTTTACCTGGCTTTTCGCCTAGGAATACGAGTTGCCATAAGTGGCTTTCGGGTTTCGAACTTTTCCTTTGTTTTGCATGGATTAAACAAATAAAGCATTGCCGCCCGTTGCAGAAGGGAGAGAGGTGTGGTTGGAGCCACACCTCATCGGGATATTTCCTAAAAGGTATTAGAGTGTTAAAAGTTCAATTTTCCGCCCGTTACCGAACGGAGAGAGGTGTGGTTGGAGCCACACCTCGTCGGGATATTTCCTGGGTTTCTGTTAAGATTCCCCACATTGTGTTACTTAGGCGTACCTCCGAATTTCGTAGCATTTTCTCCAACTTGTTGGCATAGGAAGCCACAGGAGGGAGAAGTGTACGGGATGGAGAGTGTGGCGGGGTACCGATACACTGGTCCCTACCCCTCGTTTGGTTTTGGTTTCAACACCATTAACCTACGAGACTCACACAAATTTCTCTCAAGCCTGTGTTGGAACGGTGTTAATACATTCTTCAACACCAGTAAATGCACAAACTGGGGTTTCTTAACCTGTTTTGTGACATTTGGTTGAGCACACTCTAACTTTCATTTGATCGTTACAGGTTTCTGATGGCTACAAAGCGCAGTAAGCCCGAGGCTCCCATATCTGAAGATGAGGATTCGTCACCATTGTTGTCGGTTCCTGTCTCCCCGGAACGTGTGGTGTCAGAGGAGGTCAGTGGGCCAGATGCAGGCCCTACTGGCCTAGAGCAGCGGATCATCAAGCTGGAGCAGATGCTCCCGGCTAGATCGGAAGAGGACACGGAGGACAGTTCCCGAGTCAGAAGACTCGGAATGGGGGGACTACTCCAGTGTAGATTCCTCCGACCAAGAAAGGTGTCAGTTCGTCCAATGGGGACGAGTACACGAGAGCCCGGAAGAAACCGGTGGTCAAGAGAAAGAAGATGAAGAGTAAGAAGAAGATAGAATCTTCTTCTGACTCTTCTTCGGACTTGTCCTCCACTGAGTCACACTTGGACACTCAGCATGCCGGAAAGTACGCAAAGATCGGTGGCAATTTTCTGTCATACAGGCGGTTTGAGAATGTGTTCAATGCCGTCTGTGCCAGTGCTGGCAAGGAGGTTGCGAGATCCAAAAAGGTTGTAGACAATGACGGCAAGGAATACACCTTGTTTCTTCCGCCAAAACCTGTCAAAGGAAAGCCTTTGGATAAATCCAAAATGTTCGGTGGACAGTTACAATATCTGTTCAAGCAAGTGGAGACGAGGACAAAGTGTGGCAAGCACATGGATGATAAGAAAGCTGGCGACACAAATCCTGCTCGTTTCAGGAAAGGCAGCCAGGATTTTCGGAACCGTCGCAGCGGTTGAACAGGTCGGTCGGGGCCGGGCTACGCCTACCAGCCGAGGGGGAGAGGACAGTGTCAGTCCTTCAGCTGGAATGACGGCAATCGTCCGTCTAAGAGGGAGTTCACTCCCCAGAAGCCGTTCCCTCGCCCAGGGAATGATTAGAGGTTTCCACGCAAACTCCAGTAGCTACACAAACACCAGTAAGCAAATTCCAAGCAGCGAATATTAAGAATTGTTTGAATGAATGGAGACAAATTACACATAATTTAACCATTCTTAGCATTGTGGAGGGGATAAGGATTCCTTTTATCCACCACCCAGTACAGGAAAGAATTTGATTTGAAAGAGAGAGAAGCCTTAAATAAGCAAGTGTTGGAGTTTTGTCGTAAAGGAATTATTGAGCCAGCCGTTCATGTGACAGGCGAATTTCTTTCCAACATTTTTTCGTGATCCAAGCCAAATGGCGAAGTTAGAATGATTTTGGATTTAACAAGGTTAAACAAATTGGTGCAATATAAACATTTTTAAATGTTTCTCTCGAAACGGCTAGAGACTTAGTAAGGATTCCTGGCTTGCCAGTGTGGATCTCAGAAATGTGTATTATACGCTTCCAATTTACGAACCAAATAGGAAATTTCTCCGTTTTGTTTGGAATGGACAACTTTATGAGTTCACCTGTATGCCAAATGGTTTAGCTTGTGCTCCAAGGTTATTTACCAAATTGTTAAAACCAATTTTTTCCCTTATGGCTAGAAAAGGACATAATGTTCCCATATATTGATGATTCCTTCATTGTGGCCCAAACAAAGACAGACTGTCAAAAAGCAGTCGAGGATTTGTGTGCATCATTCACAAAATTTGGTTTTTACATGCATGATAAAAAGTCAGTTTTTACTCCAACAAAAACTTTAAAATCTTTGGGTTTCTTTTAGACACAGAACATATGACCGTTTCGCTAACACAATAGAAACTAGAAAAGTTTTTCACTACAGCAGATCAGTTGGTGCAGTTAGAGAAGCCTAAGAATAGGCAGGTGGCAGTTCTGATAGGAGTCATGATAGCCTATGCTCCAGCGGTTCTATACGGAAAGGCTCATATTAAATCGCTAGAAATAGATAAGAATTTAGCGTTAGCACGTACTAAATGTAATTTTGAGAGAAAAATGACTATTTCAACAGAAGAATTAGAAGATATTAGGTGGTGGTTTGCAAACATCAGTTTTTCTCCTAACGCAATTAGAATGGGGGAACCTAACACTATCGCTACGACATATACTTCCTTAGAGGGATGGGGTGCTCGCAGAGACCATCAAGCAACTGGAGGACGTTGGTTGGATGATGGAATTTCTGATCATATTAATGTGTTAAAACTTAGAGCCATTTATTTTGGGTTATGCAGCTTAGTGCGCATACCGAGATTTCATGTAAGGGTGTTGACAGATAACACTACAACGATGGCTTACATTCGTAACATGGGAGGGACTCGGTCCAAACCTTATAATCAGGTAGCCAAGTTAATTTGGAACTGGGCTCAGCAGCATGAAATATGTGGCGCATATTCCAGGTAGTCAGTACACCCTAGCGGACAGGAAAAGTCACCATTTCCACGATCATTTGGAATGGTCATTGAGTGATAATATCTTTGAACAGATTTGTATTAAATGGGGAACACCACAAGTAGACTTGTTTGCATCATGAAACAACTACAAGATATCTAAATATGTATCTTGGCATCCAGAGCCACATGCTTGGCGAGTGGATGCTTGGCGAGTGGAATAACAAATTCTATTATATAATCCCACCATTCAGTATTATCGCCAGAGTGGCCAGGAAGATCAAAATGGATCGTACTCACGCCATTCTGATAGTGCCGGAATAGGACACACAGCCATGGCTGGCAGCAGTGGCATCGGGAGCAAGAGACAGGCTCAGATTCCCAAGAGCGAGGAGAAACTTACGACATCAAGGGCCACTAACAACGCACGGAGACGTGTCACGGACACCCCTGCTGGCATTCCTTTTTTGAATAAACATTTAGAGCAATTTGGCCTAGACAAAATTACCCAACAAAGGCTCATTTCACATGCCTGGAGGAAAGGAACTGTTAAATTATATACTAGTTATTTAAAGAAGTGGGGACTTCATTGTTTGATTAAGAAAGTTAAGCCATTAAGGCCTACAATAGCCCAGGTAGTGAGATTTCTAAGAATGCTAGAAGATGAAGGATTAGGGTTTGGTGCAATTAATGCAGCCAGATGTGCATTGTCTATTATCCTACCAAGAGTAGATGGACAAACAATTTGCAAACACCAGGTGATACAATGGTTTTTAAGGTTGGTTTATGCCACCGAAACCAAAATAAAATAGATTTTGGGATGTATCAGTAGTATTCAAGCTATTTAAGTCTTGACCTAGTAATAAACTTTTAGGTATTACGGAATTAGGATTTAGGTTAGCAGTTCTTTTACTGTTAGTAACAGGCCATAGAGGACAGACAATTGTAGCTTTGTCTCTAGATGGACTGGAGATTGACAAAAAGGAGGCAACATTTGATTTGGATCAATTGCTGAAATCAAACTGCACAGGGGACCCACTGTCCACAGTGCATGTGAATAGTTTTCCTGATGATCGGCAAATTTGTGTAGTGTCAGCCATTAGGGCTTATTTATCGAAGACAAAAGGAATACGTAAATCAAGACAGCTTTTGGTGACCTTTATTAAGCTACATAAGGCGATCTCGAGAGAGACACACTCGTAAGATGGACCCTACCCCTTGTTTAGTTTGGTTGGGTTTCCATACCGTCATCCTACGACTGTCTGTTAACCACACGCCTGTGTTAAAAATGGTTTAAATACAGTTTTAACGCCATGATACACAGTATAATTATGCTCTAATTATCTGTGTGAATAATGCCTAACCATTGGTTTTTTGGTGTTGTACAGACTCCGAGCCATGGCTGCCGAAGCGGAGTAAGGTAGAGGCACCTCAAGCGCTTAGTGAAGTTGAAGAGCCTTCACCGCCAGCACATGTGCAAAGGTTGCTGGAACAAAGAGATTCTGACGAGGTGGGGGGGTCCGAGCCCGGCCCAGCTGATCTAGATGAACGAGTTGCACGGTTAGTAAAACAAAAAATGGAGGAGATGCTTACCTCCAGAGTGCCGACCAGGAAAGGGAAGAAACCAGTGCAGGATTCAGAGGAATCGGACTGGGAGGATCTTTCGGAAGATCAGGCCTCGTCTGATGATGAGTCAGAGGAGGAGGTTGTTGTGGCTGCGTGCAAACGCAAACACAAGAAGAAGGCACACTCATCAGATGGGGATGAGTACATGAGGGCACGTAAAAAGAAGCTGCATGTGAAGACTTGCAAGAAGACCAAGAAGAGGAAGAAGAACAATTCCTCTTCTTCGTCAGACTCATCTTCGACGAGTTCTGACTCAGGCAGTAAACACGTGGGGAAGTATGCGGAGTTAAGTGGTAAGGTGATGAAGAAGTGCAAGGTTCTTCGAGGGAAAAGATCCATACCACCTTTAAGCTGGCTGAGGTCATTCTGAAGTTGGCCGAGAAATTCACGGGATCAAAGGGATCCCAGAATCCGCCATCAAAGAGGTGGATTCAGAGGTGAGACTGAGCGAGGACCGGAAGAAGTTTGAAGCGGTTCTTCACACATTACACAAAGGGGCACTCTCAGCCATTACACCGATAGCCAACAGGATGATGGCTGAGAATAAATTCTCATCGCTGTGCGAGGAAATGGATGGGGAAACTGCTGACAGCGATTAGCAATTTCCTGTCATACAGACATTTCGAAAATGTCTTTAAGGGTGTCTGCACGGATGCAGGAAAGGAAGTAGCCCGATCTAAGAAGGTCTTGGACAATTTTTAATTTTGTTTTTTTTATTGACGAGGTATTTACTCTGCCCATAACGTATAAGCTCCTGTCAGGGTGCTTGTTTTCAACGCTGGACAGCTGTGGCACTGTCTTGATCTGTTCCTTTGCCCAGGAGTGTTTACCTGTGTCTGCTCGGGTCAGCCTTCTGCAATTTTGGTTGTTAGTAATAGCCTATGTTAGTTTTTTTGTAATTTTCCAGTTTTTTTTTGTCTAGTCTGAGTAATGATACCGTAGCCTACTATGTACATCTACTTGTGTGACATGCAGGCTTGCGGGAGAGGATCCTGTTCCATTCAGATTTTTTTGTAGATTTGTTACAGCATCCTTTCACCTAAACCCTGTCCTTAGATAGTGCACTCGTGTGCTAGAACATACTCGGACCCTTTAGAACTGTGGCCAGGTGGGATGGCTGTGTTGTTTGCCTAGCCATTTTATATCAGTTGCATGACCGTGGCCTGTCCACTTCTGTGTTGGTTTGTGCCATTACACATACCCAGGTGGACAGCGCCATGTGGTGATAGCTTTCCTGATTTCCTTAATACTTAGGAGGGCTAATTTTCTTATTTTTTCTGTTTAGTGCCTACCACTTTTCCTGGCCTGTCTTTTGCTTTCTGACGGCATTGACGGCGCTCAGGGGCAAGTGCGGTTTTGTTGTGTCAGTAAGTAATTGTTTTCTTTAAGAATTGTTTGTAGTGGTCAGGGTTACGGATTGCCCGGAATTTTACATTTTTTTTATTCCAGGCATGTGCTGCCATGGTTAGTACACTTCTCTCATGTATTTTCATGTTGCTTCTTTCCGTTAGGAGTATTGGGGCCGCCATGTGTCTAGTGTCCCTGCGGGGGGCTACTGTGTAATCCGGTTTCGTGGTGTAGTGGTGTGCTAGTATTTTCAGGTGTGTTTCTCTTCTGCTTGTTAATAGTGTTGCTTTGCATTTTTTGTGTAGTTCTATCATGGGATATCTTTTGTGTACTTGGAGGCATATTTTAAGGGCTATATTTTGCATTACTTGTAGTTTGTTGAGTAGTTTGGTACTTCCCCCTCCCCCCATGTATACTACATCACCGTAGTCGAAGTAGGGAAGGATCATTCCTTTATATATTTTGATTGCCATGCTTTCAGTCATGTAGTACCTTAGTTTTGCCAGTAGCCATATTTTATGGTTTGCTTTTTTGATAGTGTTTGTTATGCAAAGGTCATAGTTTAAGTGCCTGTCCAGGTCCACTCCCAGATATCGGTAGTTGTCTACCTGTTCTAACTCGTTGTTTCCCAGGAGACATTTTATTTTGTTGTTACCGGTTAGTCTGGTACCGAATAGCACTGTCTTTGATTTATTGTTATTTATAGTTATCTTATTTAGATGGCACCATTCAGTTAGTTTCATTAGTGTTTGATTTAGTTTTGTTTCGATCTCTTCAGATGTTTTGCCTGCAGTATATACCACAGTATCATCTGCATATAGTTGGATGGTTTCAGTGTCTAGCCAGTTGTTTAGATCATTTATATATATGAGGAAGAGGAGTGGTCCCAGGACTGACCCTTGTGGTACACCACAGCTTATTTTTTCCTCACTTGATACAGTTCCATTTATTGCTGTGCATTGTTTTCGTTTTTTTAGGTAGCTTGTTACCCATTTTCCCGTTACTCCCGTTATTCCCATTTGGGATAGTTTGCTGATTAGGATAGTGTGGTCCACCGTGTCAAAGGCTTTGCTGAAGTCTATGAACGATGATGGGAAGGAATACACATTATTCCTTGACCCCAAGCCTATTAAGGGAAAACCACTGGACAAGACTAAGATGGTCGGTGGAAAAATGGTGCTTTAAATCCAAAACCTTTTCTTTATTAACAAAAAACAAAACCAATATAACTAGAGCAAAATATGAATTAAAGTATTTTATGATTGCATAATTTAGTTATATGTCAACATCATTAATCTGGTTGGTCAAACAAAAACAAACAAAAACATGTGGGACTTATATTGGTATAGGCTTACACTACAAGTACCACTACAAATGTAAAGTCAATGCTCTTGATGCTCCCAGCCAAGAGGTGGGGCATTGGGGTAGGATCATTTTGCACACGGCCCGTGTATTTTTAGGTACACCCTGGGGTGCTCTATTTGAAATTCTGATGACCGGGATGATCCGAATGGCTTCCAAGGACCATGATGATAATCGATTACGGCCGGATATGGTACTACAACTACTGCGGTAGTACTGGTAATACTCAATTCAATTTTCAATTCAATACTTTATTTCAGAGTAGCATTATGACAATTACATAAAGTGGTCTGCAGTGGGTATATATAAGAATAAATGTGAATAAGATACAAGTAATAATAGTATGAGCACTACAATACTAACCATTATCCAAATGTCAGGGAGAGAGGTGTGGAACGTAGTGAATCCTTCTGTTGCAAAAATCAAACAAAGCCGAAAAATCAAACAAAGCCGAAGAGATCCAGCAAAGCTAATGCTCTTCAATGTATTAGTAGCACCCGGAATGTATCCGTCCCAGCCTCTCCGAGAAGTTTGAGCCTGCCATTCCCACCTCGGTTTGACACTACCTCGTTGTGGTTTCAGCGTGTGCCGCCGTCTGCATGCTCAGGGCTGTGATTAGCTGCTGCCGGTTGCTGCTCGTCCGACCTCGCCGCCCGCGGGCCTCGGAGGTACTAACAGCTCACCTTCGCCAGGCCGGGCTTCCACCTTGGACTGCCTTCTGCGTGAGGTGAGTTCAGTGCAGTTGTACTAAATTGTAGACCTTTGTACAAAGCCACTTTGCTGAGGTGAAATTTGGCAAGCAAAAACCGAATTGTGCTTTAAGGTTTCTTATGAAAAAATATATATGGGTCGTTCTCAGAAACTGTGTACCACTTGAGGTAGTCTACTTGAAATGCATATTTCAAAGAAACCCATTATTGGAGTGTCAATATTTAGATTTCATCATTTAGCCCAATAATGTGGGAAATATTTGAGATCAAAAGTAAATGTTAATATTGTGTATTATGTATCTTATTGGGATGGATGTAGCTAAATGCATAGAAAATTACATCACTAATTTGTGACATTGTCAACAGCATTGAAAATAAAGTGTCACAAACTTAATGAAAACCTCTGAACAACAGCTCATTTCACTTCAAATGGTCATATACAATGCCTTCATTAAGCTGAAGACATTTATTTCTAAAAAAAAAAGTTAAATTATGAAATAGTTAATCTTTTCTAGAGTCATTAACATCGTAACATTTCATTTCCACTTGCAAGTACTATGAAACTCTGTATCAAACACTGAGTACAGATACAGTACAGGAACTATTTTCACCATTTGACACTCTATGCATGGACCCAGTTATGGTATAGTAAAAGATAAATCCTGAAATTGCCCCTAAGCATTGAAATTTGAGCTGAACATTTGTGTAAAATTGTTGTTTCCACTTTGACTGTTACCTTGCTAATATTTTTTTGCTTTTCTCTTTAATGTTCACAAATAAGACAAAACCATAGCAATGAGGTTTCAAATTATTATTACTACTGTTTATAAAGCAAGTGGCATGTGAAATGTCCTAAAAATGTCAAGTTTTGTGTGGAAAATATTTGATTTTGGAGTCAGATTGGTTTCCATGCTATACTGCTATTTATTGGGTGTGAGCATCATTTGACCTACTTAAAAATGTCAGAATATGTTTATTTTCAATTATTCAGATGCAAAAGGACATACACATTGAGGAAACTTGTTTATAGGACTTTGGCAGCATTTTGATTTTGAGGTACTGATGTCACACTATTGGTACACATCTTCTGAGAACGACCCATATATACATTATTTAAAATTTTTTTTACTGTTGGTGGGTAATATTTATACTAAGATATGTACATGGATCAGTATAAATATTAGGCACCAACGGTACATTTGTTTAAATAATGTACATTTGGGTATTTCCACAAAAACCGTAAATACAACATTGTGCCTAGTGGGTATGAACGTTTTTATTTGTAAAATAAACAAAACAAGTATGATTATTTCATTATGAACAGAACTTGATAACGTTTTTATAAATCTTGCAATTCTGTCATTTTGTTCATTCTTGTGTCATTAAGTGATGTCTGAAATATTTTAAAGCTTTCAAGATTCATCAACTATCAAATATGTAATTCTTCAAATTCTTGATGACAGATCATGCCTTCTGATTTAGTTTAAAGATTAGCCAGTATCTATACAGATATAATGAAGAATAACACTGGGTAAAACAGCTGCTTTAAAGACACGGATGAAAGATTTCCGTGATTTCGCGGATTTCCGAGATTTTTCCTTTTGCTATAACCAAGTGTATACTGTATACTAATGCGTTGTTTAAAAGCCGCAGCACCATCAGTGTATACTAATATGTGGTGCAGACGCCACAGCACTATCAGCGTATACTACTAATAAATGCTTAAAATGGTGCAGCACTATCAGCGTATACTACTAATACGTGCTTCAAATGCAGCAGCACTATCTACCAATATGTATGAAACCCGACTTCCGGGAATTTTCAGCAATTCCCTGACAATGCTAAACCTATGGGAGAATATCTGCATTTCCGCTTTTCTTCCTGAGATCACTTTCATCCCTGTTTAAAATACCAACAAACTGAAGCCGATTTGTGAGAAGGATGCTTGATCCTGATTTTTTATGTGAGGTAGTGCCTGTTTGAAAGAATGGTCCTCGGTTCTGTTGCAGTACATGATGGAATGACTGGATGTTTGGTTCTGTGGTGTTACGTGAATGAGTGACTGTTTAGAACAGGGATGAAAGATCTCCGCGATTTCGCGGATTTCCGGGATTTTTAAATCCTGCAGCACGATTAACATATAGGCCCTACTGTTTTACACTGCAGCACCATCAGCGTACATTAATATGTAGTGCAGACACTGCAGCACTATCAGCGTATACTACTGATACATGCTTCAAACATCACAGCACTATCAGCGTATACTACTAATACATGCTTCAAACGGTGCAGCAGTATCAGCGTATACCAATATGTATGAAACCTGACTTCCGAGAATTTTCCGCGATTCCCTGACAATGCTAAACCTATGGGAGAATATCAGCATTTCCGCTTTTTTTCCCAGAGACCACTTTCATACCTGTTAGAAGGAAGATGTTTGGTTCTGTGGTGTTACGTGAATGAGTGACTGTTTAGAAGGAAGATGTTTGGTTCTGTGGTGTTACGTGAGTGAGTGACTGTTTCGAATGAAGATGTTTGGTTCTGTGGTGTTATGTGAATGAGAGACTGTTTAGAAGGAAGATGTTTGGTTCTGTGGTGTTACGTGAATGACTGTTTAGAAGGAAAATGTTTGGTTCTGTGGTGGTACGTGAGTGAGTGACTGCTTAGAAGGAAGATGTTTGGTTCTCTGGTGTTACGTGAATGAGTGACTGTTTAGAAGGAAGATGTTTGGTTCTGTGGTGTTACGTGAATGAGTGACTGTTTAGCAGGAAAATGTTTGGTTCTGTGGTGTTAAGTGAATGAGTGACTGTTTAGAAGGAAGATGTTTGATTATGTTGTGTTACATGAATGAGTGACTGTTTAGAAGGAAGATGTTTGGTTCTGTGGTGTTACATGAGTGAGTGACTGTTTAGAAGGAAGATGTTTGGTTCTGTGGTGTTACGTGAGTGAGTGACTGTTTAGAAGGAAGTTGTTCTGTGGTAATACGTGAGTGAGTGACTGTTTAGAAGGAAGATGTTTGGTTCTGTGGTGTTACGTGAATGAGTGACTGTTTAGAAGGAAGATGTTTGGTTCTGTGGTGTTACATGAATGAGTGACTGTTTAGAAGGAAGATGTTTGGTTCTGTGGTGTTACATGAGTGAGTGACTGTTTAGAAGGAAGATGTTTGGTTCTGTGGTGTTACGTGAGTGAGTGACTGTTAAGAAGGAAGATGTTTGGTTCTGTGGCTTTACGTGAATGAGTGACTGTTTAGAAGGAAGATGTTTGGTTCTGTGGTGTTACGTGAATGAGTGACTGTTTAGAAGGAAGATGTTTGGTTCTGTGGTGTTACGTCAATGAATGACTGTTTAGAAGGAAGATGTTTGGTTCTGTGGTGTTACGTGAGTGAGTGACTGTTTCGAAGGAAGATGTTTGGTTCTGTGGTGTTATGTGAATGAGAGACTGTTTAGAAGGAAAATGTTTGGTTCTGTGGTGTTATGTGAATGACTCTTTAGAAGGAAAATGTTTGGTTCTGTGGTGGTACGTGAGTGAGTGACTATTTAGAAGGAAGATGTTTGGTTCTGTGGTGTTACGTGAATGAGTGACGGTTTAGAAGGAAGATGTTTGGTTCTGTGGTGTTACGTGAATGAGTGACTGTTTAGCAGGAAAATGTTTGGTTCTGTGGTGTTACGTGAATGAGTGACTGTTTAGAAGGAAGATGTTTGATTATGTTGTGTTACATGAATGAGTGACTGTTTAGAAGGAAGATGTTTGGTTCTGTGGTGTTACGTGAGTGAGTGACTGTTTAGAAGGAAGATGTTCTGTGGTAATATGTGAGTGAGTGACTGTTTAGAAGGAAGATGTTTGGTTCTGTGGTGTTACGTGAATGAGTGACTGTTTAGAAGGAAGATGTTTGGTTCTGTGGTGTTACGTGAATGAGTGACTGTTTAGAAGGAAGATGTTTGGTTCTGTGGTGTTACATGAGTGAGTGACTGTTTAGAAGGAAGATGTTTGGTTCTGTGGTGTTACGTGAGTGAGTGACTGTTAAGAAGGAAGATGTTTGGTTCTGTGGTTTTACGTGAATGAGTGACTGTTTAGAAGGAAGATGTTTGGTTCTGTGGTGTTACGTGAATGAGTGACTGTTTAGAAGGAAGATGTTTGGTTCTGTGGTGTTACATGAGTGAGTGACTGTTTAGAAGGAAGATGTTTGGTTCTGTGGTGTTACGTGAATGAGTGACTGTTTAGAAGGAAGCTGTTTGGTTCTGTGGTGTTACGTGAGTTACTGTTCAGAAGGAAGATGTTTGGTTCTGTGGTGTTACGTGAGTGAGTGACTGATTAGAAGGAGGATGTTTGGTTCTGTGGTGTTATGAGTAACTGTTTGGAAAAAATATATTTGGTTCTGAGGCACTACATGGGTGAGTGGGTGTTTGGTTATGTGGTGTTATGTGAGTGAGTGACTGTTTGGAAGACAGATGCTTACTTCTGAACCGTTAAGGGAGTGAGTGACTGTTTGGAAGAGGGACGCTTGCTTCTGAGATGTTATTTGGGCGGCTTTCCCTGCCAGGTACTCGGCAGTGGAGAACGACCAGTTCGGGCGGTCGCACTTCAACTGGTCGGTGGATGGTGTTAACTACCACGTGCTGCGGACAGGCGCCTTTCCCTATGTCAAGTACCACTGCAGCGCGCGGCCCCTGCAGGACCTGCGCTGGGAGGACAAGCTCTACACCTGCATCAAAGTCTGCAACCTGGGTAACTTTCCATGTACCACCTCACCCCAGCGCTTTGTTTGAACTGATCCTAACATTGCTTGTGTGCAGACCTAGGTATCTTTTAGTGGTTGCATTGTATTAGATTACACCATCGGTCACCGATTATCTAAAAATAAATATTATGGATTGATTTACCATCTTTGGAACACTAGACATATATGGTTATAAACCCAGTTTCATTATTGGCCAGACGCTGGTGTTTCACATATTCCCTTGGCAGCAGGGACAGTCTAGAATCTACTACTCTACCTAATTAATGTCTGATGTTTTGATTAGACTATTATTTAAATGCTGTTAAGAAATACACTGCTGCTATCCCGCCATGAGCACTGCTTTTTTAGGGGTCGTTCACTTTGCTAAACACAAAATTGGTTCATGATAGCAGTGTATCGTATTGCGGAGCATTGAGTATATAGCTCGATATGAGGTTTGAAGCATAGCAGCACAGCTAGGGGCATTCCAAAGGTCTAAAGGCCGCCGACACCATATTAACATGATCTGAAATATGACGGGCTTGGAAATAACATTGTGATGCAATTCTATCTTGGATTTTTATTACATTAATCTAACAATTGGATTTTAAGTGCTTTTAAATTGCATTCGCTAAATGTTATGAGCACTGTTTCTGATTATCTTTGCGTTCTATCTTTAATATCTAATTCAGGGTATGTGCACTTAAGGTGCATGTGGAGCATTAATGTATTCTATCTAATGTTTCTTTTTAACTCCTTGTTCACACATAGGACTCCCGACCCTAGTCTATGGTCTTGGGATGTTTCTGCTTGTGAGTCACAAAGAACAAGTGCAGACATCTAAAGGGACTGTGGCCATATACTTCTGGTACGAGGAGAACCGACGCTCACCCCACTGACAGTTCCGGCTGCATCCCACTTACTGCCTGCACATATGAACACGTGGTGCCGGTAGTGATGACGTCACAGAGTTACCAGCTGAGCACGGCCCTGTCGGTGGCGCTGTTGGTGTGTGGTATGTTGGTGCTGGTGCTGCTGGTGGCGGCTGGTATGAAGGTGCTACAGGTGTTGATGGGTGTCGGCCAGCGAATGTCCGGGGCCTTGACTGGGTCCAGTGCCCGCGCAGCACCCAAACACCCCGACCAGTACGACGCGCACATCCCCGACAGCATGCTCAAGGAGGAGTGAGATCATCGTTATACTGGTGATTGAACGACAACACACCCGAATGCCCTGACATGCGCATCTCTGATATTGTTAATATAATGGTGACTTAACGACAATAATGTATCTAAATACAAATGTACATCCCCGACAGCATGCTCAAGGAGGAGTGAGATCATCACTATACTGGTGATTGAACGACAACACACCCGAATGCCCTGACATGCGCATCTCAGATATTGTTAATATAATGGTGACTTAACGACAATAATGTATCTAAATACAAATGTACATCCCGACAGCATGCTCAAGGAGGAGTGAGATCATCACTATACTGGTGATTGAACGACAACACACCCGAATGCCCTGACATGCGCATCTCAGATATTGTTAATATAATGGTGACTTAACGACAATAATGTATCTAAATACAAATGTACATCCCCGACAAGATGGTTTTGGAGGAGTGAGTATGAATATTGTTACCATACTCGTGATTTAACAATTGCAATATACCCAAACGTCCTAACATGCACATCCCAAACAGCATGTTCAAGTGGTCAGTATGAACATCATTACTGTAATGGTGTCTTAATGACAACAGTATACCCGAACACTGTTTAGTATTTTTAATTATTACATTCATTGATTAAGCAATTGAAATTTCAATTATGTACAATTGGTCTTCCTTATTCCACCATTCCTTGCCCTATCCCAGTAATGCTGAGCTCCAGGCTAGGTAGTGACATGTATAAACTTTTAAGACATTGTGTTTGACTCGGCTGGATTTGAGCTCCCACATGAGAAGCGTGCGCTTAACTAATTTGGCTATCCATCTGTGACATTCACATTTCCGACAGCATGCTGAATGAGAAGTAGGTATGATCATTGTTACCGTAATGGTGACTTAGAGACAGCAATATATACAAGCACTGTGATGAGTTCATTAACATGCCGAAGGGGGATTGAGTACGACCATTGTTACTTAACAACAACAGTATATCTGAACACCATGAGCAGTATGGCATGCATATTTCCTGACAGTATACACAATGAAATGCTGAGTAGGAGCATCATTACCGTAATGGTGACTTAGCGACACTAATAAAATTAAACGCCCTGACCAGAATTACGTGCACATCCCTGACAGCAAGGAAGAGTGAGTCGAAATCATTAATGGAATGATGACCAGAAAACCAAATTCTAAATAAAACACCGAAATTGTGTTCTTAAGAACGGAGATTATATTATGATTTAAATGAGGCGCCACCTGTTAAAATATAAATGGCCATGTCTCAAAATGAGTTGTTGAATTTTAATAATAATACCTGGAAATAATAAATCTGATTTAGTACGTGGTGATAATGTGCATAGTATATTTTAGCGTTGGGTTTTAATGAATATTCTTCTTCAAGACAGGATGTTTCCATTCAGAATGAAAAACATCTACGCGTGTCCACCTTCAATTAACTAAATGTTTTACAGCTGTTGGTGATTTACGCTTACCACGTTTTTATTGATATTTTTGGTTTCCAAAATATTGTTTTAGAATTATACAAGCACTTTCTCTATATCCCTTTATGACTTTTCATAAGACTTATTTTGGTAATTTAAAACTTATTCATTGAATGTGTCTGTTTTCTTTATGCTATTTAACTTCTCAAATGAATAATAATTGCATGATGGGTGATTATGCTCAAATGATTCTAGCAGATTTATAGTAGTAATAATTTGGGTCTTGAACTAAGTGACATCAGATTAATACCTTAGTCAACTCATAGTAGTGGAGACTGTATATAATAAGCTTGTAGAGTTGGTAAATTGAGTGTTTTCTGTACACTTGTCAGTATTAAGCAGTTATTGCACGATAAGGATTTGGGTGGCCTTGGGGAGGTCGCTATGCTTTCAGAGAACGAAAGGGCTCATCTAATTAGTGGTGGAAGAATAGTTAAAATAACTTTATATAACTATTTCATAAAAGTTAAAATGTCAAAACATATTAATATATATAACTGGACCACTCCACTACAGTGATGTCGGACTGAGGCTAGTCCGATGTTAGTTCAACCAGCCCAAGACAGGCATCACCGTGCAAGATGTTACTAACATCGTACATTTATGCCTGTTTATTTTGCTGAGTTCATCTACAAGTATGCATGATTCCTTTGCAATAAATTGTTTTGTTTTTCTGCTGAATGTTCGTAGTGCACCCTGTATATGGACGCTTGGATTCTTCTGGAAGGTTCCAGTTTCTTCCAGCTTCAGACTGACAAAAACTGGGGAACTTTGAAAAAATCATGTCCTTATGTTTGTCCTGTAAGTATATTAGCTTTTATTCTCGCTTAGTTCCCACGGATCTATGCAGACAATTATAAATTACATTCTCAAACCTGTCACTGTGTATGACCTTTTGTCAGCCATCCTATTTATTTATTCTAAATATATTAACACGAACAATGCAAACTTCTTTCGTTTGATATGAAAGATTTAATTTGTGAATTATTATTGGTGAAACTGATAGCACATATAATTTTATTACCTATTTTCAATTATATTAACTGAAACCAGCAAGATGATTTGATTTTTTACATGAAAATTTCTTCTAGGATTATTTTGACTAATAAGCAGGGGAAAAAACCCGTGGTTCTAAACCGGTTTTCCGCCTGGACACTTTACTTTATTAAAACTGAACAATTGTGTTATCCTTGAAAGTAAGAAACTGAGTTTTATTATTCTGATACTTTAAAAAAAAAAAGTAGTTACTATTTATTTAGTTTCTCCGATGGCAGTTCCCACGTAGACGTGACTTGGTGTCTGAACCACGGTGTTGTGACCACTTGGAAATAGTCTATGGCGGGATTGTTTAATAACTTGTGTACATGCAGTAGACTAATTTATTTGAGCATTCCTAAATGGTAGCAAGGGTATTTGTTACGAATGCTGGCTTTAAAAGTCTAATGTTGTGAGCGAACTTTTTATATTTGTATATCTGGCGGCGTTTTCTAATAAAATGACTAAAAATCTTAGACTATTTACATTGTTTTATTGTTGTAATTAACAGTAGGTTATACAACACAGCAGGCACACACATTATTAAAATGATGCGTTTTAGTCAATCACTTTCGCCTAGAGAATATTTTATACACTTGACTCGAACATTGTCGGGTAATATGGCGAAATTGCATCGGGCTCAAATGCTGGGTTATCGTTTCCCACCTACAAAAGAAAAGAAAAAAGAAAAAATAAGGCAGGTACATCTCTCTCAAAGTGACGGAAACTTGAAACTATCGGACTGCAACATAAAATAAATATTATATTATGAACATTTTCAAGAGCCTACCATGCCCGCATTAATCAGAACGAACACACAACTAGACAGTTGTTCTATTTCTAAATTTCACAATATTTTGCCTATTTAGGTTTAGACACTTGTGCTTTGGCCATACGGTCATTTACTTAAATGGAAAACTATACTTTCACATACACACATAATAAGCGAGGTGGGAGGGAGGGTGAGCAGATAAGCTTCAAATGGGTCGAAGCCAAAGGCTGAGACCCATTTGAAATCACCCTGTCCACCCACCCGTGAGGACTATTATGATCTTTACAAGTGTGTACATAGCCATATTCTAGTAACTATACGGCACTAGTGCCATTCCGCTGAGCAGAAATCGCCTATCTAACACGTGTGTAATAATGAATTTGGTAGACAATGCTAGGCAACACCTCCATTCTTAATCCTACAACAAATACGGCTCAGTTTTTACATAAAAGTTAGGTCAGGTTGTGGACTAGTTGTGGACGTTTTACATCCTGGCAACATCTAAGATCATATCAGCATGGCTAGCGACTTGTGATTGTGCGCTTATGGCGACTTTATAGTGCTGCCCCATTGGGAGACCCATCTGTCAGTAAGTACTATGACCTGATTTCCCACTCAGTTACATTATCCTGATACTGAGCTAAGCAGTCCTTGCCCTATCCTAATAATGCAGAGCGCCAGGCTAGTTAGTGACAAGACAGTAGGCCTATCAATTTTGTAAATGATCAGTTTGACTCGACCAGACTTCCGAACTCCCGACCTTCCGTACCGGAAGCCTATGCTCTACCGGTTGTGGAATAGGTTGGCTGTACTAGACTGAGGGGCCCTACTTACGCCTTCCTGTTTGGGTGCCTGCGCTGCGCTGTCTGCAGGCCCTTCCGGTGGTGTGCCCCCTTGTTCCTCTGCGCCGCCCCACAGTCGCCCTCTGCACCACAAGGTGGCGGGGTGCAGCAGAGCGTCGTCCACGGGCTCACCCCGCACACCCCCTGGTGGAAGACCAGTAAACTAACGTAGATTTGCGCAGCATGTGGTATACAGAAAAGTAGCTAGACAAGAGCAGGGGTGAATGACAACCCTGCTTAAATCCTAGTAAAAGCTGCTTCAGTAGGAATTAACTATTAACACGCCTGGGAGGTGGTGGTTCCAGTGTGAACTAAATTGGTGTAAAGCTGTGTAATTGAGAGAGAATGCAAAAAAATACAACCCACGAAGATGGTGGCCACAGAAAGCTCTCAATTTTACTTTTAAAGTATATTAATGTACATGATTTAACCAATTATTCACCCCAAAAGTAGCACACTATTATGGATAAGTACTTGAACCATATTTTTAGCAGATTAGATTTTAAAATCGTGTGGTTATTTCAAAACCAAGACTTTCGGCACTTTTTCTAATGGGTTGTTTAGCAGCCCTGTCAGAGCTGTAGGAGTAACTCAAAAGTAGCGAGTTACCAATAGAGAGACACTTGGGCCACATCGCCATGCTAGTAATTAAGGCACTTTGAACTAGTCCAGAAGTAGTAGTCCCAATTAGTATCACTTTGAAACACTGACTTTCCCTTAAGAAACAGTGTGTAGATCATACCCGATGGGACAGCAGAATGAGTTGAGCATCCCGGGTCGGTTCATGTGTGGCAGGTCATGGGATCCGAAATTGATACTTGTTGGTACCTAGACTGGCACTTAGAATTACTACGATAGGGAAAGATTTATTTGTTGGAGTTTTGCATCCCAGCAACATCTAAGGTCATATATCAGGACGGGTACCGATTGTGACAGTTTGCACTCATGGCGACTTCTTTTTTTTCTTGAAGATTTATACTGCCTATCATGGATAAGTCTGAATAGACTTGTTTTCACCATTAAACAGTTTGTTGATAGAAAGCCCGAGCCTACACTTTCACCGACCCAAGAGATTTTTAACCTCCCACACAACATAGACATGGTATGAGAGCAACTGTCCTTCGATGATGCTGTAAGTTATACACAGCAGTGGAAATTCAAATTGGCAGAGGTTGGGGCACTGGGACTCGAACCACTGACGTTCAGATTAGGAGTCTGACCTAGATTAAGGTCAGACACTCTAACCACTTCACCACAGAGAACACCACTTTATATTGCTGCCCCACTGGGAGACGAGGCTGCCAGTGCCATAACTCGATTTCCCGCTCAGTCACATTATTCTGACTGAGCTAATCAGTCATTGCCTACTAATGCCGAGTGCCAGGCTAGGTAGCGACACGTGTATCAATTTGATAAGTCATTGTGTTTGACTGGTCCGGGATTTCAAACTCCCGGCATCTGTGACTGTGACTTTGGCTGGACGGTAGTGACCAAAGCCTTCCGTCTAGGAAAGAAAATGAAAAAAGAGGCAACACCAAAAAAAACCACAGACAACAACGAGCAGACCTCAGACAAAAATAAAGACAATGAATCCAAAGATACAGAAACCCAAAACACCGAAAAAAATCATAAGCAGACCAAGGAGCATCAAAATCCAGCTAGAAAAGGAGTCACACAAAAAAGAACTCTTCCAGAAAAAGAAAATGCTCCAGTCAAAAGAAAGCTATAGCAAGGTAACAATGAGGCCGGTCAGATCAGAAGCCGAAATGCTAAATGAGAAAACGGTACAACAAATGTACACACTTGCAATGGAGAACAAAAACGAAAAAATAAAGTCCATCAAAATGAAAGGATGCAATATAGAGGTAAACGGAAAAATCTATGAGCCCAACCAATTTGATAAAATAGAAATAGCAGAAATCACACCAGAGAAGGCAGCAACTAGGGAACACACATGGGGAGTGTCTTTCCAAGGACACAACTCCCCTTTCAGCAATCTCTACAAGTGTGAAATCACTGGAAAGGATGGTAAAAAATATACATCGGCGGAGCAATACTACAGCTCAATAATGGCAAAATACCATGAGACACATGACATAATGAGAATGATAGACAACACTGAAAATCCATATACGATCAGGGATGAAAGTGGTCTCCGGGAAAAAAAGCGGAAATGCTGATATTCTCCCATAGGCTTAGCATTGTCAGGGAATCGCGGAAAATTCCCAGAAGTTGGGTTTCATACAAATACGTTTGAAGCACGTATTAGTAGTATACGCTGATAGTGCTGCAGCGTCTGCAACACACATTAGTATATGCTGATGGTGCTGCAGCGTAAAACAACATATTAGTATACACTTATAGTGATGCGGCGTTTGAACAATGTATTAGTATACACTTATTGCTCTAGGAAAAATCTCGGAAATCCGCGAAATCGCGGAGATCTTTCATCCCTGACGATAAAGGCAATGGCAAGGAAGATATGGAGAACACAGCAGTGGTGCAAAACCAATGAAAAAGTGCTGGAGGACATCGTCTGCGTAAAATTCACACAAAACGAAAGCCTGAAGGAGAAACTAATAAATGCTCCAGGAAACACATTCAGGGAATGCACAAAATGCCCATACTGGGGCTCAGGTCGGTACCTGGACAGCGCCAGTGAAGGCGAAACAGTAAAACAAGGATACAAAAATAAAATGGGGAACATCCTCCAAAAAATAAAGGAAAGCCTGTGCAAGGAAGCAAATACAAATAAATAAACAAATAAATAAATAAATAAACGAGCAAAAACAAATATGTCATAAGAAAACAAGAAGTAATTGAAAATGAAGAGCAGGAGAAAGCATAAGAGCTCTCCCAGCAGGTAAGGAGGAGGCGCAAAAAACATAGCAACGCACAGCTTGCTCCACTTCCGCCCACACTAGATTAAAAAACAACAAACCGTCAACCCACAAAACAAGGCATGGAAAGAGAGCGGCACGATATGGCATTGGCATGACAGATGGTATACACTACAATGAGGAATATGTCAGATATGTCAGTGCCAGGCTGTCAAAAAGCATCACGGAGAACTGGAAAGAGCACCAGGGCTCCAAAACATAAGTATCACAAACTTTGATAAATTTCACTAACCAAACCCTAAATCACAAGTATAATCAGGTACAACTAATACACACTTTTATGTTCATGTCTTCCTCTATGCGCACAGGTAAAAGTAAAAGTAATGGAGGTATGCATGACTATCTATCAAAAGGGGCCATGTGTGCTGTATGCACCAGCACATACACCCCGAATCCATCAATCACTAAGCCAAAATAAAATCAGGCCTGCAGCAGCTCATCACTGAAAACACAAGGCTAAGCAACAATAGCTCAACAATAGACCTAATACTAACCAACTCAAACCATGCCACAAAATGGGGCACTAGAAGATGGGGTATAAGTGACCACAAACTAGTATATGTAACCAGGAAAAAGCTCAAAAGCACAAATCACTATGAATACAAAATGGGCAGGTCCCTAAAAAACTACTCAGAAGATACATTAAAAAATCATCTGCACCAAAACATAAACAACATAACACAAAACAGAGATGATGTTCATATCTATTGGGACAACATCATCACAGAAATAAGAAAATCAACTGATGAGATGTGTCCAATGAGGAAAATAAAAATACAAAAAAAACAAGACCATTGGGTAGACAAAGACCTGCTAACACTCATCACAACCAAAAGTAAACTGGGTGATAAAGCAAAACGTACAGAAACAATAGAAGACAAACTGGCCTACCGCATCGCCAGAAACAACTCTCTCAAAGCTGTGAGAACAGCAAAAAAGAAATACATAATAAAGGAGGACAAAGACTGGTGAAGCAACACAAACAAATTCTGGAAAAATGTAAACCTATTATTCCCAAAAAATAACAAAGAAGAGCATACAAACTTCCAAGATAACGAAGGGGCAATGCTCACAGACAAAGATGCAGCAAACAAACTGAACAGTCACTTTGCCACAATAGGGCAAAAGCTGTCAGAAAAATTCTAAAAAAGATGGGAAAACAGATCAGGAACTGTGGAGAACGAAATCCCCACCTGCAAAACAGATATGATAGAAGTAAAAAAATTAATAAATGACATATACACGAATAAACCAAGTGGAATAGATGAAATACCAACCAAAATACTGAAAGAGGCACTCCAAGCCATCCCAGCCACCATAGTAGACCTATTCAACATCTCCTTTGAGCAGGGGCATTTTATCTCAGCCTGGAAAATGGCAACCATCACCCCCATTCACAAAGATGGAGACAAACAAAACATGGGAAACTACAGGCCAATATCAATTCTTCGAACCCCAGGCAAGCTCTTTGAAAAAGTGTTACATAGACACATCAATGAACACCTGGAAAAAAACGATATACTAAACGAAAGACAACGGGGCTTCAGGAAACTGCACTCCACATCAAAAACAATAGCTAACCTAACAAATGACATAATGGCATCAATGAACCAAAAACAATTAGTTGGAGCCGCCTTCATTGACTTCAGCAAAGCATTTGACACAGTAGACCACAAAATACTACTGGAAAAACTAAAAACCATGGGCATAAAATCCAACACTATGGATTGGATAAGATGCTACCTGAACAACAGGCAACAGAAAACAAAAATAAACAATACACTATCAGACAACCAACCTGTCACATGTGGTGTACCCCAAGGGTCAGTGTTAGGGCCACTACTCTTTATAATCTATATAAACGATCTTGAAAAATGGTTGCAAACTGAATGCCTCCAACTATATGCAGATGACACAGTCATATATGCAAATGGCACCACAGAAGAGGAGGTAATAACTAAACTAAATAAACTCCTACTAAAACTAGACGAGTGGTGTGAGTCCAACAAAATAACCATCAACACAAGCAAATCAAAAACAGTACTCTTCTCGCATAAACAAATGCCAGAAAGAAAACTACACTGTAAGTTAGGAAACCAAACACTAGAAAATGTAGACCATTACAAATACCTAGGCCTTGAGTTGGACAGCCAACTAAACTACAACCTATGTATAAATAAAATTATACAAAAAGTAAACCACAAACTGTGGCTATTTGCAAAGCTAAGAGACTACATGACACAAGAAATGTCAATAATAATCTTCAAGGGCATGGTGCTCCCCTATTTTGACTATGGAGATGTAAACTACATGGGTGCGAGAAAAGAACTACTAAAAAAACTGTAAACACTGCAGAACAGAGCCCTAAAAATCTGTCTAAGAGTAGACAAGCTGCACCCCACCTATGACATACACAAAAGAACCAAAGTGAAATTACTAGAAAATAGGAGAATAATTCATTTGGAAACATTAGCATATAGCTATAGCCAAAACATTAAACTTCTAACAAAACCACAAAGGGCTACTAGAGCAAATAATGCGCCACTACTAAAGCAGACCAGAAGCCAAATAAAAGCTCATGAGAGAAGCACGCTGGAAATGGCTGCCTAGGTGTGGAATGCCCAAACAGTAAAGGAACGACAAATTCCTGACCTAAAAACTTACAAAAAATATCTCTGCAAAATAAGGCTAGGAAACCCCCACTAAGCTGCACTGCAAAGGGGCATGTGATATGTCACGGCCCACCAGCGGGACGCCCAATGGAAGGTAACCATGCCAAAAGTAGCCAGATAACACACCACACAGCTACGTACAAGCCTATGATATGTAAATAGGAGTAGGCTAGACTAGTAATAAGAGTAGAAAAAATAAATACATATATACCAAGAAAATCCAAAAAAAACTAACATAGGCTATTAACCATACCAACCAATTATCTATCTGCTACTGAAATGCAGGCAATCAAATACCTTATCAGCAGCCACTGTGTGGTAAGATAACACCAACACTACAACTGGCCAGCATTGAAAACAAGCCTGGGTACCCGGGCTTATATGCTATGGACAGTATAAATACAGCCTCAATAAAAAATCTCTTTAAAAAAAATCTGCACGGGAAGCCTGCCCTCTTACCGATTCAGCCACCGTGTCAGGTCAACAGTGTAAGGAGCAGTGGAATGAGGAAGACCAATTGTGAGGGATTGCAATTTCTCCCGCTTAATGAATGTAATAAAAGAAAACATCTTAAAAACATATCCATGTACAAATCTAATAAAATGGATCATATGTGCCTGAATTCCACACCTAAAATATGTGTATATATTGCTTTAATCTGAAATATTAGTAACGATGGTCCGTGAGGCTAACATTAGTAACAAGGTAACAAGTGCACATTACTACTAATATCACTGCTACTTCTACTGCCCACCATATTAATAATATGGTGTAAGAGTTCTCAACAATAGAACCACCTCAGTGTGACTGTCTAATTACCTGTAAGTAGACTGCCAACGACCCCCAGCGGCACGGTGATGACCCAGCTGAGTACGCCCAACCACAGGTAGGATAACGAGTAGAAAGGTTCCAGACCCGGCCACCTACCGGAATCAGACCAATACTTAAAATTGCACAGTCCGATGGTTTTGAGTTTCTGTCATCTTTTTGAAAAGATAAATATATTAGGTTGACCATCATAATCTATCGTACCTTAGATTGAAGTAACTGTGATATTAAATGGCTAAATTAGGAGATATTTGAAGTGTAAATATAACAAATAAATGTTGGCATGTTTGCCCCATAGGCTTCAGCAGTAACAGGTTCTATTAAATTTACTTAAAATACCCTTCTCGGGGGGAATAAAGCCTACCAAAAAAAGAAAGTACACCAGTATCTAAGTTGGATATGTAGAATTAAATCTAGGTCAGTGTTTTGGTTTTGAAAAGTTGATGCTGTCATCGGACTATGCAGCTTCAATGTGTAGTCTGGCACGTGACCTACTAAAGCTATATGGACACTGATGGCGAAGAAGACATCGCATACCTGAGCGAGGTGAGAGTGGAAGACCCCGACACATTGCCGTCAGTGGTTCCCCCGAACTCACAATGTCGCCATAACAAAGTCTGATAATCATTACCTACGTTCACTAATCTACCAGTAATCACACATTCTTATATTAACATATTTTGAGTAGATGTAATATGAGCATATTAAACAGGAATAATTATTAGTGGCAGGTTATCTCATACGGTGCAGTTTAGATAAATCGATATATCTTGCAGCTTTAAAATACAAAATTACGAGTGGAAATTAGTGGCTATTCGCCACACACCCTAACACCATTAACACTTTAAACCACGACGGCATGAATAGTTTCGGATCAAGGTATGTGTTACAGCAGTAATTTAAAGTTGCATAGTGTGATGACTTTTTAATTTTCCCCATATTCTTTAGATAAATATATCAGGTCGACAATTACCTACACTTCATTATTCTAGAGTAACATTGATACAAAATAATGGCTAACTTTGGATCAATTTGAACTGAAAGAATCCAAAATAATGTTGACAAGCTTGCCAGAACTTCTGTAGCTATGACCCAGATCTCCATATCGCGATAGCCAGGTGATGTAGGCTGACCTACTAGGCCCTAATACATGTAGCCTCCAGGAACCTCTCTAACTTACACATGATACTTCAGGGTAAGGCTAATGAGGTCACAAGATTGACCTAATTTGTTAGTGGTGTCTCTCCCTGCTTACTGGCTTTCCCAAAGTAAGTGGGCAACGGGGGTTGGTATAATAAATTCACTGATTTTTCTGTCTATGCCCGTCCCAAATCATTAGTTAATGCGCCAGTATCTAATTCTAAGTTGCAGACATAGGATCAAATGTAGGTAATTGTTTTGATTTTGACAGAATTGTTTCCTCGGACCAGGCAACTTTAACAGATCTTGGCGCCGTCATGGGAGTTGGTGCATGACAACCTCCAGATGTGTGCATATGAATAGCAACATTTATATAACTGTAGTTGAATTGCATTAAATTTTCTAGAAATCCTTTCCTGAAAATGTGTAGATCGTATTAGAAATATGTACAGTGCTACCCGATTGTGGGTGGATTCAGGCGCTCCTGGACTGTAATCGCGGAAACTTTCGGGCACATTTGGGCGCTTCCGGCCTTAAAGGGTTAAAATAAAGTTTTACATAATTCAATGTCCCCCTTCCTAATTATATTATCATATTTGCTCCTCTCCCCCAACTCACAGCGAGGTCGCCTCTGGCTCGGAGACGCCTGTGGTCTCCAGGAGGCTCGTGCTGGTGGAGAGAGGTAACCACGGCGCCGGTGTCGTTGAGTTGTGGCTGACGCTCACCAGGTGGCGCAGGTAGCGCGTCTCGTACAGCGTGCAGTTGTAAGTGGGCGACGGCAGCGCCACCTCGTGTCGCAATGTGGAGTACGAGCCAAATGCCGCCCACAAGGTGACTGCAAACCCCATCAGCCCACCGCCCAGCGCACCCTGCGGCGAAACACGGCATTACCAGTCAGCTGTTGATGGGGATTGTACCTGCTGTAGTCATTATCCCCAGCCACAGACAGCATCCAAAGAAGACAACTACAGAACGTGCAAACTACCAAGAGTCACATTTCACATAAACATGTAGAGTGGTGATTACCGAGTTAGCGCACCTTAGAAAAGAATTATATTTCACATTAAATATATCTTTGAAGTACTGTAGTTGGGCCAAATACCCTTCCATGTTTATGTGATCTTTCTGCCAGTTTATCAGTATCCCTACAGACTCTTTGAGTTACGGCTTTCGTTGTTGAGATGATGCACAATTACCATCACTCAGACATTCACTCAAAAATGCTTAAAGCTACATAGTCCGATAAAAGCATAACATATTCAAAACCACAAAACTTCCTAGATTTGATTCTACATGTTCAACTTACATACTGTTACCTACTAAGTATGTGTTGCTGTATAGAAGGACTACTATTACTAGTCAATTTAATAGAACATGTTACTGTCGAAGCCTAATCAGAGTTTTGATGTGCTTGCCAATCTTAATTTGCCATGTTTTCATGTCAAATATCTCCAAAGTTAGCCATTTAAAATAAAAATCACTTCAAGTTAAATTAAAGTAGTTTATAATGATCAACCTAATGTATCAACCTAATGTATTTATCAAATTAATGTGTTAAGATGGGAGAAACTCAACACCATTGGGCTATGCAACTTTACCTACATATTTAACTACAAAACACCAACTAATGAACCAGAATGGTGAGTATCAGGTATATGACATTACATGCCTTAGACTAGAACAATTTCAGAAGCATCTGTGCATGAAGCAACCATGCCACCGGCCCCGCTGAAGGTTGCTGCATACCTTCCAGTTGACGAAGGGGAAGGCGAGTCCGAGCAGGAAGAGCGCACTAGTCGGGCCTCCAGCGGCGGATGCGAACGTGAGGATGGCCTGCACCACCGTGCCACCCAGCAGGCTCACCACGAAGGCCAGCCCGGTGGAGGCTGCCCCAAACAAGACCACTACAACAGCACATCACAATCAGCCTGCATTCCTCTAAGGAGCTCCACATTCCTCTAAAGAGTCCCACAGCCCGAGAGTCATCTAAGGAGCCAGGCATTCCTCTAAGGAGCCCCCCCCCCTAAGGAGCCCCACATTCCTCAAAAGAGTCCCACAGCCTGAGATTCATCCAAAGAGCCAGGCATTCCTCTGAGGAGGCTCCCAGTCCCCCCTAAGGAGCCTCACATTCCTCTAAAGAGTCCCACAGCCTCACAGTCATCTAGGGAGCCAGGCATTCCTCTAAGGAGCCCCACAGTCCCCTAAGGAGCCTTACATTCCTCTATAGAGCCCCACAGCCCCAGAGTCATTTAAGGAGCCTGGCATTTCTCTAAGGAGCCACACATTCCTCTAAGGAGCCCCACAACCGCACAGTCATGTAAGGAGCCTGCATTTCTCTAAGGAGCCCCACGGGCCCCTAAGGAGCCCCACATTCCTCTAAGGATCCCCACAATCATTTAAGGAGCCGCACTGTCATCTAAGGAGCCCCACAGTCCTCTAAGGAGCCCACATTCCTCTAAGGAGCCCCACAATCGTCTAATGAATCCACATTCCTCTAAGGAGCCCCACAATCCTCTAAGGTACCCACAGTCCTCTAAGGAGCCCCACAGTCCTCTACGGAGCCCACAATCCTCTAAGGAACCCCACAGCCGCAGTCATCTAAGGAGCCTGGCATTTCTTTAAGGAGCCCCACAGTCCCCTAAGGAGCTCCACAGTTCTCTAAGGAGCCCCACCGTCCAGTAAGGAGTCCTGCAGTCATCTAAGGAGCCCTATATTCCTCTAAGAAGCCCCACAATCCTCTAAGGAGCCCACAGTCCTCTAAGGGTGAGTGACTTGGAGGTTTTACGCCATGTCGGCAGCTATGGCCATATTCATGGCGAGGTCTTTCCCACAGTCCTCCAAGGAACCCCACAGTCCCCTACGGAGCTCCACAATTCCCCAAGGAGCTCAACAGCCATCTAATGAACCAAACAGTCCTCTAAGGAGAACGGCATTCCTCTAAGGAGACCAACAGTCCTATTGGGAGCCCCACCGTGCTCTAGGGAGCTCCACCATCTCTTAAGCAGTGAAACAGTAAACTGTTGTGTACGATGCCCAGAAGTTCTCTAGAGACAGCACCGCAAAATCCAGGAGTATTAGGTAAAAATGAAATGAGAAGATATAGTGCGAAAAAAGACAATTGAATTTGATCACTTCCTAGACAGATTTCAGCAAAACGTAATCCATTTGTACTTCATAGCGTGATGTCAAATATTCCTTCCAACGATTCTCACCTAATGGCTACTTTAGTTTAAGAAACAGCTATTCAGAATATTTCCACTTTACATTTTGTTTGATACATGTGACATATCGACAAGAGCCCCAGCTTAGGATTTTCACGTGGTAGGCAACTCAAGCTTTTTCGGCGATGGAATAAAAAACTATTGGCTATGCGCACCCCCCTCCTCACACACACCCACACACACACAATCTGGGTGGTTTAAGAATAGTTCTGAATTGTAATATGCCATGTTGAAACTTCATTTCAGGATTATTTTATATTTACAAAAATAAGTACATTATATATATATATATATATATATATATATATATATATATATATATATATATATATATATATATATATATGTATATATATATTTTGTTGTTGTAATTTCAGGTGGTATGTAGCTGCATACCTGCATATATGGAAGCTTGGCCCTTGATTGACCTTTCTTTCTAAAACTAAAATTGTTTCTTGAGACCTTACCTAATGCTTTTGTGACGAGCAGATTCTGCTTATCAGAGAGCTTCGGTAGCATCTCCTTCAGAACGTCGTCCCACACATTGGCTGCCGCCGAGTTCAGCGCTGAGGAAGCAGAGCTAGAATCGCACCAGCGCAATGTCAGGGCATTAGTCATTCATATCAGGACTGTGAGTACAGTAATTTAGCACCCTGCTGGTAAATTACCTTCTCCATGCACCCCTTCCCCCTGCCACCCGATATGTAGTTGCTCCTGCAGCACTGTCTCTGTAACAAGGCTGCTAAACAACTCTATAGAAAAAGTATCAGATAGCTGGGTTACGGATACAGCCACATCAATTTGGACTCTATATAGGCTAAATGTATGGTTCAATGTATCTATATATTGCAGCCCGCTACTTTTGGGGTGAATAATTTATGAAATCATTTCGATTAACATACTTTAAAAGTCAAATCAATAGCTTCCAGTGGCTGCCATTTTCTTTTCTTTGCATTCTCTCCCAATTCCTTAAAACTATCTCAATATAGATAAACATTGCATGCTGGAACTAGTGACTCCACAGCTTGTTTGAGGTGATTCATATAAAGGCAGTCTTTGCTCAGATTTAGACTAGGTTCTCATTTACCCCTACTCTCTGTGGGGGGGTGAATCTCTTATCTACACCATAGGATGCCACGAAGCCACGAAGGGGCATGCACTACGGAATATCAAACCATCCAAATCAATACAAATGTTTCTATCTGAATAATGCAAGCAAATCCCTTTAACATTCTTGAGTAAAGTAATAATGCTGTCAGAGAATACTCGACTGCTTATTTTTAAAGAAGCAGGTTATTTTCCGAAGAATTCAATTATTCATGCATTGATTATTTGATAAACCACATATCAACTGAACCCTGTCCCTTTTTGCATGCCATGACATGCTTTGCTTCATTCGGGTTATCTAATAAAACGCATATAGTAGGCCTACCAGGTTACACAACATTTCAACTTAATGCAATATAAACAAACAACTAACAATTGCTAATTAAATTACACGAGCAGTATTGCAATACAATCCACATCGTAATATATCCTCCCTCACTAACAATAGACTAGAATCCACTATTCTGCTCTACTTGACTATCTTTTGTGCCCATCATGCCTTACCCTTCAATGTACAGAGAAATCCACCTAATTACTTACATCACAGGCAAATCTATGTAGGCCTACCCATATTTACTAGGTACCAGTGTATTTCTTGTAATTATATCCATTGATTTGATTAATTATGTAAGTATTACATGCATATTTACACATATTCCCACATGTATAATACTTTAATTATCAAACTACAATACACTGTATGGCTAGAAGACTAGTACTCTGACACTGACAACAAAAACCGGTATTCAATAAATAAACTCCATTTTAATAATAAAAGAAATCGACAAATAATTAAAATGATCTTCAGAATTATATAATCTAAATGTCCATTACCTGAGTGATGCGGCACACAAAGAGGCCATGAAGAGGCCGGGCAACCCAGGCAAGTTTAACGTGTCCATGATGAAATGAGGCAGAAGCTGCAACAATATACAACCATTCAATTTCAAGACCAAATTTCAATACTGGGTTTATCCACATGGCAGGGCATGTCTGATAAATAGGCACCATTCATGCGCAACACCGCCCTTCGAGTTGCTGGTGTCCCGGGCAAGCTGAACTTTGAAACCCATACAAGTATAATTTAACAAATTAAATTCTGACGTGGCACCCCCTACCACATGGCACCCCAGGCGACTGCCCGAGTTGTCGACAGCTTCAGCTGGCCCTATTCACACATGGTGGGAAACGAGCTTTGCACTGACAGGGGCTCTATGCATTATGTTTAACTGAATTGTTATTTCACAATGGGTGGTGCTTGTAAGACAAATTGCAGTATACAGAAAGACAACGGTACCGTACATTATTATTATTATCCTCTTCTTTGATGCAGGCTTGTGGTAGCCTATACAAAGCTCATAGCTCTCAGCTCTAGTGGTATGCAGCCTCAAAATCGTACAGGAATGTTTCTCTGGCCCAGGCCCTTTGCAGCGCATTCTTGAATTGATTTATGGTAGCTGCTTCCACCACTTCTTCCGGTAGCTCATTCCACATGTTTATCACTCGCTGTGAAAAGAAGGCCCCCTCTGAGTGAGCTGTTGTACTTTGGCTTGAAAAGCTTCTTGGAGTGACCTCTGGTAACTGTTTCCCTGTATGCATCTGAATAGCAAGGCCTCATCCACATTATACTCAGCATTCAGTAACTTCCACATGTTGATCTTGTCCCCACAAAATCTGAAGTACGTGAGGCCTGGCAACTTGAGTCTCCTGAGTCTGTCTGGATAACTAAGATCCTTCAGATGTGGCACTAGCTTAGTTAACCTTCTCTGAACAGCTTCAATGGATTTAATAACCTTCTTCAATGTTGGGTGCCATATAGTGACTCCATACTCTAGTATTGGCCGTACTTGGCTCTTGTACAAAGTGATCAGCATCTTTTTGTCCAAGTATTTGAAGGTTCTGCGAATCATTCCCACAATCTTATTAGCTTTGGATATGGTTAGTTGTATGTGGTGGGAGAAACTTAGCCTATTGTCTACAAATACTCCTAAATCTTTCTCTACCTCACTCTCTTAGAGATTTAGTGGCTGGCCAGTAGAATTATCATGCATAACATATTTATACTCTAGGTGGTGTCTCCCTATTCGCATGACCTGGCATTTATTCGGATGGAACTTCATCTGCCACTGCTTGGCCCAGTTCTCCATTTCTAGCAGGTCCTTTTGCAGATCAGCACCGTCTTCCGTGGATTTCACAGTTCTGTAGATTGTTGCATCATCTGCAAATAATTGTATCCCACATGATACAATCTTTGGCAGGTCATTGATGAAAATGATGAACAGAATAGAGCCCAGTACACTCCCTTGAGGTATCCCACTGAGAACCTCTTTGAAGGAAGATTTACTACCATTTACCTCAACTTACTGTTTCCTTCCAGTCAAAAGACTTTGGATCCATCTCAGAGTATTTCCTTTGATGCCATAGTTTTGTAACTTGGTAGCTAGCCTCTGGTAGGGGACAGTATCGAAAGTCTTCATGAAATCTAAGTATATAGTATCTAGTGATTCCCCCCTATCCAATGTGTTAGTCCCTATTTCCAAAGTTTCTAGTAGCTGCGTAACTGTTGATTTCTTAGGTAGAAACCCATGCTGGTGGTCCGATATCAATTTGTTCTCTAGCATATGGCTGAGCATGTGCTCTCTGATGATACTTTCCATTACTTTGCATACTATAGATGTGAGACTTACTGGCCTATAATTTGCTGGAGAATGCCGGTTTCCTTTTTTGAAAATTGGGATAACATTTGCTATTTTCCATTTGTTGGGAAGGCAACCAGATTCAAATGACTTATTGAAAATTATAGCAAGTGGTTTTGCAAGCACCACACTCAATTCCTTCAGCACTTTTGGATGTACTTCGTGAGGTCCAGGTGATTTGCCTGTTTTGAGTTTGTCCAGCTTTTTTTAAACAATGTCTGGTGTGAATAGCACCTGAGAGAAGTCCTTCATCAATTTGTATTTCTGTACCAGGGGTAATGTGTTAACATCCTCTCTAGTGAAAACTCCTGAGAAATAATTTTTTAATACCTCTGCTTTATCAATATCATTTGAAGCTAGGCTCCTATCTGGTTGTTCCAGTTCATCTATTCCACTTTTGGTTTTCATCTTAGAGTTTATATATGCCCAAAATGATTTTGGATTATCCTTGGCTTCTTGGGCAATGAGTTTCTCAAAGTTTCTTGTAGCCTTACATGACTGCCATTGTACCTGGTTTCTGAATTTGTCATATATTTTGTGTTCGTGGCTTCTTGTGGCTGAGTATTTCCTCCAAGCTCGTTGTTTGAGTATGACTTTGGTAGACACTTCTTTGTTCATCCACAGTGGCCTGGTTCTTGCATCCAGATGGATTGTCTTTGTTGGTATGTGTTTCCGCACTGCTTCATCCAGCTTTTGTGATAACTCACCCCAGCATTCATGTATACTATTATCTTGGAAATGGCTGTTCCAATCGATGTCCATGAGTTCGCTCATCTCACTATAATTTCCACTCGAGTAGAATGTTTTTAAGTATGACTTCTCAGTTTCTTCTGTATGGCACTGAAAGGTGAAAGATAATGTGAGGTGATCACTCTTGCCTAGGGGGGCTTGGGCTGAGATATCTGTGACCATATTCTCTTCATTTGTGAATATCAAGTCTAATATTGATGCTTGTTGTCCTTCTCGATATCTGGTAGGATGTTCAAATTTGGAACAGAAAGGCATCATGGACGCTTTCAAAGAATTTGCTGGCCCGATGGGTTTCCCATACTGTGTTTCCCCTCCAATAGATCTCAGGCATGTTGAAGTCTCCCATGATCAGTACATTGGATGCTTCTGTGCCATTTGCTGCCCTGCTTAGGTCGCCTAATTTTTCATTGGTTGCATCACTGCTGTTTGGGCTTCTGTATATACACCCAACTAGGATAGTATCTTCCTTGTTTGGTTTTACTTAGATCCAGACACATTCTGAAAAACCTATACTCTGATTTATGTTGTTTTCTCGATAGGTGATATTATCAGATTCCAATACATAAATACACATGAGCCTGCCTTTCTGCTCTAGGTTCCACACCAGATTGAATCTAGGGATTCAAATGTCTTGCTTTGTAATTTCATAAGTGCAGTTGTTTGGTTTAGCCTCAGTCACTGCAATCAAAGTTGGTTTCTCTGCATCATGATAACCTGTAGTTCTTCCATTTTGTTCGGCAGTGAATCAGCATTTAGGTAGCGGCACTTGAACTTACTTTTATGTTTGTTCTTAGCTCTCCTCTTTGGTCTGGTCTGTGTATTGTTGTCCTTGTTATTACTTACAGGGAATTTCAGTTTCTTCCATATTTGTCAATTTCATGTTTTTCATCTCTATAGTCTCATATAGCTTATCAATGTATTCTTGTTCTTCCTTGCTTGCAGTAATATAAACATGTTTTCGTGTTGTTGGACTTCCGTTGTTTCTTACTTCCTTATCTTTTCTATTCTTAGATTGTTTGGGGGTCCTCTGACCCGATAGATCCAGTTTTTTTGATCACCTTGCATTGTTTTTGTCTTTGCTTCTTCAACTTTTCCTTGATTACCTTACGCTCCTCCACAGTGTAATTATTGCTGATGCTTATCTTACGGTATTCCTCTTCTCTGTCCTTCATTTTGATTATGTTTCTGAACACTAGTGATTTGTCCTCTTTATTTGCCAGGACTACTTTCATCGGTTGGGGAACATCACTGTCAGTATTCTTCTTTCCCAACCTAGTGACTTTGGTAGTTTCCAGCTGGTCGATGCCAAGGGCTTCAGTTCAGAGTATAATATTACTGGGTTACTCGGCCGCTCAGAGCTCCAGATAATACCATAAAACCCCTTCATATCACCTGTGATGCTGTTATTCAAACCCAGACTATCAACTCGTTAACCACTCCTAAGGAAGAATGAAGACAAGTCACACAGATGAACAGTGGAGAAGTTGTGCTTTAATGGCATCAACTCCTGTCCACCTACTAGTGACCTATCACCCACACCCCTTACCTTCTGTCCACACAGAATCTCATTACCACTTTAGCCTGTATAGAAATCAGTGCCTACAGCCCATTGAACCTGAGTCCTATGGCTGTGTACACACTCAATTGGAATATATGAATTTTGATAGCATCAGACAGAGTGTCTGGGGTCCTGCTCTAGAGTAGGTGTGTCTCACTCAAGAGACAGGAGTAGAGTTATCTCTCTTCAGTGTGTCTGAAGCAGAGTCCTGAATAATTAATTAATCTCAAAGGGAGGCTAGTGTGGTCAGAGGACCAAGGTAGTGTAGGTGACTGAGCAGCCCCACAGCCAGCCAATCAGGCACCCCCACAGCGTGGACGGGCTACACCCCCCAGTAGTGGTGGCTGTCACTCAACCCAGCTGCAGGTGGTGCCCTGGGTGTATATGCAAATTAGGCTGGTGGGCCTGCCCAGTGGTCAAGGGTGAACAGGTAGTTGCAAACAGTTACAAATATATATATATATATGTACCAAAAATGTCCTTTTTCTCCAATTGCATTCTTTATGAATACATAGAGGAACATTTCATCAACCTTGAACTGTTTCTTATATAACACATTTCTTCATTAATCTCAGGCATCCTGTATGAACATACATTTCACATAGCTTCTATCATGTCACACTGGGAGTGGGATACTGTTGATTTTAGTTTACATAACATTGTCCCCACTCCATCGCCCAAGAATAATAATGCTCTCTGCCAACATATAATTCTTAACCGAAAATCCGTATATTTTTACAAGAGGTTGTTGAAAAACTTGGTGTCCTCTTCTGCCCTCACCTCCGAATTAGCAACTTCACTTTCAGGTACTCGATAGATTATCAGGTTGAACTCAGTTTTCTTTGTCATCCACATTCTTTTTGTGTTCTACCATTGTAGGCTTAACAATTTCCTTTATCTTACTTGGGGCTGTGGTGTCTTCCGATTTCAGTGATCTGGATGCTATGTCGGCCCAAGTTTTGTTAACTTTGTCTGGAACAGCATTTGCCTTCTCTTCTAATTTCTTTTCAAATGTATACAATTTCTTGTCCAGGTATTTCTCAAAGATGCTCAGCTTCTTCTGCATGTCTTCTTGGAGTGATTCAATCTGCTTCCTCTGCTCTATCAACCCAGTTCCCAGGAATATCTTAACCCTTGCTGTGCAGGTTGGGCAAAACCAGAAAAAATCTGGATGCTGTGCAGTTGCATACTCTTCAGATGACATCTCAATACATTTGGTACACCAGTGATTGCAACAGCAGCTGCAGGATAACAAGTCATCATCATCATTTTCATAATCCACTTTACATTCTTCAAATTTCTAGACCTTGTCATTATCCCCACTTACCCCGTTTTTACCATGTTTGTTCCCTCTCACCTTGCCTGCTCTTTGTAATGCCTCCCTTCTTATTGCTATCTAGGGTCAATTTTACTTCACTCCTCTTCTTTTTGGGTGACTGGGAGTATCTCTGGACCCAGCGAAACATACCCCCTCAGAAACAACAACAGTCTTACTTGAGTCTTCTTATGCACTAAATCCCTGAGGAGGTGTGCGTTTACAGTTGACATAAACCTCAGTTTCCTCCGAACTTTGACATAAACACACGTTGTCCGTCAGTCCAGCTCCTTTCATCCTTGTGTTCCGTGAGCGATAATAGGCGAATCGGGTGGTGTATTTGATTCCGGAAGACTTTTAAGAAGTCCACTGAACTTTAGCGTACACATTGATCAAAATAATATTGAACTCCGTACATGAACTCCGTACTTTTGTACCTGCACCTCTCCTCCACCTCTTCTCCACCGTCCCCTATTATTGCACCATAGTCATTGTAATCAAAATCATTGATTACGATTGGAAGTACACTCTTATTAGGATCGCATAATTTTAACCATCATGATGCCTACCTGATATCTGACTATAATTTTGAACTGATATACCTGATATAATTTTGCAACCATCAATAAATCGCAACACCTACGTTAAGACATAATGTGGATATCCACAAGTATGGCCTAGTTTTTGTGACAATACCCCATTATGATTATCTAATTGAGGTAAGTGATGGATGCTTCGCACTGTGTGTCAGAATTCCTTCGCACTGTGTGTCACAATTATTATTCACGTCTCTTAAGGGGCTGTCACACTACGATGTATGGCCTTAGTGTATGTCGACGTATGTGATTTTCGACCAACACATCGGATTACGGCGTCATACATTACGTATACGTTGGGCATATGTCGAGTACGCTCGGGATACGGCCTCTAGGTCATCGTAGGTCGAGCCACTAAAGAATTGTTGTGCATGTTCAAAATTTTCAACATATGTCGCCGTATGGCTGATACGTTTCTCATACACTCGGCATACGCTCTGCGTACATCAGCGTATGTTATGCACATATTAGGGGTAGGTCAGGATAGGTTGGAACATGTTAGCCATACGTTCAGCCTGTTGGGAACGTGCAGTCCGCGTAAGCCAACGGATGCATAACATACTCCTAACGTACTTCGAACGTATGCCTGCCTTATCTCCAGCGTACTTAACGTATATGCCATACTTCTAGCGATGAAGTAATGTACGTAACATTGGTCTGTGTACCATGAGCCTATGCGAACGTTTTGCGAGGCACATGAACGTTTTCATACACTAGCGATAGGTCAGATACGTTCTGCATATGTCGTTGTGTGTACGTTGTGTGTACGCCCATTTTTATCCCCCGCCCCTGCAAAGTTTGACGAATGCCAACGTACTGGCAAATTGTCGTACGTTGGGCACATGCCGCCGCCATATGTCGTAGTGTGACAGGGCCTTAAGTTTTCTCTTTACTTTGTTCACGTGAATAAAGTCCATGGAGGTAACAAAAGCTCATAACACATAGGCATAACACTGTCTAAGGCATAACACTGTCTGTAGTAGCCTAACTGTGCGTTACCTGCGTTTTTATGCAGCTTGACGTACCTGGTTGGGGTTTTCAAGGTAGCCAGCCCTCAGTGGGTCACATCCCAGATAAGCATAAAACGAGAAGATGACGAGACCTGAGAAACAGGCCAGTGACGTCATGAGAAACAGGCCAGTGACACTGTCTGTAGTAGCCTAACTGTACGTTACCTGCGTTTTTATGCAGCTTGACGTACCTGGTTGGGGTTTTCAAGGTAGCCAGCCCTCAGTGGGTCACATCCCAGATAAGCATAAAATGAGAAGATGACGAGACCTGAGAAACAGGCCAGTGACGTCATGAGAAACAGGCCAGTGACACTGTCTGTAGTAGCCTAACTGTACGTTACCTGCGTTTTTATGCAGCTTGACGTACCTGGTTGGGGTTTTCAAGGTAGCCAGCCCTCAGTGGGTCACATCCCAGATAAGCATAAAACGAGAAGATGACGAGACCTGAGAAACAGGCCAGTGACGTCATGAGCATGGTGCCGGGCACGACGCCGAAGACGCACCTGCAGCCGTGAGACGGGGCAGGCGGATTAAAGTTGTTGTTGCAGTCTGATAAAAACATCAAATCTTCGAAAACAAGACACTTATCTGGATTTAAACCGAGATATCCAACTTATATACTGTAAATTTCCCGGATGTGCTTCCTTCTCCCTGGGCTACGAGAAGCCAGTGGCATAGTACAGAGGTAAAACTGTAAATTTAATGGAACCTGTTTCTGTTGAAGGGCATGTGATCAGTTTTGATGAGCATGCACAAATCAATTAAGTGTGTTTACACTTCAGATATCTGTGAAGTTAGTCATTTTAAATCAAAGTTACTTCAAACTAAAAAAAGATTATAACAATTAATCTAATATATTTATCTGGCGAAATGACAGAAACTCAAAATCATCGGACTATTCGATTTTAATTAATAGGCCTATAGACATGTGAATAGTCCTTAGCTGGGGGTGTGGCGAAATGACTCTCACTGTGTCTCAGAGATTCTACAGGGACTTCCAATGAATTTGGATCGCATGCTAACGCTAAGCCAAAAGTGACATAGCATTGTATGAAAGTTATTTTTAAAAACTTTAATGAATCGTCAAAAACAAGAAGCTCTTGAGAAACTAACATTCATTGTGTATTTGACACTGGTAAATGAATCTCAGCCCGAGTAGGGGATGCATATTTTATTTGTCACTGGGTGTGTCTGTCCAAACTCCAATGTTTCCAAAGCATTGCTAAACCTAATAGATAAATAAATAAAAAATAAGTAAAGCCCACAAAACCCTAACCAATGCCCAGCTACAAGCAATCTGTGATAATACTAGTTACTACAACCACTTATTTTTACATGTCCCTTTTGCCAACCAGACACTGCGCATGTGCGTATAGATCTAATCACGTAAACAACACTCAACGTGTTATAAATATGCAACAGTACATCGCGCGGTGCATAGGGGGCGCCAGCTGCGTGTCTACCCGTTGCCACGTACATCCGGGCCTTGGCGAGGGAGGGCAGTGACGAGTAGCGCTGCACGGCCGTCTGCGTCGTGCCGTAGATGCACAGGAAGTTGAAGCCGACGCCGACCGCCAGGGACCACACTGTGTACTTGACCGTCGGGTCGGGGTCCCAGCTGCAGACACCATAGGACACGTCAGGTGTCACTCAACTGCCTACATGTAGACACGCACACGCACGTGGGGGTTAAATTGTTTGTTTGCTGTTGATTTACGTCCTAGCAACATCTAAGGTAATTCAGGACTTACGGTTAAAAGTTGCTCAGTCCGATGGTTTTGAGTTTCAGTAATTTTGTGAGATAAATGAGTGTAAGCAATTTTGTGAGATAAATATATTAGATTAAACGTTATTATCTACTTTACTTTAGCTTGAAGTAAGTTTTATTTTAAATGGCTAATTTGAGAGATATCTGAAATGAAAATGTGTCAAAATAAAAAGTTGTTTCGAGTACATAAAAATCCTGACAACATATGCCTAATTTATTGAATTGGCTTAACATCCGCCTTCTGTGCAGCAACACATGCTTAATAAGCACATCCACATCCAAGTTTGAGATGTAGGATCAAATCTAGGTGTTTGTTTTAAAATGTTGATGCTTTCATCGGACTATGCAGCTTTGGTCGTAATCCTTGCATTGCGTTTGATTCGCGGCAGGGAAGGGGACCCCCCCCCCCCCCCCCCCCCGTGCCTCTGGCGGTTATCCCCATACGTCATCCTCGGGCTTCCCCCCCCCCCCCCCCCCCCCCCCCCCCCTTATAACCCTGCCCCCTGCCTGCCTCCCGTGACCAGGGTAGTTGTGTTCTTGCATGGGGACCTTCACCTTTACGATTTCTCTGTCTTGTTCTTGTTGCTGGAACGACTGCTGCTCCCACCTTTACCCGCCTTCCTCAAACCTCTGCTGCTGACCGGATTCAAGTGCTCAACCACACCTACAGCTCAACTACCGCCGGACCAAAGAGATTCGCTGCTGCCCCAACGTCTCACCGTTACAACATTGTGAAGATGTCCCCAGCTTCTACAACACTCCCTACTGAAGTTAAGTCTTCAACCAAAGATTGGACCGATTTATCGGAGCCTCTCTACCAATGTTGCAGTTCTGCAATCAGTAACCGTCGTAAGGTTACAAACACCCCCAATCGTCGTCATGCCTCCAGCCACTCGCCCTCCAGCCTCGCCACGCGCTACTCCTCTCCTGCCATATTTTCTTCGCGTATCAAAGTTTCATAGATATATGACCTTAGATGTTGCCAGGACTTAAAATCCCAACAAACAAACAACAAAAAGCTCTGCTAGTATCTCTACTGGTACTACTACAGTATCTCTACTCGTACTACTATTCTGATATTTCTACTCGTGCTACTATTCTGCTTATACCCCTGTCACACTACGACGTTACAGGCCAGCGCGTGGGAAATGTAAATATAACTTTTTTATGTCGAGATACGTCGAGATATGTCGAGATACGTCAAAATTCTCTGCGTTTCTGGGCCAAATTGGACATCAGTGCAACATAGTGGACGTAGGCGAAACGTCGGTCCAACCTTGTTGTAACGTGTCTCAACGAGTTGGAATGTCAACAACAAAAAATAGCCCACCATAAGGCTAACAAGCCTCCAGCGCACGCGGCGTCAGCCTAGCGAAACCCTAGCATCGGCTTAGTGCAGGACTCGCGTAATTACGCCTACCCTAACGTAGCTACGTTTGACTCTGACTTAATTTGTAATGTGAGTCGACATCAGGCCCGCAAGTGAGCAGTGTCAGTCTAACGACAGTCCAGGGTGCTCAGCGTAAGGACAGCGAGCGTTCAATGTGCTCGACGTGAGCTTATTGGATGCCTTTATATACTCGAAGGCAAAATGTTTGCACCACGTTCGCACCACGTTCACAGCACATTCGCTTACATTTGAATACGTCAAGACACGGACTTACGTTAGACTAACATTAGACACACGTCAGACACGTTAGACCTATCTTGAGATACTTTAACACGACATTGTCAGCGTGTGGGCTGCACATTCCTCCAGGCTCTCCGTCAGTCTACCGTAAATCGACATAGCTCAACCTAGACTGACGTAGCTCTAACGAACGTCTAATGCATCTCGACGTAAGCCTAATGTGAGCACAACGTAAGCCCAACATAACCTAACATAACGGCCTTGCGTCAAGCTACGTAAAAAGTTTTGGGTATGTCCAAAACCTTGACGTGTGTCACCGTATCTCGACGTAATTTGACATATCATGACGTAGGCTTAACGAACGAGTAAAGTATCTCGACGTAATGGCCAAATTTCACCTAAGTCAGCTTACGCTACTGCATTACATCATAGTGTGAAAGGGGTATTACTACCTGACTACTAACTCTATACATCATACTGGTGACTACTACTAATAACAATATTTCAATTAATTGGTTTGAATTGGCCAGGCTCGAACCCTGGTTCGAATCCCGCGATCTGCTAAACGGGAAGCAGGCGCTCAGCCTATTAATTTGTAGTAAGCCATCCCGCCACAATCCTTTACTATAATTCCATTGCTACTATTATCATCAGTGTGAACCCCGTTATTAGATCTAATACTGCTACTAATAGTAATACTAATGAGATACTGCTGGTCTACCTTCCACATACGCATGTACACAACTGGGATTATAACTATTTTTTGTTATAAAATAAAATATATGGTGTCTTATAAGTTATAGCATTTTCTTCCATCACGTTTTATTCCATTTATCTGAAAATCCCAAACTATGCCCCTTTGCTACTGAGAGTTAAGCCCTGGTCACATACACGTTAGTGAACCTAGTTGAAAGTAGAATAGATTAACGTGGGTGAAACATGCTATCACTACATTAAACTATGTTAAGGTATGGCAGGTTTTGGTTGATCACCCACCTAATAGTACGGATAAATACGTTACGGTACGGATCCCGGTACATTATAGTACGGATCCCGGGACGTTACGGTATGGATCCCGGTACATCCAAGTACATTCAACTACGTTCAACTATGTTCAACTATGTTAACCTCCACTACGTTCAACTACGTTCAACTTTGTCCACTAACGGCTATGTGACCACGGCAGAACGGCCAAGGTTTTGTGCGGGTCAAAGTATGCTAGAGTGCCCTAGAGTACAGTAAGAAGCACGTTAGAATACGTTATCATCACAGAGGCTACATCTGCCTCAAACGTACCTCTCTTTTGAACATGTCCAAAGCTTAAATCGGGACTCACGGCCCACACATGTTCTTATCACATTCTCATCACGGAGAAGTATGGATGCCGGTACGTTCAACTATGTTCAAATAGGTTAGCCTCCACTATGTTCAACTACGTTCAATAACGTGTATGTGACCGGGCCTTAAGACTAGCCCACCCCACAGCACAGACTACCTTTACTACCACTGCCGCATCTCTTCATCCGTCACCACTAGGAGTGCTAAGCCTACAAGTTACAACTACCCATAGTAACGACTGTATAACTACTACTGCTTCTATTACTGTTACTTCTAGTACCTTTATTTCAACTTCCACTACTTCAGTTACTACAAGTTGCATTACAAGTATCAGCACTGTTACTCCCAGTAACACCCCACAAGTAATGCCCTTGCTGCTGCTCTGAAGTTTGAGCGTCTATTACTACGACTGCGCATGCTCGCCGGACTCACTCAATGAAGTTGAGGCGCTGCCACTGTCCGTTCTGTTGCCATACTTCTGCTAGCCCTCCGACATTCATTGTGCCCTACAAAATAAAATGTCAGCCAAAATGTCAAGGTCATACAGGTATTGACTCCCGCGGTAATTCGCACGGGGCGTGCAGCTGCACGCGCATACCCAGAGTAACCATGGAGATACGTGCTGCAGCAGCTATTAATAGCTCAGGACGCGGGTGCCGGTGTGGCGGTTTCAGCGTGTTTCCGTGCTCAGACGTGTACCTCGCTTCTGCGCATGCGTCAGAATCTAATAAACATGGCCGTAATCGATTAACACTACCCAGGCGACTCGGGTCATCCCAGTCGTCAGAATTTCAAATAGAACACGGCGAGTGGAGTCGACAAATACATGTGCCGTGTGCCAAAAAAGAATAACTTAGATTAATTAAATGGAAATATAGGTAAACTAGGCCATCATAAAATACTTTAAATCCTATTTTGCTGTATTTTTTTATCGGTTATTAAAAAAAAAAAAAAAAAATCCACCCGAGCCCGGAGAAGCGTATTCGATTATTCGACCCGAGTTTGTAGGATGTGCGCATGCGCCAATAAGTGTCTCGGGTGATCCGAGTTGATGCGAAATCCGCGCATGCGCAGAAGCAACGGGACACAGCTGAGCACGGGAACACGCTGAAACCGCCACACCGGCCGCTAAAGGCGCGACACTGATGGTTCCGGTACCACTGCATGATGGGTAGGTACACCGGAATCGGGTCGGGTTCAGGAGTGGGCTCGGGTTCTTGAATGACTCGTGTAAGTATGCTTCCAGCCTTCCACATTCCTTGACCGTAAACTTTTCTATTCTAGTCAGGACTTTTCCTTCACATTTACTTTAAAGTTGCATGGACCGATACATTAAGTTCATTGCTATAATCTACTTTACTTTAGTTTGAAGTAACTTTTACTTTAAATGGTTGACTTTTGAGATATTTGAGGTGAAATTATGGCATTCATTTTGGCAAGCACATCACAATTCTGATTCCATAGGCTTCTGCAGTAACATGTTCTATTCAATTATTAGTATTCCCTTCTATGCAGCAACACATGGTTAATATAAGTACACTAGTTTATAAGCTGGACATGTAGGATCAAATCTAGCTGAGTGTTTTTCTTTTGAAAAATTGATGCTTTTATCGGACTATGCAATTTTAGTTGTTCTGTCGCATATTTAGTGCAATGTAATAATATCAATAATAATTTGCATAAAGGGAGGGTTGAGATCTTGTTACAAATTGCAAACATGAAATTAACGAAGATTAAACTACGCACTCCTAAACCTGCATGGTAACTCTAGCAAGTCATGCCCCACTTCTAGCGGCATGTAGAGATGTGAGTGGGGTGGGTACGTGCCTTTATGGTGACGGCCAGCAGGCCAAGCAGCATGATGACTGCCTGGAAGACGTCCGTCCACACGACAGCCTTCAGACCACCCTGCAGAGAAGAGCGTACACCACCAGTCCATCCCGCATCACTGAACACAGCCTCACTCTACCACCATCACTAGACACCGTGCTTGCATGAGCTAGATTTGCACTACAGGGATCATGCCCATTATAACAGATCAAATTCCAACTTTCCAAGGTCTTTCAGTGCAAAATTCCAGGACGTTTTTTGACGTTTATTAATTTAGATTACCCTGAAACATGATTGTATTCATAGTCGATTCACTATGTAATACCCCAGTCACACTACTACTTGAAACCGCTTGCGACCACAATAAAAGGGTTGGTCACAACGAGGTCAAAAAGTGGTCACACAGTGGTCATCATTGGTCGCCATTGCGACCCTTTGGTCACAAGGAGGTTGCAGATACTGTACTAAGAACCCCCTTGCGACCAAAACGGTGGCACACAGGTCGGCGACCATTGCTTTGGTTGCAAGGAGGTCGAGAAGAAAATTGCATTGCATTCTTTTATAGTGATGAATGAACTTTCATTATTGGTTTCATATGAAATACAAAGCAACTCTGGTATATAGAAGTATAGACGGAATTGCCACCGTTAAGGTTGTATGGTGGGTTACGGGTGTAATAAAGAACTAGACTATAGCCAATGTCTCTAAGTGACCTGCGCCAATATACTGCTAAGTAGGGTCCAGAAAACTAAGGCTAATAGTAATTCTAGAAAACCACACGTGAGCACCCTCTTTGTATCTCAAAGCCAAAAGCGGATAACCTTTTGACATTATTAAAGTTGCATAGTCCGATGGTTTTGAGTTTCTACCAGTTGTTGAGATAAATATAGTAGGGCGATTGTTATAATCTACCTTATTTTAGTTTGAAGTACTTGTTATCTTAAATGACTACCTATTGAGGTATGCGTAGTGCAAACATGGACAAATAATGTTGGCAAGCACATCAAAACTCAGCAGTACCATGTTCTAGTAAATTGACTCAGTATTCCCTTATATGCAGCAACACATCCTTAATAATAATAAGTCCATCAGTTTCTAAGTTAAATGTGTAGAATGAAATTTAGACCATTGTTTTGGATTTGAAATGTTGATGCTACCAGCCGACTATCCAGCTTTAAATTGAAGGAGATAAAGGCCACTGTATTGGGTGGCGCCCTCTAACGCATACAGCAGAACTAGTGATCAGAGACCGACTAGTTCACAGAACTACCGTCTATGTCTAACTGGTAGACCAGTGCATTGGCGCTGAAATCAGCATATTCAAAAGAATTTAAAAAAAAATTAAACAAATGTCAACATCTAAGCGGAATAATGAAACATGGGAAACACGACGCATAAGAACTATGACTCTGGATAAACTACACCATGTTGCATAGTCCGATGTTGTTTTTTTATGTCTGCCACTTTTGTTTAGATAAATATATTACTAGGGTGATCGTTATAATCTACCTTACTTTAGTTTGAAGTAACTTGGATTTTAAATGACTAACTTAGGAGGTGCTTATTTGAAGTGTAAACATGCCAGATTAATTTTGGTGTGCTTGTCAAACCTCTGACCGTAAAGTAACATGTTGTATTACATAGATTTAGTATCCCCTTCTATGCAGCAACATATGTTTGGTTTCGAAAATTTGATGCTTTCATCGGATTATGTAGCTTTAAAACTTTCCTTGCAGTTGGATCAAATTTAGCTTCTATTGGTGAGAAACGAGATGTACAATTTGTTGCTGAATACATATAAGTATATTTGAAGCTAAGAAGCACAAGAATATCACTGTCTCTGGAATCCCAAATGAAAATATGATGTCAGATTGAGGCCAGGTTGATATTTCTTTTACTTGACGACTAGGCAGATTGCCGAAACTAGGTCATAGATAAAGTTGTGTGAGTAGCTACTAGACAGTCAATAAATATATTTAATTAATTGCAACAACAAACAAGTCTTGAAAATCCATTCCCTACAGTGACAGTCTTGTCAATGTGCAATGGAACCTCGCGATACTGGTATTGGACCAGGCCCAGTCCCATATTACATTTAGGTAATTTACCATTGCAGGTAGTTTGTTAAAGTTGCATAGTCCGATGGTTTTGAATTTCTACCATTTCCTGAAATAAATATATTAAGTTGATCACTATGATTTACTTTATTTTAGTTTGAAGTAATTGTTTTGTTAAATAGCTAAGTTTGGAGATATTTGAAGTGAACATTTGCATAATTAAATTGGACAAATTCATCAAAATTCGGACACTATAGGCTTCAGCAGTATTAGGTTCTATTACATTGACTTAAAGCTGCATAGTCCGATGAAATATCAAATTTTCAAAACCAAACCAATGATCTAGATTTGATTTTACATATTTAACTTAGATACTGATGCACTTATTAAGCATTTGTTTCTGTGTAGAAGGCAATAATGAGTCAATTTAAGAGAACCTGTTACTGCAGAAGTCTATGGTGTCAGAGTTTTGGCAAGCTTGCCAAAACTAATTTTCCTTGTTTGCACTCAAAATATCTCAAACGCTTACCATTTAAAATAAAAGTAACTTTGAACTAATGTAAAGTAGATAGTAGTGATCGATCTAATATATTTATCTCAGAAAAAATACGGAAATTCAAAACCATCGGACTATGCAACTTTAATATTACCTTCACTGCAGCAAAAATGGTTAATAAGTGCATCATTCTCTAAGTTGGGTAGGTAGAATCAAGTCTAGATGAGTTTTAATTTCGAAGATTTGATGTTTTGACTATGCAGCTTGAAACACATGCAGATTTCAGTTTCTACTTATGGCCCTGTCACATTACGGCGCATCTCGCCAGCGTGCCACCAACGCGGAAAATCACTTTTTTATGTTGAGAAGCGTAAAACCTTTCGGCATGGGGGACAAAGTTGGACGTATACATACCGTATGCACAGCATATGGCCAACGTATGACCAACATATGGCTAACGTACCTCCCGGCGAAAAATGCTCGAATTATGCTCACGGTACGTTCACAGAACGCTGGTGAACGTTATATATGTTATTCGATCGCCAGAGCTACGCGTCATATGTTACATCCGTCAAGACACGCTGGAGAAACGCTAAAAGTATGTTAGATGTACGTTAGGCATACGTTATCCATACATTGTCAGTACGCGGACTGTACATTCCCACTGCCTTTAAAGTAGGTCAACATAGTGTAAAACGTTTGACTAACGTAGTCTAACGTACATCAATGTACACATAACGCTTACATAACGTACAGCGGACGTAAAATCCACACGTTGTCGAACGTTGTCGTGCGTCGAAAGTTTTGTGCATGCATAAAACTTTGCCGACCCCCTGATGTGTGACGGCGTATCTCGACGAAAGTCTACATACATTGACATATACCAACTAGCGCCTAACGCATGTGTAACGCATAATGACATATCCCGACGTAGCGGCAAAAAAAAATCACATACGTCGACATACGTTTGCGCGATGCGTCATAATGTGACAGCACCATAAGCAAAATGGCTTCAGCATGATAGATTAATTCATTTAGCAAACACTGTGTTACCATAACATGGAGTTGAAGGCGATCGGGGTGCTAGAATGCAAATTGACATTGGTTCCTCCATAGTCAATGCTCATTCCAGAGTTCCTTAGGCCCCCAAGCCCTATATCGAGCAACATCTGCTTAATATGAGGAACTGTAGTGCTTAGGAGAATGCTTTAAGACCTACAATGGTGGTGTAGACTATTGTAAAGCCGCTACCAATGAGAATTGTCGCCCAAGTCGGGAAGCCGCTCACTGCAATTTGCACAAAACCAGGTTAGAGTGGTGTTCAGGGCTTACAGTTGCTTCAACACTGAAAACCTACAGTATGCACAGTAAACTCTTGTTAATTCGACCCCGGCTGTAAATCTATCTATCCGAGAAAAACATCCATAAAATCGATTTCCACGTTTTATGTCATCACTCCCCTTTGCAAATCCTGTCATCTCAGTATGACAGTGTCCTCAAAACATCAAGGAGTAACTATAATTCTACACTAAACAAGTCACAGGATGCTGTAATATATGCATAAAAGACATCCAGGCACGAGTGGAGAACAAAGGAGTATGTAAATGAGATGACGTCAGAGGTACAGGGTGCTGGCGGATCAGGCCCCTGAACGGTGAATAAAGCATTCAATATCCAGAAGTCAAACTGTTCAGAAGTCGTACTTTGAAAGATGCCAGATGCTTTAAGTGAGGTGTTCAGCGTTCTATGGCATACAAATCTAACCTGTTTCCAGATCACAGCAAATGTGGGCTAAATACGGTGTCCGAGGTAGGATGCTTGATATGCCTATTATTTGCGAAGCAATCTAGATCGTAGTTGGTTTAACAGCACCACAATACTAGGATACTGATGTATGTGCTCATGCAGAGATCGAACTATCAATCTACTTTACACTGTACACACACGTTATGCAACTGAATTGGTTAAATCGAGGCATACTATTTCCTTAGGTAATACTAATTAATGATACACACTATATCACATGTATGAGCTCATGTTGGATACTGGCTTGTTGGATAACTTTCGATTTGATGAAATGAGACAAAATGATATTTAAACGGACCCTGGTATAGGCCGCTGAGACTGGAACCGTACTCTGACAAATGCTCTTCAAGTACACTGACTGCTTTTTCAGGGTGTACAATTGAGTATGTGTGTGTGTGTGGGGGGGGGGGGGGTAGTGCTGAAGTTGGTTGCTCCTGCTGTGTTGTAGTTATTCATGAAAGGGCTTGTAGACAACCATGTAGGGGAAAATGTAAAAATATGCAAGCTAAAGTACTAAATGTATAGGTCAAATGCTTATTTATTACAACCAGCTACTTTAATGTGAATAATTGATTTAAATCATGTAGATTAATCGACTTTAGAAGTTGGATTGAGAGCTTTCCCTGGCTGCCATCGTGGCAGTTCCTCTGGATTCCCTGTCTGTAGGGAACCCCTCTAGATCATGTGATCTGGGAATCCCAACCATGATGTCATTCATACATTACAAACCTCAGCACTCAGCACTCTACCCCCCACATGTTTGGTTTCGTGAACTGAAAAAATAAGTGAAGGTGCGCTTGGAGATTAGAGCTATTCCGACTTTGTTTGTCTGTGGGTGAGGTCTACGGGGCGACTTATAGTACCAAGCAGAGAGCAGGGCAGGGGGCTGTGACGGCCCCGGGCATCCATATAGGGGCATATTTAAAATGTTTTAGAAACTATTCTCACATTTCTCAGTACTAGACCCTTTACTTGAGATTATGGGGAATACAATCAAGGAATTGGCGCTGGGCATCACTAAGCCTCTGTACGCTACTGGGGCGAATTTAAATACTGAAACTCAGGTGGTAGCTAAAATCCAGTTGTCTCTCACCCGCCTTTATTGCCGTGGCCGGCGCGTAATATACTGTGCCCGTGTACAGCAGCTGCAACAGAAGATTCACAACCTTAATTTTATTGTAATCTACGTTAGAAATACAATTATTATTAGTGTGTATCATAAACTGCCTATTTCAAGGTGTACCAATAATAACAATTTTATTAACAGCATTATATCAATTACAGGAAGATACCAACATATAAATAACATATACAGACAAGAGATAACTTCTTATATTAAGCATAAGTAGAAACTGTTATGGTGCACTATCATACCCCCGTTAATCTCTTAGCTGGTTCCAATCAGAGCTGTTCTTTTCGATTGCAAATGGCGGCCCCCATAGGGGGGGCACCATTTGCATTGGAAATGAACAGCTTTGATTTGCCGAAACCACTGAAGCCCTTTGACTGGTCCTCTTTGCATTCGAAAATCAAGTTCACTGCGCAGGTGGGCAGGGCCTAAATTTTGCAGATGGAAAGGTCCCAGTCGAATACATCCACTGGACTCTTGGGTGGCAAGGGGACCAGTTCATGTGCACTATTGTAATGCGCGGTTGCATGACCTTTGCTATGAATATGGCCCATTAAGTTGTGTTTATCGCGAACCCTAGAAGTGTACGTACGGGCATAATGTATGGTAACCTTAGAGTTGCATAGTCTGATGGTTTTTAATTTGTCCCTTTTTTGAGATAAATATTATAATAATTTACCTTACTTTAGTTTGAAGTAACTTTTATTTGAAATGGTTAACCTTTGAGATATTTGCAGTGCAAACATGAAATCAATGTTGGCAAGCACACCATAGGATTCTGCAGTAACGTATTCTACTAAATTGACTTAGTGGTCCCTTCAATGTGACAACAAATGCTCAATAAGTGCAATTAGTATCGAAGTTACAGATATGTAGAATCAAATATGGATAATTGTTTTGATTTTGAAAAGTTTATGCTTCACACCGAGTATCCATGGTAACCTACCATCACACTGACGCTGGACATACATCCCAACACCACCAGGATGCGAGACTTGTAGCGTATCCACAGATACTGAAACACAACACAACATAAATTGCAGCGTTATTTCTTTCCAATTAATTATTTTTTAAACAACCCACAACTAATATCGAATCAAGGATACCCTCCATCCCCACCCCGGGAAATCTACGGTGAGGTTATCTGTAAATAATGTTGTTTCAATAATGGCAGATTATCCTAGCAATTATTATTATTAATTCCTACCTGCCAAGTACTAAGTTTTGGCCATAAACACTACTGTTTTATTAATACAATTACGACTACAGGCATAGTTGGGGGGAAAATAAGTTTTTAGTGTGAGCCTATTTTAGCCAACATTTTCTTCGATTGTTTATATATATATGGATATTTGAATGTTTAAATTGGTAATGTATATATATACAAAAACCGAGTTTTCGATTGCAAATGGTGGCCCCCATAGGGGGCTACTAGTTCTCTGTGGTGGAGTGGTTAGAGTGTCTGACTTTTTTCTAGGTCAGACTCCTAATCTGAGGGTCGGCGGTTCGATTCCCCATGCCCCCAGCTCTGCCAATTTGGATTTCCACGGCTGTGTATAACTTACAGCGTCATCAAAGGCCGGTTGCTCTCATACCATGTCTATGTGGTTTGGGAGGTTAAAAATCCCTTGGGTCGGTAAAAGTGTAGGCTCGGGCTTTCTATCGACCAGCCGTGGAATGAGGAAGACCAGTCGTCTATGACTGAAATTTCCCTTGCTTAAACAACTAATGGACAAAAAAAAATAAAATGATGTACTATAGGCTGAATTTATGGTTTCATACAGAATGTTATGGTTATACCAATCTTTTTACTAGTGTTTTCATTCTTGGGGGTTGACAGCTATGTAATAATGCTGTTGTTATTATTAGTATTAAAAGAAGGGAATTGACAGCGAATTTCGGATATTCTCACATTGACATAACATTGTCAGGGAATCACAGATGTCACGTTTCATTCACTATTCTCCTAGCACTATCCTATCTCCTTTCCACTTATCTGCCAATACAGACTATCCTTGGAGAGGGTTCCACTGTCTTTGTTGTAACTGTATTATTGCCCATGCCGCCAATTCCATTTTTCGTGTTTGGGTTTTATATCCTAGCAATATCTAAGGTCACATAAGAATGGGATTTGAACTGACCAATTGCTTTCATATATCCTTGGCATTTTGTGAATTGTGAATATAAAAAATTGTGGAAATCCACAAAGTCGCGGAGATCTTTCATCCCTTATTAATAAGTTAAGGAGCTTTATTTGACACATATCAATAGAGTTGCTATATCAGTACTCTGGTTACAGTAGCTAGTTCAATTGATAGTCACAGATAATTCTCCTGCATTGTTTCCCCAGTAGACAAAGGGTCTAACATTGAGTAACAACCAAATTAAAGTTGAGATGACAGCGGCCTTGTCCTAAATTCAAAAGGTAATCGCTCTATGGTAAACATGTTGGTTTTCTGGGAACACCTGTAAGCTTGTGTGGAAATGGCCATGAGAAGACCGCCAATTGGTACAGAAACCATTATAATAGCCTTTTTGTGCGCCATAGTTCTGCGGACTGGGGAATAATGTCATCGTTGTAGAGAGTGTCCTACATACCGCCGTTACTGGATTCCCTTTCACTGCAAGTCTTGAGTGTCTCAAGTGATTCAAGTGGGCCCCAGTCACACATACCCGGACAAGCCCCGGATTTTTAGCTGGACCCCCCCACCCCGGACTGTCCCGGACAAAATCGATATTTTGGTCGTTTTGGGGCTCGTAGTCACACCTCAAGGTTATTATTGTCGGAAGTGACAGTGAGGATAAGCTCTCACTACCTATAAAGTACTTTCTCATGGCATGCGTATCAAACAGCCTCTGATAACCAAGTCCAACTCCCGGCCTTCACGAGGCGAAACTGTTTATACTGACGGGAGAAGGGGCAAAGGCGGATCTCTGGCGCCTCAAAACCAGATGCTTCGGGCAGGTGGGGCTCGTCAATCTTGGCTGACTGCTCATCTAGGAGAAGGTAAACTCTGATTTAAAACCCCCGCTGCCGTGCGGCTAGTCCCATTTATGGGAAGACCAGAAGTTGGTAGTGCACACCAGCGGCCATACCGACTCAATTGTCGGCCTAAACTAAGTGCGGTGCACATCAACTTTGTTGGTGTGGTCAGGGGATGTCACCCCTTCAAGTGCATGAAGACTGGAGCAGCAGATGAGTTAGAAGATCAATAGCTTTGAAGGTCTAACAGCAAGATGATGTGGCTCATCAGGGCACACTCTGACAAAGATGAGTAAGTGGCCAGTCACCTTGGAAAGGAAGGGGAACCTACCAAGTATTTACCCATAGTAAGCAATGGTAATTAATGGAAACAAATTTAGAGATGGAGACAACTCTGGTCCCTCTGCGGGGAAGCCTTCTAATAGCTACAGTGGAGGCACCTTTCCTTCAACTATTAAGAAACCTCGTAATGACAATGTAAACTCAAAGCCTAAAATAGGAAGGTATGCATCTGATGTCAGGCAACTGAAAACTGGAGGAAAGGTGCTAAAGATTGGTACATGGAATGTACGAACATTGTACAAACCAGGCCGATATGACAACCTGAAAGTGGAAATGACAGCGCTAAACCTTGACATCCTAGGTATAGCTGAGACGAGATGGACGGGTGACGGGAGGATAGGTGATAGTGAGGTAGATATGATATATTCTGGAGATGAAAAACATCAGTATGGCGTTGGAATTATGATGAAGAAGTCCATTGCCGCCACAATGATTGGATTCTGGCCAGTATCTGACAGAATTATTATGATGAAGCTGAGGGGAAAACCGTTCAATATAAACATTCTGCAAGTTTATGCACCAACCTCAGATCACGATGATGAAGAAGTCAACGAGTTCTATGACAGCATCAAAAAGGTAATGGAATAGACCAAGTCTGGAGAAATAACAATTGTTATGGGCGATTGGAATGCGAAAGTTGGAGAACAACATGAATATCCAGTAACAGGAAGATTTGGCTTAGGTGAGAGAAATGATCGTGGTGAATACTTGATAAATTTCTGTTTGACATCAAAACTAGTAATTGCTAACACCTTATTTGAACATCCAAAGAGAAGACTATATACATGGAAGAGCCCTGGTGATGTATGTCGGAACCAGATCGATTACATTCTTGTCAACCAACGATATCGAAATTGTATCAAACAGGCAAGGACATATCCAGGTGCTGACATATGTTCGGATCATAATCCAGTAGTAATCAGTATGGTAGTGAAATTGAAACAGCAGAACAAAATTAAAAACAACATTCAAATGGATATGAACATGTTAAAAGATGCAAAATACAGAACTAAGTATAATGTCTCTGTTCATAACAAATTCAGTGTACTGATGAATGAAGAAACTCCTCAGAGAGAGTATAACAACATTGAAATGGAATGGGAAGCTCTCAGAGAAAGCATGGTCAAGTCAGCAGAGGAGGTGTTACCAAATAAAAAACGAGAGACAAAGCAATCATGGATGACGCAAACCATACTAGAAAAGATGGCAGAAAGGAAGAAAGTAAAAACCACTGATCCACCTAAATACAAACACCTGAAGAATGAAATAGAAGATGAATGCAAAAAAGCTAAAGATGAATGGTGGAATAAGAAGTGTGAAGTAGTGGAACAACTTGAGTCTCAACATCGTTCAAGAGAGATGCACAAGAAAGTGAAAGAGATAACAGGTCAAGGATACAGACAGAGAAGCAGTAAATGTATCAAGAACAAAGACGGCAAAATGCTCTTTGAAGAAGATGAAATAAAGTCCAGATGGGAAGAATATGTAAACGAACTATACAATGATGACAGAGGGAACCCACCCACAATTGAGAAAGAAGATGGGAATATTATATTAGTATCAGAGGTTGAGAAGGCTATCAATGATCTAAAGGCAGGTAAGGCTCCTGGAAGTGACCAGATAACATCAGAAATGATAAAAGGACTAGATGAAGTGGGGATTCAAATCATTCATAAGCTAGTAACTGACATCTATGAGACTGGATTTATACCATTGAATATGAATGAATCCATATTTGTACGACTCCCAAAGAAGCTAAAACCAACATTGTGTACTGAGTACAGAACACTAAGCCTGATGAGTCATATGTTGAAGATGATCCTGAAAATAATTTTACTGAGAAACAGACAGAAAATTGAAGAACAAATCAGTAACGTACAAAGTGGGTTTATATCTGGAAGAGGTACACGTGAAGGGATTTTCAATATGAGAATGATTTGTGAACGTTATTGTGAAGTGAACCAGGATGTTTATGCCTGCTTTATTGACTATGAGAAGGCCTTCGACCGAGTCAATCATGAACTGTTAATCAAATGTTTACAAGATATTGGTGTCAATGGCAAAGACATTAAACTAATTGTGAACTTATACTGGACACAACGTGCATTTATAAAAATGGAGCAGGGCCTATCGGATGAAGTTATGATTAAACGAGGAGTTCGACAGGGGTGTGTATTGTCACCATGTCTATTTAACCTGTACACAGAGATGATTTTCAGACACATTGAAGATTGCAAGGGAGTGACAATAGGTGGCATGAACATCAACAATCTTAGATATGCCGATGACAGTGTAATACTAGCAGACAGTGAGAAAAACCTACAAGATATAGTGAATAGAATCAATAAAGCTGGAATACTATTCAACATGAAGATGAATGCCAGGAAGACCAAAACAATGGTTATAAGTAAAAAGACAGATAAACCAAATGTCAATATAACCATAGATGGCACAAACATAGAACAAGTATCCGAATTCATATATCTCGGACAAAAGATTACAAATGATGGGAGATGTGAGGAAGAAATTAAAAGAAGGATAACAATAGCCCGAACAACATTCTCCAAAATGAATAGAGTGTTAACATCAAGTAAGATATTAATACAAACAAGGAAGCGTATTCTTCAGTGTTATGTGTGGTCTACTCTAATGTATGGGGCAGAGACATGGACAATCTCTAAGAAAATGTACAAACGTTTAGCAGCATTTGAGATGTGGACTTATCGAAGGATGATGAAAATATCATGGACAAAGAAGATCACCAACAAAGAAGTTCTCAGAAAAATTAAAAATAAGAAAAGCTTGTTTGCCACTATACAGACAAA